>JADAZS010000003.1:0-639880 GCA_014872975.1 Diaporthe citriasiana | reverse complement strand
ATAATAAAATTATACCTTAGGTTATAAGGTATTAAGGATATTCCCAACCCTATAATATATATATATAAATAATATACCTTTATATTAATTATATATTATACTTACTTTTAAAGATAAAAGCCTAGAAAGGGAAATAGCCTATTAGGGGTATTAGTTATATAATTAATAATCTATATTATCTTAGTAAAAAACCCTAAGATTAGACCCATAGTGGTAATACTATACCTCTACTGTAAAAAACCTGTACTAATTATAAAAGAATAGCTATCTAGGAAGAAGAAATAGAAAAGAGGAAAGGTAATAATTAGTGGTTTCTATTCTAAATATACTACTCCTTACTAGTACTTATACCCTGTCTACACTGTGTATACTTATCCACTCTATTTGTGACCCTTAACCCTGATAATACCAGACAAGAGACAAGAACCAACAAATAAAGACCAATTTAAAGCAATTGCTATTACCCAAGCCAGACCAACAGTTCCTGCGTATTTGTCCCCCATTCCCAGTTCGACTTGGCCATGGACGTGGCGATCACCGGCGCTGCCGTCGGGCTGAAGCCGATATAGACCGTGCTGGTGCAGACAGACTGGCTCAAGACATTGGCTGCCAGGAGTGAGGCTGCGAGAAGTTGGAAATACATCATGCACTATTCGACCTTCTCCAGCTGTACGTTATTATTCCAAGAGTCGTTCGACCGTGCAAATGGGATGTGAATGCTGGAGAAGCCGCTGGACCGTGTGTCATAATCATGTAGTAGGTCAACAAAGAGGGGATATTATGGCAGGAATGCTCAACACTTTCATGGTTCCCTGTGCTCTCCTCCTCTTCGGATGCCAGCTCGAATCAGCAGGTGATGTTGAAGATCTAGTTCGACTGCATGTGCGTGCAATATACAACGGCGATTCAACTCCGTTCATTACCTACTTAGGGTCAACCACTGCATTGTCGATTCCTGAACCAAATATTCGTTACAACGGCTTGGGTCTACTGCACCATCCCTTACTGTGGTATCAAAATCTTGCCCAGCGCAGCGCGCTGACACCCTGGGCCTCAAGTTTTGTCATGCTTATGGAGCTAGAAGACTAGGTGATGTTCCAAGTACTAGTCTCGGTGAAGCTTAAACCGAGAGTAGCGATTGTATGTAGTAAGTGTTAATAATTTACTATACAACTGCCTCTCCACTGTGAAGATGAACAAGACTGTGTCAGTGTTGTTGGTTTACGTTTATTTATGTTGCTCGTGGCATGGGGATCGATGATGTGAGCACTCCCGAGAGCGTTTCGTTCGAAACAGAATGTGCTCTAGCCGTACTGATACATAAAGAAAGTTGTATGGCCTCGCCAAGGTGCCCAGGTGGAGATTAATTGCACACATATGATCTCGGCGGTACTTGATAATGACGGCCGAGCCCCAGGACGATTAGAGAGCGCCTCAAACACACCGGTCCCAGAGAAAAGTCATACTAGTCTCTTGCCCATACCATGCCACACCCTACCCAAGATGACTCATGGGTCACTGCTGGTCTTCCTGACGCAAGGCTGAGGCCAATGGCAGCTGCAAGATGCGTTCAACGACACAACCAACGCTGATTGAATTCTGACTTCATGGCAACTGCATTCATAATAATAATAGTTATCGGGATCATCACTCCTGGTATTATTGAAGAAGAAAGTAGTTATTTGCGATTCAATGCGATCAATATTAAGTAAAGCTAAAAAGTCTGAAGGAGAAAAAAAGACACAATGATTAGCCCAAGGACGGTGGGAACAAGACCAGTCACGTCAATGGGCTCATCAGTACATAGGTTCCTGCACACGGGCAGATTATACATGTTAGTTGGTTAAAGCCCTCGGGTCTACGCCAGCCCGAGAACCGAGGTTGTTCTGCTGTGATGGCGCCTGCTGAACAAGAACAATAAGTAGATGTTACACTCGATTGAATCGAAATGGCGGGGGCGTCCCTATTCGTTTCGGAACTCTTTCCCGGGCCTAATTGGCATCAATGCCACCTCAAACACATTTCTCCGATTCGTGTTACAAGGTTAGGGTAGACTAGGTAAATGTCGTGTCTCTCGTGGATTGTTGACCCACATGAGGCAAGGGAAGAATGAACTCCGCGTGCGTTGAAAGAACATGACGGTTGAAATTTTAGGAGAGAGCTTATTCCTTCTTCCGCCATATTTCTCGTAATTCAATGTCCAAGTCTGGCCGGATCGACCGCAATGTTTGGTAGCTTCTAACTAGAAGTACTTTGGCCAATCTCAAATGAAAGTGTTCATGCTCTGGCAGTGCCAAGACATATTATAATCACTCCACAGCAGTCGGCGATACTCCAATGTAACTTTCGGGGCTCATTTACTCACATTTCGGGGTAGCAATCGATTGACATGCCGTGTAACGGCAACTCCATTAATTTAGTCGCCGCAGACCGTGCCCCAGTTCAAAGGACTAGATTTCGAGCAGCTCAGGCTACGGAGCGTATAGCTCCGCTGAACGCCAATCTTGTCATGTTTCGCGGCAGGTTTGGAGGCCAAGCGAGTTGAATCCTCGTGTATATAAAGAAGCAGGTCTTGCCAAGGGTTTAGCGAGTCTTGGTGATCTTCCCAGAAATCAGCCTCGTCTCTGTAGTCAAACTACATCGGGAAGCCCTTGGCGAGTACATTATGATCACAATACCAGTTGTTCTGGCCGCCGCGGCTACTCTCAGCCGAGGCGCGTTGGCGGCTTTCGGGCTCACCTCTGGTAGCAGCTCGTACACCGTCGACACAGGCGGTGACCTCGTTTATGTGGTCTCCAAGTACGTTAACATCCCAAATTGCGTATGAGCGGAATTCTAACAGTCTCGAGGACCACCGGGGACATCACCAGCCTGAAGTACAAAGGGGTCGAATATCAGGGCACATCCAAGAATACCGCGATCAACTCTGGGCTGGGCTCTTCGACCGTGACTGGTGAGACCGTTAACGGATACATCAAGATCACGGTCGCGTCAAGCGGCAACCCGGTGACACATTACTATGTGGCGAAAAATGGTGATCCGACAATCTACATGGGAACTTATATTACCGGGGAGGTCGACCCCGGTGAGCTTCGCTGGCTTGCTCGCCTACGGACAAGTCTGCTCCCGACCGGCGTCCACGGCAACGTTGGTGACACACGAGGCTGCACGGCCTTTGAGGGCAAGGACACCTTCAAATGTTCCAATGGTGAGACGAGATGCAAAATGTACACGTCCGATAGATTCATTGACGACCCCGTACATTGTGTCTCCGGCAGTGTGAGTCGTCCTACCTCAAATGATGCTGAGGATCTAGTTTACTGATCATTGGTCTAGAACGTGGCGCTCTGCATGATTATGCCTGGTGTTGCCTATGAAACGTCCTCAGGCGGCCCCTTTATGAGGGATATTAACGGTCAAACATCCGACGACGAACAAGAGCTCTACTGGTACATGAACAGCGGCCATGTGCGCACCGAGCCCTGGAGACTCGGTCTCATGGGGCCTTATGCAATGACCTTTACGTACGTGAGGCGATGTACAATCGAAAACCATGATATTGAGATTTCACTGACATCTTGGCCCTTTCAAGCAACGGCGGCACACCTTCTGCAAACCTGGACACTTCTTTCTTCAGCAGCCTCAACATCAAGGGCTACGTACCCTCCAGTCAGCGGGGATCTGTCTCCGGCACTGCATCCGGCGTGTCATCGAGCTTTAAGAGCGTCGTGCATTGGTACAACAATGCAGCCCAGTATTGGACCTATGCCGATTCAGCTACTGGCGCATACAAATCGCCCCTGATGAAGCCCGGTACTTACACCATGAAGCTCTACAAGGGCGAGTATGAGGTCTCGTCAGACTCGGTCACAGTCGCTGCTGGTGGAACCGTGACAAAGGATATGGCTTCCAAGGAGGCACAGCGCAGCCCAATTTTCCGGGTCGGCGAGTTCGACGGCGAGCCCTTTGAGCTCAAGAATGGCGACAAGATCACCCGCATGCACCCTTCTGACACCCGCATGTCATCGTGGAGCGGGACCTACACGGTTGGATCCTCCACTGCCAAGGACTTCCCAATGGCGATTTGGTCAAAGCAAGGCAGCCCTGCCACGATTAATTTCAACCTGGAGTCCTCCCAGGTCAAAGAGCTGACACTGCATATCGGGACGACGCTATCGTTCAAGGGAGGCCGTCCCATCCCCAAGATCGGGAGCTGGACCGGAAAGGACCCTGGCGCACCGGTGAGCCCCTGCAATATTATACCCTGCGACTCGGAACATGCTGATTGACTTGTCATGTGCCTAGAAACTCATTGATTCTCGTGGAGTGACTCGTGGCGCCTATCACGGCTACAACGAACAGTACACTTGGGCCGTCCCAGCCAGTGCTCTGAAAGCGGGGGCAAACACGCTGACAATCAGTGTCGGCGGTTCAGGTGATGCAACTTGGTTGAGCGCTAATTTCATTTTCGATGCTGTAGAGCTTTACTAGGTAGTCAGCCTTCAAAGGCGATGGACGACCCGGCAGATGCAATACCGACCTCGGGACCGTTGATAATTTGATAACTGCTGAGAAATGTCTGCCTTGGGAATGAAATATCTCAAAACTGGAAATCAGCAGCGTCTTGGAGTCAATTTGCATTGGATCTCCATTGGGATGTCACAATGTGAAATGATTTAGTCGAGAGCGTACCTAAGTATTGACTAGGAAATCATGTGACAGGAGCTTTACTCGGGTGCCCGCCTACGCCGCCACGGCATCTGTAGCGGACTGCCTGGGCAGTGCTCACTGTCAAACCTCTTGTGGGATAGGCCTCAAGCCAATAGAATAGCCTCCTATGGAGCAGCCCCCAATGGAACAAGCTTCCATGGAATAACCTCCTATAGAATAGCCTTCTATAGAACAGCCTGCTGTGGAATACGGTAACCTCTAATGAGATAGCTACCTTTGGGAAACCCTCCTGTGGAAAAGCTTCTATAAAATGATTTAGAAGACAAGCAAGCCACAGGGGCTCCATCATGACATTTTTGCACTTTCTGGCAATATGGGTGTGTTACGGAAATAATGTATGTGAAGTTTGAGGGTGACGATGGGACGGAGGCGCGCAGTTATGGAAGGATATCATTGCGGAATGCTGGGGCTACAGCCACAATCCCGATTCGTATTGGAAGTGCCGGAGGCATCTGCACAGCGCATATCAAGGATGCGAAAGAAGCAATGCCATACCATACCATGTATATAGCATTGGTGTTACACAGTGGAGGCAGATGTGTGAGTTGATCACCCTCATGTGATGCAGCAGATCTTCTACGTGGTGCAGGGCAAGAAAGCAAGGGGGCACGCGAAAAGAGGCTACCCCTGGTTCCTGAGGTGCCCGAGGTGACATGGGTGCACTGTGGATTCCTTGTCCTCGTGCTGTACCGTACCGTAACACTGCCGATATCGTTTCGTGGTCCAGTGGATGAGTCACAGTGTGCTGACAGTGGACTCGGGCATGTTTCCATGACAGTTCTTGACAATAACAAGATCGAGTGGATGCCAGGTGCGCAGATGCCCAAGCTGGAGGTGGCTGGTGTGGTGACGACGAATGTCTCTTGCTGGAAGGGCATGAACAACAGTGGATCCAGGTGGGTCTCTTGCCAGCTGGCCATTGGGTAGGTCTCGATAACACCCGTCCCGCCCGCCAATAATGCATCGCACCCTAGAGCGAGCAAGCCAAGCAGGTACCGGAGCAACGTCCCTCTCAAGAGGCAATCGACGGCCATATAACAAGAGGACATATACTGGGAGTCTCGGGAGGCTGTTTTGAGGACTGTCAACTGGTTCCAGGCAAAGAAGGAAAAGTAAAAGTAAAGATATTAATGAAAATAAAAACCAAGCCCTGCCCCCAGATTTTCAGCAACAAATTGTCTCGTAGCAAAAACGATTCTAAGCGAAACCTTCCAGCCCAAGAAGCTACACAGTACCTGGGTACCTTGAGACTTCTTCACCTTGGAAGCTGCAGAAGCCGACTCCCCTCTCCCCCACCTCGTCACAGCTCCAGCAAAGGCAAAAAGGTCGAGTTCGACACGCACGCACGCCCGAGTCGGAAGTGGGTGCAGCCAAGCGAGATCAGTGCCCAGTGTGACCAGTGCGAGAGTGCAAAAGCCTAGAATCACTCTCGCCCGCGCCCGCCGCCCGCGCCGGCTTTGACTGTCCCTAGACTGGGCAAAGTGAGGGGGGACCACCACACCCACTGCCCAAACCCATCCCACTTCAGAGAGCTTGGCTGCTACTTGATTTGGGCCCCAATCCAAAAAGAACCACCCCGTTGGCTTCTCCCACATCCACCTCGACCAAATCTTGGACTCTTTGAACCCTTGCGACCATACTGCCAACCCCTTTTACTCGTTCGAGGAAAACAGACCCATTGCCCGGCCTCGCAGCAGTGAAGTATTACAATACCACAGCATTGTCTTGGTGCAGACTCACAATTGCACTCGAACCGCTGCCCGCACTTCCAAACCACCCCACCTTCTCTTCTACCACCTACCCGCTATGAATCCCCTCCAGAAGAACAAGATCGACGTGAGCGTAAGTCCTCCTCTCTTTACCTGCCACGAAGGGCCTTTAGATGAGGGCGCTCGAGATTTCAAGGAGAAGGGGCGAAAAAAACCGCAATGACACCTGCTGACCCGGCCTTGCCACAGTCCCTCACCCCCGAGGAGCAGCGCCTCTTCCGCCTGTACGGCAAGCTCCCCTCGCGCTCCGACCACTTCGCCAAGCACCTCAAGGAGCGCAAGTACTTTGACAGCGGCGACTACGCCATGTCCAAGGCGGGCAAGGGCGACGGCGTCGACACGGGCACCGTCGGCAGCCAGCACCCCGTCCCCGAGAACATCCCCCACAACAGCGGCGGCAGCAGCAGCAACGGCGTCGGCGGGCCAGCCGCCGTCACTCCGCCCGGCCTCACAAAGAGCGGCAGCATCTCGGGCGCCTCGGGCGCCGCCGGCATCGGCGGCCTGGCCGGGAGCCCGGCCAAGGAGGGCTCCAGCGGGCTGGTCCGCGAGACGAGCGCAGAGGAGGACCCCGACAACAAGGAGAACGCCGGCGATGCTGCCCAGCAGGGCATCCCCATCAGGTCATGAGCGCGGGCACTCGATGGTGATGGACGGTGTGGGTCTGGAGGGGCTGTGCCTGGGACTCCTCACGGCGTGTCACTGCCGCCGCAGGCCCTGCTTGGTTCACCACCTCGTTGGTTGATTATTTTTATTGGTCGCTCTACAAACTCTCTTACTGTCTACCTGAGGCTTGTTGTTTGCACGGGAACTCTTTCCTCGAATTTGGTTCCATTGTCGCGCAGGGCAGACTTACTGTGTTATTATGTGTGTCGTGATGACAGAACCCGGGGTTCAAGGCGTTGAAAGGCATACCGGTACCAGGGCAAATTGTTGAGAAATGGATGACAAACATATCGAGTGTATTGGCCCTGGCAGTTTCTTGATTTCTTTCATTTTTGGTTATTCTGTGTGCTTGCGCACACATATTGCATTCGCTACAGCATCATCTTCTTATGTTTAGTTTGTTTGTTCCCCAGTTTGCGTGTGCTGGCATGGCGTCTTGAATCTTTCGAGGACAGACAGATGGTGTCTGTTCGGTAACAACCCCCCCAGATTGATTGGCGCGAACGTGGAGGCATCGCGAGGTCGCTTGATGCTGCGGAAAGCAGGAAAAGTGTCACATCACAAAAGAGGGCTCGACATCTCAAACAGGTATTGTGTGTATGAGATCATGTACCTTTCACTTTTGTCTATTTAGCTGTAGCCAAACCTGTCCCCTTTTTTAATGATTGCCTCCAAACGCCAGATGAGCCACTTCCCGGATGTCCTCGAACATGAAGTGGTCAGAAAAAAACAGTTTTTGGAGCGTGACGAACGCTACCTTAGTCCAACGCCTTCTTAGCGAGCTCGAGCGCACCCTCGAATGTCTTGTTCCCGCCAATGAAACCAGCCGCGTGAACAAAGACGCAGCCCGGCACGCCAGACACCTTGTCCAGCTCCTCGTCCCTCACGCCGCGCCATTCCTTGGGAAGAGCCTTGCGGCTCTCAAACGAATCCTTGGTCACCGGCACCGTCTGGACCCTCCACTTGGCGTCTGGTGTGGGCTTCTCCGGGTACAGGACGTACAGCACCTTGCCTGCCTCCTTGTTTCCCTCCTCCAAGGCGTACAGGTGGTCCTTCCACGGACAGCTTTGGCCACTCAGCACCATTATCCTGCCTTGCGCGTCGTACTGTGGCCTCTCGGTGAAGGCCTTCTCCACAAGGGCGCGCGCCGGCAGCCAGGCGCTGACGAAGTAGTCCAGCGCCCGGTCGAACTCCTCTCCTATCCGCTGGCTCGCGGCGACGAACTTCTCGTCCTCGGCCGCCTGCGCCTCGACCGGGTCGCTGGGCACGGGGTCGTTCCAGTTGGGGTTCAGGCGGCCCACCATGGCGCCCAGCGTGAAGCCACCGTCGCTGAATCTCTTCTCCAGGCCCGCGGCGGCGATGCCCTCCGGGTCGTACACGCTCACACCGTTGTCATTGGCGTCCACGGCCTCGACGAACGACTCATACACCTTGTTGTAGATCAGGTCGACCTCGCTGCTGCCCTCGGCGGCGGCTGTGGCGCGCCTGTTGGCGATGATCTCCTTGCCAAAGTGCATGTATACCAGGCCGGCGGAGCTCAGCTTGGTGTTGCGGCCGGGGAAGACAGTGGTGAAACCTCGCTGGTGGTGGTCGAAGCGAAGGCGGTCGGCGTCGTACTCCCCGCCGACGTCTACGACGGTGTCGCAGGTCTCAAGAACCTTGGGGTCACGAGTGCGGATCAGGCGAGCGCCGTGGTAGCGCGGAATGTGAGTGCGCAGCATGTGGACAGCCAGGGCCTCGTCGGCGTGAAAGTGGCCATTGTGGGTGCCGATGGTGACGGCGGACGACGAGTCGCTGGTCTTGAGGCGCTTCGAAGCGGATTCGGCGGCCATCGTGAGAAAAGGAAGGCGCCGGAGCACGTTGCGGGCAGAAATGGTGGCGGTAGAGGTTGCGGATTGGTTTGAGGTGGGTTTACTGACTATTTGTGGTAGGAAGACGTAGGATAGGAAATTCAAATATTGAAATCGGATTCCATGAGCAAGCAAAATTGAGTGGCTGCTCATTCGCTCCCCCCGCGGGCAGGTGGGACGCGGGACGTGGAGCTTTCCTACTAGGGGGGAGCTTGGGCCACAGCCTGGCAGCATGTATTTGGGAGCGGCAGGGGCCAGACAGGTCCCAGTCCAAGCCAAGCGAGAACCTGCCTGCCGTGTCGCGCGGCGTGTTAACTAATGTGATAATCCCGGAGACTCGCAACACCAACCGCAGCGTCAGTCATTCAAGCCAGCTTCTCAGCCTGACATTTCCTCCACCTCCCAGACCACGGGGGCAGACCACCAACGTCATCAATAGTAGCTCAGCTACATCTAAGCTCTGAAAGATCAATCTCAAACTTATCTTGTCCAGCCAAAAAGCTCCAAGACCCGGCGTCCATCTCCTTGTCTCCAGGAGCCTCGCTCGGGAACCCGCATCGCGGATTCCCTGCAATCCCTTAGCTGCACCCCATTTCGTCCATCACAAAGGGCGATATTCTCAACACAAGCAGCCGCCGAACAATGCATACCGACTCCAACAGTCGCGTGCGAAGCAACTCGGCCATGGCTGATGGCGATATGAAGCACGAGGACGGCGGTCCCGATGTCAGAATGGCTGACGCGAAGCCCACCTACAAGTCGTGGAAGAAGAAGTACCGCAAGATGCGCATCAAGTTCGACCAGAAGATGTCACAGGGCGAGGACCTCTATCAACAAGAAGTCAAGGCCATGAGGAAGATCAAGCAGTTGGCCATCTACAACGAGTTCGTCTGCCTTTGGGCCTGTCCGTCCAATCACGCCCTGCTAACGTTTCGCACAGCCGCCTACTCGATTTACTCACAGACATCAACGATCGGCCACAAATCCCCCCAGAGAAGCGTATTGATGTCAGCCTCGATATTCCTTCCGAAGCCGAAGAAGGTTTCATCCTTGGCATCGACAGGGTGCCTCGACCTGGCCCTCGCCCTGCCAAAGCACTGAAAGACCTCATCAAGGACACACCGCACCTTGATTTTGCTGCCACCGCCGAACGCCTGCCTGAGCTTGCAGCCGACCTTCTGACTGGCATCGACTCACCCGCTGCTGAGGCCACCCACCAGCAACACCCGCCCTCTTTCCTTACTGCTGACGACATTGACAACTACCTATGGGAGGTTGACATGCAAGCCAACGCTGAAGCCGAGGAGCGCGGCGAGGATGTCGAAATGCTCCCCACACTCGCTCCCCTGGCCCGAGAGAGCGGTGCCGGCAGCCAAGGTGCGACGATCCGTGGCGCCACTCCCTCTTCAGCGCCACCTAATGTCAAAGATACGTCGGCTGCCGGTGCCAGCAGCATCAGCACCACAAGTCGGGACTTTGCCCTGCGGAATCCAGTGAGCGTGTACAACTGGCTAAGGAAGAACGCACCAAAGACTTTCCTACAAGACAATGAGACCGGGGAGGAGAAGAAGGAGAGGGGCCACAGCGGGGAGAAGCAATCCCGCAAGGCCCATCGTCCGGTAGATGAAGATGACGACGACGACGAGACTCGGACCCCTGCCAGGAAGGCGACAGGCGCAGGCCGCAAACCGAGCGGCGAAGGAGGACGGGCAAGCATAGGAGCAGCTCGCGTCAAGGGCGAACGGGCACCTAAGGCCGAGCGGGCACCTAAGAGGTCCAAGGCAGTATCTGGTAAGGTCAAGCGGCAGTCGATGGACGACAGCATGTATGACCTGGACGATGAGCTCGGCTTCCAGGCCGCAAATGCGAGGTCATCCGCCACCAAAGGCAAGCGCAAGCGCGTGGCCGTCGACGACGATACCGGCTACCGTCCCAAGGGAGGGTCGAGCCGTAGACCGACCAAGAGACGCAATAAAAACAATTCTGTCAGCTTGGCTTCAGCGGGCGGTGCCGGTCCGGACGACAGCATCGAGGCTTCTGGGAAAGCCGATATTTCGTTGGGGAAGAAGGCGGCAAGAATCAGGGACGAGGCCGATGAGACGGCCTCGGTAGACGCAGAGGCGGAGATGGAGGACTGAACCGTGAAATTTGGCTGGACTAGGACACGGCTAGACAGAGGAATAGAGCAAGTGTATTTTTGTTGAATTTGGTAGGAACGGTGTGCGCCGGCTAAGCAGTGCGATGTGGAAGGTAGATTATGATTCTACCAGGCTGCACCTCGCGACAGGACATTCAATGAGCGAGATGGAATTGCACAGTTTCATTCTTCTAGGCCATTTTGTGAAGGCCATGACATTTACGTGCGATTTGAGTGCTGCACCTTTTTTTTTTATCGCATGAGAAGGGCAAAAGCAGCAAACCCTGCTCCGTCATCAAATCCAACCGACACCAGAAAAGGCGGCGCAAAGGCGCCATGAAATAAGCTCTGAAGTCTTCACACATGATTCGGCATGTGACATTGTGATTTCCGTGAGTCTCGTTCCAGAAGGCATAGCATCGCCAATGGGATTCATCCAAAGACAGCGAGACTCGAATACGGCGTACAATTACTGTGCTTTGTGGGGGTGGGAACTGAAGCTGATAAGACAGAGATGATGACTTGTCTGCTACTCTGAGAACATGCGCCTCACGCTGATGCATGCGCGGGATTGATTGGTTTTGAGTATAGAACGTGTGCTAGTAATGACTTCAAAAACGTAGGCATGTTGCCACGCACACATTCCCGAGATCACGCATGTGTCTGCTCTTGTGAATGATCTTTTTAGTTTGTGTATGTACAGCGACATGTGAAATGTGCTTAACCAACAGCAACTTCTTCCCCTGTATCCTGTATTCAACCGTCTTCTCTGTCTTGGTCTTTTGGATTTTCGCATCATAGGGCCGCTCGGAAGGAAATACAGCGGCGCGTACATAGTATGAAATGGAGCAAATCCAAAAGCGGATTTCACAAGCGGCCGACTATGCAAGAATAATGAAGTAAAAAGATGCGTGGCTCCCACCAGAGTACACCTAGCAACAGAGCCTGCCTCAGTCCAGAGAAGCACACGACTAAGCTCAAACCGTGTCAGTCAGCGTCCACTTAGGGTTATATGCTCCAGCAGACCCTAATTCACAGCTCTTTTCACGGCCTTATGCATAAACAAACCCATGCGAGAGACTGAGATCGACCTCCACAGCTTCGATGTTTCTTGGAATTCTCATCATTACAACTTCTGCTTCAGCAGGCCCTTCATTCTCCTCTCGACGGCGTTCAGGTACTCAGTGGTGGTGACGTGGTCCTGGCCCTTGCCGCAGGCCAGTGCCAGGTCCTTGGTCATGATACCGTCCTTGTCCACGGTGTCGATGCAGGCTTGTTCCAAGCTCTCGGCAAAAGCGACCAGCTCGGGCGTGCCGTCCAGCTGTCCACGCTTGGCAAGACCGCGGGTCCACGCGAAAATAGATGCGATTGGGTTTGTCGAAGTAGGGTTGCCCTTCTGGTGCTCGCGGTAATGCCTGGTCACTGTGCCGTGGGCAGCCTCGGATTCGAAGGTCTTGCCATCAGGGGTGATGAGCACGGAGGTCATGAGTCCCAGGGAGCCGAAACCTTGGGCGACGATGTCAGATTGCACGTCACCATCGTAGTCTGTGTAAAATGTTAGTACTACAAGTTTTCTCGAAATAGAGATAAATTGTCCTGGAAGAGTTCCCACACAGGTACAGGCCGTGTTACTCACTCTTCAAAGCCATGACGTATCCGCCCTTGCTCTTGATCATCTGAGCCACCATGTCGTCGATCAGGCGGTGCTCGTACCAGATGCCCTTCTTCTCGAACTCGGGCTTATACTTCGTGTCGTAAAGCTCCTGGAAAATGTCCTTGAAGCGGCCGTCATACTTCTTCAGGATGGTGTTCTTGGTGCTCATGTACAGGGGCAGGCCCTGGTCGAGCGCGATCTTGAAGCTCGAGTGCGCGAAACCGGTGATACTCTCGTCTGTGTTGTACTGGGTCTGAGCAACACCGCCGCCATTCTTGAAGTCGTAGACCTCGATCTCCTCGGGGGCGCCGCCGTTGGCAGGGGTGTAGACCATGGAGAGCTTTCCGGGGCCGGGGATGACGCGGTCCTTTGCGCGGTACTGATCGCCAAATGCGTGACGGCCGATGACGATGGGCTTCTCCCAGCCAGGGATGAGTCGCGGAATGCGGGGGATGATGATCGACTCGCGGAAGACGGTGCCGCCCAGAATGTTGCGGATTGTGCCGTTAGGGGATAGCCACACTGAGCGCTGATCAGTCACCGAATTCCACGGCAAAATTCCGCGCTCGGAAGGCCGATAAACTCACTCTTCTTGAGCTTGAACTCCTCCACACGCTGCTCGTCGGGGGTGATGGTGGCACACTTGACTCCAACGCTGTACTTCTGGATTGCCTCGGCAGCCTCGACAGTGACCTTGTCGTCGGTCTTGTCACGGTACTCCAGGCCCAGGTCATAGTACTTGAGGTCAATGTCCAGATAAGGGTGGATGAACTTGTTCTTAATGTCCTCCCAGATAATGCGGGTCATCTCGTCGCCGTCCAGCTCGACGACGGGGTTCTTGACCTTGATCTTGGAGGCAGTCGCCATTGTCCGCATGATGCCTGCGACTCTGAGCGCGGGAGCTGCTTGTGTGACCGGAGAGAGCCTGAAGCTGGGGCGGGCAGAGGCGAATGCCGTGCGACGAAGAGTCGCTGCTGCGGCTGCGGGACGCATGACGGGCGGCTTGAAGGGTGGGGGGACCGGTGCTAGAGAAGGGGTACAGGGAGCAAGGAGGAAGGCGCAGATGGCGTTGAACCGGTCTGTTACACAAAAAGCCTAGCAGCGCAGGTCTGGTGGTACAGCAGCTCAGAGCCGAGGTTGAGAGGCGCGGGACTGTGGGAAAAGGGCAGCTCGGCCCAGCGACAGTCGACAGTAATAACAGACAGCAACAAGGCGCCGAGGGTCGCAGCCGACGGTTTCTCCGTCTCGCAGATCTCGGCACTATCGTCGCAAAAAAAGAAGTGGGCCGGCCGTGAGGTGCGCTGGGATCTGGCTCCGATACCCGGATGGTTTATAGCCGCAGAACAGAGTAGAGCCCACTTTCGGCGTGGTCGGCACGTTGATAGTTGACAATCGAATGTCGTACAACGATGATGATGATGATGATGATGATGATGATGGTGATATGGAGGAGAGAAAGAGGAACGAGTCGAAGGACAAGGGAAGAGAAGAGCTCGAATTTGTGACAAGGAGGGGATCTTGCGACAGTTGGCAGTTTGGGCTCACCCTGAGGTTAACACCTAAATAAGTGTGTGCGCCTGGGTGGTATCAAGCGGGCGCACGGAAGGAACCCATTTTGGGCGTCTGAGGCGGATGAGGAGGAGGAACACGCCCGCACCTGGCTGCATGCGAGCCGTCAACTTTGTTGGAGATTCGGCCAGAGATGCCGCGGCACAATTCGAGGTGCGTATTATACTTGTACTATAGTAATGCACGCCCTGAATCGAGGTGCAACTCTACTCTAAATTCCAGTGCGAATCAGGATGGTCTCCCTTTAAGACATGATCTCGTCTTTCTTTCGTCAGCAAAAAAAAAAAAGATGTTTAGACAAGCATAATGTTGCATCGAAGTGTCTTGAGATGAATTCAATTCCTGAAATGCTTGTGGGAGTCAACAAGCGTCCTACGGTAGGCGAATATACCCAGGAGCCAGGTAACCCAGTACGTACCCTCCCACCTTCCTTGTTGGAGCTTTCCCCGCAGTCGCTAAGCAGGACCCTTGATCGACCTGCAGTGGTCTGAGGGTGGGGGCAAACCTGGGGAAGTGGTAAAGGTCATGACAGATCGTCACAGGTTCCGTCTGATTTGGTGCTGAAATGGGGCCACGCCGTCGGGGACTGCAACTCGAAACGGCCGCAAGACTCGGTCCGGCCAAGGACTCCCTTGGCTTGCGCGTCACACAATTCGACTTCATCTATATACACAACACGACAAAGTAAAACACGGTGGTTTGAAGAGCTTCGCGGCACCACTTGTACCAGGCGAGATTGGTATACGGGTGGAAGAACTGTGAGTGAGCATGTGCCTTGGCCGATCTAGCGGATGGAACTCTTTTTAATTTTTTTCTTCTTCATCTCTGATCACTGCAATACTCCCTGCCACAGCCCTGATTGAAGCAATTCGTAATGGTTACATCTACTCAGGTCATTTACCAAGTATAGCCCCAGATACATAGCGAGAAAGTCTTCCCGCAGACTCATCGACAGCTACCAAAGATCCCAGTTGTATGCAGGACGAACAAAAGTACGTGACTGCCCCGACCTTTGTACCTACTTCTCCCCACAAGTTTCCCCACAATGGGCTGCCGATACTGGGATCAGCTGCGGACTCCTGTGCGGCTCATCTGTGGGTTTCCCGCTGGGTTTGCTAGCGACAAGTGTCCGGCACTTGCTACCTCTGCCGTAGACGGGCTCTCATGGCTACTATGACGCAAAGAAGCTGTTCGACGTGGCTGTCCATCCATCTCCGCACCGCCTCTCGTGGTAATCAGACTATCTACTGCAGATGGGATGCGGTAGGCTGCATTGCCATCACCGTGCAGATTGACTGATGCTTATTCACGCCTCATGGCGGGGTTCAGCACGTCACGACTGCGACGCCATACTGACCCGTCTTCATCGTCGTAATATAAATACCACCCAGATATGTATGAGGAGTGGGCCGTTGGGCGAGTGTCAGGCGCGTACTCACTCAGACTAGTCAAGCCGCTTGAGTAGACAATTCAACCTTTGAAACCTCTGCTTAAAGTTACTGTCAAAATATAAGGGCAAACCACGCTCTCACATTGACGAATAATGGGTGTCCGCTCTCTCTTGGTGGCTGCTGCGTTGGCCTACTCATGCCTGGCTTCTCAAGATCCACGCGTCCAGGTCGCTTTGACCCTCGACACGCCCTGCAATGGCGTCAGCACAACCGAAGACGGCCGGCTTTTTGTACTCTACGCCCGCGTCGACGGCACGCAGGCTCACGGCCTACCAGAAGTGGTCGAGTGGGTCAATGGCACTGGCATCCCCTACCCAAACGCCGAATGGAACTCGTACGCCGGCCCGGACAGTGACAGTGACCCAACGACAACACTTGTGCGCGTCAACAGCCAGCGCGTCGATCCGAAAGGCAACCTCTGGCTGGTCGATACCGGATCCCCAGGCTTCGGAAGCCCGGTCATCCTCCCAGAGGGCCCGAAGCTAGTTGTCGTGGACACGACCACTGATGAGGTCGCACGTGTCTATCCCATGGGCAATGTGACCCTGTCCGAGAGTCTACTCGACGACATTCGTTTCGACGCAACAGGATCCAGGGCCTACCTGACCGACGCCGGTGCTGGCGGCGCCCTGATTGTTCTGGATCTGGACAGCGGGCGTGCTGTGCGGCTGCTGGAGGGCGACCTGTCCGTCGGCGCGTTTACGCCCACGAGCGGCGAGGGCAATTTCCTGCGGTCTTCTTCGGGAGAACCGCAGTACATCTACGCGGACCAGCTCGAGGTCAGCCCGGACGGAAAGTGGTTCTACTATCAGCCGGCCTCTGGCGGGATGTCACGCATCGAGACGCGCTTCCTTGACGAGGCGTTCTACAATTCGTCCATGGCGAGTTTGGGCGTATTGTCTGGGTATGTCGAGTCGTTTGCCCTCACGCCGTCCACTGGTGGAACTGCCATCGACGCCGAGGGGAACATTTATGTCAGTGACACGGATCGTCAGGCTATTGAGAAGATCTATCCTAATGGCACGAGGACGACGTTGGTCCAGGATGAGAGACTGCTCTGGGTTGATGCGATGTGGGTGGACAACCAGAACAGGCTGTGGCTCCCGGCTGCGCAGCTGAACCGGGGGGCTCCTTTCCAAACGTACGGCCAGAGCCAGATTGTGAAGCCGTTGTTTGTGTATACGATAGATATTGCAGTTGGGCCATCTCCTATTGACCACCACTAAGCGATTAAGTATGCTTTAATCACAAGGCTGGTGTATGCTGAAAGGCAATGTGGTTGCAAGGATGGTTTCAGGCTTCTAACTCCAAGAACAATCACGCACAATGTTATTGTGAAACAGCCACAATCAAAAAATGCGAAAACGTCATTGCGGATCCACTGTGGCTTAAGCACCTTCTGTCTGGTTATCCTATACGAATTTATTCTGTAGAAGCTTTCCTACAGGAGATTCTCCTAAGGAAGGCTATTCTATAGGAACTTTCTCTATAGGAGGTTATTCTATAGGACACTATTCTATAAGAGGTTATACTATGGGATACCTATCTAAACGGAGGTTTAGTAGTGAGTACTGCCCAGGTAGTCAGTCTACTACCTAACAGATGCTGTGGCCGCATAGCGGACACTTGAGGAAAGCTCGTAATCAACTGATAATTAAAGATGTTTCTTGTTCGTGCGGTAGGCCCGATCAAGCGCGGGAAGTCGCTATAAGCAAGGTCGAATATGGTTTACTCTCTGTCATTAAGACTGGCAATAGTCTGTGGAGAAGATATATCGTAATGCCGCAGGTAGCTACAGTAACAGTAACTATTCACACCATTGATCATAGCAATGACACCAAGGGCCAATTCTGGGGAAAGAAAATCCTATTAGGAATACAGAAAGGCCAAGATGATGTAAGACATTCCCGGGAAAATCTTGCCATCCAAAACGTAATTTGTCTGGTTTCTACACTGCCACACAATTGAAAGAAGCTCACCAGTTCTGCTCATGCTGTGTAACCACACTAACGTATGCCCACCAACAAACATCGTTCCCTCCACAACATTGCATTCGCCTAACCTTGCGCCTCACTCAACGCCAACCTGACTTTCTCAGTCAAACAAGCACTTCAGCCTCATACTACGCCGTTACGCCTGTCAGTCTGCCTGGAAGCCCCACATCGCGCCATGCCGCTCCCCTCTGAAGCGAACATTGAAGCAAGCACCATCGCCCCCGAAAGGTCCTATCTCAAGCGCTAGATAACGTGGAAAAACAGGAAGAGAAAATTACAAAAACACATAAATATGACGTAATAATTGAAAACAGGCTCCGATGGTCAGATTGTGGTCTTGGAGAATGCTTGAAAGACGCCACGGATATCGGGATTCTGTAGGCAGTAGCAAAGGAAAGAGTAGGTAAGACAAGCTGCCAGACATTGTGCTAAAGAACGCCAGACGCCAGGAGATTGAAGCGGTGTGCATGGGAAATTGAGAGAGAGACAGGCAGACACAGACAGACAGTCAGAGAGAGAGCAGTGAAGCGGAAAGTCAAAAGGATATTCAAAATTTTGGATGGTACAAGAATAGAATGAAGCGTGATGCAATTTCCTCTCCCGACCGCCTCGTCCTGTCGCCTTTCGTAAGTGGGTGTATGGATGCGCCGCAAAAGAAGCAGAAGTGTGGAAATAAATACGCATAGGGGTAGGCAACGAGGCAGAATGCGGAAGCGAGCCCGAGAGGCAAAGTTGATGGGACAGCCTTGTGGTATCTAAAGCTGTTGCCTGCCCTTCTGTTGAAGAACTGCTGTCCGCCTGCAGGTCGCTGCCGTCGCCACAGGTGACACAACGTCGATCCTTCAGTGTAGCATGGTAGACACGTTGCAAAGCAAAGCCAAGAGCACCCACCACACCACAACAGATAGGAGACAAAGCCCAGTCGGCACAGCCTCCACCATTCCCTCCACCACACGGCAACAACCGATGGGATCCGCCCCCATCCACCCGGCTCCTCCCGTCAGTAACCCCTCGAAGACGAAGACGAGGAGCCCTTGATGCCCATCCTCCTCTTGCGGGCGTTGATGCGCTCCGGCTCCAGCATCTGCCCGCAGTCGCGGCACTCCCACCCGCAGCGCGAGTACGACACCTTGCGCAGGCACTTTGTGCACCGCCACCAGCTGCTCGAGATGTTGCGGTCGTCGAACCACCCCGCCGCCTCCTTGCCGTTGCGCCGGCACAGGTCCTCGCGGTGGTAGTCGCGGTAGTGGGCGCGGCAGTGGTCCTTGCGGCCGAAGGCGCCGATCCCCGCGCCCGTACTACTACCGCCGCCGCTACCGCCGGGGGAGGTCGGCGAGGTGACAGTCTCCAGCGGGTGGGACGTCGTAGTCGTCGCCGACGCAGCCACCGCCTTCTCGCTTCGCGGGCACCGGTTGTAGTCGCAGAAATACACGTCCGGAGGCTTCAGGTGCACGTGCTTGATGTGTCGGTCCAGATCTGCCGAACGCCGGAAGGCCTTCTGCCGGCAGCCGTCGTACAGGCAGACGTACTCTGGCGCCGGAGTTGGCATGATGCTGTTGGGTGTAAGCATGGTATGTTGTGAAATTGTGGGTACGACGCAAAGCCCACAAGCAGTGGTTGTTGGATAAGGTGTACTGAGGTCCCCGCGAATTTGGATGTATTGACGTAGCTTACCTGCTTGGTTGTATGTTGAGAGGGCCGGTTATGGCTGGCTGAGAATTATATGTGGTTTTGTATCGAGGACTCGTTGCGTCGGCCCAAGGGACAGTGTAGCTGCCACTCGTCGTGGTTGTAGTAGACCTGGGTGCTGGCAATGGATGACTGGGGTACTGAGCCAAGTCGAAGCTGTAGTTGAAATGGTCCAGGCTTGGGGAAGCTTCGTATGTCGTCGGAGATCCCAACGATGCTGTGTCGTCAGAGAACCCGGATAGACTTCTCTGCAGGCTTCCGTTGTAGTCGCCGTAGTCTGCCAAGTCGTTGGCTTCGAAGCCAAAGTTGTTGTAAGCAGTGGGCACTCTTATGTAGTCGTATCGAGAGCCAGACATCCTGGCATGGACACGCCGGCCAGGGGCAAAGCTTATGAAGAGAGATGACACGCGAGACACCGAGAGGGGAAGGGGGGATTGCAGATACAATTCACTATGTGACGGGCCAAGATATTGCTGGAGAAGGATGAGAGGCGATTCTCAGAGATAGATTGGCGTGCCCAGAGAGATAGGTGATGAGGACTCTGAAAGTGAGAGGTTTGGCCCTCGACTATGGCTGCTATATGTAATTATCTTCAGAGTGCTGAACTGGCGCCGTTTGACACGGCACGAACAAGTCTGGTGCAGCAGGGCTTGGGCCTCATAGAACTGGCACTTTTGACATACGAGGCGAGCAAACGATGCCGGGAACGAGACATGAGATGATTGGGGACAAGAGCTTTATTGGTCCGAATGGTTGGGCGTTTGCTTCTCACGGCCACGATGAACGATGTCGGGATAGGCGATGAGGCATAAATGTGCAGGACTACCAGAACAACATAGACTGTCATTTCCCCTCCGAGCCCCCCAAGGCGCGATGGAAGCGTCGCTGACACGCAAGAAGATTCGGCAGGGAGAAGAGGCTCAACTGCAGGTTGACTCACCCAGGGCTTCTAGAAACCGATATAGCCACCTAGCCTGAAACTTTACCCATTTGCGGACATGCAGGTCCGCAGTAAAAGGGTGAGGTATAGGCGTAGTGGACGGGACCCATGTAGAGAAAGCTGGCGCCGATGTGCTGCCAGGGGTGACGTCCTATCAGATCAAAACTCGGTGAGCCAGGGAGCGATATAAAGCCCCAGGCACACATCCAGTAAGCCAAGTCCAAGGAGAGAGGGTGTAACAAAAAGCTCAAGCAACGGTGGAGACGGGGGCGGTGACATCAAGCATGCCGGAGTGGGGATGCCATGGGAGGGAGACAGCGGTCGAAACTACCCATTCGCCTGTGTTCCCCGATCGAGGCCTGATAACCTGCAGATGACGGTCGCCTCGACGGGGCTGACAAGCACCAGCATGTCCTCGAATAGAAGCGAGGCAAGTGGACGATGTGATGCTCATAGCCGACGAGCAAGGGTGAAAACATGGCGGGGTGGTGCAAGAGGGAGAGCAGCGGATCCACATGGGGATGAGCCGCGATGCAGGGTGGGCAAGGCTTGTGGCGTGCACAAGAAGAGGGTGTGGTGGGCAAGTGTGTCTCGTTCTTCGTCCCTATCTGTGGATGAGTCTCTGTGTGGATACGTATGTGTTTGCACGGTTGATCTCGACCGTTGGGACGAAGAGGCATGGTGACCGCTTGGCCATCTGGTATCTGCAAACCGAGAGGTATCGACGGAATCCTCTCGGCACACATGAGCCATTTTGTTTGCTTGTAGCGAGGCCATCAAGACCGGATGAAAGGCAACTGGGGGCTCCCCAAGCCAGAATGAAATGACACGCGCAGCTGGTCATGAGGGTGCGGAGGAGCCGGGGACAGAGAGACTGGGAGCTGTGGTTCAACCTCGCAAAGACGATGATGTAGCCCTCTTTCGGAGGTGCCAGGCCATGGTGAGGTACACGTTGATCAGTGAGGCTTATTGGGGGCTGAGGTAAAGAGAGATAGAGAGACATGCATGTCGTCTGCGCCAGGGACCTGCAGGTCTCAAGATGCGGAGCCGGCTGAGTGACACACGTAGTCGTTAATGTATGCCGGCGAGGGACCCGCGCCACAGCGTTAGCAAGGACGGTCAGCCTCAGTTCTCCGCTAAGCAGTGCTGCTGCCACACGTCGACGAATCGCGTTCTTGACTGGGCTAGGTTCGCGTGTGGTTCGCCCACCAAGCATCGCAGCGTGGTTCGCCCGACAGTCTGCCTCAGCTGCCTCATCGAGGAAAGCATGTCGGTCGGTGCGCTGGCCCCGTTTGCCTGATCCTGCCTGGTCGCACCCAAATACCATTGCCGAGATGCAGAATCTCGGTGTTCCAGGGCAGGGCTCTCAGAAGCGGAGCCATAGTTGTCCATGCTGCTTGATGGCTCCGGGTTTGAGTTACCCTGCGGCCATCTCCGGACTGGGGATTCTTGAATCTCCAAGCTGGTGGTAATGATGACCATCCGTGGGGACCGGCGCAGGGTTCCGTCAGCTGGTCAGCAGGACCATCCAGGGCACCAAGAACGCAGAAAATGCCTCGATCTTGAAGCCAATTCAAAATCCTTCGCGGCCCCAAACCCCTGGAGTAGCGTTTGGTGACGACCATGGGCAGCCTAGGCCTGGGCTGGGGCCGACTGCAGCCTTCTCACCGACCGCGTGCTTGCATCAAGCATGTCGCGCCTGTGTGGCCTATGATAGGATCCGGGGAAAGCAGCCGAAGCAGCTTCCATGGCCCCCAAATCGGAGTGGTCACCCGCTCACGGCACAGCACTGGACCTGCAGGAATGACGCCGCAGCCCACTATGGGATGGCCTGGTCAATATTAATTAAAACCATGATACTGAAGAAACCACGCACTACGCTTACTTGCTCAAGAAGCTGGGAGATGAGCAGGCCGGCTGCAGCGGGGGGGGGGGAGGTGAAGCGCACCTGGCGAATGTCTCTTGAGAGTGAATCAGGTTCGCAGGCGCCGAGTCTGGCAGTGCCAGTGTTGGTTGCTGCATGTTCAAGTAATAAGTCCAGGCAGCAGTGGTCGGTGTGCAGTGCAAGCTACCCCGACGTGCTCAACCAGTGGGCACAGCCACCGGCAGCTGCCCGAAGCCTGGGGCTCAGCGGTTGGAAGCAACAGGACTGGAAACGGAGTGGAGATGTTGGGAAAACAAAGAAGATTTGCAGAATTGTAAGCACGCAAGTGGACACAACAGATCAAGCAGGCAGCTGGAGCAAAGAGGCAAAATAAGAAGGCAACCGGATGGACTTCATATACATAGGAAACCTCTAGGTGTATTAGGCACCCGAGAGCTCCCTACCACGACCCAGCTATGCGCGTTGGGCACCAGTGCATACAGCAGCCGGTGAGGCTCGCGGACCACCGCTAGCAACCAACCTGGCAACACGCCAGGGCTGGCGACGACACCACTTGGGCCGTATACAATTGACAATTCTGGAAACAGTCATTGCGCCGGGCTCTCTGCATCGAGATAGATCGATAAACGGGGCAGGACACCTACCTCGCACGCAGGCAGCAAGTATCTGTTGCATGGCATCGATACCTGCTGGTCATGAAAGTATGCCCTCTCGGCCAGCCTCGTGTGATTGATTCGCGAACGGGGTTGTGGGCTAGTCTTCGTCCACACGCCACGTCCATCTGCCCGGATGTCCTCATATTTCCTACTTGATAAGCAGACTCGGTCGCGGAACATGTTGTTCTGCTGGCGGCAAGCAGCATCAATCAATTTTTGAAACTGAAGGCTGAGGCATATCCGTTGATACGCTCCTGGCCTGTCTAGCTGCATGGTTGTTATGACGTCCTAGAGCCCAGGTTCCCGAGACATCAACGCCTCCGTTGCCTTGAAATATAGACAAATTGTTGCCAGTACACACTCGAACGAAATCCCGAAGATGCATTCCAATGGTCTTCACCGCCCTCGTTCAATAAGTGGGCGGCTACCAAATTTCATGATACCGGACCCCTCGACTGAAGTTCTCTGCCTTCCAGAAACTGCCCGAGCAAGAAGGAGGGACGCCACCGTCCTCCCCAGAAAACCGCGGGAGTGCAGAGGCTATCCTTTCTGATCGTCTCCGGGAGATCAATGAAAACATTAGCCCGCAAAGCACCGCTTGGGACCGGGCCACTGCCTGTGTCCCACATCTGACCATCTTCTAGACTTCGTCCTCGAGGAATTTGTAGGCGAATTTGAAATCGGCCTTCCTACGGTTCATCCTATGAGGGAAAGTGTCAGCAGCGAGCGCGATGCAGAATGGCTAGACCATCCCTTGTTGGTTTGGGGGGGGGGGGGGGGGATTGGGAACTCACCACGTCGATTCATAGTCAAAGAATCGGTATGTGCCCTGCTCGAACTCCTCGGTGATATTCTTCGGCTCCTCGTGCCTCTGGAACCACGTCTGGTACTGCTTATGGAACCGCCATGCCTGATCCTTGAGCGCCTTGGCGGCCAAATATTGCTGATATGTCCCCTGTTTGTAGTAGAACGCGTAAAACAGGGTATCATTGTCCACCTTGGTCGGCTGATACAGTTGCGGGTTGTCCATGATCTGGAGCGGCTCCTTGGGCCATGTCTTGTTTGTGTTCCAGTAGCTTTCGGGGTAGTAGTTGCGAGGTGGCTCAGCGTCCGCAACATCGGGGGCCATTTTACTAGAAGCCGCCAGTAATCGTTGCGCCGAAGGCGACGTAGCAGGTGCGGTTGGATTTGTTTTCGTTGCATCCCATGACTCGACGAGGTCGTCCAGAGACGAAGGAAGGTGGTATATCGATTCCTCCTCCGGCTCTGGCTCAGCAGGCTTGACACCGTTGGTTACGCCATTTGTATGAGGGCCTGAAAGAAGGTTAGTACGCAGCAAGCTCAACAGGTTTTGACCGCAGACGCTACCTTTCGGTGCCTCAGCTGGCTCCGGAACCGCCGGCGCTTTGCCTGTTGCACGAGCAGGCGCGGGCTTAGCAGCCTCAGATCTCGGCGTAGAAGTTGCTGGTGCAGGAGCGCTTGCGGGAGCTACAGATGCCGGCGGGTTTTTGGCCTCCACTTGTTGTGGTTGAGGTGCTGCTATCTGTGCTGACGAAATGCTCGGTGAACTTGTTGAACTCGTCTTGGACTGGTTTGCTACTGAGGAAATGCCAACTGCAGGATGTGCGCTCGGTGGGGGTGGTAGCGGTGCTATCCCCACATTGTTTTTGTCTGCTGCAGCCGCTGCCGCAGACGCGTATTTCAGTCCCTCCCCAGGTGGTCTTGTCGGCACGGAAGCCGGTTTCATGCCATTATTGCCCGGTATGGGGCCGCTAATGGTAGGTAATGAAGGAGCCGAAAGCGTTGCGAGAGTCGGTAGGGGTGATTTGAGTTGCGACGATGGCTTCCTGGCTGCTGAGTTTCCAGCATCTGCCGATGGTCTCTCCTTTCCTTTTGCTGCGGCACTCGAGGACCTGCCCTCCGTTTCCGTAATCTCGTCCGCCACAGACTGGTTGTCTTGACTGGAGATCTTGTCGTTCTCCTGATTCATGCCGAACACGTCCTCTTCCTCTTCGAGATTCAGGTCGTCGTACATCTCCTCGTCGTCCATGTATTCCTGCGACGTGCCCTCCTCGACGTAGTACCGAATGGAATCCTTGAGGTCAAACACCTGGTCTGCCTCGACGCCGCCGTTCATCAAGGACCTTCGGATCAGCTCGAGTTTGCCCTGATGCCACTTGTGTTTCTCGATGACGGTCTCGATGTTGGCTATCGCTTCCGCGTCGTCTTTCTTGGCCTTCTTTCCCTTCTTCATGCCGGCTTGTAGTTGTTCCATATCGGCCTCCATCTTTTCGATTTGTTCCTCCAGGATGTCGATCTGAGAGCCGAGGAAGTCGCTAGCTTCGAGCTTGGCTTTCTCCTTAGGATCCAGCTTCGCAGCAGCAGACAGTCCTTCTTTCGAAAACGCCTTTGTTTTCATCGTCTTCTCCACGGCCTTGAACTTTTCCATTCTCTGGAGCGCAATTAGTCTCTAGCATCGGAGGGGTTCGCCGCCAGACGCACCGTCTCAATCAGCCGCCTGTGCTCTATCAAAGGACCCTTGTCCTTGATGTCGTTGCTGGCTGCCCATGTCTTGATCTGGTCTCGTAGCCTCTGCAGCT
Organism: Diaporthe citriasiana; assembly: GCA_014872975.1. Taxonomy (NCBI): domain Eukaryota; kingdom Fungi; phylum Ascomycota; class Sordariomycetes; order Diaporthales; family Diaporthaceae; genus Diaporthe; species Diaporthe citriasiana. The sequence continues at coordinate 614,292 of JADAZS010000003.1, read as the reverse complement.
TCTTTATCTCCCGCTTCAGACTATCTTCGAGCTTTTCCTTCTGCGCAGGGTTATTTGACTGCTCGATCTTCTCGTATATCTCGTCAAATTCTTCGATGCCTTCGGCGACCTTCTTGAAGGTCTTGTCGACCTCCTGCGCCAGTTTCCGTGCTGCCATATCAACGCCGTGGTGCCCTGGAGGGCATCCAAGAAAAGGAGGAGTAGGTCGAAGGCTATGCCACCGAGCCAAAGCAGGGCGTCCGCGACCGTTACTCGACGCGGTGTGGGGGTATCTTGGTTGTGTAGCTCCGGGGACGGGGCTATCGAGGTGTTCGACCGGAGCCGAGGCTATAGCCTGTCAGAAGTCTGTCGTGGCGGACCAAGTACCCAACGGGTGTGGTCAATGTACATATGCGAGTAGAAATGAGGCTGAGGTGGTCGTTGGTAGGTTTTCCTGGTGTTGAGAAAGAGCAGTGGTGGGCAGACAGGAGGAAGAGGTCACGTTCGCAAGGCTGCCTGCCAATGCTCAGAGTTCAGCAGCGCTGCCACCACTGGTCACCAAACAGCTGTTAGTTGCCGTGACGGCCACTAGCCCGTTAAGTACCCACTGTTAGTAAAGCGGTAGGTTTGGGGCCGGTTCTTTGCTGGCGCTTGGTGATGAAAGCCAGCTACAAGCTCAGGGGTAGGTCAATCTATGGTGTAAAAGCGAGTTTATCTCCTCAAAACCACAGTGTTCCTCTGTCATGAGGACTTTAAGAGAGTTGGGACCTTGTTGTGTCTTATCTGACATCTCATCGAGGATACATAGCGCCGGGCTTCAGCAGACGTCAGCCGTTCAATGAAGGCCCACTTCGGCGCACAGGCCATGCAGGCTGCCAGGCCCTCTCCAGCCCCAAAAATGCCAACCAGGCCCGGTCAGGACCCACCCTACACCAACTTTGAATTAGGCCTCCCAACCTCGGAATAGATCTATCGGCCCCCATGTGCCAGTGACCTTACCCATGGCCTCACCTGTAGGCAGTTGCTCCATCTGAAGTGTCTAAACTTGGACCTGGCTCCAGGTTCTTTGCAGCTGTACGAGAGGAGAATCAAGGGACGGATTTATCCACCCAGATTGACTTGAGGAGGACGTGATTGACTTCCTCTACCAAGGCATATCAGACACATACATTAGTCCCCTGGCCAGATACCTTGTAGCCCCAGTCTCAGGATGAAAGGTGAGTGGCTTTCTGCCTTCCCGTGCACCTGTTTATTCCTAGCCCTTCTCATCAATTACTCGCAGCCATACTCCAGCGAGTGCTTTCCGCATCTGTCACGGTGGAGAAGGAGCTGGTTTCCTCCATCGGCAAGGGCGTCCTGGTCTTTGCTGCTGTGGCCCCAGGAGACACGGAAAAAGAGGCCGACAGTCTTGCAGCCAAGGTCATTAAGTTGAGGTTGTGGGATGATGAGAACGGTGGAAGGGTATTTGGCCCCCTCTCAATACCAGTTTCACAACGAGCTGAGCCCCTCGCCTTTGCCATACATCCTGTGCGTTCCCCTAGTCTGACATCTTGCATAGTGGAAGAAGAACGTCCAAGACATTGGGGGCGAGGTCCTTTGCGTATCTCAGTTCACTCTACTAGCGTCCACCAAGAAAGGCAATAAACCGAGCTTCCACCAAGCCCTAGCACCAGACGAAGCAAAACGGCTGTACCATTACTTTCTCGGCAAGGTGAAGGAGGGATATGCAGCGGAAAAAGTGAAGGATGGCGTTTTTCAGGCCATGATGGAAGTTGCACTTGTGAATGATGGACCGGTACATCTTACCTTCTTGTAGACTCGGGTTGTAAAGAACATACTCGCTGACAGTCTCCTGCCAGGTCACATTGGAGGTCACGGCCGGAAAGGAGCAAGAAAATGAGGACCAGGCCAGGCCAGGCAGCACCTGATGATCACAGTGAGAGAAACCACGAGGCTCTCAGTTGACGGGAGTCTACAACATCCTTTGATGCGTCTATCTGATTCCACGCCGGGTTTTTACGGCTCAGATTTACCTGTTTTATTTCAGGTTTTCCCACAAGAGCGACAGGGCTAAGCAACTGGCCCCAAATGACGAATTGCCAAACCTGGTAGATCCGATCCGTTCATAAGAAACTTCATATTATTTGGTTAACTTTGAATCCTGTGTCATACTTGGAAATCCTCAGAGTCTAGATACACAGGCCGGTTTTATGGTCTTGTCTATGTGACATGCCAGGATTCCAACCTGAGCACCTTTTTCTCACTTCAAGTGACCTCTGTCGCTACATTCCAAGCCCCCCTTGACACACCCTGCTGCAGACTTCGGATAGTATCGCAATTGGGTTATACCCTGCAAAATGATCCCACAACAACTCACTCTGTAATAGAGAGATCGTGCTGGTGTAGGAAAAAAGGGGGTCAACCAACAAGCATAGCTCCTGTGTGAGCCTTGGCCATGGCCACTGATTTTTGAGCTTGAATGTTGAGTGTGGTGCTCACAAACAGATTATGAAAAGTTCACTCATATTAAGAGTATATGGGCTTCTACTACCACGTAAATGGGAAGACTATGTAGTTGTTTGGCAGTGCAGATATCTGGATAGACTTCGGTACTACAATAGCTTCTCACACTAAGTGGACCTGGTAAAAGGGACCGCTGCAAGACTATTAGCCACGATCATTTCCTGCTCATCATGTGTGAACGGCTGGGAAATTTCTAGAATCTTAAAACACGTGTTTCCAATCCAGAAATGACTACAGAGCCATTTCGCCCTGTTGTTTTGCTGCGAGGCAATCAGGATATTGAATTGAAGTGAACACTCATACAGCACACTTACAGGCAGTCAGTCATACTGTTAGCAGTCAAGCTCCGCTCTATTGGTGGAGCAAGAGATTAATTTACGAAGCAGACAGTGCTTATCCAGAAATACAAATGCCCCTTGCAAATTGCAGAGCTAGAATTCAAGGTTGTTAGGGTGCAACACAGTAAACAGTGTGCCAGTTGCTATTGAGGTGAATCACAAATGCAGATACGCGCCTGGTACTTTCGGCAGGTACCTTCCCACTTCCCCCTCCACGACCATTGCAGGGTCCCAGCCCACCCCACCTTGCGACCCTGAGCTCTTGACAGGGATGTGGCTCAGGAACGAGCCCCGCTTGATGGCTGCATAGAAGGTTCACGAAGAACAAGCAGCCTTTCTTGGTGAGATGGAAGGAAGCCACAAACATTCCTGCCCTGACTGCTGCCTGCATAAAGCTTCAACCTATCCTCAAGTCCTCCCCAGCATTGAGATTTGCACGCCCAATTGGTTCGACCTCAGCTCTGTTTGAACCACATTAATCAGCGCGAACGCTACTCGTTTGCTTCGTCTCCGTCCGCGTTAGGCGTATCTGCTGTGCCTCTTCCGCAGGTTGCACCAGGCTGTTACCTGCGTACAACTCCAAAAACACCTCAGGTCCCCCGATTCGAAAATGGCTACCGACGAGTCCAAGCCTGCAGCACGCAGCCGCGTCTTCTTCGACATCAGCATCGGTCAGCGTCCTGCTGGTCGTGTCGTGCTGGAGCTGTATAACGATGTTGTGCCTAAGACCGCCGAGAACTTCCGCGCTCTCTGCACCGGTGAGAAGGGTGTTGGGAAGTCCGGCAAGCCCCTCCACTACAAGGGCTCCGGCTTCCACCGCGTCATAAAGCAATTCATGATCCAGGGTGGTGACTTCACCGCCGGCAATGGCACCGGCGGCGAGTCCATCTACGGCGAGAAGTTCGAGGATGAGAACTTTGAGCTTAAGCATGAGAAGCCCTTCCTCTTGTCCATGGCCAATGCCGGTCCCGGTGAGTTGTGCCATCTCCGCCTGTCGTACCCAAGTACATTCTTTAGGCAATGCCAGCTGACAGATGTGTATGGCAGGTACAAACGGCTCCCAGTTCTTCCTCACCACCGTCCCCACGCCCCACCTGGACGGGAAGCACGTCGTCTTCGGCGAGGTCCTCACAGGAAAGTCTATCGTGCGCCAGATCGAGAACCTCCCCACAGAGTCGGGGGACAAGCCCAAGAAAGACGCGGTGATCGCCGACTGTGGTGAGCTCCTCGGCGAGGAGGCGGAGCGCGCCACAGCTGCGAGCAACAAGCCCGACGCGCTGGGCGACCCATACGAGGATTTCCCCGAGGACGAGTTGTCCAAGCTGAAGGGCACGGCTGCCGACGGCAAGGAGGCTGAGGAGCTACCCGCGCAGAAGGTGCTGCAGATCGCGTCCGAGTGCAAGGAGTTCGGCAACAAAGCCTTCAAGGCGGGCGACGTAGCCACCGCGCTGGACAAGTACGAAAAGGGGCTGCGGTACCTTAACGAGGACCCGGACCTGGACGCTGTGGGCGACGCCGCCGCGTCTGCGGACGTCAAGGCTAAGATGGACGCGGTGCGCTTCACGCTCAACAGCAACGCTGCGCTGATGAACATCAAGCTGTCCAACTGGGACAGCGCGGCTAGTCACGCGACCTCGGCTCTCGCTGTCGGCGGTCTCAAGGACGCGGAGAAGGCCAAGGCGCTGTTCCGCCGCGGCCAGGCCCACGTGCGCCTTCGGGACGAGGACAACGCGGTGGCCGACCTCACCGCCGCGAATAAGCTGGTCCCTGGCGACGCTGCCATCGCCAAGGAGCTGGCCGATGTGAAGAAGAGCATTGCCGCGCGGGTGGCCAAGGAGAAGGCCGCCTACAAGAAGTTCTTCACCTAGCGGTCCTACAGCTAGTGGCAAGGAAGAGAGGGCGGGGACATCGCAATGGTCTCAAAACAGTTCCATAGAAAAGCTATCATCCTTTTTCTTTTCACAATTACATTTCGGACGGGGCATTTTGTGGTTTGTTTGACATATGGATGGGCGTTTTACAGGGAAGAAGTCACAGATACCAGCCACCGCAGACCGTCCAAAACATCTGCGTGATGAGCCACGAGAGAATTGAGCCGAACACGAAATCAGGAGTAGACCATTCGCATGTCATGATGGCAACGTTGTGCTTTTCAAATGCTTGGGATTTCGTTTAGTGCTACCATCCCGCCACGGTGGAGTGGCGCACGTAACTGAGGTTCCGCTTAGTGCCACGGTGTGCTTATCTCCACAAAGCAGCTGCAGGGCAGTGCCCGCCGATGTACAGAAGGGCCATACTGCAAGGCACCAGTGACAAGTATCTGGGCAACAGGAGGATCTCACCCGTCTCGGAATGATTGATCCATACATCACATCTGCCCAACCCGTCCAGCATTCCAGTCTGCCGCCCCAAGATTTGGTTGTGGACGTAAAGGTTTGTTTGGAATAAAACCAGAAGTCGCGCCAGTTGCCGATACAGCAAGGCTCGAAGGAAAAGAAAACATCAAAAGTTGACGATGGTGGTATCTCTCTATCCAAGACAGAAACCCCCGATCTATCGTTCATCCCAGAAGATGTAAAAGGAGTTGCAATATAGGTATCGTGATTCAAGAGCTCGAGGCCGACCCGATGACGGAAATATGAAACCAAAACTGGAAGAGAATAGAGACAGTACTCCTGGGCGCCTCGTTGCCCGCCCTTTTGGCCGGAGGCCTCAACACGGAAGGAGGTTGATAGTTCGATGGTTGTGGATGGCGATTCGCGGCGTAATGTGATGGGTAATGGTTGTTAGAAATGATAACGTGTGGCCGCCCCTCTGGTATGCATCAAAATGCGCCTCCTGCCTTCTTTTGTCTTCTCGCGCCTCGCCATAAACTCCCGTCAGATTCCCGGCCGTTGACTTTCGTTATAATAGTAGTAGTAGTAATAATAGAAGATGAAGTAGTAGAAGAAGCAGAAGTGGGTGACTTGTCTTTCTGATGACAGTACAATGATTTCGGCCTTTGGACTGTCGTAAAATTATCCTTCAGTGCCTGCTGGACGAGTCAAATTCTTTCCAGGCATCAGCCAAGCCGCCAAAGGTGCTCCTACCCTTTTCCTTATCCCTGCCCTTCAAAGTGCCCGTCGGCGTTGTCGAGCCAGACCCTGATTTGTTAGCAGAACCAATGTTATGATCGCCACTGCCGTTCTGCCACGGCGATACTGAAGGGCTTCCACTTGAGCCCGAAGCTTCTGGACTATCTGTTCGGTCGACCTTGCGAAGGAAGCCAGACAGGAACTTCCTCGCGTTTTTGCCACTCCGAAGAGATTTCATGGAACCATGATGATATTTTCGGTCCGACAGCTCGCCGCCACTGCCCACAGCTTGCCGTAGTCCACTGGCCCATCTCTCAGACGAGCGGTGAGAACGCAGTCCCTGGCCTCGAGTGTCATCCAGCGAGCTACCGTCAGATGAGCCAGGTGGCCGGTCACGGTCCATCCAAGAGTTGCTGACGCCTGATTTGTGGGAGACGGTGTTCACCGATTCAGCAAGACTGACGTGTTCCATGGCATCAGCAAGTGCACCGTCTGAGTCTGTGCGTTGGCTGGAGTTCTCGATGTCCGCTGCTCGAACACTGTCGATGCGTGCCATACAAAGGTCGGCTCGTTGCTGGAGACTGACACACAACCTGTGGAACTTGAGTAGTTCGCCATCGTACTGGTTCTCAGCATCGCCGCTGAGGGGTTGATTGTCCACCCATAATCTGACGAGAAGGGCAAAACTTCGTGCGTGATCGACAAGGTATGGGAGGGAAGGGAAGCCCTCGCGGGCTAGAGGGGATAGGCGGCCCAGGATGGTGATTGGGGTTGAGTAGGATGCGGGCAAGATGCAGCTCGATCGCTCCGCTGGTATTGCACATATCTCGTCAATGAAGTCTTTGAGAGCCTGGCGGCGGGAACTGAGGAAACGGTTCATCGGGTCCATCCAGACCTCTTTCTTGCCAATGTTGGAAAGGTTAGCAAGCGCCTGTAACGCCTTCGCGATAAGAGTTAGTGTTCTTTGAGCTCGAGGACGTGGGTAGTCTCGCAGCAGACCGAACAACTTTGGGTTGAGAATGGCTGGGCAGATAAATCGCAAGAAGAGGAAGCCAGAGACGCTGGTGAAGGCCACCGTTCGCAGGAAGTCGCCGTATCTGTCCTCCGCAACGGCACGGATATATTTCAGAATGTGTCGAAGTTCCGGGGGGAATCTGTTCGCTGATTTGGCAATGCAGTCCCAAATTTCGTTTGTGAACTGCAGCAACTGGTCCCAATGCTGGCCAATGTCTTCCCCTTGTTGCAATTTCCCGGGATCAACCTCGCAGTTTGGATTGATCTCGTTGATTTCAAAGATCTTGTCGCCCAAAATCTCCTCGATGTACTCGGTTCCCAACCGTCTCATGTGAAACTCGAGGGCTTGGGTGAGTAATGAGTTGCCCCTGAAAAGCAGGTTGGCCTCGCCGGCCAGAGACTTCCCCATGTCCCGGAGCGCCTCTCGCTCATAGGGCTTTGAGATATCCAAGTTCTCGCTGGATTTGAGACGGCGGCTGAACCTCATTTTCCTCATCTGAGACTGCTGTCCAATGCCATCGATTTCGTCTTCGACCAACGCCATCAGCCAATCGCTTGCAGTAGTAGACACTTGGAAGACGTTCAGGAATATTTCTGCCAGGCGTCGCAGTTGTCCAGGAAGAGCTTCCGAGATCTGCGCAGTCAGCCCAGAACTGAATTTGTGAAGCATCTCGGACAGTGGCTGGTAGTCCCTGGCCAAAAATACCACGACCTCCTCGTGGCGAACCTTGCAAAGCATGGTACCGATGGACTGTTGCCGCTCATCATAAATCTGGAGCCACTGCTCGTGATCCTTCCCTCGTTCGAGCTGCGTCAATGGCAGATCCACAGAACCGCAGGAAACCTCTGTCAGGTTTCCTGTCCTTGGTAGCCCCAAGGACGCTTGTAATTGGTGAGCCATGCTTTCCAGGTTTCCATCAATTCGCTTCAAGATTACTGAAAGATACGGTAGATTCGCCGGCAGGTCCGCAAACTCGCAGTCGTCTCGCCAAAACGGGTTTCGTGTGTCGGTTTTTGTGATCGTCCGCGCACGAACGTCACCATCCAGCATGACCTCCGCAAAATAATTCCCCGCGAAAGCGTCGTCGTGATTCCTGCCGTGTCGATCTCGCGAAGCGGCGTGCGGCGAGGTAGGCCCGCCCACTTTCGCTTCTATGACGCGCAGATTTATCGTCTTCTCGACCCTAAACATTTGGAAAGGGAGGTCTGCGTCAAAGTCCGTGACCTCTAGGATTTGATCGTCGTTTTCGGTATCCAACGCGTAAATCTCAGGCACCGTAAACGCGCGTAGCAGAACAAACCAGACCTCAAATAGCACCCTGTGATCCAAAGAGATGTACACGGGCCTGAAAATTGAGAGCTGAGTAGACGTTGACGAGTACATCGGGAAAATGGATATGCAAAACTCCTCGTCCAAGACTGACTTGTCCAGCTGCTGTATTGCACATCGTGACAATTGCGAGAGAGAGATGATACAGAGCACCGTCACATCGTTCTCCGAGATGAGTTTAAGCTCCCCGTTGTCTGACAGAATACATGACACCTTCCTCCAGCCCGTCTGTGGCGACCGCAAGTCCCGCGTGGAGGTCCTCTTGACAATCGCACGAGGTGAATGGGCAGCACCCTTGTCCCATATCGAGACTCTGCTAACTTTGATGATTGCGCCAGAGTTCGATGTAGTGGATGAGCCCCTTCGCATGAGCTCGGGCCTGTATTGTGATGTTGGTGTGGTTGACTGGCTATTAACTCGCATCGCGCTCGGCCGGACCTGCTGCCAGCAGAGCAGGGCAGCAAGCCACAAATCCAACTCTTCTGCGACGTGAGGCCACAAGAGCACCTCCACGCCGCTGTGGGTGTTGACGATCTCAAGGCAGGGCCGATCCAGGCCTGGTTTGTGCACGGGGAGCACTCGACAACCCCGCAAGTCAGGGATGACGGAGGTGTGGAACGGGCCATGCTCTCCGGAATCGAACATAAGACTGCCCTTTTCTTCTTCTATGTAGCAGAGCCCCGAGTGCCATTGGCCATTGGCCTCATTCTGATATGAAGCCTCACCCCTCATCCGCCCACACAGGGTTTTCATCAAGAGCAGAACCTTGTTCGCATCGTCGGTTGGTACAGGAAGAGGTAACGAGTCCACAGAGGGCGGTGGCGACATCATCGGGGAGGTTGGTCGGGAGATTCGCTTCATTAGCTTCGCTCGGGTGAGCCCTTTCTTTTCCTTTGTGGTTACCCCGGTATGGATATGCAGATCAGTGGGTCGCGCAGGATAGACGGAAGGGTACCCGGCGGACTCGATCGCTGGGGAGTGCCGTGGCACGGGAGGCCCGCGTAACGCGTCCTCATGAGGCGGCATCGACCCCATCGAACCAGAAGATGACACCGATCCCACCCTATGTCTCGAACTTTCTGGTGTGGGCGCAGCGGAGGGCTGGCGGTATGGGCTATCCAGCGTGTGGCCCCGAGGGCGGATCGGAGGTCTCGCTGGAGGGCTCGAGGAAGCGCTGTCGAGGGAGCTGGGGAAATGGTCGTTGAAGACAACCCCCTGTCGTCGGGCAGTACTCGAGGAGCTGGACATGGCGCTGCCTGGGACAGTCGGTATAGACCTTGGGGAAGAGCTTCGTGGCGACGTTGGCCCGAGGGAATGGTTGACGGCGGCACCTGGCACGGGCGTGCCGGGTTCACCGTAGTTGTTTGTGGCCGTGGGTTCTTGTGCGCCGTGTTCGGTGGGCTCTGGTGTGACGGCCCTTATGGTGGCTTGGGCGCCCGTGGGGTTCACAGGGCGATATGTCGTACTGCGAAGATTACCCGCAGAGGTCCTGCGTGGAACGCCCCCTGAGGCAAGTTAGCCAATCCTTTCTTGATATGCGGAGCAGCAAGGAGACAAAAAAATGTAAAAAAAAAAATTGAAAAAACCTCCAATCCCGGCTGCGAGGCTGCCTGTGTTCCACGAGAAAGTGACTGCACCTGCGCTGGGGACAGTATCAGGAGGAGAGGAGCTAAAGCAAGGGGCTTATCCAACCTAGTACCGGTGCTCCGCCAGAGGCCGGGTCGAATGTTCGCTGCAAGGGTACAGAACTAAGTGAAGCCGACGGCCGGCGTGGCCGGGGAGGTGGACGAGAGGAACCGTCTGGAGACACTCGGCGGGCATCCATTCCGGAAGGATGAATGCTCGACAGACCGGGCCACATTCGCGGAGGTGTTAAGGATGCGCATTGGAGCGGAAGGCGACCAGCTGGCGTCCACCGTAGGTGAGAGAGAAGTGCCAATTATTCTAGAAGGCGGGCTGGCTCTAGACTGTCCAGAAGCTCCAGACGAATGCGTCCGTACCCACTCTCGGGCCGCAAATGCGATGCAGTCGCTACCACGGGTGCGATATTCTGCAGCTCTCGAGTCACGATCGGCGTGGTGGAGAGCGGACTGCGAATCAGAGGCCGGGGCAATCAGGTTCTGCTGGCTTCTCCGACTTCGAATGGGTATAGGCGAGGCTCTCAAGTGGGTTCGCAAGACAGTCGGACAAACGGGTCAGAGTCGCACTGGATCGTGATTGGCGTCTGGCGCAAGCCGAGGCCCCAATGATCCTTCCTTGGGTCAGCCTCGTGCGGAAGAAGGGCGAGGATAGAGCTTGAGCTTGAGCTTGAGCTTGAACTGGTTGGAAGCTGTCTATCTGCGCCGTGTCGGTTTCGCCAGAGGGTAGAAGAAGGCTGACGGCGATTGGATTTGCTCGTTATCGTATCGTCGGAATGTGTCGAAATATGTGGGTCGGTTGCCCCAACGGCTCAGCATGATCCAAGCTCGGATCTCTGTCGCCGTGATGTACAGAGGAGCGAGAGGTCGGGCGGAGGAGGTTAAAAGGCTGTGATGGGAAGGTGAACGAGAAGAAGCTTAGTTTAGTACGGACAGGACCAAGACAAGACAGCTCTAGCTCTGGGTCTAGGTGGTAAGCAGCAGCAGCATTTCGGGCCCGGCTTGGCAGGCTGGCCCCGTCAATATGGGCATTGGCATGACAAGACGGGGAGAGGCAGGCAGGCAGGCAGGTAAGCAGACAGGCAGGTGGAGGGAGGGCAGAGAAGGAGAGAGGTCAAGGTTTGTTTTCTAAGGTTGTGCTGGCGAGTTCGAGATGAGGTCCAAGAGTACAGTAGTAGAGCACACAGCACACACTCTCTCCCAGCAAAAAGAAAAAAAGAAGCCCTGGCCCTGCAACGGCCTGTCCTGGCCTGTCCTGGTCCGATCGGCACGGAGCGTTTCTTGTCTGTGTGGCGGCCCTCTGGCGAGCGGGGATGGCGGCTTAGGATGAAATGGAAGAATGCTTCGGTGGCAGGGGTGTTAGGGCAGGTAGCGGTGGTGGGATTGCAATTGAGAACAGAGCAGGCGAAGCGAGGCCGAGCGAAGCGACATGGGGCCGGGGGATGGGGGCCGTTTCTCTTTCTTCAGCTCTCTGTAGTGTACCTACTGTGGGAGAGGGAATGGAAGGGGGGGAGAGGTTGTTTGTGGCTTGGCCTAGGACCGGGACAGGAAGCTCTGCATGGTCGGGCAGGGGAGCACCTAGACAGCTAGACCACCTATTGTAGCGTACCGTGTAGACGTTGGACGTGCGTATCCGGTACCTCACCGCGTCTCTGTCTGTGGCTTCTTAGGATGCATGAGGGCATGCAGTTTGCTGCTTTGTCCTTGGACGGAACCCTACCTACCTAGATACACTTAGGTACACTGGGTAGTTACTGTGAAGGCTTCGGGACGGTAGGGACAGTAACTACCTATGTCCCTATGTAGGTGCGTTGCTAACTGCAGGTGCTATACCAGACCACATACCGCCATTACAGCACTTTTACTACCCACAGCTGTAGAATGGATCAAACCGAGTACGTACAGACAACATTGGCTTGCATGTACATACATGCAGGACAGGAACAAACCTCCGAGGCAGCTGCAGGCGGGAGGGGCCTGAATCTGAGTCTGGGACCGAGTCGCACTCACTCGGCTGACATTTGGCGTGGCCCGCACGAAATCTCGCCAGGCGCTGTTGATTTCCATGCTCTCACTGCCTCTCTGCCCAAGCGTGTCTGCCGCGGTCAGATCGCATTGTGTGTCACGCCTTGTGTGCCTGCTCATCCACCCGCAATCTCTGTTTACCACTCACAGCAGGCCATCGGAGCCCATGGCCATCCATCCACTGCTGCTAGACCTTCAAACACGTACTGTGTAATACGGCAACAAGACAGCTCCTGCGACATGACCCAAAACCTTGCCCCCCCAGCGTTACATTCTTTCGGACCGCTTGGCTAATGAAGCCGCCACGAATTTGGCCGTCCCTGTGCCGTCCACTGCACTCACCGCACCGCGGTATTGCATTGTGCTTTGCTTGTGTCTCGTCCCGTCCTTCGACGACGGCTTACGGATCCCAGACCCAGCCCACGAACCGAAGCTTGTTGTAATCAGACTCATCACATCTTCACGTCTTCCGGGTCGCATACTCAAACTTACGCATACACAATGCTTAGCTATTTCTACCATCACCTCGCCAACCGGCAGTTGAGACCTGCCCCTAACGACCTGCCCAGCCCCAGCTCGAGGCTGATGAAGATTGGAACCGGAGACGACCTCAGCACCCCGGGCCGTCTTGAACAACCTTGCTAGCGGATCTTGTTGCCTGCCCGGTGCCCTGGATTGCCCCGGAGCCCGTATTCGCCCTCACGACGGAGAGGACAATCTTGGCACGTAACGGAAATCTCTCACTGTTGCAAATAGATTCGACGTCTTCTCTGGGTCGGAGCAGACTTCCCGAAGCGGACACAAGCTTCGCATTCACTCGGACTGCCTAGCTGCCAGGTCTCGTAGTACACGTATATCTGACGAGATACCGCTCCCAGCTTTGCGATCAGCTCTGCAGTCGTCTACCCGACTCAGGAAACCTGGCTGGACATCATCAGCATGGTCAGGTCAGGTCAGGGACTCAAAGCACACACCACAGGCCAATCTTGTTTTCGCGGCTTGCAGGTCCCGCTCCTGGCCCCAAGTGGGCTCGTGACGCCTACCTCCCTTCTACCCACTGCCTCAGATGTTTTCTCCGTGCTCCATAGGCACTCCCGCTCCTCCCTCTGTTCCAAGAGCAGGAAGCTTTGCGGACGTTATTCCGGGTGCCTGAGCGGGTGCGAGATGCAGTCACAGACGCATGCACAGGTGCAGACGCGGGTGCAGATGCAAAGCCCGGGTGTGCTAGATCTCCGCACGCAATGCACCTCTACCGTGGAGAGTGTGCAGGTACCGGCGCCGCGCAAGGGTGCCAGCTGCAGGAACGGGAATAAGGATCCAATGCACCGGGCGAGGCGTGCGCCACGCCCGCCCACAATGCGGGACCCCAGTGGCAATAATAAGCGCGAATAGCGACACTACCCTCTAGCCCCACGCGATCTACCATACTGTGTAGAGTGTACGTACTGCTCAAAGACTAGCTGTACTGCCACCCACTTTGGCGTCTTTGGCTGCTTAGTTATGCCGGAGATCAAGTCCACCTCCCATAGATGAAGTCGTTCGATGTCATCTTACAGCCAGCAAATAAGCCCCAGGCAGCTGGCGGGAACAGTAACCTCCGTTGTTCGCCCCCAGCGCCACCCCCTCCCCAAGGTGCCGACCGAACAGAACAATCAGACCAAGCCATTAAGCTCAAACAATCACCATCACTGCGTACGGGGTGTGAAAGTCCTTCGTCGAAGCCTGCCTTCCCCTGGCCAAGGCCCGAGTATGTTGAACTCCTTCACAGCTCCAAGGCCGTGCGTTCTCTTTTGTGGGGTTATCCGAGCGCCCGTCACCACGGGCTGGACGACTTTGTACCTGAGCTCCGTTGGGGTCGTAGTCTGCTCGGTGAAACAAACAAGGATCGTCATTCCCACTACGAATGCCTTTCGAGCAAAACATCAGGGTCTGCTCAGTGATAGAGTAGCTGGATGTTATAGCATAAGCGCTCAAAGAATTGCCTGTAGCGTGGTTCGATCCATGCACTGTCTTTGGATATCAATTTTTGGTTTCCAGCCAATGTAAGGTTTGATATCATAACCAGTCAGTCGCTCATTCGTCCAAGGCTTTCGGTTTAAAATGTGTGAGTGGTGGGCACGGGGGACTAGTTGACACGTGTGAGAGATGATCGGAAATGGTATACTGCTAGTGGCGGCGCCGGCAAGGGGTTTAGTAAAAGCTGGAAGAACTGGAATAAGCGTGCTCACTACTCAATCTCTCGAGGGATGTTCCAGGTAAGCTCTGGTCAGCTCCTATCAACCTTGGAAGGCCGGGGTTCCGGAGATCCCCCCTATTTGTGGATATGCCTTTCCACTCTATCGTGAGGTCGCCGCTCGTGCCGTTCAACGATTCTAGCCAAAATGGCGTACACCACTTTCCCAACACTTGAATCATGTTGTCCATACCCAAGTGAAATTCTATAGACAGTACAATAGATGGTTTCGCTTCTAATCTGTATACATACTCTTCTGAGCAGTAGGTGGTCCCTTCACATAGTAGTAAACGCTCAAAGACCTAGTATTAAATGCCATATAGTGCTAATAACAGTACATTTGTGAATATAGTCGACTACTTGGGTTTAAAAATATAGTCAGCCTTGTGGCAGCTGTGTAGACGAGGCTAGTCGAGATGGCTTCTGCCAGCTCTACGCACGGACTAGATCTATTATTATAAGAACCAGTTTGGGTAATGAGTCACACGCCAAAAGGTTAATATGGTCTCTCGATGTGTATAAAATGTAACAGTCTAGAGCTACACCCTTGATTGCTATCTTCATCCCTTCCCATCTATCAACACACACAAGTTCTGAAGAAAGCAAAGCTATCAATTTTGAAGAAACGTGTGCGAAAAACTCTTGCACCGCACGACAGATGCAGTAGGCACCGCCGCCATATTTGGGGATTCACGTTTGGAGACAAGTTTTGAAGATCCAGATCGGAAGTGGTCGAATTCATTCCCGGCGCTGTGCCCCAAGGACTCGTACTTGAACATGCATTCTGCGCGCAACCACCAGAAAGGATACTTTAAATGTTCATAAATGTGAATGGGACATACCAGCGTATCAAACTATGCGGATAAATTGGCCCTGGCACAATAACATTAGACGAAATAAAGAACACTAGGAATGTCCGGCCACTGAGAAGTGCTTTTTCTTGACTTGGCTACCATCCGGCTGAAGGTGGCTCCGTGATGCGACAGCTGCCAAATTTCACGGAAGACTGTTTACAGAGGTTATCGAAGAAATCAACTTCCAGGATTCCCTTGAACTTGAATGAGGAATTTCCAGCAGCTCATCCCAAGCAGATGAGCATGCAGCGCTGCCCTTTCACTATTGGGATATACATCCGCCTCCTACCAGGGCCTAATGACCTTGTGGTAGCAATAGTGCCATTGAGTCAATGTCGATATTTGAGTTCAATATAAGATTTACAGCTAATGTCGATTCTGACAGAGAATCCTTACTTCTACACAAGATTTGTGTGGTGTTCCTTCAGTCCTCACCGCTAGGGAAGCTTCCAGCGCCACCATCCGGTCGCAAGATCTTCCCGTTGATCCATTCGCCCTCATTGCTTGCGAGGAAGACGGCGCAACGCGCGACATCTACAGGGAGACCAACGCGATTAAGAGGCGAGACCGATGCGACGACCTTTCCGTCCGTTCCTGATTAGCAAGAGAGGAACGCTTTTTTCTTTCTTTTTTCTTCATTTTGGGCGTGAACTCACCTTCATGATCTGCTCTTCAGACATTTTCTCGCTGTGTGGGAGGTAGTCTTTTGCAATGGCATGGAACATGTCCGTCACGATACCACCAGGTGCAATAGCATTGACCGTGATCCTCTTCTTGCCGCAGTCAACCGCCAGACATGGCACAAAGGACTCGATTGCACCCGTTGATGCAGAGTAGAGGTAGTGTTTTGGTACCACGAAGCCCTCGGCGGTATTCGAGCTCGTGAGGATGATGCGTCACCCCCGGCTGAGGTGCTTATACGCCTCTCGGGCAACAAAAAACTGGCCGCGTGTGTTTAGGCTGAACACGCGATCGAACTCATCCTTTAAAGCTCACGCAGGTCAGTGCCACCTCAACTTCATGGTTCTCGATTCACTCACCTCCGTGACCTCACCCAAATGCCCAAACGAGACGACGCCTGCGTTGGAAACGACGATATCGAGTTGTCCATAGTGGGCCTTCGCCGCCTCAAGTAGTCGCACTGTCTCCTTTACCTCCCTGACATTGGCCTGGATCGCGACGGCGTCTGGTCCCAGGCTTTTGATCTCGGCCACTACCTTTTTAGCGGGCCCGCTTGAGCTGGCGTAGTTGACGATTATCTTTGCTCTAGCGCGGGCCAGCTCGACGGCAATGGATGCACACACCAGTGACGAGCGCAACCTTGCCACCCAACCGGAATGGAGATTCCATTATGTCTGCTTGAAATGTAGGATTCGAGAAGTAGCACTGTTTATTTCTAACAATGAAATTTGTGAAGACTCGGAAATGTTCGTGGTACTTTGCACGGCCCAACCGCTGAACATGTTGTTGCGACTGTTGGGCTCCCATATTTATTATACGCAGGCGCTGCTACAAATTGTGCATTGGCCCATGACTCTTGAGAACACCCGTCCTATTCTGAGTGCCGGTGTTTTGGCATTGAGCAACCGAATTGCATACTTTCGGGCCTTTCAACCGGACTCCGGTCCTCAATGGACGATATAGAGATTCGAGTCCGCAATTTAGTTCATCCCATGTGTTCTGCCGGTCAGACAGCAATGCTCGGATCCTGTACTGGCGTCTCATGTGCATCGCACGGAGTAAGTCTTATCCTGTTATCCTCGGCAGAAACCTTGTGGAGTTTCACTTGTCTCCTTCCCGGCCTGGCAGTTCACTTCAACTTTACGTTGGATGATTGGCTACTATCTGCCAACCCATCCAAGTAGTTGCCAGGAGTTCTAGTATAGCTTCGCTGGACATCAAGCAATACTTCGAGTGTCCAAACTCGAGCGCAGTCGTCATTTGTAGATGACTCTCGGTGCCGAGGGTGGTTTTGACGGTGGGATACTAGAGGGGTCTGACGAGCATTACCCCATACTAGTAGAACCTACTCACATCAAGTCGTAGGCATTCCGAAAGCGTGCGTTGCCATGAGTTGACAGGAGTTTTATGATGATACTCTTTACAATCACGGCTCAGGAAGGGGGAGTAATGCCTCAAAATCCCAAAAAAGGCTAGCAAGGGGAGCTTCTTCGGAAACTTTGCACTACCTAGGTACCTCCAATATTGTTCACGCTCACATCCCGCATACCGTAGTGGCCTTCAGCATCGTCTGTCGCTTCAATCATGGCTGCCGCCAAATCGAGGTAGGAAACGAAGGTTTCTTGCTCCTTGAAGTTCAGCTTGTGCCCCCGTTGTCTGTCTTTCACCAGGCCTCCCGGCTTGACAAAGATGCTCGTCAGCCAGGACTCTTCGGCGCGAAGCAGATCTTCCTGCACGCGAAGGTCGGCATAGACGTTGGAGTTGGCATGCGTCACGATCCAGAGCATCGGAGCAGCCAGGTTACCACACATCCACGGTTCGAGACTGGCCGACGATAAAAAAGTGATCTTGGGCATCCTGGTGGAAGGGTCCTCGGCGCGGATCTGCTTCAATGCCGCCAACAGCGTACGCGCGGTGTCCTGAGCCACTCGGGCGCGCGGGATGTTGTCGTTCATGGTCACGGCGAGCATGACGGCGCGGCAGCCACGAAGACACTGCTTGAAAACATCCACATTGTCAATTTGGCCTTCGAAGATCTTAATTCGGCCCGTTTCGACCGCCTCAGGGAACATGTCCCTTAGCTTAGCTTCATTCCGGCAGTAGGCGTGGATCGTTGTGTCTTTAACAGGAAGCAACACTTCAATGAGTGAAGCTGCCGCAGTTGCCAGTGGCACCGAATACTGCGTAGGTGGCCATTTAGTTGCTCTTGTCAATGTGTGAGTTTTAATGTGGACTGCGCGAGAATGTGACCGACTATAGTCTATACCGTTCAACACCAAATCCGTGGGTCAAGATGGGTAGATGCTGAAACATTTAAACACGACCCCAATCGATAGTATTTGGGCGTTGTCCCACCACTGCAAATGCGGACGGCGAGATGTTCCGTGGCGTTGGATAGAAGACGGAATCGGAGAAATTTATTCGGAGGGAGCCTCTGCTCGGTGAGCGGAGGAGATTGGTAATTGCCGGCTGAACTTCAGACCAAATTCACATCCGAACTCTGAACTGAGCCGGACGTCACCAAAGCCCATAGATCGGATGAGATGATATGGTGTGCGCAATATCAGTTTCGGCACCTCGGAGCCGATGTAGTGAGGACCTACAGCTGCAGTCAAGCTCAAACATGCAAAATGAAGGAACATTTGTTTTCAAGGTTCATATGGCGCGACCATACCAACATATTCACATCCTCCAATTCCATGGCGGTCAACTAAGACCTATGCGGTGTACTGACTTTTTTTTCTTGGCTCCGACCATGCTCAAGTTGAGAGAAATCCTCAAAGAACTCATTGTTTAGCAGCTCCAATATTTGCACGGTAATTATATCGCTTGCATGAATGAAAGATTTCGATTGTTTCGGTAGTATCCGATGTCATCATCGACAAATACGAGTTACGTTCGTTGGAACCACAGATTATGGCGCGGGAAAAGCACCCGCAGTGAGACCGAACTCCGGCAGCTTCGTTCAATATATGGCTGATGCCGTCCTCATGTCGCACTCTAGAGGATAAAGCCATAATCCCAAGACACTGCATCCTGCTAGCACATTTGAGTCCCTGAGTGGAAAATTAATAGCTTCTAAATCTTTAAATTCATTACCTCACTGCATCCATCACGGCCATTAAGACCAGTCTCGCCGCACCCATCTTTGTCGAAACAAGCTATGGCCGACTGGCTGTTCGCTCAGAAGGCTCTGGCAGCCTGCCTCCGGTCCTCTGCATCTATGGCAACTCCTCGAGCTCTGACATCTTCCGCTATGTACTCCAGAGCAACAACGCATCCACACGTCGGGTGCTGTCGCTCGACCTCCCGGGACACGGCCAGTCCAGCGACGCTGCCGACCCTGAGCGCACCTACACGATGCCGGGCTACGCAAAGGCGGCATTTGAGGTCTTGGAGAAGCTTGAGATTAAGGAGGTTGTTGTAGTCGGCTGGTCGGTGGGCGGACACATCGGTACCGAGATGCTGCCGCTGTTCCCGGGCACGAAGGGCCTGATGATGATCGGCTCTCTGCTGGTTGGACTCTGGGACAAACCCCTCGACGACGAGCGTACCAGGTGGAACATGCGCGAGGATCTCACGGATGAGGATCTGACCATGTTTGCCAAGCTCGGTACTGGTGGGCCATTCGAGCAGTGGATGGCTGACGCTGCTATCCGGACGGACGGCAAGGCGCGCAGGGTGCTGTTCCAGAACCTTGGATATGGTGACTGCTCCAACCAGCAGAAGCTGATTGCTGAGACTAAGGTGCCAACCGCCGTTGTCATCAGCAGAGACGAGCCACACCTCGACAACAACATGATCAAGGGGCTCAAATATGGCAACCTCTGGGGCGGAAAGTGCGTCGAAATTGCCGGTGGCCAGCACTGCCCGCTATGGGAGAAGCCGGAGGACTTTCATTCCCGTCCTGGAGAAGTTCTTGGCAGATGTCGCTGCATAAACACATCATAGTCAATTCTTGCTCCGCTATGTGTGTCTTGTAGAGATGGGAGAATCAGGTGTAGAAATTTCGATAGACTGGGATATAAAGCCGCAATGGCCTGGTCACCCTCAGCTCTGTCATATTTCGTGGATATCTCTTCTCCTCACTAAATTCAGAATATTGGTTCTTTGTTGCAAAATTCATATGAGTTATGGCTTCTTGCATGTAAAAATGACAGTCCTCGAGACTACTCGGTGATTGTCATTCAACGACTGTATGGCCTCGGAACAGCTTTGCGCCGTCTCTGAACCCGGTAAGTCGGTAGAAATTTGAACAGATCTGTTAGCATTGGTTTGCTTGCATGGGAGAATTTTCATATATATTTTCAGAAACGGTAGAATTGTTGAGCGAGGGGTTTGACTTTTCCTTTTTTTTTTTAACCTGCCCTGACCAGGCCAGCATGATGCCGTACTCTGCCAGCATTCAAGCAGCTTCTTAACCTCTCGTATTCCAAGCGCGAAGCACATTCGTGATGCATGAAGAATATTTGCTTTCACTTCAAAAAACCCATTTCTCTCCATTTGCTCACATACAACCTTGTCGTAGCCTTGCTGACCGGGCCCACCCTGGCCAAGGTAGGCGAATGCTCCCTCGCGTTAGCCGTGCCCATCAGCAGGCCGCCGCAGCTCATACGCGTGAAGTTTTCGTCAAGGAAGTCGGTCAACAGAAATGCTGGATTGGCACCATCCGCAGCGTTGTCCGCCTTGACGGGCCACTCGCGCACGCGACGCACCCACTCCCCAAACGGGATCACGTCTGCGATATCCAGCGCGTCGGCGAGCGTGGTAATCATGTCAGCCCACGGCTGTCGCACTGGGTTCTCGATATGGTAGATGGGGTGCAGCCGCACTTCGTCTGGCTGAAGGAGGATATCCACCAAGCTGTCGGCCATGTCGTTGACGGGCGTCCAGCCAAGAGTGCCGCCGAAGTCGGGCAGCGCCCGCAACGTCTGCGAAGACTTTACCAGGAATGAGACGTGTTCGGTCGGATTCCAGTAGCCGTTGAGCGAGCTTCCGGCGATCTGGCCTAAGCGAATGGCTGCGGCACGGAATCGATCTGGGTGTTGGTGCAAGGTGGCATCCAAAAGCCGTTCGCATGTGTACTTGGCATCGCCGTAGCCGGTGGGTAACACGCTCTCGACAGGAACACGCACCTCTGGCACGGCCGGACGGTGGTGGGAGTGGCCCCGGAGCGGGTGGTGGCCCACCGTGGCAATGGACGAGATGAATTCGAACGTCACCGGTGTCTTGGTGCCGCTTTCCCAGCGGCGCACTGATATGTCGCGGGCGAGGCTGATCATGTTCATCATGATCCTGAGCTGTGGTTCGAAACGCTTTATGGGCCATTTGGAGTGCATCAACCAAGCATTGTGCACGATATCAGTGACGTTCTCTGTGAGGCTGCTGTATACGTCCTCTGACAGGCCGAGGTTGGGCTTGGAGAGGTCAGCCTCGATGACGTCGATCCTTCTCATGACAGCTTCGTCGTCTGCCGAAATTCCCGTTCCCTTATTGAGGAGGGACTGCCACTGTCGTTGGCGTGCTTCCTGCTTGTTGCTGCGGCGGTTGAGACACATGACGCGTGTTACATGAGGACGGGCGAGCGCTTTGGCGACAAGATGCGACCCAAGACCACCTGTAGCACCTGTGATCAAAATGCATTTTCCGTGCGTTTCCGATATTGGTTGACGAGAGTGCAAGACAGACAGCAGGGATTTGTCCCAGCCAGCCGTCAGCTCGGAGACATATTTGGCGATGACTCTCTCACGGTTCTCACATTCACGCGAGACCCCTCTCCTATTCTGGGTGGCGAGAAGGGCTCGAGGGGGAGTAGAAACGCCTACACATCTACAACACGAAAACGTGTCAGAATCTATCTTTGAGTAACTAAATTGCGGTGACTATACACACGGGCAAGACAATGAATAATCCCCTACTTACCGAGTTTCCGGGTCTGCCGCAGCGATGATGAATTTCCATATCTTGCTCTCCTCACTCTCCCCATCGATCCAGTCCACATGACCGTACCCACTGGAATGAAGGTCAGCCTCCCACCTCTCCTCGTGCGCGATGACATGCGGCCGGCCGTCGTTGTACATCCACCCTGATGGTGACGTTAGTCCTGCTACTGATGCTAAAGTTTTGCATTCTAGAACATTCCAAAACATGAAAGACGGCGATCCGTAGCAGGAGAAGAATGGTACTTACAGCCGTCGAACAGGCCAAACACAATATCTACCCAGTACAAGGGGCGTGTCATCTCCACCAAGCAAAGGAAGCCATCGGGCCGCAAGATGTTGTGGATGCAGCGCGTGCTGTCCTGGAGCGAAGGCGTCGCGTGCACTGCGTTGCTGGCAACGACCAGGTGCTGCGTGCCGACGAGCTCGGGCGCAGGCTGCTTCTCGATATCGTGCACCGCGAAGCGCATAAAGGGGTACTGCTTGCCCCACGCCTTCCGAGCCTGTGCCACAAGCGAGGGGGACAGATCCGTGAACGTATACTCAACGGGCAGCCCCAGCTTGGCCAGCAGCGGCACAAGCCGCTTTGTCGTGCCCCCGGTGCCAGCGCCCATCTCCAAGATCCGAAGCGGATGTTCGGCACTGAATGTTCGGCTCTGTGCCTGGAGTCGGCGTGCCAGACGCGTAAGAAAATCTTCCATGCCGGCGTATGTGGCGCGGTTGATGGGCCAGTCACCGTAGAGGCCAGCTGCCAGCTCACGGCCCTGAGCGCTGCCGAATATGAGCTTCACGCCATCGGTTGCGCCTGAAAGCACCCGTGCGAGGTTGGTGCCCGCATAATAGGTCAGCTTGTCCGCTGTCTGCTGGTCGGGGAAGCGGGCGGACAGATCCTCGTATATCTGCATGTAGCGTTAGCATTCCGTTTTTTTCGAGAGGCATTTGATAGGGATGTTTTGCAAGGTAATGGGTGTGATTGAAGACAAATGGAGTAGATGTGTCAGGAATACTAACAGCACGACTGGATTTTGTAGGCAGCGGTACTGCTGTGCGCGTGATGCTGTCCTCCCCTTCCATCTTGATGACCTGCGTCAAGGTTTCAAGCATACGATACAAGTACGTCACCAGCTGCCTGTTAGCTGAGCCATGGGCTATGCGTTCAAGGCGCTGTCCGGGCTGGGCATCGCAGATTCCGGCCCCACACTCCTCGAAGGCTTCCAGAGTCAGTGCCACGGTGAGTTCGTCCTGAAGGGGGAGGGCATCGGCCACGTAGCGTGTCTGCCCGACCTCGGCGATGCGCTCGTCAGTAAGGGCCTTAATCTCTCTGAAAGGCCCCATGACAGCGTCGAAGGGCAGCATGGAGGCTTGTCCTTCCATATCGACCGCCTGGATCGACGCCGGAGTGGCCTGCCCAGTCCCTACTGCCGAATTGTTGAGCGTGGACATGTCCGAGTCATCACCATCGCTCACGTAGGCATCGACTCCAAGAGTGCTAAGCAGACACTTCATCAGACCGGGCACGTCCACGACGGCCTGGATCTCACTCTCAGGTAGCTTAATCTCGAAGGCGGTCTCAAGCTCGTTGATGAGCTCCATGCCCACTAACGAATCGATACCGAGATCAGCCAACTCGCTATCTGCCTTGATATCGTGGGGCTCCAGCCCCGAGAGGTCAGCAATAATGGCCTTGACGCGACCAAAGGTGTCATTGCCTGCTCCCGGGGCGTTGGGCGCAGGCTTGTCTAACACCTGCTGGGTTGGCGGTGCCATGACTGCAGTGGGTTGCTGTGCAACATGGACAGCCTTGAAACTGGGTGGCTCAATAGTGTCGGACTTCTCTGATGCCGCTGCACTAGAAGCCAGCCATCGAGGATCACTCAACCGACGTAGAAGTTTGCTCATGGCGCTCTTGGGGATCTGTATGTAGGAAATTCCTAGCATCACTTCCAGGAGGGAACCATCAGCCGCATCGAACACGAAAACGTCCGACAGCAGAACCTTGTCAGACGAGCGATGGGTCGTGGCGAAGACGTGCAGCTCCTCCGGCGAAGTGTTCTTGGCTGGCGCTCGAATCCACTGACCGATGCCGTTCGCCAGATAGGCCTCGGTCGTAGAACGATTGGTCATAAAGTTGGCCCAGACGCCGGCCACCTGGCAGAAGGCGTCTGAAAGATGGGGATCAAACCTCGGACCGTACGCCACATGGTTTCCCCTGTTGTTCTTCACAGGCACCACCACACCCGCCGCCTCATTGCCTCGGGCAACCAGTTTCCGCAGACCGCGATATTCCTCACCATAATCGACGATCTCGGCAAAGACGCGGTAAATATTGCGCTGAGTGAGCACCTCGTCGACCTCGACACGGGTCAGCAAGTCACTCGCCCGGCCGTGTCCAAATAGACGCGGAAAGTAGGCCAACTCGCGCTGCAATGAGGCGTCTCCGTTCTTCATAAAGGCGACGCGTCCCGTAGTGTGAATCATCTTCGTGCCCTTGCTAGAAGCAGCACTGTTCTCAGTACTGAAAACCTCGAAGTGCCATGAACCCGAGCCCTCAATGCCCTCTTCGCTCGCTTCGATCCACGTCGCGAGGGCGCTGCTCGCGCAGACTGGAGACTGGTATTGAATGTCCTGAAACTGCGGCGTGCGCCCATCATCCTTGTAAATTGAGCGGATTCTCGCAAGGCCATCGACGACCAGTCCAATCTGGATCGTCGCGGGGCAAATAGGCGCCGTCTGAAGGGTCATGTGGCCCGTGAGAAGCTTCTCAAACTCTGCACTAGATGTGTTGATGCGGAACCGTGCCACTCTTTCCGCGTTTCCGTCTTGATACCCAGAAAAGATCACCAGATCTTCTTCCTCGGCAGACTTTGCGATCGGCTGCGGAGGAGCGACAATGGATGTGGCGTGCTTTGGTGGACTCTTCAACTCGATCCAGTGCCGGGCTTCGGGGTCGAACTGGTACGGTGGCAGCAGCAGAGGGTTGATGTCCGTACTGGCGTGGGCCTGGAAAGGGTGGTGAGCCCAGTGATTGACCACAAGACCAGCTCGCCAAAGCGCCAGGACTGTTTCGACTAATTTGTTCCAGCCATCGTCACAGTTCGTGATGTTGACGGACTGGAAGTGCGCATTCTTCAAGTTGGCGGTGGCCAGCGCCCTCGATGCCATGTGCGTGATGGTTGAGTTGCTTCCTGCCTCGAGGAAAACAAGAGACGACGATTTGTGCTTCAAAGTCAGACGCTCAAGCGCGTGATGGAAGTAGACGGGGTTTCGCATGTGGTCTGCCACAAACCAGGGGCCGAGCTTCTCTGTGAGAGACTGGGTTTCGGCTGCGCGCTCCATGGGAATGATAGGGTCGCGGAACGTGAGCCCCTGTGCGGCCTGCTCCAGTCTATCTACAAGACCATCCACAAGGGCACAGTGAAAAGCATTAGACAAATTAAGCCTCTTTGTCTTAATGCCTGTGACTGAATTCTCGGCGAGAACTTCGGCCACTGCATCGATGGCCGCCGTCGATCCTGCGAGCGTGAAGCTTCGGGGTCCGTTATAACATGCAACGTTTGCGGGTGAGTCGCTATGTTTCTTGTTCGCTTCAAGGAGCACCTTCTGAACATGGGCCAGATCAACGTCAGAGACAGCCACCATGGCGCCCTTGTCCGGTCCCCACGCATCGCGGACCAAGGTGGCCCTGTTCACAATCATGCGGACCGAATCCGACAGGGAAAGCACTCCAGAGATACACAAAGCTGTCAATTCGCCGAAGCTGTGGCCCACAACGGCGACAGGCTTGACTCCGGAGTCTAACCAGCTTTGCGCAGTGGCATACTGCAGCGCGAATAGAGCCACCTGCAGCTGTACGGTGTCCTGGAGTGGAGTGCGCTCGAAAATCCCGGGGAAGATGCTATCGACGCCGAATGAGCGGGCTACTGCGTCAACACTGTCGATATGCCTCTTCAGAAGGGCGGTGTTCTCGTAGAGATGCCGGTCGAGACCGACAGAGGTAGACACCTGACCACCAAAACACAGTACGACGGCTTTATCGCCTGCTGGTCGAGGCTCTCCTGCGCCTAGAGAAGCGAGCTTCTGGTCCAGTTCATCTAAAGAACTGGCACTAAAGACGACGCGTTTATCGAGAGCGCGATTACTTTGGCGAGCAACGTTGTGTGAGAGGTTGGCGAGCGAGTGGCGGCCCCTCACTCGACCAATGTAATTACGAAGGTGTTTGGCACGGCGACCGAGGCTGTTGCTGTCCTGAGCACTGAGCCAGAACGGATACCTGACCCCAGTTGGCATGGCATTCGTTTGTATTGCTTGCAGCTTCGGTGGCTGGGCGAGCACCATGGAGGCGTTAGATCCGGAAGCGCCGTAGTTGTTTCTGTCAACATCTAGAGTCAGCCTAAATTTGTATGGAGGGAGAGATTGTGACCAATATTGATAACGGAGACGGAACTGGAACACTATCACGAAAACTTACATTAGAGCTATGCGGAAGTCGGCATTCCAAGGCTGCGACTTTGTGGGAATGACCATATTATCCGTCGGTCTCGCCCCGATGGCCGGGTTGATAGTGGTGAAACTTGCTTGTGGTGGCACCAGACCGACATGCAGCATCAGTAGGAGCTTGATCATGGCTACAACACCAGATGTACCCTCGAGATGGCCGACAAGTCCCTTGACCGAGCTGATCACGAGAGGCTTGTCAGCGTCGCGGTTCTCTCCGCCCAGCACAGCCTTGATGCTGGCGTACTCGGCCGGATCGCCCACCGGAGTACCCGTACCGTGCGCCTCCACCACAGAGATCTGCGATGGTCTTACGCAGGCCTTGTTGGTCACGGTGCGGAAGAGGTCACCAAGTGAAGGCACATTCGGCACAAAGATTGGAGTGCAGTTCATGTTCTGTTGCACTGCCGTCGCAGCAACGACACCCAGGACTGAATCCCCGTCGGCGACAGCGCGGTCCATGCGCTTCAGGAAGACCGCACCCACGCCCTCGCCTCTGCAGTAGCCGTCGGCGGAGGCATCAAAGGGCTTGCACTGGCCTGTCGGGCTCAGGAACTGGCCAGCCGCCAGATTCTGGAACCAGGCCGGCTGTGTCAGGACGTGGGCGCCGCCTGCCAGTGCCGCCGAGCACTCTCCCGAGATCAGCGCGCTGCAAGCCTGATGGATAGCCACAAGCGACCCGCTACAGGCTGTGTCCACCACCATCGCGGGACCCGTCCAGCCAAAATGGTGGCTGACCTTGCCCGCTATGAAGCCCTGCAGGTTTCCCGTTGTGGTGAAGGCATTGGCTGCCTGGCTCGCAGCGTTGGCTTGGTATTCGTTGCCTGTCGTTCCTATGTACACACCAATATTGCTGTTTTGGCTTCCAAGGCCGTTCAGGTGGCCGCTCTGCTCGACGGCCTGGTACGCCACCTGGAGTAACAAGCGCTGCGCAGGATCCATAGAGGCGCTCTCGCGCGGGCTCTTTGAGAAGAAGCGATGGTCGAACTGGTCCGCACCACTTACAAGGTTTGCGAACCACCGGCGGTTGCGCATACCAGGGTCATCGGCAGAGCGAGTAGGTGTGTCATGGAAATCGAATCGTGGGTGGCCGGCGCCGATTTCCTCGTGCTGAGGCCTGGCCGAGGCTAGCAGGTCCCAGAACTCGGCCACGTCGTTCGCCCCGGGGAGTTTGCAGGCCATCCCTATGACAGCAATATCGTTATCTTGCCATGGTCGTTCCGGGTAGCCTTGATGGCTGTGGCCAGTCTTGGACGCAACTCCTTCAACAAACGAGTAGGACTCCGCAATGTGAACCAGTCTTCCGCTCGCTTTTCGAAGCACAGAGGGAGGCACACACTTCTCTGGGCCAAAGGAAAGCAAGACTGCGTCGTTGCTCTTTTCTATCCATGCGGAAGAGAGGATTTGATACCATGTGGGCGAGTCTACCAAGATAGCCCGCAGGGCGTGTGCATGTAATCCACCTTTGGTAACGCGGCTGCCGCTCGCATCATCGGAGCGTGTGGGGATGGCGGCGTGAGAGGCGTCTGAAAGTTGGAATTGCGCGTGCCTCTCGCAAAACGCCGCAACTTGGTCCAGGATTTGGGCGTTTTCTGGAGAGTGGTATCGCCCGTGGAGACCAATCTCGGACGCCGTGAGGCCAAGTGCCTTGAGTTTTGACTGGAGGTTTTGAACAGCAGAAGCATCCGCTGTGATAGTGGCTCGATTTTCATCGTAGCCGACTGACCTATATGATCCAGGAGTATTTTTCAGGGCCTGGAGCATATCATCGTATGCCTTGGGCGAGTTCCAACCCACGCTGAGGGATTTGGACGGGCTGAGGGCCTCGCCCAGATCGATGACAAGCCCGACAAGCATTCCAAGGCGCACTGAAGCAGATCCATACATTTCGAGGTCGCCTTGGGTATGTGCGCCAGCCACAGCGAAGGCACCCAGGAGACCAGTGCAAAGGCCCAAGGTCTCCCCGTCGACCTTCGCGACGAAGTCCTCGTGCCTCAACGCACTGTGTTCCAACAGTGTCACATATTGGGACAGGTGTGAGGCCACAACGAGTGGAACAAGAACCGCGTTGGGCAGGTAGCCATCCACGCGTAGTGAGCGGCCGGTGGCAAGACCGTCTCGAAGATCGAGAAGCTGCTCGCGTACGTTGGCTCTCTTCAGAATTGGCACTTCAGAGAAGATGACCTCGCATTCGTCGACAAGGGTTGAAAGAGCATCCACGAGCCAGCTCTGGGAATCCGTCCCGAGTACAGTTTTTCTGAGTTGGTGGAATGCGGCGGCATCAAATGATAGAGCCAGTGATCCGAAAAGGAGCACGGCTGGGAAGGTTCCGAGATCTTGATGCATGATCTTCGTCATGATGATGGCCTGGTGTTGAGTTGGTCCGCACTTCTGATCTTGTGATCATCCCCCGTGAAAACACTAATTAAGAGACTTCTTGGGTTTCGCAAAGTCCCGAGACGAGTTCAACGTAGGTATACCCAAAATGCTGGAATTTAACAAGAAAGTAATGACTAATGGGTCATGAGCCTGGTTGAACAGTAGACCCTGGACTTCTATGTGGCACAGACTTTCAAGCTGTTGCGCTCGATACAAAGACAAGTTGTTGCCTTTATACTCTGATCAACTTGCGCTGCCTCACTCGAGGAGCAACTCGACTCGAAGACACGTGCCGAGATCCATACTGTCTAAGTTGATGGCATCAGGATACGTCACGGCACATCTTTTCAAGCCCATGTTGCCTCAGCGCAGACCTCGGGAGCCTCAGCGCGTGCCAAGCAGTTCGCGGCGCCCTTTTCGACGACTTTGTTCCCAAGAATCAATGGGCAAAGACCTCGGTCGGGACACACCTGACCCGCTGATACCAACGAACTGGCCAGCTTGCAGAAGATCGGTGTGCACTCCTGTAGCGGGCGCGGGCTAAACCATCCGAGGATGTGTACTTGCAGCCTGGCGAAGGGTCCCCAGTCGCCGCAACTTGAGCGGACGGAAGCACGTGTCGCGGCTTTGTTTGTCACGTAACGGGGTTGTGTAACGTGGCATGGGCTCCGTGTAATTTGCCATGCGGGCATCTCAGCGGCGCCGGGCCCACAGACGCTGACATGCACGAGGGTGTGTTCGCCCAAACGCTTGTGATGGTCATGCAGTCATCACCGTAGGCGAATGGATCCCACGCATTTGCCGCCCGCGCCGTCCGGCCGGTCCCGCCGCGATGCGCTGTCGTGGGCTGTCGTGGGCTGCATCTCTCGGAATTGTGTACTGCGCCAAGCTGAGCTGAGGTCAGCTTTGGACAGATCGTGAGAAACTCCGCGCCGAGGGCGTCGCAGCCTGAGGGATTGGAGTCTATGTGATCCTTCAGCAGTCAGTCGGAAGCTGAACTGTGCAGCCGCAGCTGTTCTACTTGGCTCGGGAAGCTAAACTATATTCTCATCTTGGCCTTACGTGGGGTTGCTCCGGGAAGGAATGGCACAACATACGTGAAGGGCCGAATCCGGTGATATTGTGGGTTTGAGCTCGAACGAGTCTGGGCACTGGATGCTCAACGTACATATGATACGCCGTTTGAGGATTGCCACCCTGAGTGGATGAATTCGAACGATGGGGCATAGAATACGGAAGGGAGTGAATACATGGCACGAGCGAAAGATTCGAAGACAAACATGGCATCTTTTTGGTGGCTGAAATGCTCTCAAGTGTTGTCACTAGATTCCAAGTAGGAAGAGTCTATCCAGGTAGATTCTGAATTTTGAGGAGAAGTCAAATTGTCTGAATTTGCCCGGCCACACGTCAAGATAAAGTTGCCAATGGATGTCTCAGCCTCTGTGTGACAAACGCGGCTCAGCGGGAGAGCTGCGGCGGTGAAACATAACTATGAGAGTCATGTGATGGATCTGCTGTGATCTGCGGTCTTTATTCAGACGTCGATCTCGATACATCATTGGCACATATAGCTGGCCTGGTCGACATTCAATGACCGTAGTGAACAAAACCCAACCTTCTCAAGCCTCCTCACGACTTCTCGTGGTGTTGATGAAATGTCAGATGCTAACAACAATAGGTCCCATGCCAAACAAAATCTCCCCAACTCCAGAGGCAGAAGTATAGCCGAGAGAGCTCACTGCGCAGAGTGGAGGGAGAAAAAACACGAAGTCGACTATCACCCATCATGCCATACTATTCTCAACCCAGTCTGACTCAACACTTGTTAGTCAAGTTTTATCACTGGGCACAGCTTTTCTAGGACTTTGTCCTGTCCACACTAGCCGCGTAAATGATAGTAACGCAGGATCAAATGCAAGCTCTTCAACTCATTGATATGCTCGCATCCCTGCCCCGGATAGTGGTCCCAGACTGTGGGCAGCTTGCATGATTTCATTCAGCTTCTGCGAAAACGCCGCCATAAGGTGGGGTCTGGGCGAAAGCAGCTCAGCACATAAAGTAAGAGGTATGCTCATGAGCGGATGAACCTGTCGTGTTCGAAGTCGAGTCAGTCAAAGGCGGGAAACAAAAAATTGGAGTGAGGGATCATTGAGCACAAGTTGACAGAAATAGTATTGAATGGTCACACACCTTCCAACTGTTCAACTCAGACATCTTTCCCATGAGCCGCAGCACCTCCTGCGCCGCTCGATCGGCCATCTGCGCTGACGATGACGAGTCAATACCCAGAGCGTGGTGCACGTTATGTTCCTGGGCAGGGACTTGAATGTCCTCCGCCGTGTGCCACAGGTAAAGCACAATTGCGCGCCACGTCATGGCTAGAAACATCAACATGGGGTCTTGTTCCTGTGCCGCGGGAGGATGGTGTGCGGCGAAGGCGT
Source organism: Diaporthe citriasiana (assembly GCA_014872975.1). Lineage (NCBI taxonomy): Eukaryota > Fungi > Ascomycota > Sordariomycetes > Diaporthales > Diaporthaceae > Diaporthe > Diaporthe citriasiana. The sequence goes on along the minus strand of JADAZS010000003.1, from coordinate 583,351 downwards.
TCATACTGTCGGTCACCAGCGAATCGAGCCACGCGTGGCGGTCCCAGAAGGCAAAAATGCCGTGCGGCGTCTGCGAGTTAGTAGTGTCTCGCCCCGCCGCTGTGTCCATCACGGCCTGCCGGCGGTGCGACAGGGCATGGCCGGCCACGGTGGCGGCCACTATGCACTCATGAAATGTGGATGAAGGGACCATGGTGGGTCTGATGGGTGTCGGGGCTGTTGATGTGGTTTTCTGTTCCGAGAGGAAACCCATGGGAACAGGCTGGCCATACTGGAACGCGGCCTCGGGACAAGGCAGCCGTACCGATACCTGTTCCATATTAGCACATGTCAACATCCCGGACAGGCATAATTATATGGGGAATAATCGGGAAAGAAGGACATACTCGCTCGCTAAATGTGGGGGGTGACCCATTGCGAAGGCTCATGAGCCTATCCATGCAGTATGCGAACCAAAATGTTCTCCTCCGCTGCTCAATGTCAATCCATTGTGATTGCTGATGTTGGTTACTGGTGCTCAGATCGGTGGGCACTCCGCCATCGGCTGCAGTCCACGCAGAATCCAGCTGAATAAGTCGGAAAGCCCTCCCGGCCGTGATCCAGGCCCGGCGGAAGCTGACACACATGAGCTCGTGGAGGGCAAGCAGCAGCCATGTCTGCACAACCTCTGTGTCTGCGGTTGTTCTAACGGGAGTGACAGCGGTCGTTGCGGCGTCATCTCCACTACAGTTACGCTGGTCCAGGTTCTCAAGAGCCTGTCTTGTCCGTTGGTAGAGCGAATCCCGGAGTGTTAGATGGTAGGCCGAGGCCGAGGCAGCTAAAGTCCACATCGCGTTCCGGAGAGCAGTCTGCGACTCGCTCATAGACCCTGTCTCAGACTTGGCCCACTCGGCGCATCGGCCGTGGTGTACGATTGGTATGAACATATGTATCCTGTCCATGTATAGCTGGTCCCTATGAGTGGTCAGGTCTGTGGAACTTAGGGGCAAAGTGGGCAGAAGTAATATCATAGTCTACACTTACAGGTCAGCTTGGACCAGACTGGGTATTGCCATGTCGGGTGAGCATCCTGGACTGCTGCTCTCGTCGGTATTCGCTGGGGTTTGAGGGCCTGAGTTGGGCCGCGTGGTGGCGTCGTGGCGAGGCATGATGTTCTTTGCCAATCTTGGCGTACATCCTGGCTTTATGGCATCTTGAATCAACGCGGACCAGCTGTCTGGGGCGTCCAATGCAGATAGGATGTCCTTCTCGTCGTACGAGATGTGGCGCGAGATGTGGCGCGAGCTGGGCAACGCTTCACCTTCTCCTGAAATTCCCAGAGGCCATGCGAGCTGGTCCAGGTCCATCCCGCTTATATCTCCTAAATCCGTGAAGTCCGGGATTTCCCCCATGTCCAGAGACGTGTTGGAAATGTCCCCGGCTGACGGCGGATTGGACAGCACGCATGGCTGGTTGCCGAGGGCCCCCTCGAGAGCCGCTGCCCAAGACCATGTTGCGTCAGCAAGTACACAATACTCATACTATGCGAGATGAGAAGAATTTGCGTACATATCCTCGCCTGCAGCGTCTTGAGATAACCTCGCTTGGGGCCGCGCGCTGGCTTGGTGGCTGGTACAACGCAAGTGGCGCCAGATGTCTGGCATGCACCGCACTGGGGCTTCTGCCGATCGCACCGGAGCTTGCGGCGACGACACTCGTCACAGGCGGCCCCGGGTTGCTGCCGAGTCCGCGGAGCCTGAGGAGAGCCGTCCGAGCTGTCATTGCCCGCACTGGAGCGGACTAACATGGGTTCGGTTTTGCTGACTGTGATACAAGGTCCCTTCCTCCAAGAACCCTTCAATTCGAGAGTATCTTAGTCTGTGATGATTAGCATTCCATTCGTCATAGAAAGAGAACAGTGCTGAAACTCAGTACGTGACAGTACCTTGCGCAGTTTATGCTTTGCTCCGATGAGGTCTCGATGTTGCTGAGCAAGAAAAGAAAGTGTGACTGTGTGGGCTGACGAATCTCCTGTTCATGCTACAGAAGAAAAGAAAGGGGTGATTCACCCATTTACACCACAGCTAACTAGCAAGTGCATGCAGGCAATCCATGCGCATCCCACACCAGTCTACATGTGGTGGTACACGGGCGGCGACTAATTGTTGAGCGTCAAGTCATAGTATCAGTCTGGAGCTGTCCGCATCCCCGAGTTCGAACGGACGAATCCTCTGCTGAATTGAATCAAATGGGAGCACACGGCCACGTTGAATAATCAGGCAGACTGCCACTTGAGAGATGGTAGTGCAGGATTTGAGTTTGTAAGGCAGTTTGTTACAGTAATTTAAAGTAGCAATGATCGTCGGCCCAATCCTGTGGCCGCGGCTATATCCCACGCCACGATGAAACAACAATGGTAAAAGATCGAGGCCATTATCTTCGCGCTTTTCTTCTATTTCTCGAATCGGGTCGGGCCCGAACACACTCACTCAACCGATGGAGCTGTGCTTACCGCCTGCTAAGGTTGTTCACCGCTCGTTGAGCAAGCCAAATGGACTTACGGTTGCAAGTTGCCATGAAAAGCGTGCTGACACTGCGCTTCCGTCGAACAGGTCACTCCCAAGGCCAAGGCCGAGGGGTGGTGGGAGCTGCACATGAAGATCAACGCACTCCTGCGGTTCCAAGGTTCCCAGTCCGACATCTTACATCAGCGAAACCTTTTGAGAGACCGGTGAGGGACCAATTAGTAGGTCAGGAGTTGCCAAGAGTGACTTAATGGCGGCTGAATGTTTGTAACTTGTACCTGATCGTATTGCTGACATGGCTTGGTGTTTTGCATGATCTCAGGACTAAGGGCGCGGGGGAAGGAGTTGTTGACGCACTGCGGACACTATCCTATGTTTACAAGTTGCCTAGCCTTATGGGTCAACCTGCAGGACAATGGCAGCCTCCGATTCTACCTTGGAAGGGTACGGAGTAGACAGTACCTTCTTTGGGTACTTTGATATGCATGACATATCATTGGCGTTTCAAATACCACGTTGGCTGCCCACGGATCCGTGACTGCCATGCTAGGCATAGTCTAACAGACAAACAGAGGCTGAACCGCAGATTCCGTATGTAATCACGCCGTTGGGAGCTCGGCGCCCAGCTCTTTGTGTCACACACATGAGTGCAAACAGGTTAGTCCTCGGGCCGCATTTGCCCACGCCCAGCCCAGCCAGCCTCAACGCGCTGACAAGACGGAGTTATCGTCGAACCCAGCGCGCGAAGTCACACAGTGTTCACACGATTGTCTTAGCTCCGAACCGTGTCCTCTGATGCACGATTGTGGACACGATGCTGAACATACAAAAGGCTCACCCTGCAGCCGTACGCTGCGTACTACTGGCGATAATAATGCGCAAGTAATCTGATCCTGCTGCCCGCCGGTTTACCTTCACACAGTATATCACACATGTGAGGTCAAGCCACCCGACGCCAAGAGTTCCATCACGCAGCGGAATCCAACGACCAATAATAGTCACGTCCTCGACTTCGGACTCAGCCATGTCTAGCACCGATGAGCGCGATCTTGAGAAGGCTGCCAAGACCAGTCCTCATCGTCCCGACCATCCCAACCACGTGCAGCCCAGCTCCGGTGCCGCCCCCGACGGAAAGGATGCAGTGCCAGGCGGTGACGGGCTCCCCCCTCTCGACACCTCTTTTCGAGGCTGGCTGGCCGTGGTCGGAGGATTTCTCTGCCTGTTTGTGTCCTTTGGTTGGATCACATGCATAGGGGTATTCCAGGCCTACTACAGCACTCACCAGCTGCGTGACTACGGCGCCAGCACAGTTGGCTGGATCTCCTCGGCCGAGACGACCCTCCTCTTCCTGGGTGTGCCCATATTCGGCGCCCTATTCGACCGCCTGGGCCCCACAGTAACTCTCGTGATCGGAACAGCTCTGCACGTGGGCGGTCTCCTGGGCGTCGCGAGCTGCCGCACATATGGCCAGTTCTTCGCTGCGCAGAGCGTCGTGAGCGCAATGGGAACTGGAGCCATCTTCGTCGCTGGCACCACCGCCGCAGGAACCTGGTTCCGAGCCCGGCGGGGTCTGGCTCTCGGTCTCGTCAGCGCCGGGAGCGCCCTGGGCGCTGTCATCGGCACCGCCGTCATCCCGGTACTGTTCGACCGCATCGGCTTCCCCTGGACCATGCGTGCAGTCGCCTTGACCTACTTTGTCCTCATGATCGTGGCTATAGCCACCACGTCGCGCCGGCCTCTGCCTGCAGGCCGTTCCCCAGCGCCGTTCCGTGTGTCCAATCTCCTGCCAGTGAGGCTTCTGCGTCCAGGGCCTGTTCTGACACTGGCCTTGGCGTGTTTCTTTTACTTCCTTGGTGTCTTTATCCCCTATAACTACATGGTCGTCGAGGCGATGGACGATGGTGAGAGTGAACGTTGGGCCAACAATCTGCTTGTCATCCTGAGCGCCACCAGGTATGCTGCTTCCTTTGAAGAATTTACCACGTTACACTTCCAATAGCCCTTGTTGCACAGCATGGAACTAATCTCGATGACAGCACGGTGGGACGAGTCATGCCCGGCTGGCTTGGCGACCGCTACGGACGCTTCAATACCACCATTGCTTTCACATTCTTCTCGGTAGCACTCGTCCTCGGCGTATGGATCGGCGCTCCGTGGGAGGACGGGCGCATCGCCTTCGCAGCTCTCTACGGATTCGGCTCCGGCACTTTCGTGTCCATGGTGCCCACCTTGGTTGCTCAGATCTGCCCGGACATGAGCCAGTTGGGCCTGCATCTGGGAGCTGTCTACCTCGTCATTGCTCCCTCGGTCCTCATAGCTCAGCCTGTGGGCGGCGAGCTTTCCGAAGCGACGGGTATACAAAGCCGGGACCCTTATATATGGCTCAAGGTGTTCTGCGCGCTGGGTATGCTCGTCGGGGTCGTGGGCTTCATGGCTGCAAGGGCGGCTTATATGGGCCACAGTCGGAGACTGTGGGTAAGTGGGAAGGTTTGAGATATGTTTGCACGCTCGCCCTCAGCGTTCATGTCTTGCTTTTGTGTACTAGATAGAATATTTAGATCTAAATTACTCATTATACCATACAAAATGTGGTTTCGACCACGCTTCGCTGGCATCGAGGATTCATGTCTGCCAATCTAAAGGTCTGGCTAAACCAACAGGCAACCAAACTCGGACAAATGTTTGCATTGCATTGAAACTAGGTAGATGCATTTACTCATATCTAGAGCAATGGGCCTCGCGTTCCCAGAGTGCCCATCAGGCACGAGCGGACATATTCACCGACCTCGGTCTCCTCGCCCGATCCGTCCAGCGGCTTCGTCTTGAACCGTAGGTTCCCGTCCAGAAAAAATGCTATACTATAGCGGTGCTTGTCCTTCTCGCTAAAAGTGATTACACGGTGACGGGCGCTGCGGTAGTATCCCCCCGTGTACTTCTGCATCAGGTCGCCAACGTTGATCACGAAACCGCCCTCGACCACCGGTACGGGAATCCAGTCCTCAGTGGGCGGGTACCACACCTGCAGGCCTTCGGTCCCAGGCTGCTGCAACAGGATGGTGATAGTACTGAAGTCAGTGTGGGCGGCGACTGAGCAGGACAAATAGAGTTACTATAAGGTTCAGGGAAATAGAAAAGGGAGGCAATGCAAATCTAACGTACCTCCGAACTGGCGCGGGTCCTTCTCTTTCACCGGACCGTAGTGGAGGAAGCGCATTGGAATGGCTGGGTCGACAGTAAGGCCGTCGAGTGCATCGGGTGGGCACCCCCATTCCTCAGGCAAGCCTTCCACCAGGATGCGGACAATGACTTTTGCAAGCTCGACCATCCTGGCCTGGTATGCCAGGACCACATCCTGGAAATCCTCACGAGGAAGGTCGGGCCACAAGTTGGGACCGGTGAGGAAGCTGCCAGCATCGGGATCATCTGCTGGGACCTCTCGGCCTACAATGAATGTCTAAATGCAGCGTCAGTATGAAAATGGAACAAACAAATATTCAAGTTTGATCTCAATGCTCAATAATTTCTCACCTCCTTCGTGTCCGGCAGCAGGTCTCCCTTGTGTTGCTGGATGAAAGGCGGCTCCCAGCCCCTGAAGGATCGGCCTACGGCTTTACCGACATGAACTTCTTTGCGCTTCTCCTCGGGTAGTGCAAAGAAGCGCTTGCTGCTCTCGAAAGCCCGGCTCAGCTGTTCCGGGGGAATGCCGTGCCCGACCAGGGTGAAGAATCCATAGGTCGTACACGCGTGGCGCACATTTTCAACCACCTGGTGTCTCTCCGCCTCAGTGGCAGTGGGCGATAGGAACGCGCTCACGTCGACGGTAGGAATGGGGCTGTCGCTGCTTTGACTTCCCATGATTGCTATGCTTGTGCGTGCTGTGCAATTAAACTTGGGCCTGCCTGTATGCAGGTTTCGTATACCGTCAAGTCAATTGATACATGACTTCAACATTTAGTGTATATATAGACATGAGAAGTATAACTCGCGCAGCTAGACAAACTCGGCCATCAGCAACAGCCGCACGTGGCTGTTTAGATCAGGCCACAGCGTGGCGGTGATGGCTTCATGAAGCGAGGAGGATGAGATCCAAACCTGAGAGGAAGTTGAGAAACTCCGCGCCCGAGACATCGCGTAAGCAAGCTGGCCCCCAATGTGTTCAAGGACTTGAGGTACATAACGGGACCTAAGGTCGCCCCCAGCCGTCTGACTGCATATCCGCACTGGAGCACATGAGGGTGTATAAGTAAGCTCGGGAGCCTAATCGTCCTCAATTTTGTATTACCATGACGTTGAAGGATTCAGGGTCCCGCCGGGCCTAAACCTTAAGCCTACCTAGGTACGTAACTTATGATCCTGCTCTTGTCTGGGCCCCGGGTTTAAGTGCAGAAGCCATAGCAGTGGGTAGTAATTACCCCTGCATTGTCTTTGTCTCCATTTACTAACCCATCTCTGAACTAGTTTGAAATTCGGTTCCCGAAAGTTTTTGAACGACAAGTGATCGTAGGAAAACGCGGCTGATAGAAGGATGGTATACTTGCGAGAATTGATTTGATATATTCCTGTGGGCAGCGACATTGATATGGCCGACTACTGCAACAGCTCACTTTATGAGCAAATCATTTCTAGGACGTTCAATGCGAGTCTGCAATTTGCACGAAATATTGTAACCTTTCCAAATGAAGATCGTCTGCCCATGTTAGAATAGTACGCGCCCCCCCCCCCCGATTGGGGGGTCTTTTTTTTCCTTCATGCAACTTCCAGTTCTTGTCTGTCTTCAATAAATAACTAGATACATGAGTATGGTCTGAGCCATAAGCCAGTAATGAAGACACAGTCATCATTCTTCTAGGCCATACCTCCATTAGCGCGGAGCACTTGGCCAGAAACCCATGTAGAGTGGGCCAGGAAGACGATGGCCTCTGCGATCTCTTCAGGGGTACCAATACGTCCCTGGGGGCTGAAGCTAGCGATTGTCTTGAGAAGCTCCTCGCTCTTGCCTCGGAAGAAGAGCTCGGTGCCCGTGGGGCCGGGGGCCACGGCGTTGACCAGCACGCCCTTCCGCCCGAGGTCCTTGCTGATGACCCGCGTCATCTGCTCGACAGCGCCCTTGGTACTGTTGTAGAGCAGGTAACCAGGCATGACGGTGGACGCGGTACATAGAGTGGTGGACAAAAAGATGATGTGGGAACCAGTAGCCATGTACGGGGCAGCAGCCTGTGATGAGGATGGCGGTCAGAAATCAGGCCATGCCGTGCCGAGCTTACCATGCCTCAAGGGATTAGAAATTCTTACCTGGGCGAGAAAGTAAGGCCCCTTGACGTTGATGGCAAAGGTCCGGTCAAAGTCTGCCTCGGTGGTGTGCTCGAGGTCCTTCATAGGCAGCAGGCCGGCGTTGGGAATCAAAACGTCGATCTTGGAATATGCATCGACAGTTTGCTTTACAAGCGACTGCACACCATCCACAGTGCTAGCATCGGCGCGCACGAGGCGTGCCTCGCCCGTTCCCAGCTTCTGAATCTCGGCTAGGACACCTTGTGCAGCATCCTCATCAGAGGAATAGTTGACGACCACAGTCGCGCCAAGGCGGGCGAGCGCGATGGCTGAGGCCTTGCCAATGCCCTTGGAGCCACCGGTGATAATAACGACCTTGCCTTGAAGGGAAGAAGACGGGGACGTTGTGGAAGGGTTGGCCGTCATGGTGAATTGGTTTGGACGAGAATGGGCAGATGAAATTGGAGTTGATGCTGAATTTGGTAAAGTAGAGTCGCTTGGCTTGACACGCCGTGAGAGTCTGGACAGAGCTTGTCTCATTGGCTGCGGTCGTGAAGATGGATGGATCGTTTCTTCAGGGTGGCCTGAGTTGAACAATATGAGATGTAATGCCCAGACATCAACGAGGCCCCCTGAGCTTCCACTGTTCTTGGACCTTTAATACCCGAGATTCCTTTCGTGCGGGCCGGTGAGACTCAGCCTCAAAAGGCGCGATAACTCCGTGTCCGCAAAAGGTACTTTGTAACTCCGATGGCGACGGAGCACACGGGACACGAGCCCATCATCATTCGGATTTTACCGCATGCTTGCTGTGCTTGCAGATACGGCTTTCCTGCATGTGCCCGCCACTTTGCGCCTTGTGTGACGTAGCTTCAACATGTAGGCCCCAATGCGCCGCATCCCCGAAGTACTCCTGTCAGCAACAGATATGCCCAGAGCTGGGTTAGCCTGACACATCCTTCCTTTCAGCTTTTACGTTTTCGAGAATATGCTGACAAAGAGAAACAGGTCTGAGAATTGAATGGCGAAATTGGATTCCTTGGGTTGCACACCCGCCGCTGTTGGACACATTACCTATCTCCGAAGCTTGTCACTCTTCACGCGAAGGTCAAGGTCACTGGTGACCCTCGGGACCATTACTTCTGTTGAATTATAGTGCCAATTTAGTGATTTTACTTTTTTCTTACACCAATTAATTGATTAGCTCCAACTCCTCGAGGAGCGATGAGATCAATTGTTGTCACTTATCCCTAGCTCATATGGTCAGGCTCAAATGCTTACACACATACATGTGTACACAGGCACCTTACTGGAAACCTTGGAAGATGGTAGCATTTCGTTCATTCTCGGGGTGAAATTTGGATTCAGCACCTTCATTCGGAGTTGGGCAGCTGCGGCAATGGCATTTCCAGCCGCACCTAAGTCCTGCTCGTTGCTCCACGTTACCAAGACCAACTAGGAGCATGTAAGGGAAAATTGCAGTGCTTGTACTTTGTGAACACCTTAGTGCTGATTCCCGATGTAGCCATACATAGCATCAATGGTGAAAGACATCCGTCGGTGCTACGGGCACCGATTTACACATCACTCTAGCAAATGATCGTACGAGTGAAAGAGGCTTGGTTTACCCAGGTGATCCCCGTCAAACTCGTAGCAGGCGTACAAGCGCTTGGGAAATTGAAAATTGGTCATCAATTCTTGTCTTTTGACCGTCACATTTCCCATTGGTGTGGCATGATTTGCATGAGATTTGTCACAGTACGCTGTACACTCAAACCTGCGCTTCCTTCGCATTGTACTTGCTTGTATATTAGCCCATATGCTAGGAACACTGGAACAATATTAGAAATTTGCTGTCCAATGGCGTCTCCTGTGGCACGTGGCACACGTGATGCATGTGGCATTCAGAACATTTCCAGAAGGTTTAGTCACCCAGATCATGACTGGTGCAGAGAGGCTTGGGCACGCTTACAGTTGCTGTCAGGACTGGCTGAGGCAGCACAGAGTTTCACAGCCCTGTACTTAACTTTCCGAGGGAATGGAACCCCACGTGGGCTCGAGGGCTGCCTGTTCCTTCCAGAAGGATCCGAGTGATGGCGCGGGCCAGTCAGCTTTCCCGCGGCGCGCTTAGACGACCGGACACCCATCAACCTCAGCCCTACAGAAATCATTGGGCGTGTAGTCACCCTCTCTTTTCGTTCCGATTACCGCGGCGCGGCTACCTAGAGTCCACTATCTGACTGATTGGGTACCTGAGCCACATAGATTTGGAAAGGGGTGCCTAATAATATCATCTGAAACACAGCCATCCTAGGTTGACTCTTTACATTTCGGGGAGGATTGCGGCTCAACTGTCAGTTTTTAGACTTCCATATCGGATAAACTGAACTTTTCACACACCTGGCTAATATTCCTGGGAGCACAAAGGCTTTGAAGGACATGGCTCCCGTTCGGGCGACCTGGTAGGCAGCGGAAGGATGAAGTGGCGCTCACATGGCTTACAATCATGGGTTCGTCGGGAGTATGGCCACCTTCACGGGTCCACACGGTCTTTCTCCAAAGATGGTGTAAAGGGAGGATGGGATGGATTGGAGTCAGCTGAGGAGACGCCAGTCCAGGTCATCGCCAATGTAGACAAATATCCCCGATTCAGGAAGGTCATGGGCTTGGTTCAGCATGGCGCAAGTTAGTGTGTGCAAAGCTACACCATCGCCATAGCCGAGGGTTACTCCTGACAAGACAGTCTGCGAAGAGTCACATCTCGCGAAGGAAGAGATGAAAGGGCCGAAGGGAAGGGAAAAGACGCCACCAAGGCAGCGCCTCGAGAACGCGTATATATAGGGTTGGTCGTCGACGAGATCCAGATGAGTTGAAGTTGTTCATCCCCAGTTTGTTCAAACTCGTTAACACAGAGACCACACCTGCCACCATTCCATCAGTTTTGTTGTTTCCGAACTGTCCATAACCAAGATGCATGCCCTTCAGCTTTCAGCAATGGCAGCCATTGTGTTGCGTGGTCTTTCCGTGCGAGCTGCTCCTGCACCACAGATGCAGAATTCCACTGGGTCCCAGCCGCCTCTCTTGAGCACGAGTTTTGGTATCCCAGGCCAAGACTACGAGTTTGATTACATCGTGGTTGGTGGCGGCCAGGCTGGTCTCACAGTAGCCGGTAGACTGGCTGAGAACAGAGACCTAAGTGTGGGCGTGATCGAGGCGGGAAGCTTCTACGAGATCACCAACGGCAACCTGAGCGTGATCCCGTCCAACGACAACTGGTACACAGGCAAAGACACCGACAACTGGCAACCTGGTGCCGATTGGGGCTTCGTTACCGAGCCACAGGAGGCACTCCTCAACGTGCGCGCCCACTATCCACGAGGCCGCATGCTAGGAGGATGCAGTGCGCGCAACTACATGACATACCATCTTCCTACTCGTGGGTCTTTTGACCAGATGGCCGAGGCGGCCGACTCGGATGACTACACATTTGACAACTTCTTTCCCTACTTTACAAAGAGCCAGAACTTCACTCCCCCAGTGGGCGGCACCTTTGACCGCTTCGCCAACTCCACACCTGACTACGACCCTGCCATGCTCGGCACCGGCGGTCCTCTGTCGGTGCTTTACCCCAAGTATGCACAGCCTTTTGGCAGTTGGGCAGCCATGGGCTTCGAGGCCATCGGTTTGCATTCGCAAGCCGGTTTCGAGAGCGGTGATCTGTCTGGCGCCTACGCCTACCCTCTCGCGACAATCCGGAACGATGACAATACTCGCGAGTCATCTGAGACAGCTTTCCTGCGACCGCACCTCAATGTACGCCAACCCAATCTGATCACCTTCATCTCAACAATGGCCAAGCGCGTTCTATTTGACGAGAACAGGCGGGCCACAGGTGTCCTCGTCGACACGCAGGGCCTCCAGTACACGCTGCGTGCACGCAGGGAGGTCATCGTGTCTGCCGGCGCTTTCCAGAGCCCTCAGCTTCTCATGGTCTCGGGCATTGGGCCTAGAGCCGCATTGGAAGATAATGGTATCGAGGTAATTCAGGACAGCCCTGGCGTGGGCCAGAACATGAAGGATCACGTCCTCTTTGGCAGCACATACAGGGTCAATGTCGTCACTGGTTCTGCCTTCGGTAACCCGGAGATGCGGGCTCTGTACGAGGAGCAGTACGCACATGGCAACGGGCCCATGACAAACCCGGGCATTGACATTCTTGGTACGCGAATTATGATATCAGCCCATGTCATGTTCTCTTGGTACGCGGCCGTTGACTTACCACTCTACAGGTTGGGAGCGCCTCCCCCGAAACAACCTCACCAACTCCACCGTTTCCACTTTGGAGTCGACCTTCTCGGCTGACTGGCCCGAGGTCGAGTATCTTCCAAACGGTGGCTACTTCGGCAACGCCACCAACTTCCAGACCAACCAGCCCCACGATGAGTACCAGTACGCATCCGTCATCGCGGGTCTCGTGGCGACACTATCGACGGGCAACGTGACCATTCAGTCCAACGACACAGCCGACCACCCGATCATCAACCCCAACTGGCTCAGCCACCCGGCTGATAGGGAGGTTGCCATCGCCGCCTTTAAACGTACCCGCCAGGTCTGGGAGTCCCCAGCCATGCGGCCTCTACTGGTCGGCGAAGAGTACTTCCCAGGGCCAGACTTCGTCACCGACGACGAGATCTGGCGCCACATCCAGGCCAGCTTCTCGACCATATTCCACGCCTCCTGCACCTGCCGCATGGGTGCTGAAGGCGACAGCATGGCGGTCCTCGACGCTCAGGCGAGGGTCCGAGGCGTTGAGGGCCTGCGTGTTGTGGACGCCTCCAGCCTGCCCATCCTGCCTCCCGGGCATCCAATGTCTGTAATCTGTGAGTCTCCCATAAGCATAGAAAGATCTTTCGTGATCAAGGTACTGACTAGGGCATTAAAAGTCGCTCTCGCCGAGAAGATCGTCGACGACATTCTGAACGGCAACTGAGCCCAAACACACAACGCTTTGTCCATATCCTCAAGTCGTCTTCATGTATATGAGAAACCCCTTCATTTCTAATGCCAATATTTGCATCGACTTTCAGGGATCAGGTCAGATCTCAGAAATTGCTTGTGGGGGACCCAAGGTCCCATGATGAACAGTAGGATGGGATTACACAGGAAAGCGACAGTACTCAACTCTGTCAAAGTCACCCACACCTTTACAAAGTGGTGATGACAAATTGGTTCCATTATTGTATCTAAGTCTAGATTACCTTTCTTTATGTAATATCAAAATTGATAGAATGAGGCTGCTACTTCATCGCAATTTACTCTGTGTTTCAATCCCGATGCGTAATATTTGGTCTGCAATTTGATCATATCCACGGCTCCATATCCGCTCATCTTATCGAGACAAAAGTTCTTAAAATAGAAGAGTATATAGTACGCATATCATTTCTTGTGTGATAGACGTACAAATTGTATCATTCCTATATGAGTATCTCCCACAGCCTATGCCTGTCACAGTAGAAAATGATTATGTAACGTGGCTTCACCGCATGAATGCTGCTTCAGGGGATCATTTGCACATGATCGTTCCATTGTTTATTAATACGGTCAAGCGAGCTGCGAATAGGGAAAGTGCTTCTGGGAACACATCAAATTGTTCCATAGCGTCCATCATACGAGCGCCTCGCCATGCAGCCCTGAATAATTATTGTCATTTTGTACATGGATATTCCCATGTGAATCATCCTGGACATATCCGGAATGTCGGCTCGCCTTTGGCCCACGAGCTTATGTCCGCTCGCGAAAACAACCACAAATAGGCACGAAGGATTCGCCAAGGTCTTGTCTCACAAAGGATTCCAGACGTATTCGGCTCCAACTCCAACGCATATTACTGAGTGTGTTACTTGCAGGGGTGTACATTATGTGTGTCAGACCAACTGCCACACGCGTCTGACCCGCGACTTCTATTGCCCGAAGTCCGCGGTTGAGGCCAAGAGCAACCTGCATCAGGTTCAGCAAATGGCAGCAAATGGCCCGACCATGGACCAGCTTTGCCAGAATTGCCGAGTCCTGCGATGGGCGTATCAATTTCGTGGGCAATTGAGGCTGTGACAGTCGTCATATTACTGAGAGTTCTGGAAGGCAGCGGGCATGAGTGACTGAAGACAGTATTATCAATTCTATAGAGCTCTGGTTTCTTCCCATTTCTTCTTGAGACTGTTTAGAGGCGTCTAAAGAGGCGCAATTGAGGAGACAGATCGCTCTACCACCAAATGACAATGTCGCTCGAATCCTCCACAACGTTCCCTGCCTTTCTGGCCTTCCTGGCACTCTTTCTCTCCATCCTGTTTCATTTTGCCAGACAATACTATCGACTCTCTCACATCCCAGGGCCCTTTCTGGCTCGGTTCTCTAACATCCCTCGTTTCTTGTGGGTCTATAACCGCGACGCGCACAATGTGCACATCGCTCAGCACCGTCAGTATGGCACAAAAGACTCTAAATGGGCGCCTCTCGTGCGGTACGGTCCAAACGCGGTGTCAGTTGGCACGGCGGCCTCCGTCGAAACCATATATCGCATGCGCGGCGACCCTCTTCTGAAGTCGGACTTCTATAGCGTGATCCCTCCAATGCGCAAGGGCACGATCCTGCCCACAATCTTCGCCACCCAGGACGAGATGCTGCACCGTATGCTCAAGCGGCCCATCGCCGCGGTCTACTCTATGAGCAACCTCGTCTCCTTTGAGCCCCTGGTCGACCGCACCATCGAAGTATTTCGCCAGGAGCTCGACCGCCGGTTTGTCGTCCCGGGAATTGCCTGCGACCTCGATGCATGGTTGCAGTACTTTGCGGTATGCGCTGCTTTCCTCGGTCTTGGGTGAATGGCGTCCTTGACACTAAACTTTCTGAGATTAGTTCGACGTAGTCGGCGAGATCACCTTCTCCAAGCGATTGGGCTTTCTGGAGGAGGGTCGCGACGTGGAGGGTATCATGGCCAGTATCTGGCATTGGTTTGAATACGTTGCCATCGTAGGTTTCCTCCATAATTCCAAAGGAAATCTTTCTCACTGACGCCTCATCGGCATCAAGGTCGGCCAATTACCCTGGCTTGACTCACTTTGGGTCAAAAATAAGTTCGTGTCTCGTCTGCGGCCGGCAAGATGGTCACCCATGGTGCAATTCGCCAACAAGCGCGAAGAAGAAAGGCGTGCCTTGTCCAGTTCGGAGAAGGAGGCCAGTCAAGCTAATGATAAGGACTTCCTCTCGCGCTTCCTGGCGGCTTTGGAAAAGGACCCATCCATTCCATCATGGTACGTCTCATTCCTTTTTTTCCCCTATATTTATCTCCTGACCACTTTTCACCAAACAAAGCTCTAATATTGGCTTTTCTTACTGACAGAAGACGCTTGGGCAGGGCTTTGCGGGCCTGGACGTCCTCCAACATCATTGCCGGGAGCGACACCACGGCCATCTTCCTGAGGACCATGTTCCACCAGCTGCTCACACACCCGGTAAGCCTCACCCGGTTGCGGGCGGAGCTCGATTCTGCTGCCACCAACGGCAGCCTATCCAAGACGACCACGTGGAAAGAGAGTCAAGCCCTGCCCTATCTGAGCGCCTGCTTCAAGGAGGCCGGGCGCGTCCACCCACCATTCGGCCTGCACCTGGAGCGCGTGGTACCCTCCGGTGGCCTTGAAGTATGCGGGAGAACGCTCCCCGCGGGGACAATCGTGGGTATGAACGCATGGGTTGTGCACCGAGACCCCGACATCTTTGGACCAGACGCCGATGCGTGGCGGCCCGAGCGGTGGCTCGAGGGCGACGAGGCGCACAAAAAGAGGATGGACGCCGCGCTCAGTATGTAACCCTCCTCTTCTTCGCAACAATGCCCGTCGCTAATTCTGTGATAAGTGACTTTTGGAGCCGGCCATAGAGTCTGCCTGGGCAAGCATATCTCATACCTGGAAATATACAAACTCGTACCCACATTACTGCAGGCGTATGACATTGAGCTCGTTGACGGGGGCAAGGCCTGGACGGTGCAGAACAGATGGTTCGTACCGCAGTCCGGTCTCAATGTCCGTCTGCGCAAGAGAGAATAAGCAGCCAAAAGCCTCTAGTAGCTGCTCGATGCCTATTTAATCCTTGGCAAGAACAGAGATCTAAATATTGCCTACGTAGGTAATCACAGGAAGCTACGCAATGCGCGGTTTGCACAGCTATGGAGATTGTGTGATCGAAAAAGGAATTTGATCCTTTGAACAATAGGATATTCTAAGGTTCAGGCATACTACTACTAGACCGCAATTAGATCACAATTGAATTAAATGTCAAGGACATGGGTTTGTCCCAATACTAACTATGTGCACATGTGAAGCCCACAGATGCTCCTTGTTTGTAACTCGAAAGGGCTTATTCGAATCAGAACGACCTGAACGACATGACCAGTCTAAAACTTTTGGAATACACGCGTATCAGTAGGCTTGTTAACAGCACTGCCAATGCTGATCCTCGCAACATTTACTACGTATGCATCCATTGTGCTGGCTAGATGTTAGAGTTCTACTCGTTGAAGTACTCTTCAATGCAAAGTCGCTCTCATTCTGCACAATTAATACTCTCGGAATTCTTTGCAAAAGGCAAGAGAGAGAAATTTTTTTTACCAGTATCACGGAGCATTGACACACGGCAGGTCAATGCGGAGCAGCTCAGCAATCTGGCATTTGTTTTTTCGTCCACCTTTCTTTGTCCTCACAGACTCACACACATGCACACACACACACACACACACATACATACACACATACACACATACACACATACACACATACACACTATTTCCTTTTTCCTGGGAAGAGGGGATTGGGTGCAGTGTTGTTCGGGCGCGGCTTTTCACTGGATTGCCTGTGCTTCAGAGCCCCGCGGATTTGTGTAAACACATCAGTTTCCGCCATGTTGAGGAGACGAGCGATGTTCAAAGGAGATGCTTTTTCTGACATCCTTTTTGTTGGTGCGGTTCTCTGCCTTACAAACTTACAATGAACAGAGCATGGCGGACAAATTTCTTTCAATCACCAGACAAGCCCTTTGTAGCTTTATGGCCGCTTGCCTGGAGTTAAAATCAAACGTCACGAACGATACCATGGCCCCTTCACGAACCAGGCTTGTCATCTTTTTCCATTCGCACTACTTGTGTTGGCTGATACATAAACCATTATCTCCTCAGACATCGATACAGTACGAGTTCGGTTCGCGATTTCCCATATCATGCAGGAGCCCGACCAGCAAGTTCTCAATGGAAGTGAGCGAGAGCATCGATTCAGGTACCACCTAGAATTAGCCAAAGAAGCATTCGAGGAAGCTAGAGAAGAAGGCTCGCCCTCGAATTTCACCCGCTGCCTATCTCACGCGAAAGTCGCACTAAGTGTGGCGAAGAAAGCCCAGCGTTCTGACCTGGAACAAGCCGCCCAGCTGACCATTGTTGATTTACTAGAAATGGCAGGTAGGAGACGAGAAGCCATGGAGGCTCGTATCGTTGCTGCCGCAATGGTAGACAACCTGGAGGTAGAATTTGAGTCACTGTCCGGCACCAATGAAAGTGGCGCACGTCTAGCTTTTGTAGGTGGCATTCCCATCGCTGAGGTCATTCGGCTTCTAGACGATGAGCAAAGCGCTCCATCTTCTGATCAAAAGCAAATTCCCACTGCTCCAGACCCACACAGGTCCAATGAAGCTGAGTTCACCGCCATTTGTCAGCCTCAGGAGCAGGGAACTCTTCCGAGAGTGGTCCTTGAGGGTCGTCAGATCAGAGATCTCAAAGGCAGGCTGGCGACTGTGTTAACCGATGCGCCAAAACTGCGGCGCAAGCCAAACTTCAACAAATAAGTTCTTTTTCAGTTCAGTTAGGTAGTTGCAAGATGATATCTTATTGTATTATTTCCGCCCGTCACTTTTGTCTTTAGCATCTCTAGGGCTCTAGCACCATTAAAGTTGTTCTTGAAGCCCAGTCTCCATAAATGTTGTATTACGGTCTTTTTCTTGGTAGGTTTCCCTTCGCTAAGTAGGTCTTGCCTGATACAAATTTACATCAGATCTCGTGTACGGCTGTAGAAGGTATTGGAACCACACGCAGAATTTCTTGTCCCTGAATTTTCGCTAGTGTTAGGTTGAATGTGACTGCTGCGGACCTCGCGAACATTCTCGGTGCCGCAGCTTTGTTGGGCCGTTTCGCCGCATTTGGCAAACCTGAACTTTTCCCGGCAAAGATTTCTAAATTCTTGTAGTCGAATTTTCTTTGTACACAAAGACAAGCCAACCTACGAAATTTGATACAAGGCCGCATGCGGAAGTTTTCATCTGTGTCAAATACTCTCACTGGCCTGCTTCTGCAGCTTCTTGATCTCCTGAAGTCGGCTCCCAAATTCAATCTTCGAGGGGTTTTCCGATCCTCGCAGCACAATAACCCAATCTGAATATGGCAAGAGACAAGAGGAACCGTTCAGGAAAGCCGCCTGAAGCTAAGCAAGACTCCCCATCCAGGCTAGCTTCAACAGATACCGCGGTCGGGGTACCTTCACCTTCCAGTTCTCCTGTGTCTGCACCTGGCCCTGAACATTCGAGCGATCACAAGGAAGAGCTGCAGGCCGGTTCGATAGCCGATGCTGGAAGTCTGATTCAGAAATCAGAGACTCCTCAGGACCAAGATGCCTCTCAAGCTAGTGAGGTCCCTGTGCTTACTGACGACGGGGCTCTCGGCTCTCCTCAGATCGAACCCGGTCTTGGCGAAATTGTCGGGGACTCTGCGAATGATACACCTGTCGAGGATTCTCGATCTCCGACCAGTACAGATCAGTCAGGCAGTCCAAATATGCACCAACCCCTGCAAAGCTTGGCTTCTGAGCTCGAAGGCGAAACCTTGGGCTCCGATGAGGACATAGAGACTGAGGGGGAAAGTCAAAAAATATCACCTTCCGCAGTCCAAATCGAACAATCATCGAAAGGGAATGCAACGATCCAGGATTCACCAGCGACGGGAAAGCCACAAGAGCCCCGTGACGCCGTGCCAGGGCAGCAAGCACCAAGCGAAGGCAAAGCTGGAATGTTGGGGTCAAACAATGAGAGACCGGGGCGATCCGAGGACTCTCCGAAAGAGACTAGCAAAAAAATAGCTGCTGAGAAGCAAGTTCAGGAGCTCAAGGATAAGTTGAAGGCGCAGAGAGACGACCACGAACGCAGAGAACGATTGGCGAGGAAGTGGTATGACCGCGAAATACAGAAGGCTAATCAGGCGAGGGAGAACGATAAGTTGAATCTCGAGAACAAGCTCAACGTAAAAGTGGAACAAAAGATGAATGCAGAGGTTACGAAGTTCGAAAATAATATCGAAAGGCTGACCGCTGAACTGGAGGCTGATGGACGATCCACAACCGGTGACGATGCTCATGGGGACGTTGCCAACCTGAGGAAACAAGTCACGAATGCGACCGAGGAACTCGCGCAAGCGATCAAGGACGAAATCAATGCGCCTCTGGCAGGACTACCAATAGCTCCCAGAAGCGATCTAAGGCCGGGCAGCGCTCAATCTCTCCTCGCCGAGTATGAGTACCTCCTGGACAAGAATAGCAGACTGTACAATGCATTGAGGGCTGTGGCGGACTACGCGGATGGCGGAGAGGACTTGCCTAGTGTCGAAGACAAGCGGCGGTTCAATGCGTTCGCGCTTCAGGTTGTACAGATGATTGATTTCATGGAGAGACAATTCGGCAGGTCCAAAGATTGTCTCATTGAATCGATCAAAGATTGGGCTTTGGCGGCGAGACAGGGCAGATGGTGAAGCAAGTTAGTTCTCGGTTCTTACTCTCAATATAATTAAAGGGTTTCCCATTATCGCTACGACATCATGAACAAACGAGATGAGGATGTAAACACTGCTTCGCCGCCTATGCGCACACTACCAGCTGCACCTGTCCGTGTAGCTCGTGATGCCGTTGGTCGTCTGAGATGTTCAGGAGCTAATGCACCGTCACTAGGTGGTGAATCCGGACTAAGATGACGCGCGCGCTGTCAGAGATGGTAGGGTGGCTCCCGCCGGTTGGGTGTTCGTCTGCTTTGAGTGCCGAAGCCTTTTGATCACCCGGGGATATGATGGGATTTCTTTTTACGTAATATCCTCTTGTAAAGTAAAGCAAGTTGGGTGTGAGGGCGAAGTATTTGGGGTCGGATCGTAGAGCGTTTGAAAATTTTATATCTTACCTTTCACTAGGTTAATCTCCCTCAGGAAGAGCATTGCTATCCATAAGTGCTGTTACTTCTCAATGGCCAATGGAGAATGGGCAATGGCATGTCCATCGTTTTGTAAGAAATCCTCTAGTTGCAACCCCGGAACGTGACTTTCCGCGCACGAAAGTCCTAGTCGCCCTAAAAGAAAAGAAAAAGGGATTCTCACTCAGCTTACACGCTACGGAGTCCAACACATCGAGGAGCGGCAATCATCGGTCCACTCAGAATCTCAAAGGCCTCAAGTACTGGATGCTCAAGGTAACATCCGCGTAGCCAAGGCAAACCATTCCAGCTTGACTTGCCTGCATTTGAAAGGCGACCGCCACAAATTACATGTACATGGACGTCCGGAGTCAATCAGGCTTTTATCAACATAGCCTTTAAACAGGGCGGCCGGTTTATATTAAAGGACCTCGCGATCGCCGATATTAACCTGGAATTTGTGGGGTAGTTAAGCTTTGATGAGACGTCACTCTACACGAAGCTAATAACGCCGAGCCCGACCCAGTGCCTCGGACTTAGGTCACTAATATATGCAAGGTACACGTGCATGTGCCCTATATAGTGAGACGATATAACTTTGCTGCAGAAACGAGTACCATACACCTCTACTGGGGTGATAAACGTTAAATTCCCTGGTAACGTTACGTTAGCCCCACAGAATTTAAGGTACATGATTTTCTTAGGAAATTATACTGGAGTTAAGGTAGCCTAGTTTTTTCCCTTTAATGTTAACCGATATGGCAAGGTAACTCTGCTATAGAAATTGCTAGAAAGGTGACTGCTCCAGTAAATGTGGGTCTGGTGGGTGTTGACTTTGGAATTTAACGTTTATTACCCCGGTAGAGGTGTACACAGGAAACGCAACTGTGTCAAGAGCTTTAAATCGCCGGTGGGTGAGTAAAACATGAATTACTGTGCAATTAATCTCTATTCTCTGTTGAGGTCGCCTATCTTGCATTTGGGCGTCCCATGTTTAACTCACAATTCGATTTAGGCTGTGCTTTGCTTTTACACCTGGGCAGTCTCACGGCTGTCACAGCCGCCGTCCGACCCTTTAGGAATAGGGGGGTTGTTCTACTACGAATGGAAAAGTGTATTTGCGAAAGTTGACGGCACGTAGGAAGTCGAAACGCTTCAGATGTATCCGGAAATACTTGACGAGCTTTGTGATTCATCACCTTTTGCAGCTAGTGATGATGGTTAGGGGCTCCATCTGAACAGCCTTGACATATTTGAATGCCTCAACTTGCGATTCCGCGTGTCGAGGCGTCATCACCGCAACGAAACTGGCTTCAGATGTTTCTTTGGTGCATTTTACCGGTGTTCATTTGCTTTCTGCTGGCAGGATGTATATCAAACGCTTCGGAAAGACCCTGTGTATCTGCACCAGTATTATTCTGGATGCTGTTCTGATGCGGTGTCTTCGATGTTGGTTCTTCCTGCGGGAATGGTCACTATCCAATACGAACCTACCTAGTTCCAAGCATATTCTGATCGCGTGAGATCGGATACCATTGGCCACCTGCTGGCGAATCTTATGCCTTACAGTGCGAGCCCTGTTCCCCCACAGCTTGGGCTTAAACATTTAGCCTTGGCTTTGAGGTCGAAATCTCACGCTGTGTTCTTCAACAGAGTTGGACTTAAAACTACCTTAGGCGCTATCTAGCTTTATCTTGGTCCAGGAGTTAAGAAGATTGAAGAAAAAATGCCATTGCACGCCGTGTTTCGTCAGATTCCACACGAAGCCTCTGGAATACCGTCGTTTCCCTCACGAATGGGGCTTCGAGCATGATATGTTTTGCTAAAGACTGAAAGTCTCCAATTTCCTTCTCTTCAAACTGTGTCTCAAGTATAACATCAAATTCACCGGCTAGGTACTGAGGTATCACCTCTCAAGATTGATCTCAGCATTCGTGGCATAGATTCAGGGATAGTCGACATCACCAGACGGAAGGATTAAATCAGGGGGTATATGCTATGTGACGGACTTCAAAGCATTGTCTGCCGGGAACTCAAGATATGGGCCTCGGAAGTGATTCACCTCGGAATATGGCATGTCACAGGGCAGCGCATCCTGTGGGGCCAAGCAAGAACAGTCGGAACCGAGACGCGAAGCAAATGGATCAGAGTGTTGACTTGGACAACTCGGTCTACCTCGGACAACATCATCGTCTCTAGAATCTCCACGAATGCCTCATACGTAAACCTTCTCTTTGCATATTGGTCATACTCTGGTGCGAATGCTGTTAATACCCGGAACGTGTACAAGTCAGACTTTTTCCTGGAGAAAATGACCCCAAGATCCTAGAACACGGTTGATCTCCGTATCATGCTCAAGAGAAGGGATTTGCTGCTTCCTTGTAGACAAAACAAAGGAAGTAATCAGACAGAGTAACACAGGGAGACTTCGGACTTCTGACATTTGTTTTTCACTCATCCATCAGGATCCGCTGGTGAGGCCGGACACAAGACTGGCAGGGGGCGAGGGCCGCTACAAGTGACGATACATAGGTAGTCGATGGAATCATTCCTTCTCCCTTGGCAACTCCTGAAATCAAAGATTTCTGTTCGTGCGACCAAGCTATTAGATGAGCGATGTTTGAGACTCGGCCGGCACAAAAGGGGCAACCGGACAAACCTTCTCAGACTGACTTTTGAGATTTTGGAAACATGGCCATTCTAGCGGCAATCTAAAGAAAAAGCCGGCAATCTTGTGCTGCTGCTGATGGGGCTCGAGGCGTCAGCCCTGTACGACCGATCTCATTTCCGTAAGTGAAATTACATTTGGCGTGGAAACGCCTCTGCCGAAATGGAAGACCGGGCCCCCCACGAGGCCCACCCACAAGCTTACGCTCCCACACGTGTCTAAAAGGAAGGTGTACAGATCCAGCGACTTGCACCGCAATAGAATAAGATTCAGAAGCAGACGATATGAGGTCATTGGCGAAAGCATACATCTAATCTAGTAAAGGGGTGCTCAAGAGGCGCGCGGTTCGTCTCATCGGGAATGTAGCATTTTGGAAACGGTGGAGTGGCTGGCCTGGATCTACCAACTCGGGTCAGCTCGGGCTCAAGCGGCCTGCCAGTGGTTTCGGTGTCCGGATGTTTCTCGGCCGGGTCCTGTCGGGTATGACTCCATGAAAGTACTGGATATTAGTCGCATGTTTACCTAAATATCGGCGGTAAGTGTTAGCATAAATGTTGTGGCGAGGAGATGGATGGCAAGCATTATTGATGAGTGAGGTCAAACCGGGGCGGCATACACTGGGTGTGATGTAAGACTTCCCTGTGGGTGAGAAGAGGGAGAGAGCAGCACGCAGCACAATCGCAGCACAGCAGTCCTAGACGTCCGAATAAGCTCGTGGGGTGACAGGCGCAACCCCTGCCCGTCTTCAGGCCAGACCCATGGAGTGGGCCCTCCGCTGCCCGCGCCCCTGGTGCTGCCAAGTAACCGGCCGGAACGGGTGGGGGTTGTTTTTTTTTTCTTCTCTGGGCTGCACACCAGTCCAGTCCTCGTCCAAACCAGCCAAAACTCCCATCTGCCCAGACCGAGTCCTTTGCATTGCATCATGTTGGACACCACCTTGATGTTATGGCCATTCGGGGCCATCGCCTGCTTGATTTTAGATGCTGCCAGGCCTTGCCAGACCCCTGCCTCCTTCCCATTTTTCCCAATGTGCTGCGGACTTGGTACGACGCGATTTGGGCAGAGCACGTCTTGACCTTGACAGCACATGCCCCAGAGCCTCTCCACCAGTAATGCGACCTGCCTGATTCTTCCCTGTCAGGACAGGCTTCCAGGCTCTCACATGCTACTACTATGCACCCCCGGCACCACGAACCTTATCACGACAGCTTCTTGGCATCATTGGCGGGTGTTGTTTCCCAGCTAGGAAGCTGTCCACCATTAGACTTTGGTTATCTACACTACACTACTGTGTAGGCATCTGAACACCACGGCTCTTCCTGATGGGATGAACGGTGCGGCGCTGCGTGGGTGCGTGGGGCCGACTTGGATGACGGACTAGCGACGCCCGATGCCACTGTGGCTGGCCGCGTCCAACCTTTGAGTGAGCCTCTCCAAAGGCTGAATCAAGCGCCCAGTCCCAGGTGAGCGCTGACAGTCCTGCAACACCAGCAGTGCTGACCGTGTTCCACAGCCAACAGCGGGGTGACTCCTCCCCTTGGTGGACAACCTTTTCACCGCCCTGCAGGGGGGCTCTCAGTGTTCAGCACCGTCGTTTCGAGTCCCTGCCCTGTCTAGCCTTGTGTCACTCGCCAAACGGAAATCCCCAGATCCTGCGCCTGCCCCAAGCCCTATCGGAGCCGTGGCGCGCTTGGCCCCTGGATCTGACGAACCTAATCCGTGCCTTGTCGTGGCGGCGGCAGGCCGGCCACGAGTACACCACAGCGCCAAGAGCCCGGACTCCGGCTTACTGGGATTCAACACTCTGTCTCTTGGGAGCCTCCCTGCCCGCTCTCACTGCCCTGAGCAATGAACAGTGTGTGCCTTGCTTCCTTGTCACCCTTTGCGTACCCTTCTGCCCCTTGCCGCCCCTTGCGGGAACGTCATTCCTGCTCGGGAATCCCTTCCCGCTGAGCCATTTCCACGTCAACATGTTCCAGATCGCAGTGCGGATGTCCCCCACCTTGCGCCTCGTGGCGATCAACTCTTCCTTCGCTCTTTCTCGGCGATTCAACTCGCCCTGGAGTATGCTGCCGCGCGCCTTTCCCGGTGCGAGCTGTCTTTCCCCAGCAACGCAATCTGCTTACTGAACGCGCCCGCGGTCATGCAGCGTGTCGTCAAGCGAGGATGCATACGCACATGCATGGACATTCCACCACAGCCGTCAAATTACATCTCGATCATACATCAATGCCGTGGCCTGCTCGTGGTACCCCACACAATTTGTGCTGTGGTACAATACCTCCGTGGGCCCGCACCTGCGCCTGGAGTTTGGAACCGAGCTGGTTTAAGGCCACACAACATTACGCTGCTGCACCTTTGTACATTACCCTGCCTTACGTCTAAAGGTCCAGACAGCCATCCGCATCACTGTGCAGCCGACGAAGCCGCCGATCTGCCGCTGTCTGCACGTGCGGCGAATACGCGTGTGTCAAATAGCACACCAACCGAGAGGTACATGACATATCAGGTCCTTTCCGGCCAGGGGGGCCACCCAATGTGGTCGAACCGGCGCACAGACAAGATATTGTTTGTGCACCACTGTATACATGTCCTATATCTCTGCAGTGGCCGACCGGTCATGTGCTACCTCCGAATATCCTTGAATGTGGTCGCGGCCTTTCGGGTAGATTTACCCATATTGCGCCCTGCAGCTGGGCCAATCAACGTGCCCAGGCCTCTTTTGACACAAACCGAGTCCGGATGATCACGTCCCAGAGACGTCCAGACATGTACACTACTCTTCTCCTTTGGTGCTTTGTCAAGCTTACACAATTGGTACCTTCTCCATTGGACCCTGTCAGTGTGGTTACTGAGCAACATGTTTCTGCACGTCTATCAACGGTAGTAGTCGGTGGGCACTCCCTTGTCCCTGGTCGGACGCTGCAAACGTACCCTTGTAACGGCTGTGACATCGTGGGTGTCTCCTATCAAGCGCTCCATCCAATCCTGGGAGGTCCCGAAGACTCACTCTAGTTGCGAAGGAGGCCTTGCCACATGTTGACAGGGACGGACGACGGTGCCCGGACGGGACCAAAGTCGGGATGAAGACCAAGGTTCCATGATGTTCGGTGTGGGCCTCAGGCCCTTCCGGGTATGGCCCTGCCACCCTGACACTACATCACCAGCCATGGGGGTCATTTTCGACGAGGTTTGGGTGAACTCATGTGTGGAGCTGCATACACCAGATTGCGTCCCAATCTCGTCCCCGATCCGTCTGTGCATGCTGCCTCTGTCGATATATTGCGCTCATCTTCTGCACGATCGAGACTCGTTTCCTCCTGTGTAACTGACTTCTGGGTCCATTCCCGGTCGAGCACTCGCAGAGTGAATTAAGTCTGATATTCCTTGTTAATCTGAGACGAGTTTATCTCAGCATCGAGCCAACGGGAACCTCCACGTTCGAAATATCAAGGGCCTTGGTCAGATTCGAGTGGGATTCCGCTCACCCTTCTCGAGAAGCTTTGAGGCTGCTCCTTGCGTACATAAGTTCAGACTCGGCGGAAGATATTCTTTTCTTGTCCCTCACCCAAACGCCAACGTCTAACGAACCCACGAGGTTCTGCTTCGCACGCCCCCTCTCAAGCTGACTTTTCCTTCCCACGAACCAATTCGATCCATACACAGTCAAGCATAAACCGTCGCCATGGCTGGACACAGCTCCATGACACAGGCGATGTTCGCCGCAAGGCTCCGCGTAAACCAGCAGCAGCTTCGCTATTTTGCTGCAGGCATATGTGCTCTGATGGGCCTCTTCATCGTCTTCTATTGGATTCGGTATCTTTTCAACAAGGCAAACTCCAGGAGCAGGTCCAAACCTGGGGTCACGTACCCGTTCAGATTGCTTTCAAGGTTGGCTGTCCGACTCGCGCTAAATGATGTTTTCTGACTAAATTCATCTAGGAATGTAAGAAACGTCCTTGTCCGAAAGGTTCCTGGCTTCACCTCGAGCGGCCATGCTGTCCTGTTTGCCGCCTATTTGGCGGTCAACCTGGCTGTGACCTTCACCAACGTCACTTTGGTGTATTCAAGCATTGCCAATAGATGTGGATGGTGAGTAAAGCCAGCATAAAACCACTGTGGAACATGACTGACAGTGTTAACTCCAGGATTCTCTCAGCGAATTTCGCCATCGTGGTCTTCTTGGCCCTCAAGAATACCCCGATGGCATTCCTATCCGCATACTCGTACGAGCGTCTTAACGGCCTCCATCAGGTCGCTGGGTACACATCTTTTGTCTACTTGGTGCTGCACGCAGCCATGTACTCCCATTACTTCCTCATAAATGACCGCGCCGAAATGCTACAGACGCCAAGTTCGATTGCAGGCATTGTGGCTGGTTTTGCCTTCCTTGGTGTGCTCGTCTCTGCGGTCGTAATTCGACGTATTTGGTACGAAGCCTTTTACGTCTCACACATTCTATTCTTCATTGTCGCTCTTATCTGTTCGGCATATCACCAGCCCGCGCTTGAAGACGGACTAATCATCATCTTCGCGCTCATCGCCGCTATGTGGGGCGCTGATCGCATTCTTCGCGTGTCGAGGATGTGTTACCGCGCCGTCAACAACGAGGCCATCCTTGAGCCGCTGCCCAACGGCGGCACCAAGATCACTCTGACTAAAAGGCCTTACGGGGTGGTACCGGGAAAGCACTGTTTCCTCTGGATCCCCAAGATCCGCCTCTTCGAAGCACACCCCTTCACCGTCGTTGCCAGCGAGCCTATGGAGTTTGTCGTCAACTCGTATGATGGCTTCACGCACGACCTGCGCAAATACGCGTTGAACCACCCCGGTGTCAGACTCAAGGCCTCCGTCGACGGGCCTTACGGCACTTTCCCGGACCCCTTACAGTATGACAAGGTCATCTTGATCGCTGGCGGCAGCGGTGCTAGCTTCACCTTCGGCCTCGCTGTCAACCTGCTGGAGAGAATGGGCCCCGAGTCCTTGAAAGACATCACCTTCATTTGGGCAGTCAGGAAACACGGTGAGTTCATCCTCATCCTTCCTCAATCAAATATTTATATCGGACGGATTTTCACCTCTTTTTCTTGAATGGGATAAACTTTTTCGCGAGGCTGAGGCTAACATGTTCTCTCATACAGATAATCTCTCATGGTTCTCCCAGCATCTCAACACCCTTCGGACCCACGAACACTCACCCAAGGTCAATGTTTCGTTATACGTCACAGCAGCCCCAGCGAACGACTCAGCCGAACAACGCCGTGGCTCAGTCCTCATCACCGACATCCGAAAAATGCACCGCGTCGCTACCACTACCTCCTCGGGGGAAGCCTCCGAGAGAAGCCTTACTAGGCCATGGGGTGACCACGAGATGAATGAGAAAGCTCTCGAGCGGGGGATCTTCACCACCAACACCACCAGAAACAAGGGTCGCGATGGAACCACCGCCGATCCAGAGAAGGCACTGGCACTGCCAAACCACCATAACCAGCGGACGCCAAGCGATTCAAGCCTGGCCACGGCGTACAGCGCTGCAGGCTCGTCCGCGGCGGCCGACGAGCACCGCGACGTGCTCAAGTCCGGTCGGCCCGATACGGCCACCCTGATACGTGAGGCTGTACGGTCCACGCCGACGAACCAGCGCGTGCTGGTCGCGGCGTGCGGGCCCAACAGGCTCATGCGCGTCGTCAGGGACACGACCGCCAGCCTGATCAGCGGCGACGGGCCCGCGGTTGAGCTGCACTGCGAGCAATTCGGGTGGTGATCTCATCATCCCCAAACCCAGCCTGCATGCATGGATGCACACCCGCATGGGTGGGCTCCCTGTCCCCCGACCTGGGATCTTCATCGGTCCGAACGGCGCGATTCGTAGATACCGCCGAGTCGGGCGGTCCTCGGAGCGCAGGCGCATTTGAAGAGGGTGGGGGGTTGACCACCTGCGCTCTTGGCTGGGGCAATGTTTGCCTTCACACGTCGGACCGACATCCACTATCACATTCAATCTGATATGTCTTCCCTTCTTTTTCTGTCTGGGTGTTTCCAGTTTTGGCGCATTGTTTTGGTTGTTTGTCGGCTCACTCTGGGCCTACGGACGGTTACGTTCCGCTGGGCCCGGTTGGGGCTGCTGTATGTCAGGTGCTCAGGTGGGTCAGGAAATCCGGATATTCCTTCCACGGGTGCAGTGGGTACCCGTCTTAGATTTTCTTCTTTCAATATGGTCTGGGTTATCGTGCGGCTTGCTGCAGAAAGTATCCGCGGGTGCTCCCGCCCTGGTTAGAGGCTGTAGCTACATGGTCAAATGCAACATGTGTGAGGTCAGCATTTGAGGCTCACAATTTACTGAAGTACTTTGTCGATCTCCCGTTGACACCCTGGCCGGCACGATATTAATTGAGTCGTCGCAATGTAAATCACAAGACATCCACTACGTCCTGCATGACTGGGGATGTTTGAGAATCGAGTGGCACCGTATCATCCGTGCAATCATGGGACGATCAAGTCTTCAGTAACAACGGGATGCGCTGTGTATTTGTCTTTGTAGTGACTTCACAGACCTTCTCGGTCATTGTAGCCGTGATAAGGTCTACCTCGAGTGACTTCACTCGATAGGTGTCTTGGATCGGAATGCTCGAGACGAACTCCGTGCTGGTGGATGCATCCTGTACCTACCACGCCTTGGACTGTAAGTGCCTACCTAGGTAATTAAGTATCTCTTCTGGATTTTCGGCTACATCGCCGCACGGCGTAATCATCTCGTACGCCTCGTAATTACGACGTCTCCGCATCCTGACTGGAGCCCTTGAGACGCCCTCATAGATATTACACAGGGTAGAATTGTTAAGAACGTCCACAAGAAAACAGGATCTCGGACCTGCCTAGGTGCCACTTGAAGTTGTCCTTTCTCCTTCCGCCCACAATCATTCAATCTTTCAAGACTTCTCTTGTACCGTATCATTACACACGAGCTGCCAGGGATTGCGACGGCAGCTTACCTAATGTCGCGTTCTTGTCCCTGTTTTCTCATCCAGCCTTCAGCTCCTCGGGGACTCTTTTCCCATAATAGCTAGCTAAGGAGCTTATTATGCTGTGGAGAAATTGTTTTCCGTTTGAACGAATATTTAGGGCCTCCAGAGGGCCTCTGTCGCCTTCTTGAACGAAATTTTCACAGCTCTTCAACACAGTCGCGCAGCGTTGGGAAAGTTTCAAGATAAATAGCAATGAGCGTACTGAGCGATCTCTTCAGTTGAGATAATATCTGATGAAAGTAGATTCGAATCTGCAATCATCATAGCACATCGGAGATTTTAGCGAGCGGTCGTGGTAACCTCAAGACTCTACTTTGAGCATCCTAGCGGAAAACCGCTGAAAAGTCTCAAAGTGACAGTTTCAAAACCTCAGACCATTTATGGAAGCCACAAGAACTATGTGTGTATGATTTCCAGTATTTTTGTTTTGAAAGGCTTGATAATTCATTTACTCATGGCTTCATCAGACCTGGTATCCCTCTGGGGCACCTACATAGTCTTTATAAAATTTAGATTGAAGCAGGCATCAATACATCTCAAGGCTTTTTTCAATGGTCAAATTGGCTTTCCGAATCCAAATTGCAACTCTGCTCAACTTGCGTACGCCTTCCTAACGCCAAATAACAGTAATTAGAAGAGTACGAGTTGACAGAAGCTGCTGAGTTTCATTGCTCCAAAACTCTCTTGCCATATTCGAGCCTCAAAGTTACGCCGAGTGCTCTCCATCAGCACATACGGTCTGGAAATCCTCTACACTTGCCGTCATGGCCGACAACCTGTCGCCCGAAGTGGCCTGGCCCAGGGGCGGACAATGCGCCACAATGGCTGGCCGCCTGCCAAGCATGAGCCATTCATCTCCGCAGGTATAAGTCTGGATCCTTCCCCCGAAGGCGGTAGACGGCTTTTGAAATTGTTAGTATCTGTTGGGTCTCGAAATAGTGCTTGTCTTATGATTCACAGGGGACTACTACGATAGATTGGCTTTTCAAAAGCGTCCTCAGAAACTCGTTCAGGGATCGAGCTGTCCGCTGAGAGCCTTGCCGGGAGACACCACAGTCGCAGTCGACACGGGAGTAACAATCGTAACATGGCCTGCCCGTTGATGAAGAAATGATACCTGGGAGATAGGGGCTGGGGAGGGGGGGGGGTTTGTCCCGCCCCTTGATAGGTGCAGCCTTGACAAGGAGAGTGAAAGCAATTTCGCTTCTCATGACCTCAAACTTGTGACCAGGCCTCTCCCATTGATACCCGTTGATGCAGTAATGCGCCTGCACGTGTAATGACAAAGCTTTGAAATGGCTCTAGTCGATGAATTTACAAGGCCTGGACTGCAAAATGTCCATTATAAAGAGTCACAAACACGGATTGTATGTGTCTATGAATATAACGTCATGGTATCTCATTGCCCTCATGGAAATATAAGACTATAAGCAAAAACAATGGACACCCGATGGACACCAAAGCACCCCGCTCTAAAGAAATGATTGAAAAATACATGGCGCAGTGCGCAGAAGAGAAAAGAATTACGCATCTTACATTTTAGACAACGCTTCCTGGCGCGAATGGTGGTGCCTTGCCGGCCTTGACAAGGTCGACGGTCCTCTTTCTGCTGGTCTCCCGGTAGTGCTCTCTCTTGAGCTTAGCCAAGAGCCAGTACTGATACAGCGCAAACAAGCTCAGGCCGACAGCCAGGCTGGCGCCCTCAAGTGAGACCGTCACTAGGGCGGCGATGCTCCAGCGCCAACCATGCTGCACGTGAACTATGACCATCGTTGCTATGAAGCCCGCCAGACTGTTGAGGATCAGGGGCAGGTAAATTCGGTTCATCAGCCATATATAATTCCGCCTCCAATAGACTGCCAGCCATAGCATGCCCAGGACGCCGAGGAAGAAAGCGACGCAGCATATGGCCAGCAAAGGAATGGATGGAATCTTCTTGAGGGTGGCGGTCGTGGTCAGAGGAATGGATGACAGCTCATCGTTATCGTTCACCATCAACGACCTATCAGCTGGGAAGCCTGTGAAGTTGCACGGGGCAAGGACAAAAGCAACGAGGACCATCCACGCGAACAGATTGGCGAATATGTTGTGTGCACGTGGAATCTTGTCCAGGTTGAGCAGCATGTTCAGGTATCTTGTATGAAAACCGCTACCGCCCCGCTGATGCGTGGGAGGGAAGTAGGCTGGGCGTGGAGGGCTAGATGGAGAGCGGGGAGAACGCGGGTGGTGTTGGTTTGCGTGCGATGGTGACGAGGCTGATGGTTGTTCCCGCGGCCTTTGACTCCGGTTGGGATCATTCGCCAATGTCTCGGTGCTGCTCGTGCTGCTCCGGTTGCTGTTGGCGCTGGGAGGTGGAGGAAGCGGTGCATCGCGAGGCTGTGTATAGGTCTTGGTCAAGGCTGGGTTCTCATCGTGGATACGGATGGGCATCCGCGGAAGGGGCCACTGCGGTGTAGGCGGCGAGTGCCCCGTCGAAGGCCTCCATATCGGAGAAGTCTTCTGTCTGGGAAAAAGTCCAAAACTTGTTCTCTTCTCCCTGCTCCTTCTCTTCTGCTTGTGGGAGGGCAGAAGAGGCTCCTGCGATGGACTCTCCTTCGGCGTTACAGGTATGGGTAAGTGAGAGCCCGATTGCCTGTCCATGTTGGTCCGTGGTGTCGAGCTTGCCCCAAATCACGTCTGCAGGACGAGGCCGCAAAGCTTGCTCAAGAGGAGGGGGCGCCTGGATTGGTAGTGGCGTACTTTGCCTTCAGGGTTGCGAGGGGCTAGGAAGAATCAGGGAAGCGAGCCAGACGGACGGGGACGAAAACAGGCGACTCATAATATAACTTGAGCAAGAAGGGCAAAAGGACGGGAAGAGGGGTTCGGATGGAAGGGCAGGATTTGGGTGGCAGGAATCCTTTGGGATACACACGATGGTCGAGAAGCCCAGTCAAGGCTGACTGAGCGCGGAGGTGGGAAGAGTCAGGGGAGATGGAGCGAGAGAAATAGAGGAAGAGTTGCAGAACATCAGAAAATGGCAAGAAAAGAGGAGACGGGCGAGCGCCCCTTACTGATAAAACACGCGGGCATGCCGGGTGGCTGTAGGTTGTGAGCTGCAGTCGGGTTGGTAGCATCGTGCTATATTGATCCTAATGGTGTTGTTGGCTGCTGTGGAGGCGTGATGGGCTCCGTCTCTTCACTCGAAGGAGTAGGTGTGGGGGCCCGAGGCCAGGCCGGACAAGAAACAACAGTCGCAGCCAGGAGAGCGCGGTGGTCCGCAAAGTGAGAGAGCCAGTGACGACAATAGGAATACGGCGTGCTCTCAGAGTACCACCAAAGCGGCCTCATGTAAGACGGAAGGGCTGGTACCCAGGCCGGGGGTGTGTATAAATAAAGATGCAGGCATGCAGATCGGGGGCGGGAGTTTAGTGATGGATGGATCTGGCCGATCCTTGGGCGAGAGGCTGAGGGCCAAGCCGGCCAGTTAGTGCAAGAGTGTACGTACCTCTGATTCTCTAACAGGTGTAGATGTGGTGTAGTAAGCTGCAGTGGCAAGGGGCAGGATGAGATCTTGAGGTGAGATGAGACCTCCATATTAATACAGAGCAGTTGTCCATCTCCATTCAGGGTCAAAGTGTACATGTCTTATCGGTCTCTCAGTCAGGGCTGTGCTGGACCTTGAAGAACGGACTGGTCGGGTTGATGTGCATTGGAGACAAGAGATTAATCTCACCAATGAAGTGGATCGTGTTTGTTGCGGCACAGTCGAGACGCATGCCCACCACAATGAGCTTCGCGACGGCCCCAGCACGCTGTCCACGCCTCAGTTGGTAGTTAGGCAGTCTTCCAAGGTTGATCAACCCCTCTGCAGTTCCCTGCGGCATTCCTGTCTCGATGCGACTCGAAATCAGCCAGCCCTCTCATGAATAATACTGAGGAATTGGATCGTCTCTTCCCTGTCCTCCGGCCTGGATGGACTTGAACGCATGCATTATGAAGATCTTGTGTGACTCAGTGGGAGGCGGCTGCCTAAGACAATGAGCAGAGCCTCCATCCGTGATTGAAGAACAGGCGAGTATGCGGCTGGGTCATCAGGTTCATCCCAGCATTTGGGAAAGAGCCATTGGTGTCACCAAGCTACAATGCTGCTCTTGCTTTGGTCATGCAGGAGCCAACAGGTGCCGTAGGCTTAAAAAGGGGAAGAAACCACCAGAAGAAAAGGAAGACAATGTACTTGATTGGGTACACTCACCCAGACGAGGATGAAATAGATCAGCAGTGACGAATGACCAGAGATTAGAGAGAGACCAACCAGCCCGGTGGCCAGTCCTGGCCCGGCTCTTAGCTGCAAACTAGCTGCACACTGTTCTGCCCCGAGCTCTGCTCTACACAGTACTCTGCTGCCGGGCTGCTCTCGGCCGTCAATTCATCCAATTCATCGGAGTCCAAACTTTTTAGTGGGTCCCATCCACCATTGGGTAAATATCATTGGCCCCACGATTGGCGTCAACTTTGCGGCAGAAAAGTGCCCCACTAGGCTCTCCAAGTGCTGCACCTCCCCCGTCGTCGATCGCATCTAATCGCAACCACTCCTCCCTGCAACCTTCGCGTGCTTGACCTTGGAACTTCTTGAGCTCAACAGCTTACTCTTTGCACCCCCAGCTGTACACATGTACTTCCCGACAACGACCACCCCAGATCGCATCTCATGTATACCCTACGGGCAAGCTGTCGATAGCCACCGTCGATGACTTCGTCCCACTCTGAGGATGGCCCCAGCGGTCACCGCAGTACACCGCAACCACAGCCGGAGCCACAACTCCAAGGCCAGTCGCAATCCCATCCCGCAGATGCCCAGCCGACTCCCTCCAAAACCCCGCCACCAAGCGACAGACCTTCTGGACCAACACCCATTCATACGAACCATGTCGACGATACGACAACCGCCACGAACCAAGAATCGGCGCCGTCCAGGAATCTGCAACCATCATCTGACCACCCGTCGCATCCTATCCAACCCTCCACAACTACCAGCGAAGGGATCCCGCCGCGCCGCCACGCCGACGATGATCGCATGAACAACGCTGATATTGTTCACAACTGGCTAAACAAGACTGACCAGGCACAACCGCAGCCCAAACAGACTGGGACTGCTGAACATGTTGCACCTCCAGAGGAGGCTGCTGCCGCCGCCGCAGCCGCCGCCGCAGTGACGGCAGTTGAACCCCACGCAGAAAATTGTCTTTCCAGCGACTTCGCTAGCCCTGATGTAGCGATGCTAGGACAAGATATCACGCACGACTACGTCCAAAACTTACCCCCAGACCTATACAGCGAAAACCTGTCTCTTCCTTGGCAGCTCCCTGGACCATTTACGTTTCCACCTGTCGTGTACCAGCCTGGCGCCACCATCCCCCACGGAAACGGCGGTGATATCTCTGATGATGACGACGCTGCCTCACTTGACCAGCCAGAAGTAGACGGGGCCCGTTTCGAACGAGTGGCACGCCTCGAATTCGCCGATACCTACGTTGTAATCACGACAAATACTACAATAATAGGAAGAGACCAGCGCGTCTACAAAAGAGCTGTAAAGAACAAGAAACGCGCCGAGACCAGGGGCGCAAATGCCGTATCGGGAGCGGTGCCCCAGAAGCGTGGCCACTACAGCAGATCCTACGTCAGTCAAGAGGGTGGTGCTTTGGGCCCTGAGTCGGACGGCGAGGGGAGGTCAAGATCTTCTAAACGACTCAAGACAGCGGACAGTGCTCAACATGTGTTTTCGCCCAGACAAGAGACACCAGCCGCGGATAACTCTCCGGCGCCTGACAACGTCATCAGCAGTCGGCAGTGGATCGATCATACCCCAGGAGCGGTACCTGTCGACATGGAGAATCTCCGCCCTTCATCCAAAGATATAGCCAGAATAGACATTCACGGTGCTGGTCCTGACATCATTGAGACTTCCAAGGGCATCTCGCGGGATCATCTCAAGATACAGTATGATGAACGAAATCGCGTCTGGCGGGCAACAGCCATTGGCAGGAATGGCTTCTTTTGTGAAGAGAAGCTCTACCATAAGGACGAAGTCGTCACACTTCGCTCTGGTTCTCACCTCCAAATCC
Source organism: Diaporthe citriasiana (assembly GCA_014872975.1). Taxonomy (NCBI): domain Eukaryota; kingdom Fungi; phylum Ascomycota; class Sordariomycetes; order Diaporthales; family Diaporthaceae; genus Diaporthe; species Diaporthe citriasiana. The sequence continues at coordinate 547,521 of JADAZS010000003.1, read as the reverse complement.
AAGCTGTCGGCTTTATTTTCACCATCGACGGTGTTCAGGAGGGGAAGCTAGGGAATGAAGAACCCCAAGCCTACTACGAGGACGGTAAGAATATGATTCTCGACTTTTCCAACTCCCGTGCAGAGGACGACATGCGAGACACAGACGACGAAGAATCGCCACCGGCAAGGTTACCCAGTGCCACTGCAATGCTCGACACAGATGACTCGGATGATTCAGATGGTGAGGCCGACAGGTCCGCCGTCCCCAAGCCAGCTGTTAATGGTGGTGCTCGCAAGACCGAGCTGGAGGAACCTATAAGGCAAACTATTGAATCTGATCCTGTCAAAAAGGAGACTCCGCGATCGGTGGAGCCGGACGCACCACAAGCCATGGTGCCTCCAAAGAAACGCGGGCCAGGGCGGCCCCCCAAGAACGGCGTCATGTCCAAGAGGGAGGAGCGTGAGCTGAAGAAAAAGCGCGAAGAGGAGGACAAGAAAAACAACCCACCTCAGGAGCCGGGCGAGCCCCCAATCAAAAGGAAGGTCGGGCGGCCCAGGAAACATCCTCGGCCTGAAGACGAGGGCGACCAGCCGGAGAAGCGCAAATACAAACCACGCAAACCAAAGAACGATGATGGGGAGGATGAGGAAGATCCGGAGGGCGACAAGGCTGACAAACAGAAGCGACTTCAAAAGCCAAAGACCCCGCCTTTGGACTTGGGCAAAAAGGAGGAGTGGCCGGAAGAAAAGCTGCAAAAGCCCAACAAAAACTACCAGATGTTGATTGATGAGGTCTTGACTGCAGCTCCTGACGGTCTCACTCTGAAGCAAATCTACAAGAGGATCGCCAACCTATATCCGTACTTCTTCTTCTGTGTCGACACCAAAGGCTGGGAAAGCAGTGTGCGACACAATCTCATCGGGAGTCTTTGCTTCCAGAAGAACCACGAAACGCATCTCTGGAAGCGGGTCCCAGGCATTCCCTTGGAGTCTGGCAAGAAGCGGAAGCCAAGCGACACTGCGGCAGAGGCGCGACCTCCTCCAATCTACAACGGCAACTTCAATCCAGCCCACGGCTATCAGCAACCCCCGCACCCACAGCAATATCCAAACCAGCACGTGGTTCCCACTGGAGGTGGCCCTCCGATGAGTGGGATGCCCAGGTATCAACCCAGTGGCCAGGCGCATCCGAATCCGATGCCCAACTCGACCCATCCTGTCATGGCCGCGAACCAGCAGGCCGCCAGTCGCCAGGGATTTCCACAACAAACACCGCCGCAACAGCAGCAGCAGCAGCAGCAACCGCAGCAACCGCCACCTCCAGCTACTGTGCCCCAGGCAAGTACCTATGCCGCTACGGTGGGACCGCAGAGGCCACAGTATTCAAGCAACCCCCCGCATCCCTACAATCCGGCATTCAATCAAAGGACGCAACAGGTACCACTGGTACATGGCACCGCTACCGGCTCTCACCAGGCACAGAACCACGCCCAGCACTCTCTCACAGGAAGACCTGTTCAGGGTCCGCCACCAACAAGTCAGCGTGGTCCACCCATGGTTCACACGGGTCCGGTACAACAGAGTCAGCGAGCCCCAAGTTTACCACACCCCCCGCAGCCCGTGCCCAACGCTGTACCACCTGCGGCTTTGGGGCCCGCGGTAGAACCATCACTAAGAGAATTCCTTAGGAAATTCTCCAGTGAGGTTGTTAAGCAACTTCAAGGCCGGGTTAAACGCCCACACGCTGTTGCCGTGTCTGTTATTAACCGCGGGATGGGCCTGACGGACATGAGCCTAGCGCCAGAGCATGAGAACTTCGAGAAGGCGATCATCAACATTTTTCACACACATAAGTTGACCTACTCCAAACCGAAGGCCACCGCAGCGTCAACGGCTGCGACGGAGCCACCGAGGCCTCTATCCGCTCCGACAGCTCCAATTGCGAATGGGAACGGTACCGCGCCCGTGTCCGGATCGGCCATAGTGGCACCTTCACCGCTGCCCGCAACATCAACCTCTGCTCCTGATGGCTCTGCTCCCAGCGGCTCAGCACCCACTGGTTCCGCTCCCAACAGTTCTGGCACGACCACAAGTAAAGTCAATGGATCTCTGGCTGCGACCGCCAGCACCCCAAATGGCACCTCTGTGGGCGAAAACCCTGTGCTTGGTCGCAATGATTCGTCGGTCAATGGATCTCCTTCGGCCGGCCCCGCCGCGCCTTCTTCTACAGTTCCAGAGCCCGCTCATACAAGCACAGCTGGCGTCGCTGGCAACGCATCTGGATCATCAAATGTTGCCCAATCCACTAGTGTCCCATCCGTCAACAGTCCCGCCCCATCACGCTCGAGCACGACACCAGCACCGGGCACTCCCGCCCGTAATGTGAACAGCGTACAGCTCCTAGACCCGAAGCTTGTTGAGGTGATTCGGCAGTACAAGGAGCTTAGTCGGCAAGTACTGACTCCTAAAGTGGGTCCGCTGCAGGCGGAGATCCTGGTGATGAGTGCGGTGAATCGTGTACTGGGCTTCACAACTGAGACAATCGTCTTGCAAACCGCTCAAACCGTTAAGCTCGGCCTTAAGGAGGCGGAAGACGCGCTGATCAGCAGCCTGAAACCCCGGATAGATACTTACATCAGAACCAAGCACGCGCCTTCTACGGTGCATTCTGCGGCGCCTACAACCTCAACGCCTACCCCCGTCCACGGCGGCGCCGCCACCACGCCGTTGCCATTGCCAGCCTCCTCACGTTAAAGCTCGTGGACTGGTCCCGGCATTCGTCAAGGTTGAATGTCTTCCTCCGTGTCGCTTGCGGGGCGGGTCCATCGTTGATGTGACCTGACAAAAGGCGTACAAATCGAAATATGTTGAATACCGGCTTCTGTGGACGTCGGCATTTTGTTGGTCTTTTGCTTCGAGTTGGTCTTCCCATCATTGGCTATAACGGATGATGTGTGGGCACCCTCGGTAGACCCCATGATGGACAGTCATGTTTAGACTAACAAGGTGAAAAACCGGAGTTGGATATGGAGGCGTTTTATCGAATGGCATGGGTAGGCGCCGGTCTGAATCAGCGGAATGCATTATGACTGCTCAGGGATACCTCATCTTTTCAGCCTATTGTCCTTTCACAATCACATGCAGCGCAAGGAATTTCATGGTTCAACGAATACTTGGCACACTTTTCGGATTGCCGTGGGCATCACCACACGATACCCCGAGCAATGGATGGTATAGTCTAGAGTTAATAAAATGTCCAATTGAATCTGGTCCATCTCCTGACATTCCCTTAGGTTTCCGGCTTGGCATTCGCATCGGATTCCCATGGTGAAAAGAGGGGACATGAGGGCTATTGTATCATGCGACTGGCAAGGTGACAATGATGTGATTTGCCGACCGAACGGTCACGGATATACCTCCTCTACCCTGTTGAGTTGTGAAGTTCAGATGATGATCGCGCGAGCGGCCTGCCACACCTGTCAAATATCCTGGTGGCCCCCGCATCGCTGGCTATGGCACCCTTGGCTTCGAGGATTCGTCCCACTGGCGGCAGCTCCCGCGGTAAACGGGCTTTTCTGCAATCCTATCGCCAAAAAGGGAACTCATGCGGTGGGATGCATTTACAACTCACTCTAACAAGGGGACAGGGGCGATGAATGTGCTGGGAATATAGGCTGACCCGTCCGTCTCCCAGGTGATCGGCCCCTTTCTTTCTTGGCTTGTGAGTCTCGGTCCGGTAGATGTAGGCTGTCCTGTGCGGACGAATCGGCACGGAGTAGGTGGCTGGGCAGGTGGTCGGCTGCGATGTTCAGATGGCTCCCCTCGCCCCGGTACGGAGTATTTGGTACCGGCCATGATCCCTCCCCTTGTTTAGACGGGGCTGCTCGGGCTGGTGTGCGGAGAAGAATGACGCAGTTGGTTCATTGAGATGGCATATGGAAATAAGAAGTTGGATGAATATCGGACATGGGATCACAGGTCTTGTGTATGTGTGTATATATACCTATCATCACGTTGGCGGCGCCCTCGTGCCTTCGGCCTGGGAGGAAGAGGTCTACTGCTGCAGTCTGGCAAACAGAGCAAATTCAAGGCTAAGACATCAGTGACCAACGGCAGTTTTGCCCACCGGCTTGTCTAATTCTCATAATCACACCACGATGCCCGCGGTCAGCTCATTCCTCCTCCTGGCACTCGCAGGTCTGGGCTCGACGTCGCCTGTGGCCGGCAGTGCGAAGAAGAACCCACGGCAGACGTCTTGGAGCGTAGGCCAGCCGGTGACAGTAAAGGCCGGCACGGTGAGAGGAGCTGCCTCCCGTGTGCGACCAGAGGTGTCTGCGTACCTAGGCATTCCCTTTGCCCAGCCTCCGACTGGTCAGCAGCGTTTTATGCCTCCCATCGCGGTGACCTCGTTCAGCTCTGCGGCTAATTCAACCGACAACTCGACTGTCTTTGATGCTTCAGACTTTGGGCCAGACTGTCCGAGTAACCATAGTAAGTAACTGTGTGTGACAAAAGGGAAATCCGCTCGTCCCCATTGTCTTAGACGTGTCCCTCCCTTTACCAGAAAGAATTCATTCTTTTTTTTAAGCATTCACATTCAATTCTTGTAGCGGTCTCCTATTTTCCGACATACAGTGGTAAAATCAAGTAACTAAAGAATCTCAGTCCCAACCGACCAGGCGTATATCGGAGGACCAGCCGGGCAGGCGATCCTCACCGCGGAAGCGCAGACCGGACGGCCGCTGAGTGAGGACTGCCTGTCACTCAACGTGTGGACGAAGCCACAGTCGGGAACAGGGCAGCCCAAGGCAGTGCTCTTCTGGATCTTTGGCGGAGGTAAGCAAGCCTGCTGAGATGGACGGCCTCAGAGCCCTGGACGCAGCAGAGGAATGCAATAATCCGAAGACATCTGTTGACATTGAACAACCGGCACAGGCTTCTCCATTGGCAACACAGCGTGTGAAATTTACGACGGCTCGGTGCTGGCTGACGAGAACGACGTGGTGGTAATATCACCCAACTACAGAGTCAACATATTTGGTTTCCCCGGTGCACGTCAGTAAAAGTTTTCTGTTATGGTCTCCCGTGTGCTTCGTTTCCAGGTTCGGCAACACTCACTTACTTCCTAATGCACAACAGCCGGCCTGCAGCAGAACGTCGGTCTACTGGATCAACGCATGGCCCTCGAGTGGGCTCGCGACAACGTAGCAGCTTTCGGGGGTGATCCTTCGCGCATTACCGTGTTCGGCCAGTCGGCCGGCGGGGCATCGACTGACTACCTGAATATAATGTACCCGGACGACCCCATCGCGAACGGCTTCATCCCGCAGTCTGGGTCCGCCAGTGGCGCCGTCGGTGCCATGGCGGGGACACCCGAGGACGCTGCCACCGCCTGGTACAATGTGTCTGCCTCGGCGGGCTGTGGTGGCGAAGAGGCTGGGCCGAGGACTGTTGACTGCATGCGCATGAAGACGACAGCTGAGATCCTGGGTGCTGTTAACGAGAATGATCTCATTGCTAGTGGGTGACTTTTTCTGAAGAAATCATTCTTCCTCTAGGCGGGAGGGCTCAGAGGCCTTGGAAACAGACTCCAACCTGAGAGTACTCAAGCTTGGAACAGGACACTGACAACTCCCTAGTCCAAACAGGCTTCTCTCCCGTTGCAGACGATATCACGGCCCCGTCAGCAGCAGTAGACCGCCTCAACGCAGGCGACTTCGCAAAGGTCCCGATGCTGGTGGGCAACGTCGAGAACGAGGCCGCCTTCATGTGGTCGGTGCTGCTTGCGTACACCTACTTCGACAAGTCGACGGTGGACACGATCGCGCCGCTGACGAACCTGGTGCAGCCGATCCTGGACATCGCCAACCTCGTCGGCTTCACGTGCGGGGCGCGGCAGGCGGCCGGGCTGCGGGTCGACCAGGGCGTCACCACGTACCGGTACCGCTTCTACGGCGGCAACTACACAAACCTCTACGTCAACTACGTTGGGGCCGACTATCACACTTCCGAGCTGCCGGTCGTCTTCGGAACCGCGTCGTGGCTGACGGGAATCCAGGACACGCCTGCGCAGGCGTCCATGGGTGCGTTTATGAGGAACGCCTGGGCTGAGTTTGCGAGGGACCCGGAGGACGGGCTGGCGAACCTGGGCTGGCCTAAGTATAACCCAGACGGTAAGCCTGTGCTTGGTGAATTGCGGCCTGCCCCCTTGCCCCCTCCCGTCTGCCCTCCACTCCTCAGGAAAGGCGATCGGTCTGGCCTCGACTGTTTGTTTTTTGAGATACTGACCTGTGCTCTCATTTCAGACGACACCCTTGCACGGCTGGCGTTCGAGGGGGAGACGGAGCCGTCCTATATCGACCCGGACGACACCGACACGCTGTGCACCCCAATCAATTTTGTGCTGAACAAGGTCACCGGATCGACCAGCACGGTGATGAGCTGCCTCAGCTCCGCCCTCATGGCCGTTGTTACGAACGGGACACAGTCAGAGCAGGTGAAGCAGGTTCTGGCTAGTGAGTGCCGTCCCCTCCCTGACTTGATTTCTCAGCACTTTTCCTCGTTGCTGACGGTGCCCTTCCTTCTGAAGAGAGCCCAGGGCCTTTGACGTCGACGTCTGTCACAGACATAATTATGGATCTAGTCAGCTTGATGGGCAAACTTTGACGATCAGGCGCGACGAAGGCATGTTCTCGAGGAGGTCTTGCTTGTTGCACTTTGATTTGATACCAACCACCGCAAAATGTTGCCGAGTCAAGTCCGTTACTCTCTTCTTTTCTCTTCGTGTTCGCAGCGAGGTAAAGTGGCCAGTCCAATGGTTGCATAGCAGCCAGCAGTTTGAGTGGCTTGCTCCTCAAGTGTTGTCCACACCCTAGACGGGCCCTTGCCCAGCTGTCTCACATGTTTAGGAATACAATTTACCATTTATAGTTGGCATACTGAAGCTTGCGGTGAAAGCCACGCAAAACGTTTACCCGAGTGGGCTCAGGCTGTCCAATCAATCTATCTCGACAAGAGCAATGCAATGGCTTAAACTACAAACAGCCTGACAGCCCACGGCGTCCAAGGATCAAGCAAACAAGAGCCGAGGCTTAAGGCACCCCACCCTGACCCTGGGCTTGGGGTTAGGATTTAAACATCGGCGTTAAGGTGGCGCTTATCTTGCTTCTGCATGGTTCTGTGGCACCGCATAAACTTACCAGGACAATTGCTTGACTCATTCCGGCGACGGCGACGTCGAGACGCGAACCAATTGCAAAACATGGACTGAGCCGTGCCCTCCGCAGCCCCAACGTGGAAGCATCCTTGGCTTACTAATTATCATACCATGAGGGTCCTCAGGGGTATCAGTATGCGCATTTTTCTAAGGCAGGCAGAGCGGTCTGGGGCGGGTTGGTAGTGTGAGGAACGTTCGGGCAAGAGTCTAAACACCGGGCCATCAACGGCCGCAGCGGCCGCTTCGAAGTTGTTCTGCCCTGCTTTCTTTCTGCTCCGGAGTAGCACCGGGTTTTGGGTCTGGGCGGGACCCAGCAGTGATCTCCCTTGTGTCTGAGCGGCGGCTGCTGATGGGCCATAGCTCGTCGGGTGCTGTACGTCATTGACAAGGACAGCATGAGGTGGAATGTCGATACGGCGACGGGGCGGTAGCGAGGGAAAGCCAAAAAAGCGAAACAACATAAAAGGCCAAATCGCCCTCATCCTCGGTATTCTTCGTAGACTGTTCAGATCACCCGATCAACGAACAACGCCTCAAACCTCACAGGACACCTGCACCAACACTCACCCTGACACCCATTGACCTCAACTCTCGACTCGTGACCGCGCATCCCATCTTCTCCCACCTCACACTAGACCATACACAACATTATGGCTGCACCAAAGTTCGAGGGCTGGCTCGGCAAGGACGAGGAGTCGGTCAACGGCAAGATGGAGTGGGGTGCCTTCGAACCCAAGAAGTGGAGTGAGGACGACGTCGACATCGAAATCTCTCACTGTGGCGTGTGTGGTTCCGACTTGCACACGCTCAAGTCCGGCTGGGGGCCAACACCTTATCGTGAGCTTAGAAACATCCTCCCGACCGCATCGTAGCCTCTTGCTGACGCCATCTCAACCAGCTTGCGTCGTGGGCCACGAGATCGTCGGCACGGCCGTCCGTGTTGGCAAGAATGTCTCGCACATCAAGCCGGGCGACCGAGTAGGTGTGGGCGCCCAGGCCCGATCATGCCTGAAGTCTGACTGCCCCGACTGCTCCAGCCACAATGAGAGCTACTGCGCCAACGAGATGACGGCCACCTACGGCTCGGTCTACCCCAACGGCGAAGGCAAGTCGTACGGTGGCTATGCCGACTACAACAGGACCAACAGTCACTTCGTGGTGAAGATCCCAGACGGTCTTGACAGCGCCGATGCAGCACCGATGCTGTGCGGCGGCATCACAGTGTACAGTCCCCTCAAGAAGAATGGCTGCGGGCCAGGCAAGACAGTAGGCGTGGTCGGCGTGGGCGGTCTGGGCCACTTCGCAGTGCTCTTCGCAAAGGCCTTGGGCGCGGACAGAGTAGTCGGCATCAGCCGCAAATCCGACAAGAAGGACGACGTGATGAAGCTCGGGGCCGATGCTTACATCGCCACGGCCGAGGATAAGGGCTGGGAAACCAAGAACAGGCGCAGCTTGGATCTGATCATCTCGACAGTGTCAAGCGCAAGCATGCCCCTGACCGAATACCTGGGCCTCCTCAAGACCAGGGGTACCCTCATCCAGGTCGGTGCCCCCGACGGCGGCAACCTGCCGCCCATCAACGCGTTCACGCTGCTCGGTAATGGCATCAAGATCGGTGGCAGCGGGATCGGCAGCCCAAGCGACGAGATCCCAGAGATGCTCCAGCTTGCGGCGGACAAGAAGATCAAGCCTTGGATCCAGGCCAGGCCGTTGAAGGAGGCGAACCAGACCGTTGTCGATATGGAGGCGGGTAAGGCGAGGTTCAGATATGTGCTGGTCAACGAGAACTATGGCAAGCACTGAGACAGCTGCATCGGTCAGAACGTTGCGATGCGAGGGACCTGGTCATAGATTCTAGAGAAGGTCGTGTTGAAAAGAAAAACATAAAAGCTATGACTCACCCAAAAGCACCTGACCGACACGCCGCTCAAAGTGAGCATCATCATTCACTCATTCAGCCGGCAGCTCCCGAGGGTGGGTGAGGAGCAAACTGGCAGGCGGCCATTGCTGTTTGTGGTGAGGTGACGAGATTTGAATTCTCAAGGGTCTGCAGAAATGACAAGCGGGAGAAGTGAGGTTGGAATAAGAAATAGAGTACAACGTGAGCCGTCACATATATGAAATGCAGGTGTCCATCAGGGTCCCGGCGGGGACGGATTGCGGCTAGCCCGCCCTACCAAGCAGTGCTGACACCCTACCCCCATGCCCCCTCCCCCCTCCCCCCTCCCCCCTCCCCTCCTCACCCCATTTTGTTCTTACTCGACTTGACACCTCGTTGGTCAAAGCCGTACAGTATGTGCTCCTAAAAGCCCCGGCCAAGGGTTTTGTGATACAGTGCACACATGTGGTGTGACCTTTCATCCTCACACAGATTCACACATTACCACGAGTACAGAGCATCCACAAACACCAACCGCTGCTCCCCTGCGGCACAGCAAAGGTCCCACTCGACCCACGCCACAGACTAACCACCAACATACCGAAAGGGGGAAAGACAATGGCCGCCGCTCTCCGGGACCTAGCAGAGACAGACGTTCGCGACCCGATCCCGGCCTCGGTCCTCCTGGCAGCGCTGCAAACCCCGCCCTTCGTGGTAGTCCCAGGCACCTTTAACACGCGAGACCTGGGCCTTCTCGCCGACCCTTCGGAGGAGGAGAAGGAGAAGGCGGGGCAGGAGGGGGAGGGAGATGGAGCACGCGGTAGCCGGGGCATGATCCGGCCCGGCTTCATCTTCCGCACCGGTGGCCTCGAGGCCCTGGCGCGGTCGGCCGACGGCCAGGCCGTGCTGCGCGATACCCTGGGGATCCGCCGCATCTTCGACCTGCGGTCTCGCGAGGAGCATGCGCGCACACCCGACCCGGTTGTTGAGGGCGTCGAGGGCGTATGGCTCGGCGACGGGGTCGACGGGGCCGAGGACAACCCCATGCTGAACGTAGATTTGTTCGCCGAGGGCGAGGGGCAGAAGGGTTACGTCCACATGTACATGGATGTTTTAGACAAGTACCGCGGCACCTTCCGGGAGGTCCTGGCCAGCGTGAGGGATCGGCCCGGTGAGGCGATCTTGTTCCACTGCACAGGTGAGTGACTCGCTTTCTTCAAGTCCCCTTGGCGAGGCCTGTCTCCCATCCCTAGGGCCAGAGTGTCGGGGTGCTGGGTCTTCTTTTGTTGACCAGGGGCGGCGTGCTGTCTTGGGACACAGCCGGCAGAGATCGCACGGGTGTGCTGGCAGGCTTGCTGGAGACACTGGCTGGTTATGACGCCGAAACAGTACAGACCGACTTCCTGCTTTCGCGGATCGGCACCGAGGTGGCCCGCGAGCACCTCCTCGCATTTGCCATGAAATATAGCAGGAGTGCCGAGGGCGATGATGACGGCTCAGGGTCCTTCGACGAGGTCCCTGGCTTCTACAATCTGGTCAGCCTGAAGGGTGCTTGCTGGGATGCATTTGCCGACGCTGTCGGGAGGGAGTACGGGGGCTTTGAAGGGTATACGACCAAGGTGCTGGGCTTCTCGGAGCAGGACTTGGTGACTATCAAGAAAAACCTGAACGAAGCTCCTGGCTAGGTGGAACCCCGTCTTGCGCCTTTCCTTTGTCTTTGTGAGCTGCCTTTGGGGAATCGCTCAGCATGCTGAGGCTCATACTGCTGATTCGACTTACCTAGAAGCCAGGAAATTGTCCCTTAAATCACTAATTGACTGTCTTCTCCTGATCCACATATTGCAGCCCACTGCGGTCCGTAGGGCTGCATAGCCATCATTGAACCCATATTGGAACAGCACACAAAGGGCCAGGGACATAAGTTCTCCTTTGGGTATCTCGCACATTACAGCCGCCTTAGTTTTATCCAAAGCGCAAATTTTCAAAAGCACAGCAAGTCGACGCACCTCACCGCCTATCATTATTGTACACTCCTCCACGAGGCTCGGGGAAGTCGAACGACCGAGTGGTCCGGCCCACCTCCTCATCAGCAATGTCATATGTTGCTGCGGGTCTTCGCTCCTCCACGATGGTGATGTCGACCATTTTTTGTATGCCCTCAAGCTCGACGGCGTGCTCGACCGGCTTGGAGTCCTTTGTGCTCTTCATCCTCTTGATAGAGACCTTTCGGCCCAGCCTGGTGCCGAACCCGCCCTCGCCCTCCTCCGGGAAGTCCTGCACAATGCGCTCCTGGCTGCTGTTCCCCTCGGCCACGGCAAATGTGCCCATCCGGCCCATCTGGAACCCCTGGCCCTCGCGGCCCGCCGCCGAAGCCGAGGAGGATTTGTGCGTCGTGGCGTGCGCCGCCTGGCTCTGACCCGCCCATACGCTCTTTGGCCGCGAAAGCTTCGTCTTCCCGCTGCTGCTGAAGCTGCCCGTGCGGAGGAAGCTGAAGAAGGGGGACAGCCACCGCCTCACCAGCACGAAGATGCAAGGCAGGTTTGTCGTTACGATTCCGACGAATGTTTCCCTCACGGCCCAGAAGCTGATGTGATGGAGATCATGGGGCGACTGCCAACCCGGTGTGTCAGTCATGCATCACCTCAATACCGTCACGGGAGATCCAAGTGTCAGGGCGGCCTACATAGACGATGTACGTTACCCGCAAGATACCCGCAATGGTGACGAATATGCCACAACCAAAGAGAGTCGCTAGAGCGATCTTGGTGGCCATAGGGAGTGTCGACTTGAATAGCATCGGCATTGGGAGCCAAATGATGTAGAGATCCGTGACGATGTTGCATGCCATGAACGTCCACAAAACGGCCGGGGACGACACGGAGTAGCAAAGTGCTGTAGGAGTACGAGAAAGAGCCGTCAGTCAGTGGTCCGTGCCTAATTCGCGTTGCTTTATTCTGGCTCACTCACGTCCTGGGTCGGGGTACATCTGCCACCACTTTTGGATCGGGGTGCACGAGACGAAGATGACTATTATGACGATGCCGAAGGTTACGCCAATCAATCCAAATCCAACAAAGATTCTACTGCGATACTTTGATCTTTCCTGGGCGACTGTCAGCCTTGACCTCGAGTATGCTGTCTGGATTGACACAGACTGCTGAGAAGTGGGACACGCATGCCAACAGGGTCTCACCATAAGACGTAGGTAGTAGACGCACATCGCGGCCTTGAGAGACCACATGATCAATGCGTATTGTGGCCAAGCAGCGAAGTTCGCCTTTGATCCTTTGTCTCTGTTGCCGTCTCTCAATACAAGTCTTTCTCCGGAGGACGTAATCCTGCTCGGCTCACCTCATGCTGAATTCCGCGCTGTCAGGGTTTAGAGCTGCTCTCTCCGCGTCTGTCATGTCGTTGTTGGCAAGCCCTTGGCTGACCTTGACAAATAGATAGTTGCTGGCCGTCTCTCCACCATACAGAATCTTGTCCAAGCCCTTCCGTTAGTTACGGGGTCTATGCATTCCAACGACTACGTAGTTCTTGCTCGGCACGCAACTCACAAGCGCAAGCCACACCAGAAAATCATCGGCCTGGAATCTCTTGAACCCGGCCTGGTCCCACCTAGCGTATGTGCGAAGGAGGGTGACAGTGATGCCGATTCCCAGAAATACAAACCCATCGTGCGTAAACGACTTTGCTTGGGCCGCCTTTTGCACGATGTCTTCGGTATTCGTCGGCATCGTTTCGGTCGCCTGGAGAATTGCGTCAACCCTTTGACTCACTGAGACCAGCTGGAGGACATCTGGGACGGTTTCGAAGTTCAGCGCTGTCGGGTTGATGGATGTGAAGTACGGCCCGGGTCTGTGATCCAGCACACATGTTCCGACGTCTGGTGGGTTGCGGAAATCCAGCCACAGCTCGTTCGAGTAGTTGGAAGGGAATAACGGACCCCCGGGCTACGTATGTAGAGGTATCCCAAGAAGATATGGCCCATGACTCTCCTTTTCGATCCGACCAGTCCTGCACAACACCAAGGGGCCACCGCATTTGTGTTGCCCGGCGGGCATAATCCAACGCGCTGCGCACACATGCAATATCCCGGGCCTGTATCGCTTAGTGCGGCTAGTAAGGAGAGCCAAGGCCGGGTATGCAGGATCACCACTTGACTTTTGGCGCCGCCTGGTTTAAGGCTCGACCGGGTGCATCACCAGCAGACCACCATGGCCAGGGATGGCTGCAGCATCTAAACGTATCTCTGGCCCCACCGGTCCTGATCATTGGTCTCAGGCGCGACATACCCCCCTCAACACCACACTACCGGGTCGGGCTTGCTGGCCAAGGTCCCAACTTTGCCCAACTTGGGACGAAAGAGACGTGGGTTCAAGGTCTGCATGATGAGTCGTAGTGGCCAAGCAACGCCCGAAGCAGGCTTCTCCCGCGCGCGCAGCGAGTCAGGACGGCTGTTGGGGTTCGTGGTCGCGGAATGGTGCGCCCGGGACCGCGGATCTGGACTTCGGCCATTGGTAAACTTTTGATCGACAAGAGGGTCCGTGGGTTAGAGATAAAGTTTGTCGCCATTGATCTCCCGGGAGTGAGGTGGGAACGAGTTCGCCTGGGGCTGCCGCACTCATCAAACCCGCAGCGCTGGCGCGGAGAGGGTTTCGCTGCGAGGTAATAACGACACGGCACTTGGAGGATTAAGTTCCGACCATCCGCAGTGCATGAAGTGATAAAAGCACACCGCTGTGACGGGGCCGTCAAAGCGAGGCGGACGGGCAATTCTACAGGCCTCACGACGTTGCATAGGGCTGAGCCTTGTACGTCCCTGTCTTCCTCGTTTTACATGTTCAAAGGGCATGATGGTGGTTTGAGGTTGTCAATTTGCAGATCCCGAGGCCACCGACACCCTGTGCCTGGGTTGATCTTCCAAGGGGGTGTGGTCTGGATGTCTGGTATGTATAGTGGGATCTATGGGGTTCGACGGGCCCACGGTTGGGGGAAGGCTGCCATCCAGTGTGCTGAGCTGGCATTCCCCTGCTAACTGGCCGCCTGAGTGGTCTGGTACTGGCTGGCGCGAAGAAATGGTTGTTCGGGACTGGTTGACGACGACATTCGAGGTGCTGAATCAGGGTTGAGCCTAGGCATAAGCAAGTTTCAACCCTCTGCTTTAGGTCTCTGTACCAAAGTAGGGGGTCCGCAGTTATGCGCCTCAGATTTTATGAGGCGGGGATCTCGTAGATGCTCTCGAGACACATTGGGTGCCAGATTAACTTGGGCAACAAAAGGGGAATACCAGGCGCGATTGTTTTTGTCGAGTTGAACAGATTCAAGGGGCACCAAGATGCCATGTTCCTGGTCACTACTGCAACCCTCTCGGGTTCTGGAGGTGGGGCCGTCCCGCTCGGGTCGGTTTCCAAGGCCCCACGCTGCCGCAACTTCTACACAGTGTTGTAGTTGACATACCGTGGTACCGAGGACTCACAGCGCCGCACTGCACCAAGGTCGGGAAGTGAGCCATGCAATGTTGGTAGCATGATTCTCGAGGCTCCCTCTACTGTAGCCCATCGGTCTCATTATGCGTTATAAGGTTCGTCAGCCTTAAAGCCCCACCAGCCATAACAATTGCTCCGTCAGTGATGAGATCGGAGATCTGGGCTTGTGGGCTTCTACTTACCCAGGATGTCTTCTTGAATGATTCAGTGAGTGTCTGGACCATTCAAGCCCCGTTTCAACAAGACAGCACTTGGCTCTTGGAGCGGAGCTCGGAGGACATACCGCCGGCGAAGCAATGAGTCGAGCACTTTCAAGCAGTTGGTTCCACCAGCCGGCCAAGATTGTTAGCATCTCGGTATCGCGCTCCAACTTGTCTTGGTGACGGAAAAAGTCCAATCCGTGCCGGTCAAAACACGCCTGGGATAAGGCTTACCTCAGCCCTGCTAGTCATTCTATCAAAAAGGACAGAGGCGAGGGGCTCTAGGTACAAAGGTACTACCTGTGTGTAGGCGGCAACATACAACTTAAATAAGTCGCTTTAGTAACAAGATATGTCCCACAGAGTCTACCTGTGAGCAACTTGATTTTCGCAAACCGCAGACGTATCTAAGATTGATGGAAGGTGCACCTAGACAGAACAGCAGAACCACTTCCTCACTGCGGCAAGCCCCTAGCTTGTTGTGATGGCGAGCCAAGGGCTTTGGCACGCAGACACGCATGTGTCGAGCACGGGCGCAGTCGCTGGCAGCCATTGGAGCTCCATTCCGTCATGTCAGGCCGACTGACGCGCTTCTGTCCTAAGTCTCTCCAAATTTGATGCTGCCGTGTAAGGCGACAACCCGCCCAAGCATGCGCGTGTGCAGATCCCGTTAGGCTTCCCGCCAGAGCAACGACATCATCCCACGACCGGATGCCGGGCCGGCCATCACACGCTGCCACCCCTACGCCCACGATGCGTTCACATTGCTAGAAGCGGAAAGGGGGCGTGTGAACACCCCGTCTCATACAGGGAATGAACTTAAATGGGAGAGAAAAAGGTGACATCAACAGCCACACCCTTTTGGCCCTTGGTGCATTCCAGCCTTGGGGGTTCAGGGTCCCGACCCATACTAACCTGCCTGTCTGTCCAATCACGTATTACACCGCCTGCGCGACACCCCAGCTATGACGTCGCAAGCCACAGGGTCGCTTTCAGGGTGGCCGACAATCAACAATGGAAAACCTGATTCCCAGCCTTCTTCAAGGAGGAAATCCCCTAGCGCTTCTTTGTCGAAGATTAGACGACATTTGAAGCAGAGAGCAAGGTTGATTCTCCAATAGGCAGTGTCTCACAGATGACCACTTGTTGCGATGCGCAGGACAACACAGCGCAACGCCCACCCCAGCTGCTGATCTGGCCCAGCCCAGATCTACCACGCTGACATCACTCCGGACGTGTACACTGGCGCACGAACTCCTTGCTGACCGATGATGAAAGAACCCAGCAACAGGGTAAAACACACGTCAACGGTATCAAGCGATCCGAATATATAATCAGCGCCTTTCCATCCCCACAAGACCTCTTCACTCCCCACACTTCACCCCAATGCACCACAAACACAATATCCACTACAGCAGACGTTCAAGTCCAAGAAGGATTCCCACGTCAGAAGTCTTCACCTCCTTCGGCCCAACCAGCAAAACCCAAAGTTCCAACAACAACAACCACAAAATGGCCCGCAAGTACGCCTCCCGCACCACCACTGAGCGTCGTGGCCTGTTCCGCAGGAAGGTCCACCACCAGAAGCGCCACGCAACCTTGGGCGACAAGATCGCCGGCGGCCTTAAGAAGCTCAAGGGCACTCTGACCAGGAACCCTGCCGTCAAGGTAAGAGACCTCCCCTGGCTTTCGGCCCTTCTTCTTTCCTGTCCTCCCTTTTATTTGCACCGTTGACTAACACCACATGCTATGTAGGCTGCTGGTACTCGCCGCATGCATGGCACCGACGGTCGCGGCAGCCACCGCTACTAGAGCCACCACGTCCGCGGACATGAGGATTCATGAACTTAATGCAGAGCGATTGTACGATATTTGTCTGACAATTTTGACTTGTCATTGTTTCAAGCGAGTGGAGGGGGAGGGAACGAAGCGAGTGCTTGATATGATACGATACCCACACATGATAGATATGTAAATGAAGATATCATCACACCAAATCTTGACCATATTGAACCACATTTGAATTAAGACAAGCAGGCACAAGAATCCATTGACGTTATCTTGTCTGCTAGTGCGGGGGAAACTTGACGTGTGTCTACTAAATTATGTGTGCGCACACTACACGTCCACGCCTGGCACGTACACAATTCAGCCCTCGCCATAATGTGCTCACGCCTGGAGAATCTTCTCCACATTGCGCAGAGACAACTTCGAATCCTCGACCCCCAAGGGAAGGAGAGAGCGGTGTTCTCTATGGAACTAGCAACCTAGCCAAACTTTCAGACTACTAAGGTGCTCATATCGTTGCTTCGATCATCGCAGCCCTTGGCCTGGCATTTCCAGTGACCGCTGTCTCTAGTCTCTGCACTGCAGAGCAGATTTGGGTTGATGTGGTACAGCGAATTACAATGCCTGTGACATGTTACCACAACGTTGACAGCGGTTTTCACGTCCGCGGCCCACAATGTAGGTGGACGAGCTCCACTGTAACTCATCCTCGGTGGTAGAGTCGCCGTGATTGATAGGTGCAAAGTCCCGAGCAAAAGCTGTCTCCATGCGAGAACGAGCACGTTGGCTCACTGGTTGTGGGATGCGGCTGCGAGATTTCGCCCCCGAGCTAGCAGCAGGTCCTTTCGGGCTGAAACCCTTGCCCGAGTCACAGTACCTGTCATTTGAGCCTCGGAGCAGGTTATTGTTATCGCGAGGCGCCAGAGCAGGGCTATTGGTCGCCGTGCAGGAGCTGAAGCTCATGGCCAACTCGTCCGTGTCCCTAAACACGCCAAGGCCAACGCTCTCTTCCATGAACTTGCCGTAAAGGTCAAGATCTCGTTTACTAGGTGACGGATGCTTCTTCCGCCCGACCTTTGGGGAGTTTCGCCGAGCCGCCGACGCTGCTAGATCAGGAAGTCCGTTGAGCCGGCCCATCGAACGTGGCACATGTCGAATGGTAGATCCAGGCGGAAAGGAACTCAGCCTGGTCGAATCAGAACTACCACGAGTCTTTGACGGAGAGGAAGAGGTGTGAGCCCTTTGATCAAGCTCGGGCGAAGTGTTGAGTTTGGTTGGGCCGTCGCATATGACAGCACACTTCCGTCGCTTCGAGGGGCTCATGGGTTCCCGCCCATCACAAGGAACCACAGCTGTTTCAGTGCTAGTACCTGGGTCAACCTGACTGCCTTCGGTTACAGTTCGGACAGTAATCAAATCCCGGACTTGGGTTCTAGGCGTAGAACTACCGATCGGAGGCGTCTTCAAGATGGAGTTGTCGCTGGTCTCCATGATTGCCTCAGTCAAGAAGGGGTCGGTCAATGACATGATGGGACCTGGTCCGCCAACCCTGTCCCGGGCTTGCGCCGTCTTCAGACGAGCATCGAATTCGGTCAACTGTCGTCCAGGAGATTCCTCTGAAAAGGGGTCTTCCAGAGGCGGGCTGCCCTCAACCATTGTGAGCCGCTTTTGAGGCATTGAAGATGCCGTCCGGGTTTTTCCCGTAGACATGTTGCCTTTGCGATTTCCTAAACTGCCGTCCTCATTTGAGCAACGGCTAGTGGATGTGGTATTCGCTTCGGTATCAGGCAGTGGGAGCTGAGCCAGTGTCAGTCTGTGCAATGGCAGACTGTGCAGGATGGGCTTGGTAGCCTCGTTGCTGGCCACAGACAGCGATTCAGTTGCACCTTCTGCCGCATCTTTGCGAGTCTCTTGTATACCGAAGTGTTCTGAGAGGGCAGTTGCAAGTTTAGAAAAGACTTTGGTCTTTCTGAGACGAGACATCTTTGGGTAGGAGGCAAATCCAGTTGAGTCCGTAGCGCTTCCATTTAGGTCGTCTCTTTCAGCGAAGGCAGATACCAACGGAACATGGGCCTTGTCCACATGGCTTCCACTCTTTCGAATTGTGCCCTTGCCACTATAGCGGGTTGAGCGTTTGCTTGGAGACACGGATGGCGACTGCACGACTTGACGGGTCTCGCGACCAATGTGGTTCGACGAACGGACCTTGGGTAGAGGTCGAACCAGTCCATCTGCGCTTCGCTTTGGCGAGGACCTAGAAAAGGCACGGGTGATGGGCTGGATGTTACGCTTCGATGACCTGCGGGGTGGTGTGGCAAGCTTGGTAACCTTGTTGTGGACTCTGGCAGGCGAGCCTGCGAGACTTGAATTCTCTGTTCGCGGCATCATGCCCTCAGTCTGACTGTGAGCGATTGCTCTAGTCTACAGAAGGATCAAGTCAGACTGGGTTTTCCGAGCCGGAGTGTATGGAAAGATGTCCTTGGTCCTACCTTTCTGGCGGTGGCGGATTGGCTTTCGGTGTCGGCCTCGCCGGTAGTTTCTAATAAAACGCTGACAACTCTCTGATCAATTTCGTCGTCCATAGAGTCAGGAGAAGGTTCTTCAGCGTGCTGCAGCAATGCAGCTGTGACTTTGATATCAGAGACTTGTGGCATGTTAGAGATGTACTAGTTTTGAGGGTGATATCTCGAAATATTTGTGTTGCATAAACGACGCACCTGTTTTTGAGGCAGGGAGGTGACTGCTGGAGTCACGGCCTTTGCGTCGATTTCCAAGAGTGGGAAGCAGAGCCTTCTTCCACTTTCTGCTGTTGGACGACATGGTTGCGGAATGGCGGCCAGTGCCAAAATAACATTGGGAATCGTGCAGGCAATCTGATGAGCGACTAGAAGAACGATGGGGGTGGTGAATGCACAGTTGATACAAGAACTGAAAGAGGGCCAGATGGCAATTCTTGTAAATCAAAGGGGCTGATTGAGGGCGAATGATCGTGTTGTTGCCCAGGCCGGATTTGTGGAAGTGAGCTGTTGCCGCAACGACACGCTTGCAGACCGAGAAGCCCACAAGGCACGTACGTGCAAACGGGTAGCTGATGCGTGATGGACAAGCGAGGTTGACCGAGAAGCTCACTTGAAGACTCCAAGCTGATTTGGATTGACGGGTGAAACCAGATCGCTTGCAGACGTGGACAAGAAGTAGAGTGAAATTTTCAAGCAGGAGTGACTCTTTGGCGGGTTGAGGGGAGCTCATCCAAAGAGCATGCTCTTGGTTTCCCTACTGGGCTTCGAGCTCAGTTAAGATATCAATCTCTGCATGCTTGAGCTGACTAAAAGGCAGGCCAGAAACCATGAAAGCTGAAAGCTCAAAACGACGGTCTTCGATCTACGTACCTACCACAAACGACTTCCAGCCTGCCCGATGCGATCGATGCAACGGAGGGCTTGGGAACAGTGGAAGGAAGGAGCCAGCTTCATGGAGCGCCTTCCCCTCGGACAGAACAGCGTGCAGCCCTTTCTGGTCTTTAAGAGATAGCCACGGACCAACCGAACCTGTCTCTGCGTGCTCTTGGTATATCGAAACTTGCCTCATACCCTTACACATCTAATCTCGATGGTGCGTCCTGGGGTGGTCATCAAAGCAGATGGCTGACCCTGATTTCCCTTGAATCTGGTGTTCCAGGCAGACTGTCAACCGAGGTGTAAGTCCTCAAGCGCAACTTGACAGCCACCGAATCGGTCAATAAAATCTGATGAGTACTGATGTGTCTCATACCAAGCAGAACGCCGAATCAGTCTTCATGGCCCATGACAGTTGCACAGATGATCCAAACAGGCTTTGAATACGAGGCCTTGTACCGAGCAGCGCTGAGCTCAGCGTGTAGCGATTGATGCTCAGTTCCTTGATTCCAAAGAATACTAGCATTGCAAATGCCTCTTCACCGGCTTGTCATCTCTCGATACCAACTTTGAGAAAGGATGGGGTTGCTCTTGATGATCAGACGAAGATGGCCTCCGTAGGCATCCGTTCTGTGAGAATTTTGTATAAGATAAACTAGCATTTAAATCATTAAAAAGGACAGAATGAAATAATTTTAGCCAAAAGCATGGCGGCTCTTTGGCTTTTTTTGATGTGGCGTCTGCCCATAAGCAGCCGTTCCTTGTTGTAGGTATTTGTTGATGGTGTAGTCTCTGTCGTGCCCCGACTGATACGCCATGGCGAGCTCACCCAAGCACATTGTCGACAGTGCATCTCAGAAACCCATTTTAAGTAGAGTGAGGCATCTTATTCGGGTGTTGAGGACGGAATACTACAACATGCACACGGGCAGTATGAACGGAGTGTCGTCGGCTTGAACGGCTTAGCCAAAATGCTAGCCGCGGCATTTGCAAGAGCAGGCATTGGAGATGGCTGGGCTGCTATTGGCCTGCGGGGTCTGGCCAGTGGGCCCCGCGTCCCCAGGCCCGCCGGTAGTACCCCGAAGCGGTCGAGTCGGGCACCCGCTCCTTCCGTTGTTGTGTTTATGAAACGAAGATAAGGGGACAGACACCTCTGCTCATCAACCATTCTGCTCCCCAGTTCGCTTGCTGCAGCTACGCCGCCCACTCCGCAGTCGATAAATCCTTCATTCCAAGCCGAGCACCGAGAAGCGGGCAAGAGCCGCTGCTCAATACCGTCCAATTCAACTCAGCCGAATTCAATTGGACACGCCATTAACCGGCGTCTGACGGAAGCCAAAGGATTTGCGATTACATCCTCAGCGTCGCTTACTGACCCCAATTTTTGTGCGACGGCTCCCGAATATACCCATTCAGCTCCATCTTCGCCACCTCAAATCTCCGTCCTACAAGACTGTCCTTCCGTGCATATATCCCTTGGTGCACCGCTTGCGACCATTCGACTTCTCGAACATCCTCTCTATTTGCGCACAACTTGATAACCCCCTCGTCAACCCTCTGCAATCGACCGTCGAGCCGACCCTGTCGACGCACGTCCACGCCAATCAGCATCATGTCTTTCTCCAGCCTCGTACAGGACCTCTCAATGCGGTCAGCTGCTGACGCCCGCAACCGCGAGAACGCTTCCACGACATCAGCCGCTTCCACGATGGATGGCATGGCTTCCAGGACGTCCCACATCTCTCGTGCCATGTCCTACACCAGCACTGCCGCCACCAGCGTGAGCATCGCTGGAGACATCTCGAGCCAGCTTCACGGTGGCTACAGCCATGCCCTGGCGCGGTCATGGCAAGCAGAGAGGCAACTCACAAAGGTTCGTGGCCCTGTCCTGCCTCTACCTGCCATTCGTCTGCTTCAAACTAACAGCGCACATCGCAGTCTATGCTCATCTATCCCCTCTTCGTCTCCGACCAAGACGACGAGGAAGTCCTCATTCCATCCCTCCCGAATCAGTACCGCCGCGGCGTCAACAGACTGATCCCTTTCCTCGAGCCATTGGTCCACAAGGGCCTCCGTGCCGTCATGCTTTTTGGTGTTCCCCTCAACCCCGGAACCAAAGACGCCCTTGGCACCGCCGCAGACGACCCCAAGGGTCCCGTCATCAGCAGCATCCGACTTCTTCGACAGCGATTCCCGCAGCTATACATCACCGCCGACGTTTGCCTCTGCGAGTACACTTCTCACGGCCACTGCGGTATTCTTCGGGATGACGGCAGTCTCAACAACCAACTCTCTGTCGATCGCATCTCCGACGTTGCCATCGCCTACGCACAGGCAGGCGCCCACTGCGTGGCTCCGTCCGACATGAATGACGGCCGGATCCGCGCCATCAAGCTCAAGTTGATCGAGGAGGGAATCGCACACAAGACACTACTGATGTCATATGCCGCCAAATTCTCTGGCTGTCTGTATGGCCCCTTCCGCGACGCCGCTGGGTCGTGCCCTTCTTTTGGCGACAGGAAGTGCTACCAGTTGCCACCGGGAGGCCGCGGTCTTGCACGTCGCGCAATTGTGCGTGACATCGGTGAAGGTGCGGATGTGATCATGGTCAAGCCCGCAAGTCAGTACCTGGATATCATTTCCGACGCCAAGGAGCTTGGTAAGGATCTTCCTATCGCCGCCTACCAAGTCAGTGGTGAGTTCGCTATGATCCACGCTGCTGCAAAGGCCGGCGTCTTCGACCTCAAGACGATGGCATTCGAATCGACCGAAGGCATCTTGAGAGCGGGAGCAACAATAGTTATCAGCTACTTTACACCGGAGTTTTTGGACTGGCTGTCCACTTAAGATCAATGGGACTTGGGATGATAGACACTGTTTGAGCTGGAGTTCGGGCGTTCTACTATATGCGGACTCACGGTGGGATCCCGCGGTACAAAAGTTTACGGTGTCTGGATGGGACCTGAACATCGGAAAATTCAATATGATTGGTTTGAGCAAGCAAACTCTTCGGGGATCAACTGATTTCTTTTGGCCTGTTCCTGGCTTGCAAAAGATCGTGATAGACATCATCATTTACAAATATCGCGGCTGGTACCTGTCGGGCACACACCACTTGACTTCAGGCGAAACCTAGTCCACACGACTCAGGCACCTCCTCGTGTTTGCTGTGTCACATAGCGGGCGAGAGCGGATCATTAGCCTTCTCATCCCTTCCCGCGCCCGGCTAGCTCGATTTCCAAAACAGTCCAAGACCAACCGCAGTGGGCGATCCCCAGATCTGCAACAGGTCTGCTGTCAGGAGGTGGGGCCGTCGACGGCTCGCTATTGGTGCAGAGGTGTGATCGACAGCCGACAAGCCAAGACATAGCCCTGCAAGCGGCCTGAGAGCCTCAAAACGAGCGAGGTGCCTGGGCGCGTGAGGGACAGCACTCCAGCATTTGCCCGTTCAGTCAGCCTTGCCAAACCTTGACAGTAGTAACTTCTGGCTGCAAGGAATCCTCTCGGTGTGTTGGGGCACCGCATATCAGAGAGTGAGCGAAGAAGAAGAAGGGCGTAAGGGCCTAGGCGAGGAATGAGTCCCCGGGTTTGAAGCCCTTGCTTTGCGAAAGTCTCGTTGGATTGGCTTTCTTGCTGCGAGTCAACAATCATATGCCCAAGATTAATGCGTACCGCGGTACTCCTTTCTCTTGCCATCAGATCATCTCCACCATCGACTCAACCCGAAACTACAATCCTGGAATCCCGAAGTGATTCAACGTGATCAACTTCATACAGATTGTGCAATGGTCTATCCCAACGTCATGAGCAGCCTGAGCCACAGGGCGGGTGCTGATCAACATAGCAGGCGCCCACAGTTTGTGTCGATGCTGTTCAAGCTGACACTCGCCCTGCGTGCACTGTGGCTGTCTCCTGTTTATGCTTATTACCTGACCCACAGCGCCAGCGCTTGCTTCAGAAGTCGGCATTGAAACTTGGCTGCACCTCCGATTTGGTGCGGCTATATCTATCACCCATCGACTTGAAACAATCTGCGAAGGGTCCCGGCTCCCAGGGGCCAAGCTTCCCACCAAGCCAGATCTCTCACCATACACCTCTCGCAAGGGCCTCGCTGACTCCTACCCGGGTCCACTTACCCCCGTCGCTTGGCCGCCGCTGTTCTTGTTTGAGACTATTACCCATCTGAGGGGCTATTATTTGGTGATAATCGGCCCAGGTCCGAAGGAGGCGCTACTTCTCCTTCCCGTCGAGACTGTCACGGATGTTTTGCTTTCTTTTCTCTTTGGAGATCATCAACACAGTATTCCTCCTCTGATACTTTCGCATCTGCCAAGGACGAGAGTCACGACTTCCTCATGTCCATTTTGTGAATTCCATCCCTTCTCCGCCAGGCAGGACCTTTGTACTGAAGACGCACCAAGTCACTCGTCGCACTCATACCTCCTACTAGGCTTTGCGCTCTGCCATTCCTGTTTCGTGGTCTCTTAGGTATATACTCGGAATCTCGCATTGCTGGACAATGAATGGCCATGCCTTCTCAAAACATTCCCTCTCATACGAGGAGAGCATAAATCTGCTGGATGAGAAGAACCTGTCCGACGTCGACAGCGACGCTGGCAAGGCAGACAACGAGACTCGGTTCCCAACCGCCGCAGCATGGGCGAACACAGCTAGGTCCACCTTGTCGTCACTACCAGTCCCGCGACGGCCACCGCCAATGTCAGCATACCTAGCACTCGTGCGCCGTGCAGGTTTCTTCCTCCTCCCGTCCTTTGTCCAGAGCAGGTTGAGCCACGACAGGAAGCATGCCTCCGACAAGCTTGGACCAACGGCCTACCTCGACGGCATGCGTGGTATGGCGGCCTTCTCGGTGTTCCTGTGCCACTACCTCTACACATGCTTCATCATCGCCGAGGGCTGGGGCTTCGAGGAGCATAACTACAATTTCTTCAAGCTCCCCTTCGTGCGGCTCCTATATGCCGGGCCACCGCAGGTGGCCATCTTTTTCGTCGTGTCTGGATACGCGCTGTCGCTCAAGCCCATCAAACTGGCGCGGCAACAGAAGTGGGACAATTTCGCAACAACGATGGCCAGCTTTGTATTCCGGCGGGCTATCCGATTGTTCCTCCCGACGGCCATCTCGACATTTATGATTGTCGTTCTGCTGCGACTGGGTGCGTACGAGTGGACGAGGGACTTCTCACGAGACAGCACCTTCATGAAGAACGTACAGGAGACGGCGCCGGACCTCAAGGACTCGCTCTCGGAGCAGCTTACCGACTGGGGCTGGAACATGTTCAACTTTATTCACATCTGGGGCTGGGAGCCATTCGGGGGCAGCACCTACTACGATGTGCACCTGTGGACCATCCCCGTCGAGTTCCGCGCGAGCATGATGCTCTTCCTCACGCTCATCGGGCTGGCGCGCATGCGGACGTGGCTTCGCCTCGCCTTTCTCACCCTGGTGGTGTGGTTCTCATACCGCAACGACCGCTGGGAGATGGTGCTGTTCTACGCCGGGATGCTGTTTGCCGAGCTGGACGTCATTCGCAGCGCGCACAGCGACCCCGAGTCCAACGCCGCCGCCGCCGCTTCGAGCAACTCCCAACAGCAACTGCCGGTGACTGAGCCCAAGCCCTTCGACCTCGTCGGCAGGGGCCGCCCGTCGTCGACAGAGTCCAGCCTGAAGCTCAAGACGGCAGCGTGGATGCTGCTCTCCGTGGCGGCGCTGTACCTCATGTCGCAGCCGGACGTACACGGCCCCAAGACACCCGGGTGGGTGTACCTGTCATCGCTGATTCCTGACTGGTTCTCGGACAAGTACCGGTACTGGCAGTGCGTGGGCAGCATCCTGTTCGTACTGTGCGTGGGCCACCTACCGGCGTGGCAGCGCGTCTTCATGACGCCCCTCGTGCAATACCTTGGCCGCATCAGCTACGCCATCTACCTCATGCACGGGCCCGTAATCCACACCATTGGTTACGCTACCGAGCGCTGGGCCTGGGGCGTCACCGGTATTGAGGGCTGGCGCTACAACGCGGGCTTCACGCTCGCCTCCGTCTTCGTCGTCCCTAGCGTTGTCTGGGCCGCGGATCTCTTCTGGCGCTCCGTCGACGCCCCTGTGGTCCGCTTTGCCAAGTGGTTCGAGAACAGCTGTATCGTCTCCGAGGAGGGGCAATACGGTCAGAGCCACGGGCGGTCGTGATGGGTGATGATCTTGAAGCTGGCCCGGATATAGCTCCAGCGGCAGCTATTATATATTTGCATATCACGGTCTTTATCGAAATTGACTTGTGGGAAGATGGGCCATTTTCGAGCCCCCAGCGCCGGGTTCCCCTCACCATTTCGTTTGGCCCCGGTCCTGTTGACATAGTTTATAATATAGAGGGCGTTCCGGGCATCCTTTGGAGTTGGCGGTGCCTATACCATCAGGTAGCAATTTTTCATTTGAATGAAACGAAATACATATGAATAGAAAGTCACTCGTCCCTGCGTGAATAGCATTTGCCCTAGCAACTGCGTATGGAGACAAGCAGATGCCTTGATGGATGATGGGATCGGAACGAGAGCATATAAAAAGGTGGTCGCACTGCGCTGTGCCCAGGCCTGCGGGGGAATTTGCTGTATTATATTGTCAGGCTCGTGGCGTCTATATTCAAGGCTGTCTTCAAAGAGAACGGTCGCACCGCTCACGCGGCCGCCAAGGTTATGAGACCCTCAAGAGCCCCTGACCCACTGAGCGCCGCGCTCCCCTCGTAGCACGGCTTTCTCTCTACCCATGACCAATGCTTTAATAACTCAGAACTCATACCGTCAAAACTCAGGTGCTTTTTCTGTGCTGGGTGATGATGCTTGGCGCTTCTTATTGGGCCGAGGAGGCACTCGTCCTTTCTTCGACGGCTGGACAGATAATTGACAGAAGGCCACATGGCAAGGGGAGACAGCACGGCCCACGATATCTGTATTGTAGTAATACAACCGGATTGGTATATTGACATGGAATGGTGTGGTGTTCGATAGTTTTGCGGCCTCCTAGCCCACCTAAAGACCTCTCAACTTGGTGTTGTCCTGCTCAACCAGAGGTCGATACCTCTCCTCGAGCAGCTGTTCAGGGCTCTTGCTCAGCGATTCGTCCGGTTTCCGCTCATACCTCTGTTGCAGCACCTTCTCGATGTCAGTCTCGCCCGACTGCTTCGCCGCGCCCCTAACCACATCCTGCGCCTTCTCCTCGGCCTTCGCAATGCCCGCCTTGGCCTGGCTGGCGATCTCCTTGCCCTTCTTAAAGCCCCGTTCCCAGAAGCTCCCCGCAGCCTCCTTGGCTTCGGCAGCCTTTTCGCTGGTAGCCGACGTGGCCTGCGCGGCGGCGCCCCTCGCCGTCGCCGTCGCCGCAGCAGCTCTGTCGCTCACGACGGCGCCGGCGCGCTGGGCCGTGTCAGCGGGTGTCTCGCCTCCGCTCGCACGTGCCCACAGCCTCGAGGCCGCGACCTCTGCATCCTCGCGCACAGCGACCCAGTCCTTGTTGGCGGCCCATCGTACGGCGCCCTCGATCTCGGCATTCCACCTGTCCTTTGCCTTGTCGAAGAAGCCCTCGTTGGTGGCCGAGAGGTTCCTCCGCTTCGCCTCGGCGCGCGCCAGGAGCTCCTGCTGTTGCTCCAGCAGGGCCAGCTCCTCGGCCACCGTCTTTGGTGGTGGCGCTGTGGCGGGGATGTAAGAGAGGGAGTTGAGGATGTAGGTGTTGGCGCGAAGGGTCTCGGCTTGGCGCTCGCGGGTGCGCCTGTGAGCCTGGAGGCTGAGGTAGGATATGCCGAGGACAAGGGTCACACCGCCGGTCTAGAAGTTGGGGGGTTTGTGAGAAAAAACGTCGCCGATGGGGAGAAAAGGGCTGAACTTACGAAGCCGGTGGTGAAGCCCATGGCGGGTGGTGTTGCTGGTGCCGCGTTGAGAACAAGTCGCAAATGTGTTTGGGTGGTCCGTCAGGTCAATTGGGGGGACAACTGGACGTAGAAGAGTAGCAGGCTACGAAGAAAGGACTACGAGGGTGCGCAAGCTCATGTCGTGTTGTGATGTAAAGCTCAAGAGCTATCTTAGTTGCGCCGAGTGTCGGGTTACAAGAAGAGCATTTCCAGGGGATGAGGTCAGTCATGGCCCGTGAAGCTGGCAGGAGAGGATACCCCGCCAACAAGTACTTGGGAATCTTTGCATTGCTATCTGATGATACAGGAAGTCCCAATGTAGGACGTTTGGAACATCGTTCATTTCTTAAATCATTATAGGCACAGAAACATTTTGTTTCAATAGAATTCATCCATCATATAGTCCGATGAGTGGTGATATCTAGACAGGCGATACTTGCTGCTGCAGTACTCCGTGGCCGTTGATCCGATCCAGGCCGCCTGCAGCTCCCGGTGCGCCGTCCAGAAAATTCGCGTGTTAGTATCAACATCCGGCGGCCATTGACAATCCACACCCGACCTATCAATCCGACGTCAAACAGCCCTCCAACGACAACAAAGCACAGCTCTCGCCATAGCTGCAGATACCTGACAGGGGCGAGGAGTCCACAGAGCGATCGAGAGGGAACAATCCCTCCAAACACCCAGCAAAGATGGCAGGCGGCCACATGAAATTCCGGACCCTCGGCCGCAACTCGTCCCACCGACAAGCCCTCCTTCGCAACCTGGTCACCTCCCTCGTCAAGCAAGAGTCGATACAAACAACATGGCCCAAAGCTAAGGAGGCACAGCGCATGGCGGATAAGCTCATCACGCTGGCAAAGAGGAACAATGAGACGTCGAGGCGGGAGGCACAGAGTATTCTCTATGTACGTTGACAACACCCCAGGCCATCCAACTCTCAGACGGCGGGTGGACGGATAGTTGAGGGAATGGCGGACGACTGGTACCATCGGTGAGGATTTCAAGCTGACCAGGGCCACAACCTCAATGAACAGACGCCAGACGCACTACTGCCCAAGCTCTTCGGCGAGCTTCGAGAGCGCTACCTCAATCGGCCGGGCGGCTATACCCGCGTGCTGCGCACCGAGCCCAAGAACAAGGCCGACCAGGCCCCGAGCGCGATCCTGGAGCTGGTGGACGGACAGCGCGACATGCGCTTCGCCATGACGGCGGCGACGGTGGCGCGCGACGAGGTGCTGGGACGGGACAGCTCGCACATCACCGAGATGAACGTCAAGAAGCTCACGGCCTTCCGGCAGGACGGCCAGGCCGAGTTTCGCGCCCTCGTCGAAGAGATCAAGGAGCACGAGGGCGAGTTCATTCAGGCCCGCGCCGAGAGGGAGCAGGCCGTCCAGGACAGCCTTTACAAGTTCCACATTGACACCCCAAAGATCAGGCGCCGGCGGCATAGTGGGGCTCAAGTTGCGGCAGGGGAGACGAGTGAATTGGATTGAGTAAGGGCAGTCGTTATGAGCGCTACACATAGGCTGTAAAACATGGGGGGAATGATACCAAGACGTCTTGGGTTTGATCTAGAGGGTTTTAAGGGGGCTGCCCCCTTCGGTGAGATACTAGGACTCGCAACACCTGAGAGCGAGATATGTACATCTACCTTTCAACCACTGCCCGAACAGAGACTGTTCAAACAAAGTCAAACGTGTCACCTCTCTCGCGGATCATTTTGCCAACCCTCTGTGACCCAACAATCCTCTCCAGCTTTAGCACATCATACTTGGAGAACATGACCCGCACACTGCCCTGCCCAGGCTCAATCACCAGGTCCTGCTCTGCCTTGGCCAGGTGGGACCCGGTAACCTCCTTGTAGAAGAGTGGGTTGTCTGGCAGCCCGTACATTATGACCCGGCGCACGCCCTTAAGCAAGTATCGCCGGAAGTGGTGCGCCCTCTCCGTGTAGAGAAGCACCTTGTGCCGGCCCGCGAAGAAGTGCGACCGCGCCCGGGACGCCTCGGGCACCGTGGCGTACTCTGAGATGGCTCCAAACGTCAGGCTCTCTACCGCCTGGTTTGTCGCGAAGTAGTTGCGCACGCGCACAAAGTCCAGGTAAGACGGCATGAAGATGAGGGTGCCGGTGGCGTCTTTGGCCCGCTTGACGAGCGTGGGCACGATAGCTTTGGTGAAGTAGTCGAAGCGCGCCTCAGGCTCGCCCGCGACCGACGGCGGGTCGATGCGCGAGAAGGTCTGCCTCGCCTTGACGCCCAGCTCGCCGATAATGCCCGCGTGTTCAGGCTCCACGCGCGCCTTGCCCGCCCAGTTCTGACAGTGCACCCGGAACAGCTTGGACAGCTCCGGCGTGTTGAACTGCGAGAAGATGAGTGTCTGACGGAAGTGGCGCGCCTGGTTATCAAAGTACCAGTTGCGCACCCGGCTGACATCGAACCCGTGGTCATCCTTGGGCTGCAGATTGAGGTGCTCGTAGATGTACTCGACGTGCTCCCAGTTCTGCATCAGGAGAGAGTCGGCTTGGTCCATGATGACGACCTCGATAGACGACAGAAAATCATGCTCGACCTTCTTGCCATCTTCAGATCCAATGGCCATCCTCAGCCCCAGCGGGCTGGCGAACAGGATGTCTGAGTTGTAAAACTGTGCAAAAAACTTGATGGTCTTGCGGGTGAATTTTATGCCGATGCGGAACATGTCATCGTCATTGCCGGCGAAGAGGTCCCTGAAATCAGCGGATTTCTCTCCTGAGAGCCGGTCTTCCCTATCGTGGTATGAGTCCTCGAACCTCTTTTTGTTCTCTTGAGTCTCAGGTTGGCAGAGGGCTGTCATGACCTCTACCATCTTGTAACATGACTCCCGTGTGGGAAGGATCATGAGGACCTTTGGCCGTGTGAAGCCCTGATCGCGGAGCTCGAGTTCCTCTCCGTCCTTTTGGTGAGCGAGCTTGGCATTGTTTTTGATCACCCTATCTCGGGTCTTGAAGACGTGGTTCAGCGCATGGAGACAGGCCAGCCGTCGCACACTCTTGCCATTGTTCAGTGACCTCTGGCAGAAGAGCAAGTCACGGTAGCCGAAAACGTGCGGTGCAAGAGACTGTTCGAGGCCATCGAGTTTCCGTTTCTCCTTCATAGAATCAGCCAGCTTCTGCTTCAGGTGTAGCTCTGAGGCGTTTGTTATTGAGGCTGGCACCGAAATGTCGTCATTCTCGTCGCCTGTGTCCGGTGCGCTGAGCACTGTTCTCGTACCCTTTACCGTTACCTTCTTTGTGGCCCAGTCCGCGTCCTTGATTGCCCCTAGCCTCCTCGCTATGCTCTCCTCGTCGGGGGCACTGAAATGGCTGTGAAAGGGATCCGAGCTATCCACTACCTCGTCTTCGTCGTCCTGGTCAAAGGCGTCTTCTGCCGCAGCTTCTTCGGGAGCCTCCTCAGGCTCTTCCACGAAGTCGACGTCCTCGACTCTGTCCGCATCGACATCCCTCTGTCCATCCTCGGGCTGCTTCTTTGACCCTTCTGGCTGGGCTGTTTCATGGTCCAACTTTCTCCTCTTGGCGCGGGGTGCGGCACTCTCATCTGTCAAGCTCTTGATGAGAGTCATATAAGGCCGGGCAGCTGATTTTCTGTCGGCCTCGTCTTCTGAGACGTCTTCAACATCGTCGTCGACTTCCTCAATGTCTGACTCCTCCTGATTAGACTCATCTTCCGAGTCACTGTACTTCGCATTAGCTTCTTCTTCATGAGCAAGGATCGTCCACTCACTAGGCGATTTCTTACCTATATTCCACTCGAGCACTTTCGAACTTTGGCCGTCGTGATTGTGATGCACCACCTCTGCCCCCTCTGCCTCTTCCCCTACCGCCTCCTCTGGGCGCGCCTCGGCCTCTTGATCCTCCACGGAAGCCAGCCCGACCCCCTGGAGCCATGATGCTGTTACGAGGTTTGCAGATCTTTAGGTTTGAAGTAAACAGCTGGGCCAGGGAATACAAAAGAAAGCCACTGCAAATTAAGTTGTTGAAGAGTATTACAAGTTCATCGGAACTTGAATGCTTTCATAGGTGACCCTGGAGGGTTGTTGAAAATAAAATCGTTATCTTATCAGGCGGCTACCTGCAGAGCACTTGGCCCCCCAGCACTGTCCACCCCTTGTTGAAGGTAGCAGCGTGGTACCCCCAGTCTGGGCGTTCCGATTAGCGCACACAAACCAGAGAGGACCCCACAATTTGACACGACGGATCAAAGGTGAGAGCAAAACCGGGCGGAATTTTGCATGCAACACCAGGAGCAGGACCAAGGTCAAGATCGAGGTTCCTACACACCACCGCGGGGTTCTACACAAACAACCATCTTGCCCCCTCCAGCCTCAGCGTCCCGCCACTCCTCGGACCTCATATCACCCTCCTCTCCGCCTTTGCAGAACACCGCGCGACTCGGCTCGAAAGAAACATCTCCATCATGGCGATTGATTCAGAGGAATTCCTCCACCTGGCTCGGCCTATTGCCCCCGCCGCACCAGGCTTCAACACAAATATCTCCCCCATGACAGTCAACATCCAGCCACAAGTAAGCGCCCCAATTTTTGCAATTCTCTGCCACCCGCGGCTCGTGTCCAGTTTCTGATCTCTTCTCCCCCCCTGCTCTATAGGCAATCCTCTCCATTCTCGACCATGCTATCCGCCGCGACGACACTGCCCCAGAAGACAACTCGCCAGACGCACCTCAGCCCCGCGTCATTGGCGCCCTCATAGGCGTGCGGTCCGAGGATGGCACAGAGGTCGAGGTGCGCAACACCTTCGCCATCCCCCACGTCGAGAATGAGGAGCAGGTCGAGGTCGACGTTGAGTACCAGCGCACGATGCTGCAGCTGTCTCTCAAGGCCAGCCCCCGCGAGACCCTGCTGGGCTGGTACGCCACCAGCCTTGAGCTCAACAGCTTCTCCGCCCTCATCCAGAACTTCTTCGCCTCTCCCGAGACGGGAACCTTCCCCCACCCCGCCGTGCACCTGACCATCTCCACCGAGCCGGGCAAGGACATTGAAACCCACGCCTACATCTCCGCCCCGGCCGCCGTCAACCCCGACCGCGCGGCCGAGTCGTGCCTGTTCATCGAGGTGCCACACAAGCTGTCCCAGGGCGATGCCGACCGCGCCGCCCTCGAGTCCATCGCCGCTGCTGCCAACAACGAGTCGCGCCAGGCCCCACTCGTCCCGGACATCGAGGCTCTCGCCACCGCTATCGCCCAGACCGAGGACCTGCTGGAGCGCAGCTCCGGCTACGTCGGCGAGATCCTCGACGAGGAACGCGACCCCAACCAGGCTCTGGGGCAGTACATGATGAACAACCTCTCGTTGGCTCCCAAGGTCGCCCCTGAGTCCATCGAGCACGACTTCAACAACCACATCCAGGACGTCCTCATGGTGAGCTACCTGGCCAACACCATCCGCACCCAGATCGACCTGTCGCAGCGCCTCGCCACGAGCGCTCTCACCATGGAGCACAAGGAAGGCGCCCCGCCCAAGGAGGGCGAGGACGGCAAGGGCGAGCGCGGCGAGCGCGGGGGCAGAGGTGGCAAGCGAGGTGGCCGTGGAGGCAGAGGCGGCGGCCAGCCCAGGGAGCCCAGGGAGTCTCGTGAGCCGCGCGAGAACGGCGAGTAGGAGCCGTCTCTGATGGCATTTGTGAACAGCTCCGATGTCAAAGGCGAATGGGGGGGGGGTGTACCAGACGGGCAAAGTAGATTCAGGTCAGGAGACACGAGCACAACATACCTTAGTGCTAGCACCCCGCCTCCCAAGGGAATGGACTGGACTATGAGGGGCAGAGGCGTATAGATGGACGAAGCATGAGGAATGAGATGACCCAGGTCGTACTGGTTCCCGACAGCGGGTCAAGCGCAAGAGATGGGGCAACAGGGGTTTGGAGAGAAAACACTGGCTTTGTTTACAATCCAAAAGTGATATCTCCCAAGATTTGGCGTTCAGAGTTGGGATTAGATCGTCGGTATTGCGGGAAAAAAATCTAATTCTCCGGACACTGAATCTATGGGCACAAATGTCCCTAGTTTTTGGAGGATGGAAGTGATACAGGCTCTGTGACAAAATAACAGTGAAATATGCGGTATAAATGCTTCTCGCCCATTGGGGGGGGGGGGAACGAAAACTGTATCGCATTAGGGTTGTTCTATGTGTAGTAGTAGTAGTAGAGAGCCATCATCAGTCTTTCTAGCAAGTGCAACATTTTTGTCCGGCGAGGTCGAAAAGACAACGAACTCCTGAACGCTGGCAATTTGTCAAATGATGATGATGATGATCTTTCGAGACCAGAAGACCCTCCTTGAACGCCTGTATGCTTCCAGAATATCCCGTGACGCCGTCATGATAATTGTCATCCGTAAACACCATCCCGATGCTACAAAGTCCTAGGTGGTGGGTTTCTGCGGCAGCGACGCAGGATTGCCATAGGTTGGCAGATTGCTATATGGTTGGCCATGAGCCATGGGCAGGCCCTGTGGCATAGAGGGCTTGCTGGGTATGTGAAGCGGTCCCTGCGCTGGCGGGTGAGGGGGCAGCTGATGAGGGACGTGGGGGACGTGAGGCGGGTGCTGCACGTTTGGCGGCGGGGCATGATAGGCAGGGAGGGAGTTGTTCGATCCCTGACGCATCATGTTGTACCCATTCGCGTTCCCGTACGGAGGCTGACCCATAGGCGGACCTGCCTGGTAGCTGGGGTAGTGGAGGTGAGGGGGGGTGATCTGAGGGCTACCCTGCTGAGGTGGTCCATAGCCACCATACGGCCCAGGAGGCGGCTGCATTGGTCCCATCCCATTACCGGGAACAAAGGACTGCGTCTTGGGGTTAAACGCGTGACGGTTGAAGCTGCCGGGGATGGGGTGCTGGCTCTTTGGGTCACTAGGATTAACGTTGGCTGGGAGCGCACCATAAGCGTAGGGTATCCCGTTTGGAGCCACTGGCGTGGCTCGAGATTGGTAAGGGCTCGAATTGAAGCTGGGTGGTTGCTGCCATCCGCCCTGCGGTTGAGGTGGGCCCTGCATAGGTGGTCCGTACGGTGCGGGAGGCATCTGATTCACCGGCGGCTGATAACGCGGTGGACCGGGGGGCTGGGCATACTTTCGAGACTTTTGTCAGTATATATTGATTGCATCATGAACGCCGATCCACAATTGTTCCCCTGACTTACGTTCGACATATTGTTATATGGCGGGCCATAACCATTCGCCGGTACCATCGGAGGGAACTGCTGGTTCGGTGGACCATACATGTTTGCAACCGCAGGCGCAAAAGTCTGTTGCTGTACTGAGCCGTTGAGTTGGCCACCTGCTGGCATGTAATGAGGCTGAGCCCATGTTGCCTGGTGAGGATGCCCGTATGCGGGAGCGTAAGCGACGTAGTTGGACCGGGTGTCAAAGGTGTCAGAATCTCTCCTTTTCTTTGCCTTCTTTGCGCCATTGATCCTGTCTCGCATCGATACAGAGCTCGCGCGAGAAACACCGGTGCTATCGTCGTTCTCTGAATGATTGTCAGCGTTATCAAGAAGACACTGGAACCAGAAGCCGTCCGTTCGTACCTGGGGTGGAGATCTCCGTGGACGCTGCCCCGAAAATCCTCTCCCGTGCTTTGTTGTAAGCTTCCTCCCTCTCCTCTCTCGACATCCTGGCACATCATGTCAGTTTCCCATTGCTCGTAGGCGGTTCCCGTGCCAAACTTACTTTTCCTTTGCAGATTGCTTATCCTTAGAGTCGCTTCCAGTCTCCGAAGTTGGCTTCGAGGGGCCAGCGCTTCCTGGGCCGAATTCCCCTTCTTCTCCACGCCGCATGATTTTCTTGGGCATGACGATTGGCGGAGGAGTGCTTGCAGCAGAGGCGCTTTGCGCTATGCTGGCCAATGAAGGCGGCACCCTACAGAAAGGGGTTCTGAAGATTCGCACAGCTCCGGCACCAGCCTCGAAGGAGTGCGTCATGTGATAGTAATCAGCCAGTTTGTGAGTCAACATTCTGCAGAAGGAATTGGATGGAGGCAAGTCCATGAAAGGCTCTCTGATCGGGTCATTAGTAAACCGGTCGTGACAGGGCAAACCCCAGGACCTGAACTCACTTCGAATCCTGCACAAACTCTATGACCATCTCTTCCAACTTCAAGAGAAAGAAGCGGTCTTTCTGCGATTGCATTGCCTCGAGGAGCTTCTCGTCGGGGTTCTGTCCATACATTCCGTTAGGGGCAGACGTGGCGCCAACGAGAGCAATCTTCGCATCTGTCACTGGCTGTTGCTCCATAGAAGCAGACTGTGGCGCCGTGACTGCGCGGTTACCAGATTCGACGATGACATGCTGTGGAGCAACGCTGCGTGGGGGCATGTCGCCGAGCTGGATGCGGTAGACACGGGCGGCCACCTCAGAGCCCATGCGAGAGCCAGCAATGAGAGAGCCTCGGATAGAGAAGACATCATCATCCTGATCAGCTGCCATCACACTCGCGCTATCGTCAGGCCGAAGCGATTCCTTCTCGTCCAACGCGTTGAAAGTCGTTCCCGACGTGATGCTCTTGCCATCGAGGCTAGGAGGCTTGGTGCCCAGCTCCGAGCTGGAATCTGCCTTCTGCGAGACTTCATCTGAGGGACTTTGAGCCTTTGACGACGGCCCGGTCGAAGCGGAGTTGATGCCGTTGATCACAAGGCTCGGGGCCGAAGGATCAATCTTCAAATTGTCCAGTCCATCTACAAGTTTGTTTTGGTCAAAGACGTCGTGGGTCCCCGTCGCCGTAGATTTGTTGACGTCTTGAGCACCATTGGCCACGACAGGATCAACTGCCACGCTCTCGCTTGCTGCTTTGGGCGATGTCGGCAATTGGGCCTCGGTTCCAGGGTGCGAGGTGGTATCCCTAGTCGAGGACGATATCGATTTCTCTTCTGTCGGCGCCGAGGCAAGGACCTTTGGAAGTTCACTGTCAGTTGGAATAGAGCAGGAGGCGTTAGTGCAAGTAGAACTGACCTTGGCGAACGAAAGTTTCTTGACGTCAGTCATAGTCGTTCGTACAGCTGCCATAGGCGCTTGGAAGGGTATTTAGTAGAACTGGTCGCGAGCGGCGGAGAGAGTGCTGATACCCCCAAGGAAGCGAGTGTGGCCGTCCAGAAGCGCAAAGTTCAGTCGCACTCAAGGAATGAACTCCAAGGATGGGCAGTTGACGAAATCTAAGAAACAAAATGGATCAGAGCGGTCCGGATCGAGAAGTATGTGCAGTTGCTCATTGTCGAGAGTCGAGGTTCATTTCTTGGTGGGTTTGGTATGTTGGATAGACTGCCGACTGTCCTGCCCAGGAATTTATCCCCGGTCGGTCAGGGGACGGAAAGGGTAGCCTTGGGCGCCTTTCGTGCGGTGGAGGTGGCACGGATAGGCCGCAGTCGCGAGGCCGACAAATGCAAGGCGACAGAAAAGCTGTGAGGCGGGGGCCACAGGGCAGGCTGCAGGCTTGCCAACAAGGCGGGAGAGGTGAGGATGAGGGAGTGATGCGATGCCCAGAGGATGGAAACGCGGTCGCACCAAGCCGTCGGGGGAGTGGTGGGCGAGGCGCTGCCAGAAGCACAGGCTCAGCGTGACCAGCTCTGCCGGCCAAGGTACCGTGCAGACTCAGACCAGGACTGGGATTGGGAGCTGAACGCCGTGCTCTCGCAGTCAGTCAGGGACAGGTGTGGTGATGGGCGGCGGGAGCTGTGTGGGTGGACGTCGTTCGTCCTGGAAGAATACAAGAATCTGACGGACGGGGGCGCTGACACTTCCGCGGGTCGTCGACGGTTGTTCGATGAGTAGGAGTTGGGGGAGAGGGGGAAAAACGGACAGCTGAGGGACAGTGGCTATTTTCCCATCCCCTTTCTCGTCGTCCGCAGGTGGGAAGGGAAAGGACTGTGAATAGCTTCAGCGAGAGGCTCTCAATCTCGGCAGAAAGTTAGTTAGACTGGCTGGGTTGGATTGGGCCTCGACTTGACAGACGGGTGCTGTGGGATTGAGTACTTCAAGTGAGTACTACTACCAGTTGCTCCCGACTTTGGACCTGGGAAAAGGGAGCTAGTTGGCAGGGGCAGGGGCAGGGGCACGGTCCAGGGCGGGTCATTCTCCGCTAAAGCCTGCCGTCGTCCTTGCTGCGGTTCCTGTCGCTGCTCTCCCACCTCTGGGACCCGACCGGCCGTTAGTCAGCGCTCATCCCCCCACGTGACGTTTTCGTCAGCCTGAAGGGGAGAGAAGGCTCCCGGTGCGTCAGAACCAAGCCACTGGGCAAGCGCGCTTGCCCAACGCTTGCCCTGTGGTTCATCTCATCAAGTCTACCACTTCCTATCAATCAAGGTGATTTATTGACCAACTGACCGATTTTGGCCACCGTCAGCCAGATGAGGCTTGTATGGGAACTACCATTCACAAAAGCGGTCATCCACAGCCTCGATCGACGACCTGCACAATCCTTCTCTGGCTACGTCTTTCTTCCGACACTCACACACTCACGCGACCAAATAAACTGAGCGATCATCGAAATGTATTCATACAGGGGCCGTGGGGGCCCAAGGAAGCCCACACCAGCCAATGCCCAATGCCAAAAGTGTTTGAAACGAGATATGTCTGCCTTGCTTGACCTCACTTCTGCCTATCTTCACAAGGCTGACTGTCTCAGCACGCCACTACTCTTACGAATGCAAGGTCCAACTTCAGGAACGGCCCTACAACCCCAGGCCGTCTCGTACCCAGCAGCTGCTCAACCCTAAGCTTGTCCCGAAGCTCACCAACGACACGCCCGATGATGCTACACGAAAGTATGTCTCTGAGCTCCCATTCGCCCCCCTTTCCTTCCTTTTTATTATGAATTATGCTAATTCTACATCAGAAAGGGTGTTGCGGACGAGGAATTGGCAAGAAAGGAGGCTGAAAGAGCTCGCAAGCGGGAGCTAGAGGATGATGATGGACCTAGCGGACGGGAGCCCGTATCCAAACGCCAACGCTCCAGCTCCGTTGATTCAGTCTCTTCCATCTCCACGAGGTCTTCCAAGTCACCGCCCCCACGAAGGCGAGCATCGCCATCACCTCGCCGAGGCCCGGATGTTTCGCCACATCCGCGACGGCCGAGGCGAAGCAGGTCCTTCGATTCTGCTAGTGATGGGAGTCGCAGACGCTCGCTCACTCCAGATGCACCATACCGTCCGCGCCCTAGTCGGCACTATGAATCCCCTGAGCCTCACGACCGTCCTAATTCGCGTCGTGGTCCGCGTGAAGACTCTTTTGAAAGGGACGCACGCCGGCCTATGGCTCAGAACCGTCGCCCTTCTGTTTCCGAGGATGAGAGACCAGCGCCAAGACGACAGCAGAGGTACGACTCGCGGTCACCGGGTCGATCGGAACCTAGAGATCGGCATCGTCCAGGAGAAGGTCGCTACAGGGAGTACAGGGATCGGGACGCGGTCGACAGCCGTGGCAGACGTAGAGGTCCTCCACCAGAACCTGAGCCACCACGGGAGCGCAGCTTGAGCCCCTTCAGCAAGAGATTAGCATTGACCCAGGCCATGAATAGGTAGATAGACATGGGTATCATGTTCGTACTCTACCTTTATAATAATAAAAAAAGGACTTCTCACCAACGGGAAAGTGTGGCTCCGTGTTTGCCTTATGACGCCTCTCAATGCGGATTTTGTTGTAGCGACTTCTTCATCTGATTCCCTCCAGAAAAGTGAAGGCTGGTTTCCTTCTGCCGCAGTGACCTTGTGCTGCAGCTTTTGATCCTCCAACCAGCCTGCCTCGCCACGGCTTATTCTGCCTCGATAGCCTCTCGCTCTCTCTGCTCCTCTGCCTCTTCCTCTTTCTCTCTCAGTCTGACGATTTCTTCCAGCTCCCCACCCTCCAGACCAGCAGCAACGGCGTCCCCATCCGCCAGCCTCCCGTCCTTGTTCTGTGCCTCGGCCTTCTTCTCCTGTAGCCTCTGCCTCACGAGCCTCGCGATGGCGTTGTCGGTCCTGACGTTCAGCACCTCCAGCTTCCTGTCTAGCTCCCTCTTTAAGTCCCAGTTGGGTTTCTTGGGCTGCAGCTTGAACAGGTCGATGCCACGGTCATCCCCGGCATCCTCGGCCGCCTTCCTCCGCACCTCAGCCTCGAGCTCCGCTGCCTGTTCCTCGAGCGTCTGGTCCTCGGGCCCCAGCGTGGGCGGCG
This sequence comes from Diaporthe citriasiana, assembly GCA_014872975.1. Lineage (NCBI taxonomy): Eukaryota > Fungi > Ascomycota > Sordariomycetes > Diaporthales > Diaporthaceae > Diaporthe > Diaporthe citriasiana. The sequence continues at coordinate 507,469 of JADAZS010000003.1, read as the reverse complement.
CCTCGAAGCCCAGCTTGGGGCCTTTGGTCTCGGCGTCGTAGTTGCGCCCGGACAGGTATTTCCTAGAGACGTCCCCCTCCTCGTCGTTCTGTGCTTCTGCGCCATGGGCCGCCGCGGTGTTCGGCGCCAGGGATGTTATGCGTTCTGACTCGGGAGGTGCGATCTCGTCCTCGGGTTGCTTGCGCTTCAGTGACTTGAGTTTTGCCAGGCGCGCTTTGCGGTCGTCTGCCGCGGCACCGAGTGTTGTGTGTGGTGCTGACATTGTTAAAATCGGTGTAGCGAGAGTGTCGAGAGTGGACGAAGGTCCAGGACGGACGAATCAACAGTGGCTGTTGTAGTGTGTGCAATGTGTTTGTCGATGCTGTAAATGTTCATTGCTTGAATCTTGCCTGTCCGCAGCGGCTTAGACCCGAACCCTCTTGCTGTGTTGGTGGAGGGAGCTGGGGTGGGGCACACTGCCACACTTCAGCGATGGACTAACAAGCCACCTGCGTTAATACCAATTCATCGTAATCAAAGAGGACCACTGGCTATGCAGTGTGCAATCTAGAAAACGTTCAACTTTCAAGGCCTCTTGTCCTTATCCTGACTAGAAGGGTGACCGGCGTGCTCGCTCTGTCAACACTCCAACAGTCGCTTGTTTCTTTCTTCCTGGTTCTCAACCTCACTCAGCTGAAACATTCGCTGGGAAGTCAATGGAAGCTTCAATTTTCACGAGCTCAAGGAGGATTCGGGGAGAGTACGGTGATTTGTCACAAATCTGCTTACAAGAGGGGCGGGTGAGTAAAGCAGGCGTGTGTGCTTGAAGATGCAGTTCCTAAACTGGCTGTTTTGAAGCTCGGTTCGTGTCGGACAAATTTGCTACTCTACAAGCTTCTATGTTGGCAGACTTGAAGCCTATGGTTTGCTCCCTTGAGAATATATGCAGCCGAGCAATTCCATAGAAGCACGACGCTTGCATGCTTCCAGGGCTAGTAAAAAAACTGTCACGAAATGTTTCCCATGCGATCTGAGATATTCACGACCTGGTCGTCGTCCACATGTGTCAAATATGAAGACGTAAAAGAGTCTGAATCCGATAACTTTGCAGTAGTTCTGTGTGTCGCTGCGATTGCGATCCCAAGGGACCTCTGCCTTGTGAGTTGCGCCATCTGTCAAAAAATGGCATCATGTGGGGTGTTGAGAATAATCACTAAGCGCATAGAAAGATTGGTTGAGACGGCTAGCATATCATTAACATACATATCTCCATACGAAATTCACCAATCTGATGTCCTTCTCTACATCGTGAAATTCGCTACAAGGGGGGTTAAGGACTGGCGATGTGACTGAACAGTTCTATAACGACTTTGCGGGCATATATGTTGCCATGCCGGATTACCCCAGAAGAGTTGGTGCAGAAAGCTGATATATAACACATGATTTTAAAAGTGCCTGGGGTAGACATCAGCTTGTTTTGACACCATACACGTAAGCTACAACAGCACAGGCTCCTCTTCTTTGCCACTTATAGGCTCACCCACTGCGGGAAAAACCTTGTGGAGGTCAAATTAATATGGAGAGCAACGATAATCAACCTTCTACCAGGAAATGGTATGAGTGGTACTCTCCTGATCAGTCACCAGAAGAGAGAAGACTCTTTATCAAATTGGACTTGTTGATCGTCCCATATGCATTTATTTTATAGTGTGTTAAATAAGACAAACATTAGTGCGCCACCCTGGTTCCAGTTAAGCTATATAGACAGGACTGACTCAGAATAGACAATGCCTATGTTTCCGGGATGTCCGACGAGCTCGAGTTCAACGGCAACAAACTTGTCCAGTTCCAGACTATATTCGTCGTGGGAAACGTCCTGGGCCTCCTCCCATTCATCTAACTCTTTCCACGAGTGCCCATGCACTATTTAGTGCCCACTTTAGATCTTGGCTGGGGAATCTTCACTTTGCTACAATACCGAGCACAAAGCTACGGTGAAATCATGGCATATCGATTCGTGGTCTCTATTTTTGAGGCTTCTTACTTTCCTGGTCGGAGCTTGTGGTGTGTTGATGGATGGGAAGGGATGAAGATGGCAATCAAGGGTGTAGCTCTGGACTGTTAGTTGGTTGCAGCATTTTGTACACATCGAGAGACCATATTTCCCTTCGGCGTGTGACTGATTGCCCGAGTCTAGTCCGTAGTGCCGGCGGAAGCCATCTCGACTAGCCTCGTCTATGTGGCTGCCACAAGGCTGACTATGTTTTTTAACCCCAAGGTTATCGACTGTATTCACGAATGTACTGTTATCGGCACTATATGGCATTTAACACTGGGTCTTTGAGTGTTTACTACTGTGTGAAGGGACCGCCTACTGCTCAGAAGAGTACGTATAAAAGCGAAACCACTTACTTTCCTGGTGAGTGCAAGGTGTTGGAGTCTTACACAGAAACACTATTTTTGCTAATGAATGACAGGTATCCTTTTCGTGTTGGGCTCGTGGTACAAAAGGGACGAGATTGGAAGAAGAGGCGGCATATTCTACGTGGGCCTCACCCTGGGCACTTTGACTGCCAGCCTCCTCCAAGCGGCTGCGATAACCTACCTGGATGGAAATAACGGACTACCAGGTTGGCGATGGCTCTTTGTGATTAATGCAGTGATAACTCTTCCACTTGCATTCATCGGGTACTTCCTCTGGCCCGGAACGCCAGCAAAGCCTAACAAGCTTGTGATCAGTGAGCGCCAACTGGAGCTGGCCAGGTCGAGGCTGGAACTCCAAGGTTCGGTCGTCAAGAGCGTCCCCTTCTCTGAATTATTGCTCAAACGCATATTTAAGAACTGGAAGTTCTATGTCTTGGTTCTCTGGGACGTCTTTTTCTTCAACACCAGCGCCAATACGGCAGCATTCTTGCTGTGGATTAAGAGTCTACATCGGCATGACACAGCCACCATGAATAACTTGTCCGCCATCAGTCCTGCCTTGGGGATCTTCTTTGTCCTCTTCATCAACTTCAGTGCCGATCTGTGGGTTTCGCGGTCTGCAGCCATAACTCTCGCTTCGGCCTTTAACTTTACCGGGCTCGTGATCCTTGCGACCTGGAACGTCCCCGAGGCTGCGAAGTGGTTCGCATTCAGTGTATCATACTCAGCTGTGGCCGTGTCATCAGTGCTCTACAGCTGGGCTAATATCATCCTGAAGTACAACATCGAGGAAAGGGCACTGACACTTGTACTAATGACCGCTATTGCCACGTCAACAAATGCATGGATACCACTGCACTGTACAATTTACCCTACTGTTGAATCTCCCCGCTTCCAAAAAGGCTACGTCTACTCGGCTTGCATGGTTGCATGTGTATGCCTTGTCACATTGACACACATAATATCGTACCTTTTTGGAAGCAACGGGTAAACACCACTTTCCACGCATGATTTTAATTATGGTAATCAGTGGCTGACTAGGTGAAGATAAAAACGCTCGGGCACCGCACAAAGGCTTGTCGAGTCTGAGCCAGAATTCGAAAGGGCGTCGGTCGTCGCAAAAGATGCTCATAGATCCACTGAAATCAACTTGATTAAGAATGCCGAATCACAGCCCAAGCTGGCTAACATCCCCACGGATGGACTCCCGGCAGCTTGAACATTTCGAACTTTGCTCACCTATCCGCCACGCAGCCTTGGCAACTTGTGTTGAACCAGGATTAAGGTGATCAAGTGCTCGCTGCCCAACCTCCCTTAGGATATCTTCTATGAAGGCTGCAGGAAATGTCCCTATATTTCGACATCTCAGGCAGTCAGCGCTTTAAATTCTACTAGAATATAGCTGTTTGCCTGGACTTGAAACTTCAGCTGTTCTCGAATATTAGCTGGGCACAAGGTCAGCAGGGAACAGGACATCTGCAATGACGTTGCGACCCTCTTTGAGCATGAGCGTATGATACGGTTAATAGTTTAATAGTTTAGGTGATGCTGAAACTCCTGATAATGCTTGACCGAACCCGTAACTCCTATTTCGCTCCCGCTACCAGATGCCCAATGCAATTTCCTTAACACCCAACATTTCTAAACGATTGTGCCCACAAAGCATTTCCCTTTGAAGCCCACCGCACCCATCCTCTGCTGCCGCAGATATTACTCCATAGTGCCTGTAAATGAAAAGTCCCAGCTGTAGTAGTCCCGAAACACAAAAGACAGTACTGTTGACTCATTCTTTCACCGGTGGCTTCCTAACACCGGTCTTCAAAATTTCGAGTTAGCAAACACTGCGCGTACGGAGTAATGGGAGCTTGCTCTCATGGGTCTGTTTATCGAATGGAACCTGCGTCTCGGCCGTGACCGGCAACTTGCGGACTAAGTCGACGAACCAGATACAAGTTCCAGAATGTTTTCCCCGTTGTTGAATTGGCAAGATTATGATCTTGCCTTGTGCGTTGTGAGAATCGGAAGTGTGTCACGTACCGTGTCGTACCCGCTACGGGTCATCTTGATGAAGTAATACGATCACTCTTTGCTGAGAACGTAATGGGATATGAGATTAGGAATTGCTGTGATGCGTGTGCTCCCAACAGTATGCTGCGGACTTATGGGTCTCGCTGATTGTGTCGTGTAGGTCGTAGATTGCCGGCAATCGGTCGGCTACACTCCAAATTGTGAGGTAAAAGATGTAGGTAGTTGGCGTAGCGTTATGAGGACCGGGCGATGTGTCTGCTGGGAAGACGGCCCACTGAGTTCAGCACTATCAGCAATCCTGCAGTACACTTTGAGGCGAGCAAAGCCGTAGTGGCCAGACTTGAGGACTGAAGGTTGTTCAGACTATTCCCCTAAACGCAAAACACTGGACGCACATTACACTGCTTTGCCCCACAGTCTGACGACTTGTCCTGTTTTCCCAAGCTCCCGAAAGCAAGTTCACGAAAGACCACTGAATCCAGCACTTTTGAACCCTGTAGATCTCTTTTCTCAAAACTCCGATTTGTCGATACTGGCCAGCCGTGTACCAACAGATGGTATTTATAGTAACAACCCTGGGACAATAGATTTGGGGCTCGATCTGCCGGCGCGAGATGATGTGCTTGATCGGATTGGCGAGTAAAGTGTTGTTGCCTTATTGGTGATGGGCCATTCTTTATGACCATCCAGGTATGGGTCCTAAAGTCAGACAAACAGGCTTCTTGGGAGGCCGCCGGCCGCAAATTCAGAGAGGACCCATTGCGGTTGAGACGACAACACTCAACAAAGATTTTCTCCCATGCGATCCTCCTTTAAATCATTGAATCCATAGATGATGAGCCTTCGCTTTTAATCTATGTGGCGCCAACTGACCGCGGCCACGTTGACATCCTCCGGATCCTGACTCCACCCCGAGCAGTACTTGCAGCCCGAAAAATTTCGAAGCTTCATCCACAGAGAATGAGGCCCAATCACGTCGGCGACGCAGGCCCACCGGTTCTCGCAATTGCCAAATCAAATGGCCCAGGGACACGTTTATGGATTCGTCATGCGCGCCAATGCACCAACTCTGCGCCCTCTCCACACATGACCGGCATCATCTGCAGGAACCACAATACCAATTCCTGACTTCCTGAAAAAGCCCGCTGCAGCGTCGAGGACCTTGAGAACATGGGCTTTGGCGTGCCGTCTTGCCCCACTGATCACCACTTCGGAGCTGCTGCTCAGACGTGACCCCAGGCTGCGACCAACCGACGCTCGGTCACGACCAAGGAATGCGCCATGCGTGGCTGTCCCCGGCCTGCATGAACGCCTGAGCCGCCATAACCGCTGCTCTAGCCGCCGCTATCGCCGAAGTCAGGCGTAGTAGTCTCTAGATTTATTGCTACCTGACATTCGGAAGTGCTACTACTATTTAGGAATGGTTGAAACCTTCTCGGAAGGTCGTTAGAAAGACGACTCAATCGCTGCCTTGGATTGGACCATGATTGTCTTGCGCCTGATCGGGCTGCACAAAGGGACTTGCAGTTCTGAAACGACGTTTTATCAGGTTTGCCCAAGGCATTGCTGCCCAAGCCATGATCTACTCTCCGTGATTTACGCCCTTATCTGATCTAATTGCTGACAGGCTCGAGTGCTTGCACAGAGCGACGCTGGCGATCCCCCAATTTGACTACCCCGGAGAGTGACTCACATCGATGGAGAGAAGGATCATCAGCGACCGTAGACAACAAAGTCAGAATTTCCGTCTCAAAGCTGTGCGAAGCACTTGGGGTTGCCCAGGTGGCAATCATTCCACCAGCTCTGAGGAGGGACTGTATTTGTACGCAATCATTTTGCTTTGCCGCAGAGTTAACTATTTACCTAGGTAAGTGCAAGGAAGTAAAGGTTGGGGCATCTGGGGCAAGTTTCCAAACTCTTTTCTCATCAGCTATGTAATGGAGATCTTGTTACTACATGCCGTTCGGTAACATTGAAGCGGCACTGAAGCAGGGCCCCATGAGGTTACAGCCAAGCAAGCTGGCTACACCGAGTCTTTATCACAAACATTCCTTGGCCTTCACACTCCATGGGTGTCTGCCAATGTGCTCTTTGTATGCTAAGCTCTGAAAGGAGTTTGGAAGCTGTACAGGTTTGTTAGCCTGGAACCTTTTGTAGTATAGATGTGAGTGATAGGGTTGTGTTGTAGCTTGATGGCCAAGGGGCAGGAACATACCAACATGGTGGAGGACATTGAATTTTGTTTACCTTATGTGAACTGTTCGTCGCCTTGTTTCTCCTGATACAGAAAGTGACTAACCCAGAACGACTGCGTTTTGGACTATGCAGTGACGGATCAACTGATGCCTCCATTACAAGGTCGCATACTTTTCCAAGGCTGTATTGGCAACAACTCTCTCCTCGCCCGTCCACCCTGAAGCCATTGGAGCCAGAAATTGTGTTCAGCTAGCCTTGATGTGATTCCGCTTGTGATGGCCCCGCAACGTCTCCAGCAGCCTGATCATCGCCGTCTTGGCTCTCGCCGTTTGCCAGGTCAAGAAGCCGGTGCACATCAGCTCGAAGCAAACCCATGTGTCTCTCTAGATTCCACTCCAGTTGCCTGGGCTCTGGATTCTTGGCCATCGTTCCTCTCAGATACAACTCTGCGATTCTGTTGCGGTGGTCACGAAACAGACGAAGCTGTGCCAACATCTTTTGGATGCGGTTTCGTGTGCGATCAATGTGGTCTTGCTCGCCGTTGATGAAAGTCTCCGATTGTTGTCTTGCCATTGTTATGCAGTCTTTGATGTGATCACATGCCAGGGTCACATAAAGGTACCGTCTCACATCATATTGGCTCAGTTCATTCACTGCGGCCTGCAAGTCGTTGCAAAAATGGTCAAAAAATCTGATCGTCTGAGCCATTTGGGAGAGGTACTCTCGCGCTTCTTTCTCCAGTGTGGCTCTTGGGCTGAGGTCCGCCGTCTGTTGTTGCGATTCGTGATCCATGCTGGTTGGTCTGAATCGAATGGAAGAACTCTGAGATGGTTGAGGAGAGAGTGGTTGACTTTCAACGATGTGGTAGATTGTAAGACAGCGCTATTTGTTAAGGACTATGTTTGTTTGTGAGATGGTCTGGAGATGGCGACGTGGGACGAAAGAAAGAAATGGGAATTTGGTATTTGATGAGTGATGCCTTGGGTCCAAGTCTGGTGTAAAACGACCGCCTGAGCCTTGTTGCTAGTCGAATTTTAGTAGCATATTAATTTGTACCGTCACAAGTCACTTGACTATCTGGATAGGTTCAAAGGATGCAGGGAGCTCATAAAAACAACCATAATCCGTCTAAGATTGAGCATTTTGAGCTGCTGGGTTTTGTCTTAATTCTTGAGCCCGTTGCCACTTGAGTTGCAGCGCTTCTATTACTCTAGGTGCTAGAGGCTTTCCACCCACTTCTGCATTATGACATTGATTGATTCACTACGAAATGGTAAGACCAGTGTAGCTATACTCTCATATTTCCAACGCTTGTCAAAGTTATATTTGGAGGGGCCCCAGGGGGGGTTGTTAAAATGTGAACCTCCCTTCGACTTCTGACATTGCTCACAATGGGCAGGTCGACAGAGCAAACAAATGTAACTGATACACAATCGACTTCTAGAAGATCTCCGAAATGTAAAAGTTTGCTTGAGTGGTGAGCTACTTAGATGCTATGTTCTTAGCTCCACGATATTCTCATCGGACCCCAACTATCCAATGATTCTAAACCTGCAGGGTTCAAATGAATGTTGCACCTCCGACATCTGGACAATGCTTGGAACAACCCACATCAAGCACACATTGTTCTTGTCACGGTCATGCTCATTTGGCTTGAAACACCAGAGCAACTATGGACTGGAAGCTGGCACATGTCACAAACCTGTAAGCCCACAGATTGTGTAGTGCACAAGTGACTAGAGAAAGGAAATGCAGGCACTCATGTGGGCTAAGCAGCTGTCCGTGAGAGATTACAATTGGCACAAACGAGGCGTCAGGAAAGTGACCAAAGAAGTTTGTATGTTTGGAGAGGACTGGCAGGGTTAGGGCATCTGGGTGAGGTCTGTCCATCTGCTTTTGGTAAGCAGGCTGGCTGGGGAAAGAGTGGGGCTCTGTCCGTCCAAAAGATGGAAATGTTTGGCACTGGAGCGATTCTGGATGCGAACCACAGGAATGTCGTCACCAATTTTGGCATGTAGACGCATGGGAATTTAGGGGATACGTAGTTTAGAGTGGGAATCGAAGATTCGGAACATTGGCTGATAGTGACACGGATCTTGACTTAGCCCATCACATCGTGGATAAACTGCCCTCCATGTCAGCCTTCGCTTCGTGCCCATTTGCACGTGGAGCCACCTGTACGATCTGATGACGTCACGGCCCGTTACGGCCTGAGCACTTTGTGAGTTGACGGAGGCGCGGAAACATTGTCGATATCTCTTGGCTACGGATCAGTGCGTGCACGATGGGAGCAATAAATATCAAGGGGGTGCAAGCAAGGGAGAATCTTCTCTTGCAAAGCTGTGCTTTAGAGGCCACCATCGTAATCGAGCCAGCCGTTAACGGGTATCTCCACCCCCTTCGAATTGCACATCCCCGGCCTCCAGCGAGACGATACCATTTTCCTCCCACGCCCGGCATGAGCATGAGCAGCTTCTACTGAGCACATGTGGAAGACTACCTGACTAACCAAGCGCCTCATTGAGAGAGTGCAAGCTACGAGGCAAGCAGTCCAAGACCATGGCCGCCGCTGCGAGTCCATCCCCGAGGCCCCTGGACCTCGCCATCATCGGCGGCGGCGTATCAGGGGTTACTCTCGCAATAGCCTTGTACAAGCGGGGAGTTAGCTGCACCGTCTACGAGGCTGCCTCAGAGCTGACTGAGACCCGCGGGGCAGTACCGATCAGCCGCAATGCCCTGCGCGCCATGGAGCAGATCGACCGCTGCGTCCTAGGCGCCTTCAACCTCGTCTCGACTCGCAACCAATCTGCCTCGAAAAGAAATGTGTGGTGTGATTATGTGGACGGCATGTCACCCCAGCCGGCAACCCATCTTGACCCTCTGTTCTCCATTGTCGGCGCGGAAAATGTTGGTCATCATGTTGTGCCTTGTGCACGCTTCCTGGACGAGCTGGTGAGGCTTCTACCGAGAGACACGGTGAGGTTCGAGAAGGAGTTGAAGCATGTATTGGACGATAGGATTGGATCTGGCAAGAGTAAGCAATACGTTGGATGTAATCGCGATGCTGTGCAGTGTGCAAAGACTGTCCGTCTTGTATTGGAAATGTTCAGTAGTCCTCAGTACTCGGAACAACAGTCACCATTCCACCACTCCCACGTCCCATCGAGCATGGAATGAATAATGCTGATCAATGCTTCACAGTGCTCATGAAGTTCGCAGATGGATCTGTGGCGGAAGCAGACGCGATCATTGGCTGTGACGGTGTCAGATCTCGCACAAGGGCCATCATGGTTGGCGAAGAGCACCCTGCCGCAATGGCTTCGTACACCCACAAGTACGCCTACCGTGGCCTCGTTCCCATGTCACAGGCGTCAATGGCACTAGGTGACGAGAGGGCGATGAATGCAACATGCTGGGTGCGTGGACGGACAGCCCCCGCCGGCAACGAATACAAGGACTAAACAAGATCTGCAGTTGGGGAAGAACCGGCACTGTATGACGTTCCCTGTGGACCAGGGCCAGAACATGAGCTTTCTAGCTTATGTGACAAACGATCGTGGAGGATGGCCGAGCGACAAGACACAATGCCTGCCCACAACAAAAGCCGAAGCTCTGGACGATTTCCGTGCCTTTGGTCCAAATGTCAAGCATATTTTCAAGCTTGCAGTAGGAGACTTCGAAAGGGTGAGCTGAGTCAACTTGTTAATGTCTTTTTCTTTTTTGCCAATACCTTTTTTTTTTTTGCCAATACCTTTTTTTTTTCCCCTTCCTTTTTACTTTCAATTTGCTTTTTATAGAAAAGGTGGGTGTGTCCCGACCGCTGACATCAGGATAGTGGGCGATCTTCGACCTTGGCGACTACACCCTCTCCTCCTATTTCAAAGACAGAATATGCCTGCTCGGCGAATCAGCACATGGTTCGAGTCCACATCATGAGGCTGGGGCGAGTCTCTGCATCGAAGACGCTGCGGTTTTAGCGTCCCTCCTATCAACACCCGAAATCAAAGGCGCGGAGATGCTCGAGAAGGCCTTCGCGGCGTATGACTCCAACAGGCGCGAGCGGACACAATGGCACGTACAAAGCAGCCGACGGGCAGGAAATCTTGCAGAATACCTGACCAAGGACGTTGGAAAAGACATCGGCAGGATGGAGAAAGAGTTAAACGAGCGGCTGGACCATATATGGAACTTCGACATCGAGGAGGCAATCCGGGAGGCGATCAAGGATCTGCGACGGAGGCTGTCCGTGCCTGGTTTACACAAATACGACTCCCAGAAGATGCCTTGGTTCTTAAACGAGGACAATGGCCTAGAGACGCACTAAAACGAACTCAGCGGACCCTAGGTATTATCAGAAATGTGGCACGATTAGACGTAGAACATCAAGCATGGAGGACGGTCAGTACAAGCGTAGGCGTCAAAAGATGGTCCAACATTTTAGAGAAATAATGATAAACTCAAATTTTGCGAAATAATCACTGCCCCTTTTAATTCTCCAAAATGGATTTCTCGATTCCCGTCTCATGCTTACTGGCCTCAATGTAACTCCAAAATCTTGAATGATATCTGCTCAACCCAATCCTACCCTTAACCGTTCACAATTCCTGGGAGGCTTGTCATGGGAATGCGGACCATTGGGCAGCCAATTACCCATGCCACTCCGAAATCAGTGCTATCACCCATGTTAGGGAGCCCCGGACACTGCATCTGGCCATAGCTTGGACGCAGTTCAGAGGAATTCTCTGGGGGCCCACATAATCTTGTTGGCCACATCAATTGATATGTCGGCGGACTACTGCGGATGGAAAAATTGTCTCCAGGAATGGTTGCAGTAGTGGAGGCAGACACAACGGATACGAAGTACGAGATGAAGGCTAGATTCGAGAGAATATGACCTAGGAACACCATTTTGTTACACTCTGATCCGACTGATTGCGAGATGCGTGGGTGCGTATAATAGCTGAGTGGACGGCAGGCTTCTAGTCAAGAGCGAAGAAGTCCGTTCTGAGAAGATATGGAGTTCGAGCCTGTTCAAGTGACGGGAAACTGTCTAGTCACCTATATAAGTGTGACAGTAAACAGCACTGGCATCCATTCGAAGATCTACATTGAGCATGTTACGAAGGTTGCTCAAGTGTTCACCCAGCGAACAGCCAGTGTATCACTTCTCCGGGGCTAACAATCTAGACACTTGGAATTTTAAGATGCGGTATTGCCAACTACCGACATTCTGCTGCCTTCCTTCTTATTAATGAGCATTTGGGACCTCTGGACCTTCAGGACAGCACTTTTGGATTGGCCAACCCGGCCCCAAAATACACCCTTGTGACATTTGATCTCTGCAAAATTTGTTGGATTCCGTTTGCATAAACCCAGGCCTAATGCGTCTGTTAATTACCATGCAGAACAAAGCGACCGACATGAAGAACGAAAGCCTGCACGTATCAATGCGGGAATCCCATATCAATATCGCCCAACTTTTTGAGAGATAACAACACAACACATGTTCCATTGATGAATGGCTCGCAAATTGCCAACATCACGCGTTCTGCGACAGTTGGAGAGGTGCTCCTGGAGAACAGCAACTAGGATTAGGTGCATGTGTATCTACTTAAGCAAGTACCTAGCCTCGGTCATCAAGTTGGAGAACAGAAGTTTTGTAGTCTGCAGGGACTAAATGCCCCAACTTATGCAACTTGGTCAGCTGTCTTTGGAGGAAGCCCGACTGCATCAACGAAGTGCTGTGTTGGGTGAGATGCTTCTTAGGCTCATTCCCCACACACTTGAAGACCGAGAAACAAAGGCAAGAAGCAACAAAAAAGTATTCAGGGGTCCATGCACGATGCAAATTTCTGGCCAGCAAGTGTCACATTCAAAGGATCAGCTTAGACGCGGTTAACCCATGATCCAGTGAGTGGCCACATCACCAAGCCATCCGGTACGAAGCCGTTCCGAAGCTTATCCGCGCTTAGTTGGACCTATACATCGAAAGGCCAGCGCGCTAGTAGTCTAATAACAGCTCTCCAGCGGCCGCACACAGCCGCAAGTAGGTGGGTGGGTGCTTGCTCCGCCCCCTGTCAGCTGGCTTCTGGCGCGGGCCTCAGCCGCCGGAACGAGCACGGGTAGTCATTCTTCCTTTTAGAAAGCTTATGTTCAATTTGACAGGCCTGGTCTGCTTCCGGGCTTCCGTGCCAATAAGCCACGATCTCAGTGAATTTGGCCAGCGCAGAATTGAACCCACGATGCACGGATTATGGTCAACAGACCAAATGAACTACGACGACACAGCATGGTGACAGTGGATTTCGTAAATAAAAGCTGGCCCCCGGCCCGTCTTGGTGGGCTTCTTCAGCCAAGACATTAATACATCCATTTCTTCTGCACAGCAAATTACTCAATCTCTATTGTTTCTGCTACAGAAGAAAACCAGGCCTTAACAATGTATCTCACTTCAATTCTGCAATCTCTCATCGCTTTGGCAGGAGTCTCAAGTGCTCTACCGGCCATCCCCCGATCCTACAATATTCCCGCTGCCGATGGCTTTCCCAACCCAGCCCCGGAACAGCTGGCAGGCATCCAGCAAAAGGCAGGTGGCCAGCTACCCAACGCTCCTCCGCCACCAAAGCTCGCCAGCAGCAGCTTGACCGCCTTCCAACTCATTGCCTTCAACGAGAACTTCGAGGTCGCCTACTTCTCATCTCTCATCGACAACATCACCAACAACGTCCCCGGATTTGAGTTGAGCGACGGCAAGAAGAGAGACGAGCTGCTCTCAATCTTAGAGGCCGTCAAAGCTGTATGCCGTATTAACCCCCTCAGTGCTGGGCCACAATGCTGACCCGCTACACAGCAAGAAGAGCTGCACGCCATCAACGCCCACAATGTCCTGACCAACTTCGGCGCCTTTGCCCCTCCGCCGTGCTCGTACAAGTTTCCCACGTCTGACATCAACTCCGCCATCACCCTCGCTGAGACCTTCACCGCCTTCGTGCTAGGCACGCTGCAGGATGCCTCGCAGCTGCTGGCCGCCAACGGCGATGCCGGCCCCGTCCGCGGCGTGGCGTCGGTGATAGGCCAGGAGGGCGAGCAAAACGGCTGGTACAGGACCTTCCTAGGCCTCAAGCCGAGCGAGAAGCCATTCCTCACCACCTCCGTCGCGGCGTTCGCCTTCAGCAAGCTGCAGGACTTCGTGGACAGCTGCCCGTTCGACATGAGCCAGATCGACATCCCCGTCTTCCCGGCCTTGAGTGTGCTTAGTGGCTCGGGTGGTCTGGACGTCGAGGCTCGGGACCAGTCGCTCTCATTCGAGGCCGATCTATCTGGCGCAGAGGGCGCCGAGAAGTATGTCGGTGGACAGGGTGATGGGTTGTATGTCACTTACCTGACGGGACAGAACTTGCCTGTTAGTCAGCCAGTGACGAACGTTTCCTGGGATGGCAAGAATATCAAGTTTGAGGCATCTTTCCCTTTCTCGGCGAATGTCATGGAAGGACTCTCTGTCGCAGCTTTGACAACAAAGGCAGACTTCTCAACACCTGGTGATGTTGTCACAGCTACCTTGGCGGCGCCTGGATTGATTCAGGTGAATGATAGGGTTTAGCGACGAAGGTGGTTTTTTTTTTTTTTTTGCAATGGCGCCCTGGGACTGCATACTGCTTGAGAAGCTTGGCTCACCTCTGATACCCTGCCTAGATGGATATTTGCTTGGTTCATTTTTAGATAGCGTGTCTTTGTTCCTTCTTTGTTGCACGTTATTTTAGCATTTTAATATAGAACAGTGCCTCGGAGCTTGATGGCTTGGATCCTGGGATATGATCAATGCTTGTCAGTGGATGAGCCCTGCGGGTGAAGGAACGTCAAATCCCAATTGCGAATGGCTCGGGGACCGGGGGCTTGGGAGGCGGTCTCTGGAGACAATGGCCTCAAGTGCTCCGGATGAAGATTGGACCTGCGGATCCGCAGATGACTTAGCCCGGGGGAGAGGTGTTATATATTATCAGTGGACGAAGCTATTGCCTGCAGCATCGTACGACTACTAAAGCCACACTGGCCTATCCGCCCGGCCGATCCTCACTGCCCATATCTCCGAGGGCTAACCCTGCATGGGATGAACTTACCCCAGATTCTGTACCCTGGCCTATGCCTTGGCAGCCCTTGTCAACCAAGCGCTAGATGCAGCTGCTGGAGTCATGCTTTTGACATTTCAGAACTTGCGGGATCGGGTGTTTCTAGGGACAGCTTCGCACTGCAAAACGTTTTTTATTTACTGATATTGACTCACTGGCGGCCGGAAGGTAGACACATGTTCATGAGCAGCTATATCAAAACTCCGTGGGTCGATTTGTTCCTGTCAGCACCTGTCAAGCTGACGTCTCCCGGCCACGCCCCCCTCCAAGAAACGATCCCCGCATTCTGTATTCTTGACCTCAATCGACTAGCAGACGTTGCGAGTGGTTTCAAGAGGGGGCTCATTCGGTAGTTAAGAGTTACCTTAGCTTCTCCTTAGGCCCAGAAGCCAACCGGCGGAGGGGACAGGATCCTTACCGGACTCGCGGAGCATTCATGTTCACGGCTCCCCACTGGCAAGTGACCAATAACATGTCTTTTGGCAGGCCAGCCCATGCAAATCTCGCCTTTTGTTAAACTCAATGTGTGGAGGGAAGATGATGAGAGCCGTAGATCATCTAGGTTCGATGACACCCGGTCGTGACTGGCACGAGGTAGGGTAGTGGTCTCAGGCCTGGAGTTTCCGAATCCCGAGCTGCTGGGCCTTCACATATAGAGCGCTTGGGACTCTACACCATGGTCTCTTCCTGCTCGCACAAACTAACAAAGCTGGTGTCTCGCATGAATTCTTTTCCCAACATATCCTAGCAAGTTCTTGCCTCCGAACTGCGCAACCATGCCGAATCGCAAAATTTCGAAGCCCGACATCCAAGAGTCTCGATTCGATTACCACAATGATATAGGAGCCACCTTGCAAGAGGCTAGGACGACTGGTGCCGTCTCTATATCGGCGGAGCTATTTGAGAAGCTATATCTTGCTCCCAAAACGGATGTGAGCGGTCAGCTGAGGAAGACTTTTGGTAACCCGACCCCTATGTGAGTTTTCCTGGCGGTCGATTCAAAGCCCACCTTGTCCCAATGTATCAAGCATGGCTGATTACATCCACGCTACAGAGGTCTCGTAGGATTTCTTCTCGCTTTGACGCCCTTGTCGTGCGATCTGATGCAATGGCGGGGCGCCTCTAGCAGTGGCTCGAACGGAATGTGAGCCCTCGTTGGCCCCGGAACGGCACCTAGTGGTTGACGATGGCTGACCCCCTCCAGCCCACAGTTCTTCTTCTTCGGGGGCTTGCTCCAATTTACTACTGGAATCCTCGAGTTCGTGCTTGGAAACACGTTCCCGTCCGTCGTGTTTTGTACATTTGGCGCTTTCTTCTTGTCCCTCGGTGGCACACTCAATCCATCTTTCGCCGCATTCTCGTCATTTGCTCCGGCAGGACAGGACGCGTCCGTCGGTCTTACGACACAGGCATTCAACGCTGGATTCGGTAAGTTGCCTCGGTGATCATCGTCGGCCCTTATAGTTGGCTTCTATGCCGCGCCAAAGTTGTCGGACTGACAATTGTGGACGCATCGCTGCGTTTCGATAGGTTTCTTCCTCGTCTTCATGGGAGTTGTGTCGTTCATCTTCTTTGTCTGCGCATTTCGAACAAATCTTTGCTTTGTCATCATATTCCTGACGCTGGTTCTTACCTTCGCCCTGTTGACCGTGGCGTACTGGCTGCTTGCCGAGGACTTTACAGGGAACGCCTCGACTGCCAACGATTTTGTTATTGTAAGTCGGCTTCTGTTCCACACGCTGCATCATGTTATCACCTCTTCCGGAGAATGCGAGAAAGTTGACAGCTCCCAGGCTAGTGGCGCATGTGCTTTCGTTTGCTGCGCAGCCGGCTGGTGGATACTCTTCGCCGTCGTTCTCGAGTCTGTCGATTTTCCTTTCCAACTGCCAGTCGGTGACTTGAGTCGCCTGGTCAAGCCCAGGAGCAAGCCTGGACCTGCTCATGTCCGCCATGAAGATGTTTGATCACGGCACGTTCTGCCGGAAACACAGTTGTTGCAAATGGTCAAGGCGAATGGCAGAAACCTCTGTAAAGGCTATCCAGGTGCTCGATCATTTAGGTATTAGGTTAAACTTCATGAAAATGTTACGGGAGTTGGCATAGGCGCATGACATATACTTCATTCAACGCACTGCATACTCGTGACGCCGCTCATACCTACCACAGACTCACCACGTTGAAAATCAAAATTCGGGACACACACATACAGCGCCCAGGTATCACATACACGCGTGGGCAAGCTATTTTACTTCTGGGACTGCTGTCCTACCTACAGTACTCGGTAGGCACATCAGAAACTTTTTCTGGAACGAACATTTGAGGTCCACTGCCTGGGCTTGCCTCGTACAGCTTACTTTTATTGTCTCTTGCCACCCGAAAGGGTTCCCTTTCCCAATTTCTAGCCCTGAATCATTCTTTCCTTGCCTTATCTGAACAACTTCATCTACTGTCCCGGGCGAAACTCGCTACACCTTTCCTGTATTCCGCAACTTTACCGCAAAACCGACCTCGAAACCCGTTCGGATGGTCAATATCTTACTCAAGTCTGCTCGACTGTGAAAAAATTTCTCCTACATCACAGGGCCGCAGATTACCCTTGTAGGCTTCCAAGACCTTCTGGGCTTCTGAAACTGCATCTGCCAGCCACGCATGCTTCGATACCATTTCCGAACACATTGCCAGCAGAGTTCAGTTTTCAGTCCTGATAATTGCACTTGAAGCACCCCGTTCGACCGTTTGTCTTCTTTCATATGGCCTGATTTTCAATTGCTGCTGACCCAAGCTTTGACGCACCTTCCAATGCCCTTTCCTCGATCGTTTTGAAAGCCCAGGCTTCCGAACGAAAGCTCCTTCCGCGAACAGCACAAAATTGATGCCCCAGGAGAGCCGGGAAGTGCCTTACCTTTTTTTCCTGGCTGCCTGATCAGCATCCTTTTGACCCCCATTTACTTTTCTTTCTTCTCTTTCCAAGACTCCCACCATTCTATTCATCCATCAGACACCTCTTCGCACCACAACATACTGTTTTCAAGCGGCATCAGCAGTCTACCTAGGTAGTATTCCATAATTCAGCAGTACAAGAAAACGGCACCTCGACCACGCCATGTCACAACGAAGTGGTGCTGGACCCGGAAGAGGAGGTGAAGGATCCCAGAGAGGTGCTGGTGGATCCCAAAGGAGTCATGCAAGCGGGCAGCCTCGAAGCAACGCCTCCGGATCACAGAGAGGTGCTCAGGTACCCCCTCCTGTTGGAGAAGTGGTAGGCCGGCTTTACAGGTACGCCACTCCTAATAAAGCTTTGGAAGCAGCAAAATGACTAATGCCGGTTTTCATACCCATGCGAGCAGACCTCCTAGAGACCAAGTGCCGACACTCAACAGAGACGTACTAGGCCTGGAAGAAGAGTACGAGAATTCCCCGAATCTCGGAGGCCTTTCTCTGGCTCCAGAGCGTTTTCCCAACCGGCCGGGATTTGGGACCCAGGGGGAGAAAACCATCGTCTGGACGAACTATTTCCAACTTCTGGTGGATGACAGGCTTGTCTTCTACCAGTACGACATTGAGATAGAGCCTCAGGCAGTGGGAAGAAAACGCGCTCGGATCATCGAACTGTTTTTCCAGCGACCCGAGTCTATCGCCATGTCCGACAGAATTTGCAGCGACTTCAAGTCAACACTGCTCTCACGTGTCCTTCTTCAGGATGATTTCACCGCATGCAATATCATCTATCAATCCGAGTTCGAAAACCAGCCTGGACCACGTGCCACAGTACATCACCTGCATTTGAGGTACAAGAAGATATTGCCTGTTCGACACTTTCTCGAGTCCCTAACAACGACCAATCTGGCCCCGGCTTGCGGTGAGAAGGATGCTCTCATCCAAGCATTCAACATTTTCTTGAACCACTACGCTAAGTCTCACGGCAATCTGGTTACCATCGGGAGCAGAACGTTTCCGAAGGACTCAGCTGGCAGAGACCTAGGCAGCGGCCTGATGGCTGTCAGGGGTTTCTTCTCAAGTGTTCGGGCCGCTACGGGTCGTATTTTGGTCAACGTCAACGTCTGCTGCAGTGCGTTTTACCAACCCGGCCCCTTGGCTCGCCTCATGGCAAAACACGGGTTGCAGGACAGATACCGACTGGAGCAATTCCTCAGAGGTGCCCGCATAAAGACGTCTCACGGAGGGACCCCAGGTATCCGAACTATCATAGCGCTGGCCTCTCCGAACGACGGACGAGGCTCGAATCAACCGCTGCCCCGAGTACCCGAATTTGGAGCCGGCCCAAATCAAGTGTTTTTCTGGTTTCAGGAGAGACAACTATATGTGACTGTATTCGAGTTCTTCCACAGATGTAAGTTGCAATGACCAGCCCCATTCCAAGAGGAGTCCAGTCGTGACTGATGTTGCCGAATTCAAGCCTACGGCATTCGCCCGAACGAGACACTTCCCGTGGTCAATGTCGGCTCAAAAGTCAGTCCTGTGTACCTCCCGCCAGAAGTTTGCGAAGTTATGGCTGGTCAGAAGGCTCGGGTCAGACTCAACGCAGAGCAGACGAGCAGGATGATTGGTTGTGCTATTCGAAGGCCTGCAGCAGCTCAGAATGCGCTGTCTATTGCTCAGGAGGGACGTTCGATGGTCGGAATGTCACGACAACATAATCAATTGCTGGTAAGCCTTTAGCAGTGAAAAGCAGACATATCGTCACTTGCTCATCAAATTGACCCCAACACAGGACCACTTCAGAATTGGATTTAACGAGGAGTTTATATCCATCGCAGCCCGTACGCTGGCCAAACCAAAGGTCATGTATGGCAACAACAGATCCGCTCTAGTGAATCCGTCCGCTGCATGGAATCTCCGCGGCCAAGTCATGGCACTACCTGCTACGATACCGACAGGAACATGGGGGTGGCTATATATTACCATGGCCGAAAACAGGCCCAGCTTCCAGACCATAAATCATCTCCAAGCCGCATTAGAGTCCTTCCGTGCGTCACTGCAAGCAACAGGCATCAGAATTGGCGAGGCCAGTCCGGGAAGCCGACGAATTCAGCTGAGAGATGTGGAAGACCCTCTGTTGGAAGAAGTGCTTACGCCGGCCGCAGAGAGACTTCGCCTGCTCTACATCATTCTGCCGGTCAAGCATACTGCCCTCTACAACCGGATCAAGCAAATTTGCGACATCAAAATCGGGCTTCTCAACATATGCTCTGTTGGAAATAAACTGGTTGATTCCCCTGGGAGACTGCAATACTTCGGAAATGTGGCGCTGAAATTCAATCTCAAAGGTGGAGGGCACAATCAGCTTGTGGAGCCATCACGTCTTCATTTTATCTCGCAAGGAGACACAATGATTGTCGGGATTGATGTCACACATCCGAGTCCGAACTCAAGCAGTCAGGCGCCCAGCGTCGCTGCTATGGTTGCCAGCACCGGTCCGGACCTAGCTCAATGGCTAGCTACCTCGTCTGTTCAGATAACGAGGCGCCAAGAGATGGTTGATAGCCTCAAGGACATGTTAAAGCGCCATTTGGGTCTCTGGATATCAGAAGGTCAGCACAGCATGTTCCCGCGGAACATCCTAGTGTACCGCGATGGTGTCTCTGAGGGCCAGTACCAAATGGTAAAAGACCATGAACTGCCGCTTCTCCGACTTGCCTGCGAAGAGGTCTATGACCCTGTTGGTCAACCGCGCCCACGTATCACCATTGTGATAGTCACCAAGCGTCATCACACCCGTTTCGGGCCGACGAAAGAGGGCCAAGCTGACAATAACGGCAACTGTCTGGCGGGAATTATCACAGATCGCGGAATCACTGAGGCCCAACAGTGGGATTTCTGGCTGCGTAAGTCTGTTCAACTCATTACCCATCATAATGCTTTCCATTCCCTACAAGTACTGACATGAGCACGCAGAGGCGCACTCTGCGATACAGGGACACGCCCGGCCAGCGCACTATTTCGTAGCACACGACGAAATCTTCCGCGTAACTCGACCCGAGATAGGCTACACCGTTGCGGACACACTGGAGGACGTTACCCAGAGCCTGCACTACATCTTTGGACGATGCACGAGGGCTGTGTCGTACTGTACACCCGCCTACTACGCAGACCTTGTCTGCGATCGCACCCGCCGTTACCTCAGCAACTATTACGATCCTTCCACACACTCCGACATTGCTTCAGTGATAAGCGATCCGGAGAATGAGGAAGATGAGCGCGAGCGAGCTCAGCGTCAACGAGCTTTGCTTCAGGGAATGATCACTCCTCACCCTCGGGTGATAAACAAGATGTATTATATTTAGGTGGCGGAACGCGTCATGACGGCGGGGTGCTGCCAGGTCATGAGCAGATATACCACTCAGGTCCCTCGTTCCGCTTTTCCCCCCTTGTGCTTTATTTGAAACTCTCAACTCAAACTCAATAAAAACAATTTTATTTTTTAGCCAAGTTCGGTTGCACGTGTAACGCATGTGTGTGAATTGTTTTGAGAGGACACGATCACCACGATGGAGAACACATTGGCGGTTGAAGCTGCCAATCGCGTAGGCGAGAGACTAGTAGTGCTGTAATTAGTTCGACCACGTTCGGCGCTGGTCACTCAGCTTTCAAAAATCTTGTGACATAATCCTATTTCGGTACTGGCCAGCAAATCCAGACAGTAAAGCTATGCAGGTACTGGTCTGTGCAGCAGTACATGCCATCGATTCTCGCCATGCAGCACACTTTCAAAGAAAGCGTCAATCACCATGGCACCTGTTTGCGGTCATGGGGCTGGCTCTGGCAGCAACGCATTTCACGCTCAAGCTGTAACTCAGTAGCTCAACCCGAAATCAGCCTGGTGAGTGTGTTGCAGTTGATTTGTCTTCCTAGCTATTGACACCCCATCACCAAGGCAGGCGCCGAGGAAGGGTGGGATTCTCTTGACTTGGCTGCATTTGAGGAACCATCCTGCTGCCGTTGTTAGTTAGAAATACTTTGTATACTGAATCGAGCTAGATTTAGATTTATGCCACACAATCTGTACCATTTAGTGTGAAGATCTTCACCCGTCTCTGCCTATCATGTCTTCTGCCGTCGCGATCCGACCCGCTCGCTTTACGTACTTGCGGTGAGCTATATTGGGCCAATATCAGTAACTCTCTTATACATTTTCCTGGGGTAGCTTTGCGTGATCCTCAAACAGTGGTTTCCTTAGCTCACACTGCCCAGTCACTTGCCATATTTGCCACGTACCTTTCTCGAGCTGCGTTTAGTGGATATCTGGCAGATTGGTTGAAAGCCCTTCTCGAGGAAATGAGCATTGGATGTAATATGGGCATCACCTTGACCGCCGTGCTACAATGGCTAGATACCAACTGCTGAGTCTTGTAATGGTAACAAACACATCACTTTATCTCGAGCTCGCACAAACTTCTCACCAGACATGCAAAAGTTGTCTGGAACTCGGCGAGCTCGAGGTTTGAGGCCTGCCCACACAGAACGCCTGTTCTGGCTTTGAAACAGGCTTAAAGACCACCGGAATGTGGTAGCTCTCAAGTAGCAGGGTAAGCATGTAATGATGGTGAGGCCGAAATGTGATAAATTTGAAGATGGAAACGAGGTCATGGTGCCCGTGAAAGGTGAAAGTTGGAGTCAAGCATCCACATGTTTGATCTTGCTCATGCCTCCATCAACCACGATCTCCTGTCCTGTCACAAAACCGGCGCCCATGAGCCACTCGATCGTCTCCGCGACGTCCTCGCCATAACCAATGCGACCGGTTGGGTGCTTTCGGTGTCGCTCCGCGGGGACATCCTTAGCCCACCACTCGTGGCCCTCGATCTCATCCGCTTGCTTGTTTTCATGCTGGACGTAGATGTACCCCGGGAGAATGGCATTGCACCTGATTCCCCACTGGGCGCACGAGATAGCCATGGCTTGTGTGAGCCCTAGGATTCCGCCCTTTGACGCTGCGTATCCCTCGCAGTTAGGCTCGGACTGGCGGGCACGGAATGAGGCGATGTTAATAATGGAGGGGCCTTGCTTAGCACGTGCCGAGAAGGTGCTCCTGTGGTTTTCCGTGAGCCTGTCTGTAGCCGCGCAAGCAGCCTCTGGTCTGATGACTGAATCCACGTGCTCCTTCCGCCCGTCGTCTTCGATTGTCATGAATGGTATACAGGCCTGGCTGACGAGAAAGGGCGCGGTGAGGTTGGTCTCCATGTAGGCCTGCCATTCGTCGAATACAGAGGGGTCTGCCATGCTGCGGCCCCCGCTAAACTGGGCCCTCGCTATGCCGGCATTGTTGACCAGCACATCGATTCGCCCGCCGAAGAAGTCAGCCGCGGCCTTGATTGTTGATTTGATGGCTGAAGGGTCCCGCAGATCGCAAGCGCCGTGGCCGACAGCTGTTGGGGCCTTTGTGCCGTTGACCTGGCCGGTCAATTGGCCTGGGATATACGTTTTGGCCGTGTACGAGAGCTCCTCGACATCAATGTCAATCAGGAACAGCCTGTGGCCCAAGAGCGCTAGATGGCGGGCAGTTGCACGTCCGATACCCCGAGCGGCCCCCGTAATAACGATGTTCTTCTTCTCCGACATGTCGGCTTGGCGTTTTGAGGTGTGGGTTGGATGCCGCGAACTTTTCTGGTTTTCACAGATTCACGCTCGTGCACGCTCATTTATGGTCCACGATTTCTCCGAAGACACCACAATCGAGTGTCCAGGTGATGCGCAAATCAGCCTTAATAACAGCCTAAAGAAGGTTCCGCCTGCGAGAGGAGCAACCTGCATCCTACGTCACACAGAAGACGGCCAGCCGGACCTCAAACTCCGCGTTGGCCACAAAAGGAACTAGCGCCGCGAAAACGGATGGCTATACCGGCACAGCGCGTCAAATAGCGACGAGTCTCATTCACCACGCCAATATATTGTGCATGGGCACCTATTCCCTAGCTATCGCTATAAATAGCCCCTCCCTGCGAAGCAACATCCCCAGTACACATGTGAGGAGCGCCGCTGTTGTCCAGCATTAGATGTTTATACAGGCCAGATGATACAGTAAGGGCAGGGATCTGGAGGCCTGCCGGAAATCTCTTTCTAAGTTGCCGCCGTTGTAACCCTCAGAGAGAAGATTAATTAAGTATAAGTAGTCCATGCCCTGCATTCTCCAACAGAGAATTGACAGACTGTAATTATTGAGAGCCATGGGCACCGCCAGCCATAACCCATCCCAAAAATCCCAAGAATATTACCACACTTGCACATGGCGAGTGTGCATGACCGCCCCAACGCCTTCGATATCGATAGTCGGCGTGCGTGATCTCAATTGCGACTTAAAATCCTCCTGAAAAAGCTCTTCTTCGTTTTGGGTGGGTCGATACCGAGGTCTGCTAGGTCGGACTTGTGGCGGCTGTCTTCTCGCTCCCTCATATCTCGTTTCCTCTTGCGGTCGGCGCGTATGACCTTGTAGAAAGCCTCTTCGACGTTGGTCCGGGTCTTTGCACTGGTCTCGATGAAGCCGCAGCCGAGCTTCTTGGCCAGCATCCTCCCCTCGCTGATGCCCACGGTCCTCTTGTGGTCCAGATCTGACTTGTTTCCGACCAGGACGATGAGCGTGGCGTCGAAGCCACCGGGCGCGGCATACTTCTCCTTGGTTGTCATGACCTGCTCGAATACCCTCTGGACGGCTTCGAAACTGGGGCGATATGTGACACTGTAGACGATAAGGAAGAGCTCGCTGTCGCGTATCCATTGTTCACGCAGCGCCGTGAACTCTTCCTGTCCGGCTGTGTCGAGGATCTCCAGAAGGCATGCTTCGTCATCAACAACGCATTGTCTCCTATACGAGTCCTCTAGTGTGGGGTCGTACTCCTCAACGAAGTGTTGGTGTGACATCTGGATCCATGAGCAGGTGGTCTACGCTGGGGGCCAGCGGGGGAGCTCGAGCGATCTGGAACCTACCTGGATGGTAAGGGAGGTCTTGCCAACGCCGCCCTCGCCGAGGACGGCTATTTTGACCATGGACATCTTGTTCGCCATGATCAATCAATCTGACAGATACTCTGGGCCCTATCACAGACGCCGACTAGGTTTGGCGCATGAGCAGTGGTGACAGGCAGGGGAATGTTACCGCAGCATCTAGTTGCAGAAAAGAAACAGAGAGCGAAGGATTCATTTCTGCACGCTCGGAATTAGCCCCTGATCCTCGCAGGGCCGGGGACGCGGTGTTTGATTCCAGCCAATCGCTTAGGAACCGGTTGATCAGCATGGAGGTTCGCAAATCTCCTGTTGCTAGCTGTGATCAGTAATTTCTGGGTCTCGATTTGGACCCTGGGGCGGACCGTCCCCTCGGGACAAAAATTGGGTCAGCCACGTGCCATCCCCTATTCCATGGGAGCGAAACTTCCACTTGTGCATTGAATAGGAATCAGATTTGCTGTTTGCGGGCAAGCATGATACGATTGAGTTGTTGGCGTCATCCTAGCTAGCGGTGGACTACAACTTTATTTCACACGGGGTATTAGTATCCTCAAAGTGTTACATTGTGGGATAACCGGCTCAACCCAGGATGTGGGTAAACAATTGCTTCGGGCCTGATTTCCTGAAGATTTCCATGTCTTCGGAGAATGGATGTGGTGAAGAGGCTAGAGTCTTTTTGGGGTCACTTTTTCGTATCTTGAACCCTGTGTGATAAGGCCGACAACAATTGGTGCTGTGGATACTTAAGACAGTTTATCCGGATCAACCGGGTATCAGCAAGTCAATTTTTACACGAATCACGAGTTACCACCCTCTTCCATCTTGTGATAGACGCAACCGACCGAGAATGGGGTGGAACCCAAGCCTTGCTGTCATTCAACATGACGCAGGGATTTCAATTCTTCAGCAAGTCGTTTGATAGCGATCTTCAA
The DNA here is from genome assembly GCA_014872975.1 of Diaporthe citriasiana. Classification (NCBI taxonomy): domain Eukaryota; kingdom Fungi; phylum Ascomycota; class Sordariomycetes; order Diaporthales; family Diaporthaceae; genus Diaporthe; species Diaporthe citriasiana. The sequence goes on along the minus strand of JADAZS010000003.1, from coordinate 481,824 downwards.
TGATTACTTTGCAGACCTCGGGATCCACTGGAGGGAGAATGCACAGCATATTCACCAACACATGCGGTGATTTAGTATTGTCCGAATTGCTCTTACAAATGTCTTTCAAAAGAAAGGGGAGATTCGCACCGGTAAAATCGGAGGGCACACTGGTTTGGTGCTAACTAAGCACCAACTATGCTGCTGTAGCTAATTAGATCGCACCATTTAACCACACTAGACCACCTATACTGGTGTATACCAGGTAGAAGCCCCTACCGGGGCCCTGGGGGCTATTTATCTACTATATAAGTGTCTTTTTAGGGGGGCCCCCCTGCTTTACAGGGCCCCCCCCCTCGCCTACAGCTTACCCCCCCCCCGCCGGGGGCTACACCCCCGGCTCCCCCAAGGGGGGGTTCGGGTTTATAAAGCTTAACCAATTAGAATATAATTTTAAGTCTACTATAATAAGTATATAAGTATAATAAAAGTTTTATTTATAAATTATTTTAAATAAATAGTAAATTAATTAATTAATAATTATAATATTTAATAGTTTTAACTTATTAACTTAATTTAATAACCTTTTATTAATTATAATTTAAATTAATTAAATATTTTTACTTAATACCCCGGTAAAAAATAAGTTAATAATACCCTTAAGAATATTAGATAATATTTTCTATACTTAATTAGCCTTATTTAACCTTTTTAAGTTTATAAAATACTTAACTAATTATAAGATTTATAATATAGCTTAGTAGTATCTTTAAGAAAAGTTTTTAAACTAAATAGTAATTCTTAACTATCTTAAAACCTAGTATATTAATAAGAAGAAGAAGATTATTACTAAATAAATAGCTTATAAGACCTGTAAGATTCTTAACTTTAGCTTATATATAACCTTCTCTATAAAGGTAATATACCGGAAAGTAAAGGTATATTTAAGCCACAATATAAGTAATCTTCTTTATCTTATAGAAGCTATATATAAGACCCTTAAGGATATTACTTAGTAACTTTATCTTAAGAAAGCTTATTAAAAGATAGTAGCCCTTAAGAAGTTTAATAACTAGAAGTAACCAGAAAAGCTTTCTTTTTAGATTATAAGGATAATACTAAAGCTTTTCTTAAAGATATAACTACTTGTAGTATATATAGGTAAGTATAAGGCCCTATAAGGGTATTATATACCCTCTAACTGTAATTATACTATTTATACTTAATATAGCTTAATTTATATAAATTATATATTTAATAAAAATAAGATTAGCTTTTTTTTTAAAAAGATTAATATTTATAATTACTAGTATCTTAATTATAATCTTAATCTTAAAAACCTACTACTAATAGTCTATTTACCAAAAAAGATTATACTAAAAAGAAAACCTTATAAGAAGAGCCCCTTTATAGTAAATAAAAATAGTATCTTTACTAGCTATAAGAAAACTATAATAGGTAAGTAGATAAAGTTAATAACTATAAGTTTAGGTAATAGAGCTGGTAATAAAATAAGGGTAATAATAGCTTTAATATAATATATAAACTTAGCCTTTAAGTAAAATAATTTAACCCTATAATTACTAGATAAAAAGGATATTTATAATAGGAAGTAGTAGTAAGAGGCTATCTGGTAAAACTAGTAGTTAATAAAAAGACTTATAAAGTAAGTAAAATACTAGCCTTAGAAGTAAAAAATACTAGAAATAGTATTATAAGTAGCTTTATCCTTAAGTATAAAGCTAATAGCTAAGAAGTAGTAGAAGGGAGGATAAGAAATTATTAACTAGTTATTACAGGTAAATCTAAGGGTTAGTAATATTATTACTAGTAGTGGGGGTAAGGATAAGATTAAGGGTAAGATTAAAGTTTTAAGGGTTTAAGATAAGTATAAAAATATTATTATTATAGCTAACTAGGTAGCTAAAGGGTATAGTAATAGCTTTAGTATATAGTAATAGTGATATATAATAATAAATATATGGTTATAATAGCTAGTATAGTAAAAAAAATAGTATACTATATAAATTTGGTTAGTATATGTTTTTATTTATACCATAGCCTGTATGTACTGGTGTACCCTCCGATTTTACCAGTGTGAATCTCCCCTTTCTTTCAAAATGTCAGATGGGACGGATATTCGTATACCCTACAGAACACAATCGTGTGATTCACATGGAGTATTGTACCAGAGCAAGGTCTGAAACCTGATCCTGGATTAGGGACTGGGTCTCAGGATCTCAGATTTATTCAGCAGCCGTAACTCAAGCAGAGGTTGGTAACGTAAACTAAAGCAAGAACGCTTTTTCTTGCTCTCTCTGGTACCTCTTGAAGGGTCTAGTATAGTAAGGCTTAGTGAATCATCAACGTGCAGATCTAAGGCCAATCGAAAGCAGAAAGTGAAAAGGATGTCACGCCCACAAGTAGAAACTCAAATACAAATCAGGCATCCAGAACATTTCACACAACTGATTGTAGTCTGAGAATCTGCCTTCCTGCACCAGTACAACCTGCTCGAAACCTCGGAATAAGCACGGCTTTGATTGGAAGTTCCTCTACTGGCCCATAATAGAACTAGACGTGGTGCTGAGTACCTAGGATGCCTGGTCAGTGATGCTGACGGTTGATCACATACATGCCAACTTTCATCAACTTCAGGACTTTCGTGCCACACTTTGTCCTGGACCACAAGCAAATTTTATGCTCCTCGAAAGAAGATGTCATAAGCACAGTTTCGTTTGTACTACCTGGAGATCTGATTCCTGTAAATGTCAGACAAGTTTGCATTAGATCAAAACAATATGAATCAACGGGGTCATCTTTATCTATTCTCTCTTTTCAACTGCATGTAAACAAATCACTCGTACTTGCAACTGATGCACAGGCAAGCTTGATGATTGTCAGTGTTTGCTGTGTTGTGCACATTCTATGGTCTGGGAGAGGCTGACCGATACATAAAGTATCAGGAGAAAGGAAGATATGTTGATTGAGGACCTCTCGGCTGTCTAACATGATTAAAAATGTCAAATGGTAAAGTGGGTGCGTACCAGCGTAGCATAGTTTCCCTAGCCACTCGTAAGGCCGTACCATCCACCGGATATTGCAATCATTGCTTCAACTACATCAATGTATAAATTGACCTCAGAAGTGTCACGAGAGCAATTATCACTGCAGCAGTGCCACATGAGGTACCCAATTGATGCAAAAACAAAAAAATGCTGGGTTGAGAAGCAGGACTATTCGGACTTCGAGCCATGTACTGACTATCCTGTGCAGTGGACCAAATCTGGCTCAAATCACGACGAAGTTGAGCAGCGGTATTAAGAGATAGTGCGAGATCCATTTCTTGAGTGTACTCACTGGTAACTTGGCGCTTCTACTTTATGCGTCGGCCCTTCCGATGCTCTGATGGGGTCTTTTTTATTGATCAAGCCCTTTCCTCAGATCATCTTGAGCGACAAACAAGCAGGCTTTGGTGGAACGTCTCCTTCGGGCACTGATCAGCGCTACGCATCTCATCTCGGCCAAACTGTCAATTGAACTCATGAAAGAGCTGATTGTCGCTCTTATAAGGAAATAAGATCCTGTGTCCCCTCCCCCCACTGAGAGTGCCACGTATGTATGTTGTAGTGTAGAGGATTCCGATGCAGGTGTCTCCACTGCTTTCGCATACCGAGTGGGCTCTCGTGTAAGCATGCATGATACATGTCAGAACATCCACCAACAACCTTTCTTCATCACAATCTTGCGGACTATTGCTTGCATCAGGTGAATTTTCCGACCTGTCATCTGAAAGATTACGACCAAGGCTGCTTGAGGGGCATGCTTTCTTGGTAGAGCAGCGCCAGAGGCCCCAAGCTCTGCCTCACTGAGCTGGTGCGCTGCTCACTGGCCGAGGCAGACGATGCAGATGTTCTCGCCAAGCTTGAGCCTCTACATTGAATAGATGAGAAAGACCCTACGAACCGCAGTTCCACTTTATGTATGATGCTATCATGGTTACTGATGTAAGTGGTGGGTGTCGACGAAGAAGAGAGAATTGAAGAAGTGGCTGGAGAACAGGGATCGGAGTTGGCAGAGAGGTTGCGTCGGAGAAGCAAGGTGAGCCCGACATAGCATTGAATTAGCTGTCTCGAATCCAAGACAGCGGTATTAGACAGGACGACGCAAGGTTTCAGAGACAAAAAAGGACGGGTAAAACGGCTTGGACATTTCCAACAAGGCAGCGAGAAAAGTAGCGATACAAAACTGCATGCAACCAGGGGTTGAGTTGGGGTTGCTGGGTGGCATCTCGCGGTGTTGCATCCCGAAGCCGCGGTATCACCAGCTGACGGCGTGAGGGTGGTGTCACTGGTGTGGCAGCTCGACTGGCTCGGGACTTTGCTGCCGAGGATGACTGCTCATGAGCTGCACAGACGGACTGCGCGGCAAGACGGGACCAGCCTGGCAGCTCCACGCTGGGCACTTGGCAGCAGCTGGGCCAGCTTAGGTTCACGAGCTCTTGCAAAACTCAATCGGAACCGACGGGACAGGGCTGAACATGCGAAGCTTCTGCCCAGGAACACGGCACCACGGCACACTGTGCCTACGGGCTCTCGGGGGCGTCCTTGAAATGCCAATGAGGACACATGTGGCACGCAGTGTGAGACGAGATAGCGTACCTAGTGTAGACACACACAATAGCGCGCCATCAGCCACAATGGGGCAGCTGTCCTCTGCGTCTTGGCTGCTTGAAGAGGGGTAGTGGAACGGAGACGAGCTGCCTTGACATCCAGGAACACAAGGTAGAGAGGGTTGAGGGGTACTGTCAAGGAGATGCGACAGAACAACCTTTTTGACTCTGGTTTATCTGATAGTTGGAAGCTTGTTGCTGTGACTGGGGCTCCGGCGCAATTCTGGTGCAACCCAATGCACGCAATCAACCAGCCTGGCTTGTTCTAGACTCTACTATTGGACCGGCCAGCACACACTGGAATTTCAGCACCTAGCATAGCATTTACCAACCGGCTGTTGGGGAAACAGACGCCAGACGCTGCCGTCCAACAACAACACCAAATGAATCATTTCCTGTGGAATACTTGTTGGTGACGGAAGGGCAACCAACCTTCACCAAGGTGGCTGAGCCCTGTGAAAACTGGCTGGTCTGCCCTGTTCCACGCGTGTGTGGTACAAATACGGGACACAGACAAACCAACGCGCCCGGCGTCCGTCGGTGTAGCGATACTGTCCCCTGACTAGTCCCTGTTAGTACTCCTTGGTCGAAGATCTGGCATCGATCGCCCAGGTGGGCCACAAATAGAGTGGAATCAGCGGGTTTCAGGATTTGAGCACCGTTCAGGTGGCCCGTAATCTGGCTGACACTAACAGCTGCGGTGAAAGGAGGGGTAGAAGCTACCAGAGAGGCCGACAGAGAGTCTACCCAGCAGCCAGGGTAACAGCCAGCAGCCAAGCTGCCCCTTTTAGCTCCGTCTACCCCGGCAACCTCAAGCAGGTACTGTGCGGCGCTGTAGGTACGGGCTGCTATGTACGAACAGCACAAACGGCAGGTGTGACGTTATTTGCTCCTTAGTCTCTGGTGTACACAGTAGACCGTCCCGTCGTCCCTCAGCTCTGCTCCATTCCTAAAGCCACCACCTCCTTCTCTCTGGCGAAGTGAGCCTCTCATCCCCTCAGACCCACTCCTCCGCCGCCCCCGTGTCTTCCTCCCCGTCATCCCTCCTGAACCCTCTCCTTCCTTCTCGGACTGCCATGGCGAGACCTTGAGGCGATTGAAACATTCAAAACTTACATGCCTTAATGGTCGGAGTCAGCGGCAGCCAGATCTGACGCAGATGCGGATGCCCACGCGGACCACGCAGACGCACCTGGACCCAGCCACGACCCAGACCGTCCCATCTCGCTCTGTCTTTGCCTAAAACTGGTCAGATAGATGTCTTGAAATTGTCCAATTTATTGCTCCACTGCTTTCTTTGGTCTGTGCTACAAGCTGTTGAAGACACGCAATTGCAACCCTCATCAGGTAAGCACGCGCGCCTCGGGCCCTCCCCCTGGGCCACTTGACGAACACCATGTCATGGCCACCACTCGTCGCTGACGACATCAGATATCATGCAGTAAAATTTCAGGATTCGACCTCGTCCATCACAGCCATCCCATAAGGATTAAGACTCCCAGAGAATCACATATCCCATCCCCTCAACGTCGGCTTCAAGAATAATACCGCAAACCCGAAGCTTCCCCCACCTTTGACGTCAAGACCAGCTCTCCCTGGAGCCATCCCTGCACGACACCCCCCCGACGAAGACATCACCCAATTACTGTCCACTACACCCTCGAGAGACGACGGAACTCTTCCTCGAACGTAGCCGTGCCGCTGAATACCACGAGTGTTGAATATGGTCAACATCATACCACAACGTCTTAAATCATCATCACGCTTGAATACCGGCTCAGCCACAAATAGTCGCAACGCCAGCCCAATGAGGAACAAGGGAGACTCAGCAAGCCCTGAGGGGCGCAGGGAGACGGGTCTGATGCTCAACACTGTAATTCTAAAGGTAAACAAGTCTTGTGGACTTGTGTTTGATGCGCAGGTCCCCTCCGGCTGCACGCACATTGGACACGACTAACCCGCGCATGCTAGGCACGAAATCTCGCCGCAGCGGATCGAAGTGGTACCTCTGATCCAGTAGGTCTAATCCTCTCCCCTCTGGAGGGCAGAGAAGAGGAAGGAGACTGACCTTTATCCGCAGTACCTTGTCTTAACCCTTGGTGAAAACAGACACCAAACCCACTCTGTATCTAAGACGCTTAACCCACACTGGAACGAACAATGCGAATTCCATGTCAACGAGACACGACACCTACTACTGGATATCATCTGCTGGGACAAGGACAGATTTGGCAAGGACTATCTCGGCGAGTTCGATCTTGCTCTCGAGGAAATATTTGCGGACGGTCACTACGAGCAGGAGCCTAAGTGGTTCCCTTTGAAGAACAAGAGCAAGGGCAAAAAGGCCACCAGCACCAAAGTCTCCGGCGAGGTTCTCCTGCAATTTACACTTTACGATGCCACGAATCCAAGTGCTACCGATGCCGACATCGCTGCAAAGTTCACAGCTCTCACCAGCGCGGTCCCTGAAGCCGACCCAACGTCAAAGAACCCCACTCCCTCCCGCACGCCAATTCTGGCCCCCACCAAGCCGAGCACCTCTCCGTCCCCGCCCATCAGCCGCAGGCCAACAGAGGATGTAAGCGACGACGACGATGCTGAATATGACATTTACGATGACGAAACACCCGAGGAAGAAGACCCAACGAAGCCCGAGAGTGTCGAGAAGCGCAAGCGCCGGCTCCGGATCAAGGGCTTGAAGCGCAAGAAGCGCGACAACCCGTATGAATTCACCAATGGAGACCGCAATGACGTTGTCGGTATTATTTTCCTCGAGGTTGTCAAGATCACTGATCTTCCTCCGGAATCTAATTTCACAAAGACCGGTTTCGACATGGATCCTTTTGTAGTCGCATCGCTGGGCAAGAAAACATACCGGACCAAGGTCGTGCGTCACAACTTGAATCCGGTCTTCAACGAGAAGATGATATTCAACGTTCTCAGTCATGAGCAAAGCTACTCTTTCGCCTTCACAGTCATCGATCGGGACCGCTACACCGGCAACGACTTCATAGCATCCACCTCTCTCCCTCTCAAGGATCTCATGGAGACAGCCCCTGTTGCTGACCCAGAAACTGGCCTCTATAGGCTCAGGGAGCCACCTGAGTACGTGCAGCCGGACAGCTCCTCGCAGAAGTCTCGTTTCAAGAGGCTGGGAATGTCGCGGTCGAACTCTCAGCAGAGCCTCGCGAAGTCTTCCCGGCCAGCTCTGAGCAAAAACCCCTCTCAAATGTCTCAGGTCCCCCCGTATGTACCGGGCGACGGCGCGGCAGAAACAACCCAGCTATCTGCTCCTAACCCTGGACTTTTGGCGCCTGTCGATCAAGCTGCTACCGGTCCTGGGGTAGAGTCCGCTGCAGACGGCGATGACCCTGACTTCGTACTGTTCGACGTGCCCCTGAAGATGAAAAACCTGGAGAAGTGGGAGGCGAAGCATAACCCGGTGCTTACTCTGAGAGCCAAATACATGCCCTACCCGGCCTTGCGGCAGCAATTCTGGAGATCTATGCTAAAGCAGTATGACACTGACGAGAACGGGACTATCAGCAAGGTCGAACTGACAACCATGCTGGACACACTCGGCTCGACATTGCGAGATTCCACTATTGACAGCTTCTTTAAGCGCTTCCCACACGCAGCTAACAGCGGCGAAAGCGATCTTACCACAGATGAGGCCGTTATCTGCTTGGAAGACCAGCTTCTATCAAAACCAAAGCCAACGATGACTGACCGCCTCAAAGACAGATTGCCTGACTTCGCGAAGGGGCAGTCATCTGGAAAGGAGCCAAGCTCTAGCGAGGTGGCCCCGGGTCCCGAAACAGCTCCTAGCAGTCAGACATCCGCGTCGACGATCACGGTTCCGAAATTCTCCACACCAGGAGAAGAAGGCGAAGTGCTAGCCGAGAGAGATGATCTCAACGACCGCGGAGAAGAGCATGTGGTTGAAATTAGGGAATGTCCCATCTGCCACCAGCCTCGGCTGAACAAGCGGACTGACTCGGACATCATCACGCACATAGCCACCTGTGCCAGCCAGGATTGGCGCCAGGTCAACAATATCGTGATGGCAGGATTCGTGACCGCAAGTCAGGCACAGAGGAAATGGTACTCCAAGGTCATCACTAAGATCTCATATGGAGGGTACAAGTTGGGCGCCAATTCTGCGAATATTCTTGTCCAGGATCGCATAACAGGGCAGATCAGTGAAGAGAAGATGAGCGTGTACGTGAGACTCGGTATTAGACTGCTCTACAAGGGATTGAAGTCGAACAACATGGAGAACAAGAGGAGTAAGTCTCTCTTCGTACCAAAATTCCGCCCAACGATGTTTCTGCTAACCTGCCAAAAGTCCGCAAACTTCTAAAGAGCCTCAGCATCAAGCAGGGCAAGAAGTACGACGATCCGGCATCCAAGGCCGAGATCGAGGGATTCATCGAATTCCACAAGCTTGACATGTCTGAAGTCCTCCTTCCGTTGGAGGAATTCAAAAACTTCAACCAATTCTTCTACCGAGCCCTCAAACCGGGTGCCCGACCATGCTCTGCGCCCGAAAACCCACACATCATTGTGTCACCTGCCGACTGCCGTTCTGTGGTTTTCAACCGTGTGGACGCTGCCACCAATGTGTGGATCAAAGGCCGCGAGTTCTCGGTCAAGAGACTTCTCGGTGACGCATACCCCGAAGATGCGGCCAGGTATGAGAACGGGGGCGGACTCGGTATCTTCCGCCTTGCGCCACAGGACTACCACCGATTCCACATTCCCGTGGATGGTGTCATGGGCAAGCCCAAGCTCATCGAAGGAGAATATTACACGGTCAACCCCATGGCCATTCGGTCCGCGTTGGATGTCTACGGTGAGAATGTCCGTATCATCGTGCCGATCGACAGCGAAAAGCACGGCCGCGTCATGGTCATTTGTGTTGGTGCCATGATGGTCGGCAGCACCGTGATTACCAGGCAAGAGGGTGAGCGCGTAAAGAGAGCCGAAGAGCTTGGCTACTTCAAGTTTGGTGGCAGTACCATCGTCCTGCTCTTCGAAGAGGGCAAGATGGTGTTTGACGGTGATTTGGTGGATAACTCGAATGGCGCCCTCGAAACCTTGGTATGTTGTTCACTGTCCTGCATCTGGATTTTGTGCGAGCTAACATGAAGGCAGATTCGTGTCGGCATGTCTGTAGGCCACTCGCCCAGCGAGGCACAGTGGGCACCCGACATGAGGAAGGACGAGAAAGACATCACGGAACAGGAGAGGTGGGAGGCCAAGAGACGCATCCAGGGCAACTATAACCTGGAGGACGACAGCGACGAGTCGCCTCCTGCTAGCCAAATTGCCGGGCAGGGCTCCGGCTAGGTGCCAGCTTGGCCATGCAACTGGACTGGGCCAGATGCCCTGACAAAACTGTGGAAGACGGCAGGAAGCAAAGTGGGTCGTCGGGTTGGGGTCAAGCGAGAGCATATGTGATTGCGTGGTACAGCGAACACGAGATCGCGTTGACCGGTTTTGGGAGATGGATGCAGGTCAGGCAGATCCTGCCCTGATCTTATCCTTTCCACGGCCATGTTGACAACAGTCATGAATGTAAATGATCAAAAGAGATACGTGGCATTTCACCTATACACAATCTTGTATCTGGTGCTCTGTAGAGTAGCCCTGTTGTTGGTTCCACCGCTGTCGGATTCGTCCCAGGTTTCGAAGGCCCGGTCGACGACCGGAAGGTGGGAGAGAAAGTGGACCTGATCCTGACACAAGGGCCTGACAGGCAGCCAGGAAGTTCCCGAACAGAGTCGGCGATGTCGTCTCCCCACGTGGGTGGAGCAGCGGCTGGGCTAGGATGCATACTACCTTACCGGGCTGTCAGCCTGTGCAATACAGTACGGTTACCTACGTAGTACTAGGGCTGGGAAATAGCTGGGGCCATGCCACCTCGAGGCGACGCGAAGATTGTATAGTGCTCGCGAGGATATATGAGTGTTACCGTGCTCCAACTTGTTCGTCGTCCATGCTATGCAAACTGGCGCCATGTTGGTCATCCGTCTGAATAGGATCACGATGCGTCCTCCCGGAAGAGATATAAAAAGAAGCAAGAGGTTCATCTCAAAATTCCACCAGTGCATGGATTCCCCGTCTCCATCCCCCCCCCCCACCCAAACCCACCTTAGCTGGCACTGCAGACCTCCACTCGCATGAGTGCCCAGGTGCTGTGTGGCCAACGATCACTAGACTGGGGAATGGCGGGAACGGTTGTGCCACAAAATGTACTAGCGCACAGGTCTGTCTCGAGCTCGAGAATATTCGTCATTGTCTTCGGATTAATTCTCCGCGGCCTTGTTACTGCGATAGGCGCAAGTGGTGAGCCCGAGTGCACACGAGCCAACGCAGGTACAAGGACAGCCATCGACCTCCTTGGTCTTCATTCGCAACGAGATCTGAGACATCTGCACGGTTACCTGCTCGGTCAAGCTGCTTTGATCTGAGAAACGTACGAATATCTTTGCCCAATTCTGCCCAGACGTGTCCCAGGGGAGAGCGACTAGAGAAGACAGCCATCTGATGGACAAGTATTCTAAATACAAGGCACGGGCCGCAACTATGTATACTCCCTTGCTTGCATGGATGAGATGAATGGCAGAACCGCTGGGGAAAGGGGGGGATGAGGGGTTGTCGCAGTTAAGTAAGCTCATGGCCGTCATTCCAAAAACACTGTTTTAAGGTTCCGAATGACTCGACCTCATCATCGAACCTCCCATGCCCAACAACTGCAAGTGACCGGCTATTCGGCTCCGCAGCTCTCCCGCCTCCACGACCTCCACAGCGTGCCTATCATCTTTGTCTCTTTCTACGGGATACGAAAAGGATCTACTGTGGTAACAATACGACACTGGGTTTGAAGCATCCTGTTCGGCAAGCTCGGGCTGATGCCATCGTCTCACCAAGTCGCCGCACCCGGGCTGAGCTTGGCTGCCTTCGTCACCTCTCACGAGCGCCATACGGGCGGATTTCGTGCGACAGCCGCGAAGGAGCGTATAATGGGGTATGTCCGAAATTTCCCATGACAAACGGCACTGCAGCACCGTGGCCCACCCCACCGTGCCACGAGCCCCCAGTCGCCCTACTGCGGATACCCACATCGCAGTCCTCAATGAGGCTGAGAAGATTGGGTTCACAAGAGGTTGACTCGGGCGCCACAGGCCTAACTACGCGTCCCCTCGGTGCTGGGAAAGCCCACTGGGAAGCCTGGGAAAGATCTTTTGCTTCCACTTTCTGGGCATCGGACGAGGATGCGGGAAGAGAGAGACCACGGCGGCCCCCTCCCCCTTGCACATGTGGTGAGTCCGTTGCTACGAGTAATCCATGCTGTCGATCGCTAGTGCAGAGACAGATCCCGCCGGGAGGACGGTATGGACTGTTCCTCTTGCGTAATACTCGCCGGTGTGTGAGGGGAGACTCGCTCCTTTCTTTTTTCTGTTTTCCCCGTGTCTTCAGCCATCTCTAGTCCTTCGACTATGGGCGAGTAGTTCTCCTGCACTATAGACGTTCGTTTTTTCTTGCGAGTTCCCTGTCTCACCTTGACCCATCCCTTCGGTCAAGCAGAGCCTCTGGCTCTATTACATTCCTTTTCCTGCCCTTAGTCATTCATTTCCCCCGTCGGCTCGCCAGCCCTTTACTGTTGGTTATAACCAGCGTTCGATCGTTTAATCCAAGATGAGTGGAGGCATGAAGAGGTCTGCGTCGGTCAAGGTGCAGAAGGATGTCATCATCCCTCAGAGGTTATTGTCCGTTTCAAGGAGAGGAGGGGACGAACACCCTTCGTTCTCGAGCCAACACCATATCCGTCACCGAAGACAACCCTCTCGCATACAGAATGGCTTCGTCCCTAGTGGGTCTCAACATCAACAGAGTCATGATACAGACCAGGATGAGGATACGTACGGGCCAGTCCAGCAGGTCCTCGACGAGTACAGACGGCGCTCATTCTTGCCGCCTTCGGACAAGAGGACGTCATGGCAGGAAACCCAAGCATCAGGCAGGCCCAGGAAAACCAGCAACCCGGTGACGAATCACGATACACGCTCCGTCCAGCAGTCTGTCTACCTGGAAAAGGCAGCGGACGAGAAGGTCGAAGCTGGCCAGGGGATGTCAAAAGGGGCCGACACGGAAGCCTTTCCTGAATTTCGCCCGCAGCCCATCCCTCAGCACAGGTTCCCCCTGCAGGACCGTTCTTCTGATGCAATATCATCATCGGTGTGGGGAGACGAGGACTCATCGACATATAGCCCACAGGATGTGCCGAGGCGCAACAACACAGTGCGGAGGGTCGTGGATGCTGTGGTGCCAGACAAGGTACAGGAAACAGCGCGCAACGTCATCGGCCGTGCGCGTCGGAGTTCGATGGCTGAGGTGTATGAGAAGGCCAAGGCCAGGGGCGTCGAACTGCAACGGAAGCGGTGGGTGGAGGTTCTGTTTGAGTGTACAATCTACACGATATTGGTCTGCTTCATCTACTTTGTGCTGATCGGCATGCCGCTCTGGAAGGGGGCGGTTTATTGGATGTATTGGTTAATATCGACGAAATTCGTCATCGCGGGGGGTTGGTCCATCACCATCGCCATCGCGGCTTTCTACTCGTTTGCTCCTCTCCTGATATTCTTCGAGAGGGAGCCGCCCATCATCGACCGCCCGGATGATTTTGACCGCGCCGCGGTACCCGGTGTCGCGACAACGGCCCTTCTCATCCCCTGCTACAAATCTGCAAACCTCATCGGCCCTACCCTCGAAGCTGCGCTGAAGGTCTTTCCCGCCTCGCACATCTTTGTCGTCGCGAACGGCAACTCCGAAACACCCCTTGACAACACCGAGGATATCTGCATTCCGTACGGCGTCAACCACATCTGGTGTCCCGTCGGCTCCAAAATTGTCGCGCAATTCGTGGGGTGTTACGCCGCCAAGGGCTTCAAGAATGTTCTGCTCATCGATGATGATTGCGCTCTGCCGCCCAACTTCCCCGTCGTGTCCGAGCGCCTCACAGACAAGGTGCGCTCGATCGGCTACACCATCAAGAGCGTCGGGCCCGGGTCCTCCAAGGGCACGTACTGCCAGCAGGCCCAAGACCTGGAGTACAAGATCTCGGGCCTCCAGCGCGCTCTGGCCGGCAAAATGGGCAGCGCGACGTTCCCGCACGGCGCCATCTCCCTCTGGGACCGCAGGTTCCTTATCAAGACGTTCCACGACCACCCGGGCTTCTCCGTCTCGGAAGACTGGTTCTTCGGGCACAGCTGCCGCCGCCTCGGCGGCAGGATCAAGATGTGCACGTCCGTCTTCGTCGAGACCGAGACTCCGCCCGCTGTGTTCTTTAGCAGCGGCGGCAGCCGCGGCGGCTTCGGCGAGATGACCGTGTTCAAGCAGCGCTTCATGCGGTGGAACTTCTTCTTCGTCAACGGAATGTGGTACAACATGCACTACATCCTCACCAGCTGGAAGCTCGGCTGGGGGGAAATCGGCGCCAAACTGTTTGTCTTCCAAGAGGTCTACGAAACCCTCTTGTATCTATTCACGCCATTCATTCTGCCAATCTCGTTCATCGTCTCACCCGCGTTCTGTGGGTATCTGCTCGCTGGCACTGTCGTGCTCTACCTCATCAACGTTGTCGTCTTCAACGAGGTCCATCTTCGAATGCGGAACGAGCGCATCGGCTGGGACGTCCTGTTGCTTTACTACATGCCCTACAAGCTCGTGCTGACCCTGGTCAACGTCGCGAGCTGCTACTGGAGTCTGTACAAGTACGCGCGCTACTTCGCAAAGAGACACCCCAAGGTCATCGAGGACGAGAAGGCCGTCGAGGTTGTCCTGCGCCTGGAGGAGACGACGCCCGTCACGAAAGAGGACACCATCTACGAGGACGAGTCAGAAGGCGGCAGGCGAATGAGCGTCGCCGTCCTGGGCACACAGACAAATCCGAGGGTGAGCAAGAGGGTGAGCGCCCGCTTCTCGTATATCAGCCGTAGCGGCGACGACACAATATCCATCAGCAGCCCGCGCAGCCCGACGTCACCCCTGCCGACGCCCCCGAGCCCCATCTCCCCAGCGCCCTCGTCCCGAAGCCCTTACGAGCCGCCGTCGCCCGGGTGCGGGCCGAGCAAGAGGGTGTCATCCCACGGCCCCTACCTCGCCGTGTCTTCCGCGGCGAGCCCTCGCGGCCGGCAATCGCCCAACCTTGGATACCAGGGCTCGCCTCTGCCCAGCTCCGCCAGCTCCGGCGGCCGTCGGAGCCCCGCGGTACCCGAAGGGACGATGATGCAGCCGCCGCAGATGGTGCACGTGTCCGGGGCGAACATGGTCCAGTTCGACGCGTCGCTGGATGAGAGAGCTGGGCCCGGCTCGATCTATGCTAGGCGGCGGAACAGCTTAATATCAAGGAATATGGTATAAACCTCAACTCGACGTTATGACAACGATGTTGTTTGATTATGGGTGGTTGTTCAGGCTTCAGCGTTGGACATGTTTTTTTTTCTTTTCCATCGGGCATCGTACAAGCAATACATATAATATAGATGACGTGTGAGAGGCCCCACAGTCCGGCCTCACAGCAGAATTTCCCCCTTTTTTTTTTGGTCCCTTCTTCAAAAGTCGTCTTAACTTATTTTCTCTTCTTGTATATACTTGGAGATGGATGTAGGTCAAAAAAGCCGGGCATGGATCTGGTCATGACATTCTGCTTTATGTCTGCCATATTTCGAGAAACCTTATGGTAACAACATATCAACCTCTAGAGTCACAGCCTCAAGAAAACGGGAAGTATTGGTGATGGAACACATACCAGTCTATTGCGACTAGCTAATACATTGAGCTGCCACTATGTGAGTATATCAAAGGGAAAAGTCACTCATACCTCTTTTGTGTGCATCCTTTGTCTGCTCTGCAAAAACGGCAGGCCATCCTTGAACTTGATCTAGCCGAAAGCGTTTGTTGTAGCTACCCTAAGTCATCTCCCAGACCCAACGAGTCTCTTGTATTTGTAGCGACCAACACAGGCAGTCCAGCTTCCTGCCTCGCTACGTAAGGACAGGTAACTCCCAGAATCTTGAACGTCGCTTTGCATCTAGCGCAAAATCATCGACAACCGCAAATTCTGAAGCAATGCTTTCCCATACTGAGCAATCACTCATAATCTCTGCTTGGCCATGTGCCGGCAAGACCTATTTTACAAAGCTCAAGGCAAAAGAAGGCAACCCGCCGATCGACCTAGACTCGTCCGCCTACAACCTGAAGAGCTCAGCCGGGACGCAGAAATACATCAATGACATCGAGGCCAGGGCAAAAAGCTCACCCAATTCTATAATCCTGGTCAGCTCGCATGCTGAGGTCCGCCAGCTTCTGAGGGACAAGGATCTGAAGTACGTGGCTGTTTCCATCGACGACCTGGAGGACTGGAGGAAGCGCCAGATGAAACGAGTTGATAGCGATCCTGAAAGCGAAAACGCTCATCGGAGGCTGCTGAAAAAGGGCATAGCAGAGTGGGATACCTGGAAGGCAAGGGAGGCTGGCGAGGCGGGACCCAAGATTGTCCTTGGGGAAGGACAGTACCTTGCAGATGTAGATCAAGATGATATCCGCAAGCTGTTGAAGAAATGACAGAGCAATTAGCAAATAAAACGCTTCTGTGACAATATCGATTCCCTTTCAGATAATCACATCAATGTACGGAAGTCGTCCGTTCATGGGTGAGCAGAATATTGACATTATTGTGTACCACGCTTGCCATCCTCACTAAAGGCTATAGAGTTGGCTTCTGGACTCAAAACCAATGTTTGATCCGCTCTTTTTCAACAGGAAAATCTAATTACAGACTCTAGATCACCATTTTCACATCAATTCCAACTTAGTCGGGAACAATACACTGATGAGCCAACCAATCGTTCTTTGGCTAACTGGGATGGGTTGACAAGAACCCACACCAGTGAAACAGTACGTGATACGGAACTATGCACTGTCTTTCTTCTCACGATCTATTCTGGAGCCTGAGAGAAGGAATGTTGAAGTTGATGGAAATGATGGCGTCGCGTGATTGTTCGGGTTGGACATACGTATGATTTCTGGGCCTATCATCGGATACTCGACAACATAATTTGTGGTGCGATTTGCGTCGGGGCTGGCCGAGGTGCAGTCTCATCTTCAAGCGAGGAGCCAACTACTCGGAGCCGCTGGGGGAAAGGAACCGTCAGTACCACAATACGGTGGTCATTACTGATCTTCCTATATCCATAACGATGCTCAATTTGGAAAACGGCCTCGATGTGGTCTGAAATCCTGTCTGAATATTGCTGCTCGGTCTCGTTTGGGCGCCTCGGATATTCGGTGAGCCAGATTTCTGACAGGCCGTCGTCCGACGGCATGCCCACCCTCAGAATAAACGTAATAGGCAGGTTAATAGTATACCACGCTGGTAATGTACCGTTGTTTATAAGCGAGTAAAATAATTCCAAGGCGTGTGATGCAATGCGCTGGCGAGAGTACTGGATCTCGAGCGATTAGTCTTCTAATCTCCCAAATGCTATTCCTCAAGTCAACACTCACCTGGAAACCAGTTGTGTCATCTTGATACTTGATCCATATCATTTCAACAAAGACAAGCTCTGAGCCAGTCTCATTCAAGGCAAAACGTATCAACTCATCATTCATCTTATCTTGCACCTCACCGGTATCCTTATATAGCAACCTCAGCGTTTCCTTGAACGGCCTGGAGTCATCGTCCCGGCCTCCCAAGTCGCCACGCAGCCATTCCGTAACCCATGGCTGGAGATCCTCGTGCGCATACTGATTGGGTTCTTTGGAGAGGCGCCAGCTTGAAATGTAACCAATGTAACGTTCTTCTGGTCCGGGCCCGCCGTCTCCACCCGCCCCGTCCAACTTGAGAAAGAGGTCCGCGTAATAGCCCAGACGAGTGCGGTAGCCCTGCGGGTCAGCGTGCACTTGGAGAGCCATCCGTAGCTTTCCCTTCTCGCCGGTACGTTCTAGAGTGATGGACTTTGCTGCCTCCGCCCTGGCCAGAATTCTAGATTTCATGCGCGCGCCGGCCCTGCGGCTGACTTGGCCGGGTAGATAGCCACCGGCTGCCTGCTGGCTATCTACCCCCTCCAGTCAGCTGAACTTGTTGCTATCGTTGTCGTCTTCTTCGTAGTCGTCTACATCGCCTTCCACCGGTCTGGAAAAGAAACCGGATAGATCCTCGGAAAAGTCCACGGTCGAATCCCACCCACTGCCAAGAAAGTCGCCCTTGAACCCGCCCGTCTTGACACTTTTTTTGTCCTTGTTCTTTTCGTTATTTTTGCCCTTATCGTTTCCGCCTTGATTTTCAGAACCGGAAGTGTCTCCGGAATTGCTGCCCTGGGTACCAGTATCAGGAGGACCGCTCTTGGGTGGGATTTCCGGAGGTGGGATGCCCTTCAAGTTAGGATCGACCGGAGGTTGGGACCCAGGAAGATCGACCGGATGTGGATTTCTACCGCCTGTGTTTCTGTCTTCCGATTCTGGGACGGGGTCATGGCCTTGCCCGCGACAGTCTTCGGGGCAGTTACAAGCTTTGATATTGTCCAATTTCCTCTGAAGATCCAGCATCTTCTGCAATTGGGCCCGGCGGGTCCTTGGATTGCGACGGCGAATTCCCGTGGGCCGTTCACCAGTCATGGCGGGCAAACTTCACTGTTCACCAGATATAGTCTTTTCTTGCTCGAGGTGAGGCTGTTTCATTGAAAATTTATATGGGCGTCTCTGTATGGGGATCCACACGGCGACAAATCACTTCGTTCTGGGGATACCAAGTTAGGTCAAGTTTCCACAATCCGAAGGCCAACTTTGTTTTGATGTAAATGATGAATCAGGGCAGAAAGTCTGCACTGCATCCTATTATCTGCATGAGACAGATACTACTGAATACGCTGTCTTGCAACAAAGGGGCCGATACATTGAAGAGATCTGCCGAATTCGGCGAGATAAAGGAATGCTTGCATCGCTGTCAGATGGACTCTTTGGGCCTATATAGCTGATTGTTTTTGTTTCGCTGTTTTCAGCACCCAGTAAGTTTTCACAAGGCAGGATTCCCAGAATTGAGCCAGAATCGTTGCGGAGATCCACTGATCACAAACAGCTGTCTTCCGCGGTGGCTTTATTCCCATATCGGTCAAGACACCTGGGCACCATGTGTAGAGTCATCCTCGTTACTTTCTCTATATTTTAATTGCAACCTGTTTCTCATCACTGAAGAAGTATCTGGTCTCTTGAATCAGACTCATTCATCGACTTCAAAACCTCCCCGCTCATGATACCGTGCACATAAACAGTTCCTACCAGTTCGTACGTCTTTTTGCCCTGGAACTCGCCATCTCGGCCCAAAACCGATAGAAATTTTCTCACTCTACTGAAAATATGAAGTGTCCTGCCATGGAGTTTTGGGTCATGGTGTAGAGTCCGTTCTCAGTTTTAGCGAACGTCCAGCCCTGGCTGCAAGCCCCGCCTTTTGTCATTTACCGTAAATCTATGTTAAATCGAAAATTCAATGTCAATTACTGATTCGGTGTCGTTACGGAGCGGAGTACTGGGAGGAGGTCAATTGCGATGCCTAAGGCTTAGGCTTCGCTAGGTTGGCCTACGTTCTTTTGGTGGGCATAAAGTTTCTTTCAAGAATCCTGCATTACTGTTTGTATAATATTTGCCTAATCCACATAGAGCGGAGTAGAACATTATGTAATTCTGTTACTTTTCTGAACTTTGGACACATTTAGGGATGTCCAGCTAATTGCAATATACCACCTTGAGACCGTTATAACAAACCGCTTGTCCCACTCTGATTGTAAACATCAAAGTATAACCCAATCCACACAAGTTTCATCGGGGGGCTCAACAAAGGCCTCAAACGTGCCAACTTTCACAAAGTATTGCGTTGTAGAAGTGTTTGTGTCCATCCCTAAAAGCACTATGCCAGCCTGATATGGCCCATCGGAATAGACATTCACGGCGTACATACGGTCCCTGCCGGCAAGTACTTGCAGGAATTTGGCCAAGTCCGGGGTGGTGCCCTGACCCTTCGTCCCCGGGGCCTCGGAGCCCAGTCTCTCCCGAAGCTCAGGGCCGACATTACAAGCCACCACTGCCGGGATCTCGTGCTGATCGTTCGCAGCAGAAGATGCGACAATCTCAGCAATAAAGGGTATTTTGACGCTACCGTCTGCACAGATATGCCAGCTGGCAACACATGGTCTATCGACAGCGTCGACGACCGATATGTCCGGGATCTTCAGCAGCGACCAGTCTCCCACAAGTCCAGCAGAGCCTGGTTTTCGAAAGGGCAGCATGCTGCCAACCCTCGTGTTCTGGACAAGGACCTGGGGAGTCTCACCGTTTATTTCAAACTCCCACCTTGCCAAAGAGTAAAAAACGGCGCCGATCTTCCGGGCTGCCTCCTGTAAGAATCCGAGAGGATACAGATCCAAGACTCTACACCAGAATTTGTGAGCACAAACAGGCTAACAGTTGTACAGCACAAACTTCATCACACTCACAACTGACTTGGCAGCTCCTCCGTCCCAAAGGGGTTGATAACCGGAATATCCCTCACATGCCACCACTCTGTCACGCCGATGGCAGACATGATAGCCGGGGCCCGGCTCGAGGGCGGGCCACTACACTGCCTCAGGGCCGTAGCTGCGCACACCGCCATCGGCGACTCACTCATGAGCACGTTTGCCATGGAGGTGTGAATATGCAGGTCATTCAACTCCGCAGGGCCAGCCGGCCATTTCCACTTGGCTTTGCCCACATCACTACACTGATGGATGAACACTAACAAGGACTTCAAGCTGATGGTGATTCCCCAGTCGTCTTCAAGTCTGGACCAGTTCTTGCAGCATAACTCCATGTCTGGACACAGCACGGCTTCCTGGAGAGTCCAGAGTGAGGTAAACCATGAGAGGGCAACCTGAAATACTAGCCCAGCGTCTTCATCAACTTTCAAGGCTATCAAAGTTTGCGCAAGAGAGCTCTTGAAAAGTTTCGCCCTCGCATGTGATGTGTACCTAGAAAGCTTAGCTGACGTTGCCTGGAGGGGGCCATCGAAAGGGGCTCTTGAGTCTTTGAGGAAGCGCATGCTCATCCACTTGAGGGCACGCTTCATGTCCTTCCACGTGTGAATATCGGTGAGCCAGGCGATACAACGCTTCGACCCGCGGAATATCGTGGATTGGCGCGCAATCTCATCATCGGCCTTCTCCCGCCAGACATCAAGTTCTTGCGTCTTGAAACGCGTATGCCATGGCTCCATGGGGACCTGGGGGATGCAGAATAGATCAAACCAGATATAGCGGTAACCTAATTGACCCAGCTGCTGCGGCAGCTCCTCCACAGCGAAACGTTCAGGTTTGACCCTGGGGATCGGCCACGGAACCCCGGGTAGTTCAAAGGGAGGTTTTGATCCATCGACCCAACGGCCCCAAGTGTGACTGATGCAGACGTAATCTGGGCAGCGAGGGAGCTCGTTAACAACCATGGTGACCCGTCTTTGGGTGTCCCAGAGGTAATATGGGGATCCCGTTGGAGGCGCCTCTGTCTTTTGTCCTGGGGTCATCGGCAGTCTTGGGTATTTAGGAAGCGGACCATGAGCCCCTGGCGAGTTTCCTCCACGCGACCAGTGCAGGGCAGAGGCTGCAAGTCGGTGTGCAATCGCACATGCCGCAGTATCACGCCTAGCATTTTCTATATCGATAGCATTCCTTCCAGCCGTGAAGGGTTCCCAGGTGCCAGGATGAAATTCCATCAGAAACAGGTTGTAGCAACGGGCGTGGTAGATAGACCGAGTCTTCATGGCCTTCACAGCTTCCTCAGCCGGTCTACCCGCATGAGGAAACCAAGGATAACATGCATTAAGCTGTTCCCTCATGTAGGCATGTGCGCGCCTGATTGTGTCACCATCGCAATACGACGCATGCCACCAGTCGGCCAGGATCTCGTAAGAGCTTAGTTGTGAAGGCGACAAGTGTTGTTTGAAGTCGTGGTCTTCTGAATAGGTTTTCTGGATTCTTTCCCATCCCGCAAGAGCCACCCGCCAGGGATACTCTCTCAGGGTGTCATCAAATCTTCTTCGCGGTTCTACGCATGTCCCTAGCGGGCATTGGTCCATCAGCTTTCCTTCCAATGGCTTGTATAACTTCGGCCGGTCCTTTCGCACCCCCTCTCGGACCGCCTCGACCGTCGGCTGCCATGGAACCTTGGGCAACGATGCTGCCACTCGACGGGCGTCAAGCTGGTCGTACTCTGCCCAAACTTCCTCCTGATACTGGTCCCAGGCCTCTGAATACCTAAAGTAGGCAAAGTTTCTGTCAACCCAAGCGTCTGACCACTTGTTGAGACTCCGAATGATTTCCACATTTTCCCTGCTAGTATCGTCCGCGGTGTCTATGGTGCTCTGTCGTGCTCCCGATTCGTTCGCCCTGGTGTTGAAGCCCTTCAAGATTCGCCCATCTTGCAGCCGGCTGCTGGCCATTGTTATCGAGATTCTTCGAGGAACGATGTCGCTCTCAGCGTCACGGGTAACCATCCCCGAACTTTGTAACTTGGGTTGATAGACTGGTACCGGTAGAGGCTTCATTTGTGGTGAACACCTGCAGCTGTGCCCAACATATGTCAGCTGCTCCTCGCCAGGCCAATCATTGCATGCTTAGTGCCACACGCGGTCGCACAAGATAAGACAAAAGATGATGACAAAGCCAAAAGATGTCCGCTTCCTCGCTTAATCGCGTTCTTGTTGGTAGATAGTATGGAGAATAAAAATCAATGTAGCCTGTCCTGAAAGTACTGCGCCCTGCTACATGACACATTGTGACGATCGTTTCAAAGTAATCACCAAATCATAGATATCCTACTGAAGGTGATATGGAGTCATCCATTGATATCATGTGGATTTTCTATGTGTCTCGAGCTCCCTTTTCATCATTAGAGGCATATTTTGGCAACGCGGCTGATTGGAGGCCTTAGGATGTTTGTATCCTGAGGCATAGTAGCAAGCTAATTGTCATAACTAGTACACAAGTATCACTGTAAAAAATCGAATATGTAGTTCCGATGGCTAGTATATTTGATTAAAACTGTGCATGTTAGGCGGTAGGCGTTTTGGTGGGCACTGAGGGCTGTGCTGCCTTCGTACCGGTGCGCCATCCGTTCTGACCGGTGCGAATATCTGCATTCTACACGTATAGGTCCATTATCTTGTGCACACAGATCTCTCTCCTTGAACAGAGTGAACGTGTCACGCGTATGGTCTCCCAACCCACAATCTCATTTCACTGCCGCTCTTTTCATTTTTTTGTGGCGGTTGGCCTGCCTGGACAAATCTGACAGTTTCGGAGACAGTGCATTCCCTTACGTGAAATGATCGACGCGTTCTTGTGTCTCAGTGTTCGAAGTAGGGATACAATGTCTTAGATCCAGGCCTTGGTTTGCTTGACGAACTGCACTGCTGTGACAAGGGATGCCAATGACGATTAGAAGCGAGACCTGGACTCTAACGTGAAAGACGAAAGCCGTGAGGTCACGGAATCATGATCATCTGTTGCAGGGCCAGGGGAGCCTAAAGCGCCCTTGCATTACATCTTTCACGAATTGCTTGAAACTTTTGTGGACCTGGAACACATGTTCCTGCCACCGATGATGTTCCATCAATCCATGTGGTGACCATGCACAGTGTTGACGTGCTGAGCGGCAAGTCCCCGGCTATTGGGATTCGTCTTGGAGGCCGCGTTGAGGGATGCTTGCGGAGAGCCCCCGAGCCTTGCATACTGTATGTATGGCGGTGTCGTTGAAAGTTTTGAAGAGAAACTCCGGGCTTACTGATGCAGAGACGAGGCGGACGAAACTTGGCCACCGACCCGTTTCTCAAACATGTCAATTCCCTGTAAAAACTGTGATTTCCTTTTCTTTTCCACTCGGATCTACCCGATACCATGAAAAGGAAACACAGATATGCATGGGCGCTGGAAGTCTCTTCAAAAGTATCAACAGTACGACGTGCATTGAGACGGGTGGTTTGGGCCTTGCGAGGTCTCGGTGCCGCCAAGCTTGGAAACCCTCATGCTGCAGGTGTAGCTTCCGGAAATGTCGTACCGTTCCGACTTTGAATCACTCACCGGCCAGGCCCTGGTGACCTGAGTGCTGTCTTGTCCGGTGCAACTGTGCCACCGGGCCTTTTCGTCGAGGCAAAAGCGTGCGATGCATGCAACGTTTCCGATGCACTTGAGAGCGGACCGCGGCCGTTCTGACTTGGGGTGTCTGACAACCAACTTGTGCAGTGTCCTCGAAAATGGCGCTATGATAGTAACATTGACCCCTATCACCTCTCCTATGTGAACAGACTTAGTCAGGATTGGAGGTGTGGGAATCACTGAGAGCAGGTCTAATTATCTCGACCCTGAACCTTCCAAGCCACCAAGCGCCTAGGGTGACGACTCCATACCTACCAATCACACGTGCAAGCGCAAGGCTTAGGGTTTTGGCACGTCCCTCGCCACGTTGGGTCACTGCGGTGACGCAGTGCGGTCGGTCCAGAAGGCACCGGTGCCGCTCGCTGGGCTAAGATGCACGTGAGCATACGAGTATGCGCCGATAATGACCGCAATGATCAGACACACCGAGGCTGCGATGGTTTCAGGGCCCGAAGCTGACATAAGTCGTGGCCCCAGGGCTCTACTCCGTACACAGTAAAAGCAGTCTCGGACGGCGTGGTGTGTCTTGGGCCGTTGCGAGCCCGAAGCATTGTCGGCTGGTCCACCGAGATCCACCTTCGGAAAGGCTGAGCATGTCAAAACACGAGGTTTTCAAGTTGGCGCCAATGCCGACCAGTGCCGCTGGTACGCGGGAGGCGGAAGGGGTTCCCGGGAGGTTCGAGTGTCTGAGGGTTGGGCGACGGCTGGGCCGGTTGCCAAATCATGGCTCGTGTGCCGCGAGGTTAAATGGACGGGTTTGAGAAATCCACCCGGGGAACTTGCCATACTTTTGGACCCCTACACTATATGGCCCGCCGAAAGTTGAACCATAATACCATGTCAAAGCCTCAACAACTGCCTGCCAGCCCTGCCCACGCTCCCAATTTCCCCTTGCAGCGTGTGACTCTCTGTGTGCCTGTCTCCGGTCTCTGCCCTGTCTCCCCGGAGCCCGCCGCCGCATGCGTCCGGGGAAGGGTTCCGCGCTCAGTTTGTTTTGTTTCCCTCAGTGCAACCTTATCTCGCGGTAGGCCTTTGTCCGTGTGTCGGCCCAGCGTTTGAGCCTGATGTGGTCGAGACCATGTGGCATATCGCTGCTCGACCCGCGGCAGACAGGGGTGAAGCTCATGCGCCCGCCCGGGAGAGGCGGAGCGGCAGGTCATAAACAAGTTTGACGTCGCCCTCAGGCGATGCGAACTTGCCGTATCGGCTCTAGCGAACAAGGGACGGCTCTTGAAATAACTCGGCTGTCGGGTCATACAAGACAGCTATGGTTTCCGGTCCGAACCTTGCGCCCAACCGTCATCTGTTTCAGCTTCGAGCTCCCCTCCGTCTGTGCACCTCGTCACGACACCTTTTTATTCAGGCGAGCCGCGCTCTCCGCTCGACCTCTGCCCTGCCGTCATGCCCATTAGCTCTCTCAGCCACATGCCCCATCAGAATCATCCTTCCTGAACGACCACTTGCGCCATCACAATGCCATCTTCAACGACCTCGACATCTTCGTCCTCGAGCTCTCACAGCTCCAGGGGCTCCGGCCACCACAGGTCCTCCAGCCAGAGGAGGTCAAAGGCCCACCACAACCTCGACAGGGCTGCGCAGGAGATCGAGGATGATCGGACGAATTACCGTATCATCAGAGACGGCGGCTGGGACAACATCCACCACTTCATGCTGTCCTATGGCCTGAAGCCCTATGACCCGGATGACTACGAGACAGCAAAAGTCATCATCCAAGGCTTCCGCGACAGGGGTTACTACCGGAAGTCAAGCGGCTCCAGCACTTCGTCGTCACGACGCTAGGTCGCCAATCTTTTGCGAATGTTGGGATGCGGGACACGCCTATTTCGCCGAGAGGAAACAAACATCCTGACCGGGAGCAACTCAGGATGCAGGGGAGACGAGGGGATTATCAGCATTAATGGTGGAGGACACACGCTCACTAAGTACACCCACGCACCTCGGGTTATAAAAAGTCAAAGACAGTATGCACCTCGCGGTCATCAACAAAATGGGGACAACCAAAAGCCTGGGGAAAAAAGCACCCTGGAATATTGAGGCGCTCATTTGGGAATGGGAGAAAATGCGCTGCGAAAAAAGCATCTTTCTGGCCATGGCGTTATGGAACAAGTCGCTGTACGGAGTCCAAACTGTCTCTAGCGGATGCGGCGTCATTGTTGCTATTTTTCCGGGAATGGTTTTGTATACATTGTCACTATTATTTCCGTGTAGGACTCTTGAGGCTCTCACCAGCCTCACCTCACTCGGCTGTATCAGTCTGCCTAGATTGAGAGCTATCTTGGTTCGGCGTTGGTTATGATTCTGCAGCGGAATGGATTGGAGACTTGAGGCAGCAGGTGTACGAGGAGTCTCAAACATTCGGAACTTGAGAATGCAACTTGTTCCAAAATCTACCTGGAGCTCTAAGCGAGGGAGTTGAGTCTGCTTTGAGTGGCTTCAGCTCGATCCGATCAGGTGTGGTGCGAGTACGGTGATGGCACGAATACATACATAGTATTAGTAGGTGTGCGCGCAGACATCGGGCAAATAGCAGACCATTCATGGATTTGCAGAGAGTGCCTCATACTACATAAGTTGAGATCCGGGGGTCACATCGTATTGACCCTCGTGTCGAAGACGTGCATGTGTCATGAACTCAGGGATGTTCTCCATATGACGAGCGATAGGTGTCATTGAAAGTGGCTCCGCTACATACAAATTAGCAAAGCTGAGCATAGACGTATTATGGCAGTGTGGACAAGATGATGTCAATGATTATAGCGTGGCCTGCCGACGACTGTAAGTAATGACTAAGGCAGAACTTGTCTGGACGTATCAAGAGAGCGTCAATATGCTGCTTTCCAAGGTTGTGCAAATCGGTGTAAGAACGAAATTGCTGAATTCACCATGTTCTTTGTTCACGTTTCCAAATACCATGATGGCTCAATTTCTGGATGATCCCCTAAGGATGGTCAGCCTGTTTTCAACCTACATGTGACTAGGAAGCCATCAAGCTATTTGTAGGGCCATGGACAATAAATCACATTGCCTGCAACCATATTTGACGGCTGCAGAGCCATTGATGCCTTACTTGTGGCCCCAATCCACTTTTTCTTATGTAAGACCACCCGCGGAGGATTTTTAGGAATAATGCTCTGCGCACCAATTGCTAGAGCAGTACGGAAGAATTGCATGAGTGGTGAAGGCAAGGAGACCGGTGAAGCTTGAGCCAAACCAAAAGAACGCATTGTGACTTATGTAATCCGAATGTAAAAACCAGTCTCAGGCTCAGAATAGTGTGGGCACTTAGGTGGTAATTCTCTTTTCGGGCCCCTGGTTGTCCCATCAAAAGCATGAGTTTCTACCGGGCTTCAAATGTTGCTTCAAAGATCCAGCCGAGCTATCTTCACAACCTTTGTTCACAAGCAGAAATATGCCGCCGCAGATCTTGGCACCGGCTGCATAGTTCTCGCTTGCTCAATGAGCGGTGTGCTGAGCTAAATGTTGCCACGATGACTTTCAAACTCACCGAGCTTGGTCTGCAAACTGGTGTTTTCAACCACTGGCATGATAGGTGTCTGAGGATCGTACGAATGATTTACGCAGAGTCATCCACCTCGAAATATACAGAACCTCAGTACCTGTCGAATCAACAGTCCCGTGTGTCATTGATGCTGTTTTTGTTCGCTTGATGGACTGTCACCCCAGAACAGTTGCACCGCGACCACGTGGGAAACAATTGTTGAACTTGCCACTGCATGGTATTTATGGCCCGCTAGCTTCCGTCAAACTAAATCTCCGTATGAGACTACTAGGCGGGCACTAGTACTGTGGGATGTCTTTCCGCAGTGCTGCATATTGTGTGCTAGCATCTCAGGGCACCGCGGCGGAAGTGCTCCCGTGGACCCGATCGCGGAAGCATGCTCAAGCCATTCCAAGCCCCTGCAATTCGTGCAAGATCTTTTCTCCAGTCTTGGTTTTTGGGGCTTGTCCACACTCGTTCAAGCTCGCACGTGCTAGACGTGCGGAGAACCCAGCCTGTGGGCTCCACAAAGCCTCGCTTCGGTGCTGCCATTGAGCCTAATTCGGTAGACTAGGCCAAAGGGATATATCATGGCCCATCTCACTCGGGACTCTGCGCCGAAATGAATGTCATCTAACAATTATGGGGGAATTCAGTGCTCGTCATGGATAACACTTGTGCACATAAGTGCATGTAGCTTGTGATATAAGTACATGTGCTGTTTCTGGGTGCATCCTTCCATAGATTGCCCGCCATGTCGACACACGATCGTTCGCCAATCATCCCGTCACCATGATCTTCAAGGCATCACTTATATGGAGTGTGCTGGCCCTCGCGGCTACAGCGTTGCCCGCCGCTATTCACGTAGACAATAAGCAGCCACCTCCAGCCTATCCCATCGGGCAAGTAAAAGGCTCAAACGCCAAAGTATCAGGCCGAGTCTTCAACATCGATGGTAGAAAGGGATATTTTGCCGGTGAGTTTGAATCCTCCTGTGGCATTTCGATACCTGCCGAATCGTGGCCGATGAGTGACTGACACATTTGACCACCCAGGAAGCAATGCGTGGTGGCTTGCACACTTGAGCAACAACGATGATATCGACATCGCTCTCAGTCAGGTGGCCAAGGTATAGAGGCAACCCCGTTTGATGCGTCCGGATGGACTGACTAATATGGGATCGTAGACCCAGTATAAAGTCCTGCGTGTTTGGGGTTTTGGCGACGTGAACACACTCCCAGATCCGAGTAACGGGGATCCCAACAAGGTCTACTTCCGTAAGTACCATTTTTCTCGCGCTACGGATCCCCGTCTTTCATGTTTGGGAATGTTCCAGAATACAACACTTCAGGCTCCGTAGCAAGACTAACGTCATGCTTAGAGGTGCTCAACTCGACGGGAAGTTACATCAACTTTGGCCCCGATGGCCTGCAAAGGCTCGACTACGCGGTCTCGTCAGCTGAGAGGCACGGTGTGAAGCTGGTGCTGAATTTCATCAACAACTGGAACGACTGTAAGTGTCACACTTCTCCTGTTACAGATCCCCGTCTTTCATGTTTTGCAATGTTCTAGAATGGAACACTTTAGCATCCGTAGCAGGACTAACGTCATGCGTAGACGGCGGGATCAAGGCGTACACGACCGCATTCGGGGCCAATGCGACGGAGTGGTTCACGGATGCGACGTCGCAGAAGGTGTACCGGAACTACATCAACGTCCTGGTGAACAGGTACAAGAAGTCCAACGCAATTTTCGCGTGGGAGCTTGGGAACGAGCCGCGCTGCAAGGGGTGCCCCACGTCGGTCATCACCAAGTGGGCGACGGACGTATCCAAGTACATCAAGAGCCTCGACCCCGGTCACATGGTGACGCTAGGCGACGAGGGCTGGTTCGCCCCTGGTACGGCCCTCAGCGGCGACGATGGGTCGTATGCCTATTCCGGCGGCGAGGGTGTCGACTTCGTCGCTAACCTGGGCATCAAAACACTCGACTATGGCACCTTCCACCTATACCCAGACTCGTGGGGCTATGAGTACCCGTGGGGTAACGACTGGATCGTGCAGCACGACGAGGTGGGCAAGAAGTCCGGCAAGCCCGTCATTTTGGAGGAGTACGGCGCTCCGTTCCCGGGCAACCATACGCCCATCTATAAGCCCTGGCAGGATACTGTGGTTAAGAGCGGTGTTGCAGCCGACCAGGTTTGGCAGTTTGGGACCCACGACCTCAGTGTGCCGGGGGCGAACCTGGGGGATGTCAACTCGATTTACTATAATGAGACCGAGTATGAGGTCCTAGGCTTTGAGCATGCGGCTACTCTTCTCAAGAAGAAGGTTTGAATGCTGCTAATATAGAAGGGCATTTCTCAAATGTGTTTATAGTAGCTTTGTTGCCAATTGAGGAAAGAAATGGAATAAATTTGACTGAAGGCCACCTGCGTATGCCCGTATCAGCTTCGAAACCGCTCGCGACATGGGCGTGCACTAATAACTTCATTGGCGCGTCTTGATGTCCCGCTCATTACTTGAAATCAGTGATGTCGAAGATCAGAAGACTGTTGTTGCAATGGCAATTTTCATGCACCTTGCACCTTGAACATTGCAGTGTGATAATAGATTTGGCAAGGAGAACTTGAGCTGGGACTTCTCAGTGCCGCATTCATGTACTTCAAGAGACATATTATAGGACAAAAAGAAAAGAAATCCTCAAAAATGTTGTTGTACAGATCCTGTAGCTTGCTTGCCTTTCACTGGGTTGTTTTATGGCAGGTCATCCCACAGTATGTTTCCGCACAGCACTCGATTTCACTCTATAGGAAGTAATGCTGTAGGAGAACAGGCTATGGGAGGCTTTTCCAAAGGATTTTAAGTCATATGAGATTACCTCATAGGAGGTTCGGCAGTGAACACTGTTCATGTGGTTTACTACATTAATGCTGTGGCTGCGTAGCGGACGCTCAAGCAAAGCTACCCTAACTTGACTCAGAACAAGCAGACTAGAAAAGATTGCCTCCCAATGCGAGAAAGTCTGGTTGACCATTGGTTACGAATGAGACCAAGCCAACTGTATTGATAAATGTACTGTTATCGGCACTGTATGGTATCTAGAGCTAGGCCTTTGAGCGTTTACGACTTTGTGAAGGGATCACCTACTGCTCTAGAAGAGTATGTATACGGATCAAAGACCAAACCACCCGACCGCACATTTACAAATGAGATATTATGATCGTTCCGGCTGCTGATTTTACTGCATTGCAATTGGAAAGTATACGTTTGCCAGCAAAGAACAGTGATGGTATGTGAAGCTGGAGACTTTGGGAGCATGAATAAGTCAAGCGTTGTCTTGTTCCGCACGTATTGGTATTGAATGTGACTAACCTTCCGGATTGTGTTGTACCTCTATCAGATCTGAGCGAGGACGACTGTAAGACACAAAAAAAAAAAACCTTGAACGACATCATGCCTGAAATCTTGCAGGGAGGAAGGGGAGGGTGCAGATCGGCGTCGTGTCTGTCGACTGAAGCGGGGTCATTACTTCACACTTTTGCTTGAAGTGCATACACTGAAGAAACCTGGTACACCAAACTCGAAATTCTCGGATTCATGACATTATTGAGTGTTTTCGCTTACAATGAAAACCCGTACCACCCGAGATGATGTAGAGATGTATTCGAATAGACCACTTGGCGCAGACAGGACCCTGAGCAACTGGACCCTGAGGAGCTCCTCCCCGCCGCGGGGAGGACGGAGGACGGAGGGGAGGACGGAGGGCACAGGGAGAAGATTGAGCCGCTTACCGTAAGTTTTTCGGTGAGGCCCGACAGCGTGGTCTATAGATCGGCAGCGATCGCTCCTGCAGACCAAGCTTGGAAGTGGATACCGTGAGTGCATTATCATCGGATCAGATAACGATTGAAAACAAGATCAGTAGATCAACAGATCAGGGGGCGATGTTTAGGCAAAGACACACGCGACTACATCTGAGGAATTTTTCATGGCTCATTTGGTGGTGTTATTGCTCAAGGGTATCGAAAAGCATGCTTCTAAATCCGTCCTGTCATGCCGGGTTTGTCCTCTACTACTACATTCCCAGGAATTAAACAAAATAAATCCAATCAACCAACAAACGGTACAAGAAAAAACCAATCAAACTGCTAAGCCACAGTCAACGCCAACGCCTTTGCATGCCAAAACCCCCTCTGGTTGCTTGCCGCCCCCTATTCACCCTGAGGCGTTGAGGCGTTGATCCCCCTTTCAGTAGGCACGAGGAAAAGCACGTAATTCGGCCCCACCCAAGGGCGGTCATGGTCGTCCGTTCTTTTGGGTGCCCAGCCTACAGTAACACAGACGCCCCGAACCCCACGTATGAGACGGAAATGATGGCATTTCGCCAATCATGGCAATGGCTCCGTCGTCCCGCCGTCGGAGTCATCTCGATGGGGTGATTTTGCTCTCGTCGTCCTTCGTCCTTCGGCCAGCGCCGCCTTGTGCGCGGGCAGGCAGAATTGGGGATCGAAGGGGAAATGACGACATGTAAGCGGAATATTGCGAAGGCGCGCCATGCGCAGGCGCAGAGTCTGTGTTGCTTCAATTCGTGTGACGAGTTCCGTAAAGTTGCAGTGGGCTGTTGCTTGATCATCAGGGTACCTGCTGAGAAATCCACCAGGTAGGGTCAAGAGCCGGATCGGGTGTCGCTTGCATAGGTGCAGGGGTGGTAGCATTCAGTCAGATGTGTGTGTGTGTGTGGTGTGTGGTGTGTGCATGTGTTTGATGTAGTGTAGAGCCATTGCTCAATGGGTAGTAAGCTCAGAGTTTATCGAGTTTATCGTGTGCCCCATTTCCAACTTGAGTTGGACGAGGTTCGGGTCATGGAAGGAGCCGAGGAATCGCTGCGGTCACTGTCCATGGAGCGCTTGCCGCCGTCTGAGCCGGTTGGAGAAGAAGCGCGCTGGAAGCTGGAGGGGAAGTGAGGGCCTGCGGTGGGAGACATCTGACCAGGCTCGAGCGGGTGCCTGATCTCCTTCCAGGATGCAGCAATCTGCTTGCACAGGTGTGCGGACATGGTGTATGTGGGAGACATGGTTGTTGCGGTTGTTGATGTGGTTGTGGTTATGAGTGGGCAAGTAGCCAGGAAGGCTTGGTTGGTGGATTTGTCCGGTTTGCTGGTTGACGATTCCTTGAAGGTGTTGATATTTCCTATGTTGGCAGTGCGGTTGTGCAGCAGACAAGCGAAGCACGCAGTGCTGTGTAGACGGAAGACAGACAAAGATTAAGGAAGAGAAATAGTAGAGTGTGGGTGACAAGGAGGCTTTTGATTCCAGGGGATGTAAGTGAATTAATATTTGCAGCTGGGAAAAGGAGAACCTGATGCACCTTGTCAGGTTTGGATGTTTCCAGCCCAGACACCACCACCACCCATTATACAACCAGTACACACAGGCTGCAACAGACAAATAGAGTACCTGCGGCACCCTGGTATGGTGGTCTGTGTACGGTACCTATACACGGTACCTAGCCAGGAGTGTTTGGCATGGCACAGCATGGAGTGTAGGTAGGTACATACTAGTATCTGCGGCCTGGTGCAGGGTGGTGCATGCTTTCGGCACCACCAGCCAGATCAAAACAGGCCACCCTCCGTATTGAGAAGTACCAGGCCGCCCAGCTCTGCCCAAGGCCAGGCCCGGCCCCAATTGTCCTCCCAACTTGCGGCCACGGCCAATCACAAGCAGCGCAAAGTCATATCGCTGCGCCTGCCATTGGACAGCAGCGGCAGGGCATCATACCATCCCAGCCGTAATGTGGACAGTGAGCCTCGTGAAATCGAACCACCTCAGCGGCAAGCAGCCCGGCCCAGGCCCCGCCCTGGAAAGCTCTTATTCCGTTGTGGCAGCTCCGCAGGGGAAATTTGCAGATCTCCCCTTGTGATGGCGGGTGGCTGATCGCTAGCTGATCGGGTCGCTGCCACGTTCCTCTTTCGGCTCGGATCAATCTGCCCTGTCCTCGGTTCGTTCTAACGGCACAAAGGCTGCAGTGCAACCTGCTCCTCGGGGCTACTCCATCAGTTTGACAGGTCAATGCAATCCAATGCAATCCAATGCAATCCAACCTGGCGTTTGACGAACAGACGACATGGGCACTGTGGCACTTTAGCACTTTGGCAATCTGGCGCTCTCATGCAGGGAAGCCTGCCCTTCAGTTCGACCATCCCCCCCCAAAACCCCGCTGACGTAACGGTTGGGGCTCCTCCCCCCTTGCGCCATCCTACATCCCACACCCCGCAGCCAAACATAGACAAGACTAACCATCGTCCAGTCCGATCCGGGTGGCTGGGTGGCTCCAGCACAAGCTGCACAGCAACTGCAAGATGCGATCATGGCATCGACTTGAATTCGAGTCTAGCGTAACAGTTCAGGAGGACCCTGATCTTAGTGTACATACACTTACCATAGTACACAGCACAGTCCCTTGGTCAACCTTCAAGGGCAGTGGCAAGTCTGGCACCACGACACACTCGTCCAAGGGCTGTGGCCAGGCCCACAGCCCTCCCCCATTTACCCACTGTGACAGCCCACCCATCTCCGTCTGCCATGACAGCTGCCCCACTTGGTTGTGTTTATATCACGTCCCTCGCGCCAGCCATCGGCCCTGTTGCGCTCATGGTCCGCCAGAGGTGGGAACATCACCATGCCAGGATGCCAGTCCACAATGGGCTTCAATCAAACGAGCTTTGCTCGTGTGTCCGATACGCGGCCACAGCATCTATGTAGTCAACCACCTGGGCAGTACTCACTGGACAACCTCCTCGAGGATATCCTGTAGCAACCTGCTACAGGACACCCACATATGGGATGAACCCCATATGGCATGATTTCCTCTAGGTAACCAGGTGATAGGTGAATAAGCCACACACAGTAGCTCCACATTGAAGTCCTTTTTGAGTCTGTGGCTGTGCTACTATAATAATGTATGTGAAGGGACCTGCCTAGGGCAGTCGATCACCGGTGCCATATCGGCATTCCTGGCTTCCATCCTTTCTGTCGCGTCACGACCAGCACGTCCGCCTCGATCCCCGAACCGTCCACCTGGTCAATACTGGCGTACAGGCTGTACCCAAATTTCTCGAGGATACCGAGCAAGCTCAGCAGTAACATCCTGGACATCACCGTATCCTCACCCGATGCCTGCCACGGCTGACCGTGGAACTTCAGCTTCAGCCGGCCGCTCTCGAGCTCGTGACTCTTGAGCCGGTATTTCGCCCTGAACTCTGCAATGAGAGCCTCGGCCAGGTCCCCCGGCGGTGCGTCCACAATCTTCATTTTGTCCGTCCAGTCGAACGAGATGCTCAGCCAGTCGCACGGCGGCGGAGGCGGGTTTTGATGCCTGAAGACGAGCGAGTCTGGGAGTGTGCTGTCAGCGTCGTAGCCGTGGTTCTCCCGCAAGGCTATCTCCCAAAGCCGTCATACCTTTGTCCAACTCCTTTCTCGACGCGTCTACGGCGCCCTGCAGCACCCACCCCATGTCATACAGCGTCTCGAGCATCCTCCTGACCAGCCGCCGCGCCTGGTCGTCTCCGTTGACCCTCTCCTGCCACGGGTGCCCTTTGAACTTGATCTCGTCGGCCCCGCCGTATGCCCGTACGTCCTGAATCGGCCACACTGACCCCAGCACACCTCTGAGGGCACTGGTCTCGCGTGCGTTGAAGTTGATGAAGCGCAATCGGTCCGTCATGTTGAGAGTTACACACGCGAAGCGCGTCTGGAAGGACGACGCCTCTTGCGACGACCCGGCCGACGCCGTAGCCTCCAGGAACGATGGTGGGGGCACGAACCCTTCCGAGGGTTCGCCTAAAGGCTTGCTCTTGTCCATGTCGCAATAATTGTGATGTGACTGGATAATCTTGTAACGCGTAGACTGGGGCTGAAGGTGAGTGGTCTCGTAGGTTCTTGCGGTCATTCAATGGTGATGTATGAAAACAATATGAGGTAACAGAATGGACTGTCTAGGGCTTTATCAGTTGGTCCCGTGGTCTGGGCAAGGTCAGGCGTGGTGAGATAATGTGGATATGCTAAGTGAGAAATTGTGACTGCCTGACGATTTGACGTCGGCTGTGAGATCGAAGCCACACTGCGGGTCAGCGGCTCTAGCTCCTTCCCCCGGCTGAGCTCGTTTGCGGGTCTGAGGACAATCTTGACCAACAAAGTCAATAGTCGAATATTCTATTCCTATGGGTACAGACTTCTTTTCTTTACAAACAATAGCATAACCCCCTACAACGACTCTTAAGAGATAATCTTCTATAGAATAACTTCCTATAGGATAACTCGCTACGTGATAACCTACTATGGGATAACCTCCCACAGCATGACTTCCAACTTTCTAGTGTCACTGAACTATCCGCATCTGTCATGCATCTGTGGAGACACAGATTCTCAAAACATGTGGGAGGCGGAAGGCATCCATTTTACCAATTTCCCAGAGGTGTGCTTGAATGAAAGGATGCGAAGGCTGGAAATCTATGAACGGAGATTAAATATTTTCCACTGAAGTGATGAAGCAACCTGTGTCGACTGGTCTCATAGAAATATAGTATTTGACTCATGCAGAAAGGAAAACGTGCACGAACATTTGAACACAATTTTGAGTCATTCATAGCGCACAACGACCGAGTGTCACTCCTTCTGGTTTGAAGCCGGAGTGACTATGTAAGACACAGGTCTTGTTCAGCTACCGGCCTCACCATCCATGCGTAGCAAGAAGTTCTTGCCATATTTGACTCAATATTGAACAGGCCCTGATCCAAACCCAGAAACTTCATGCGACACTGGAGACGACAACAGCGTGTAAAGTAGGTCCGCCGGGTATCGATGAATCTAGAGGCGTGGCCGTGGTTTCAGATTTTTAGTATTTCGTCTACTGTTGATCTATCTGTACTTAGTTTATCGCCATAACATTACTCACATGCCTCATTCTCTGTGTCATCGGCAGGCAGCAGAGGTTTGACAGACAAGAAGCTGAAAGGACGAACACGGACTGAGCAAAACCCGTCGTATCAAGCCTCACCAAACTCCGGCGCAACGTATTCATCGGCTTCCCGTCAAAGGTATGCCAGTCTCTGTGCCAAGTTGAATCAGACCTGAAACTCCATGCACTATGTGATGCTCTATTAAATCGACGCCTGCCAGGCAATACCTCAAGCAGCTGGCACAGCGACGGCTTGCTCCTCCCCAACGACACCCAATTCCCGAGTGACGTCCAGGGCCGGAGTCTTGAGCTCTGTGAAGGCCTCGGGCCAGAGGAACATGCGCTCCTCTTTGGTGGGCGACATGAGGACCAGCCTGGGCACGGCCGACTTGCTTGAGACACGCCGCCACATGTTGGCGCGTGGGTTGAAGCGAGCGGGCAGGCCCCGGCCGGCCGTCTTCCTCTCGTCCTCTTCTATTATCTTGGCGAGCTCGGCCTGGATACCTGCAAACGTGTCGAAGGGGATGTATGCGATATCGTTTTCCAGGCAGTATTCCTCGAGGCGCAGCCCCCGACGCGCGAACAGAACATCCGCCTGCCTGGCAGCCGGCAGATCCGAGACGCCGTCACCAATGAAGACGACCAACGGGATGACACCGTCCTCGTCGGCCAGCTCGGCCTCGGCCGCGGCGCGCGCCTCCTGCACCGACAGCGCCTTATCGTGGCCTAGTTCTGTGTCGTGCCGCCAGATAACCTTCCAGTCAGACCCGTCCTCGGTGATGGAGGCGTCGTTGGCCACAATTTGGATGTGGCTTGACTGTTCCTCGCCAAGGAAGGTGTCGAGAACTTTGCGCAGGACCGGCTTGAGGCCTGCCGAGATAACGTTGAAGGGGATCGAGTTTTCCAGGCAGAAGGCGTGGAAGGCGCGGAAGTCCGGGTCGATGTCAAGTGACTCCTCCATTACCTCGAAGCCATTGTCGAATGGGACGTTTAGTGACCCCCACATCTCCTCCGAGACGTCGCGAAATGATCTCTCCCCATTCTTAATTTGCTCATCCAGCACTTGTCGTCTCTTGGAGCCGCATCCGAAGTTATCAAAAAGAACATGGCCCGTGTCTTGCATAAAAATGGTGCCGTCGAAATCTTGGACAGAGGAAGACCCCGTCAGTCTGTTGATCAAGCACAAGTATTTGTCAAAGTAGCATACCTGAGAAGCACACGATCTTCCTCTTTTTATTTGTAGACTCAACTGGCGTGTTCTTAACCATGATGGCAGGGGGTGTGATTGCAGACGGAGCCATTATGGATGGCTTCGTAGGATTAATGGCGGAGACGTAATGAGATGGTATATCTGGGCAGGCACACGTGAATTATTTTGGAGGATGAGACTGGAGAGTTGCGAAGAAAAGAGAGCACAAGGATAAGTGAGAGGCAAGTGAGGGCACTAAATATACGGGCAAGGAAATCGAAACATCATCAACACGGAGTTCTGGGGCGCTTAAGTGTTATCACTGCCACCAGGACAGAAGCAGACTAGAGAATCACGATGCAGAATCATGCAGGCTAAGACAATCCCGTCAGCGAAACACATGGACGACGCCCCCCACGATGTTGCAGGGGGCCATGCTCGGAGAGCGTGCTTATGCAACAGTCTTCTCGCATCCTCTTGCCTGATGCATTCCATTCTGCCGCTGGCCCCAGGAAGAGGATCGTCACTGCACAGCTGAGGTGTTGCAGAAGGCCAACGCAACATGAGGGACAGAGATTGGGACGGGGATGGGAAGGATTTTTTTGGTGTTTTTTTTTCCAAAGATAGCTGCGGCAATTCAGTATTGCTCAGCACTCGGTGGCCACCACCTCCAGGGCTGGGCAACATTCGGCCGCTTGGCAAGGATGTCCCACGGCCCAGGGCCGGAGATCTTCGCGGCCTAGACTCAGGCGGCCACTCCTGCAGCAGAGTTGGAGGTCTCGGCCGTTCGTTCATTCGCTGGTGGCGAGGAGGCTCTGCTCCAGATCCGACCTCAGGCTGGGATCTGCCAGTGGCCGGGCAGCTCTGGCGGCTCTGGCCACCATCCCCTGGAGGTGATTGACAGGCACCAAATGGGCAGGCCGGCAGGCCAGCAACCGTGAAACTGGCCGGGATATTCACATGCTAGTCTATCATTCGTGGGCCAAGATGAGAAGAATGAGCCTGCGAAAGACACGATGCAGTCGCGAAGTCTGCCTGGATACAACCTTCAATGAACCCGGAAGAGCAACAAAGCGTTTCGAGATGACTGCGCCGTCATCATCGTCGTCGTTAAAGGTTTTGGGTGATGTCATCGCGCTTAGGGGAACGTCGGCTCGATCAACCGCCAACGCTGGCAGTGCACGTAGTGTAGTTGCGCTTGACCCCATGGGGACTCGGGGGGATCAATCTGCCAGCCCGACTCGCGTCCCACCTACATGCAGATGAGACCTTCTGGAGTGGTCTGGACGAGGAGGATCAGGCCCTAGCTGAGCCTGCGAGGCCCGTCCCCTGGCGGCGTGAACCAGCCCGGCCCAGGGAGCGGTGAGCAATCCATTCGGGAGCCACCTTTCCCCCTGTGCTCCTCAACCGGTGCTCTGACGGCCCACACGCAAACGCAGAGATGCCCTACCGAAATCTGATGGAGTCAAAAGGGGAGACTCATCTGCCGGTGAATGGCATGCCGTCATTATGCATTGAGGGCACCATCGAGGGGATCATGGGGCGCCCGCGTGCCATCGAACTGACTCGGTGAGAGATGTGTGCGACATTGCGGATGGTTGTAACATGCCAAACGGTAGAAGATGATGTCAGACCAAGAAGAAGAAGAAGAAGAAAAGCCGCTGGAGGAATTTAACTCACAATCTCTGAGGGCTTAGGGAAGGGCAACATGATTCTAGAGGCCACGGGAATTGTTAAAATTCTGTTACTGTCAGTCCTGGGTTAGACCCTGACAGGGGCACTAGGTAACCCAATCAACCTACGTTTGTGGTCTGAACAGCAATGACTTGAGGCAAGGTGCCCTGCTTAAGACTAGAAATGTCATTTTTGAGCCATTTACTATCTGTTTGAGCTATTTGTGAAGAATAAAGGTGATGGTTCTACGATTTTCTGTACGATCATGGCTCAGCAAGTACCGCAACTACCCAGCCCAACTTTGGAAGAGTGGTAGCAATTACTTCCTCTGTGCGCATCCGGGAGAGTGACTTTGTACCGAAATTGCAAATCAGAGCCCCCAAAGCAATCGTGAAATTTGTGAAATCTTTCGCGCTGAACAGGAGCCCCCCGTGTCACTTCTATGTCCAAGGGTGGCATTATGTTTTTTTGAGGGGGGTAAAGGGGGTGTAGATTCGTATCAAGGGCCGGTCATTGAAGATGTAGTCCCGAGTGATTTCCTCTTAGCGATACCTAGCACACGCAAAGAGACAAGATCCGGATGCAATAGATACACATGCTAGCGGCCCCCTATCGCTCCCAGCATGCGCAGGTATATAAGACACGTGAAGTCCTTGGGAAACATTCCCACGTCATGGAAAGAGTCGAAAGTGACACGAGTCCAATTTCAAGAGCAAAGTCTACAACTACGTAGATATCCAAGGAAATGGCAAGAGTCTTCAGCTTGCATGGGCTCAATGGCCACCCCATCATACCTGGCTTACGGCAGCCTAAGATGGAGCCCGCCATGCTGGAGATCAGAGGCAGTGATTCTATTTCAAATTACAAAGTACTGTCATTTTCTGTTTGTTAGTGCTCAAGTGGAGAGACTTACATAGATACAAATAGAGTTGGTTTGAAGTCACTGCATTTTGCTTTTGTATCATCCTTTGTATTATGACCTCCCTAAAATTCAAGTAACAATAAATAAAGGTTCGATCTCTGGCCGTACCCTTCTAATCACCCATACTCTTATGGTTTCCGGGAGAGCTATCAGTCATATAAGAACTCTGAGCTACACTTGTCGTCACGTAGTGCGTCCTGTGTGGAAACAAAGAGTATAGTACTTGCTTAAATTGACACAAGCAATATCTGTGCATACCTATATATTACTGCATTTCCCTACTTACCAGACCGGCCGTGCGCAGAATTAGAAGAGAACAGCCACAGACTGTAAAGCTGAACGTGTGACGGGATGCGGATCCTGGAGCACCTCAAGTGTTTCTAATCAGCATTTCGTACAGTTCGACAAGATCACCTAAGTATTCAGGCAGCAGATCTGCCATCTGGACCCGTCATCTTGAACTTTAGAATCACTTGCTGCCTTTCATCACTGCCCAGATGATCTTCACTCTAGGCTTGACGTGATTCACCTAAATAGAAAACCCAAACAATGGATCAACGTCCGGACCACCAAATCAAATGAACCTCTCCACTGGCCGACTGACCGACTGATGCCAGCCTCAGACAACACTTAGGTTTGCGAAACTACATTCTCCACTTGGCCCACACGCTCCCAGAGCACACAAACACACATGCATCAAAATCTTGGTCAAAAGGTACGTATCTGTGGGCAGGTATCTGGGTACGTA
Organism: Diaporthe citriasiana; assembly: GCA_014872975.1. Classification (NCBI taxonomy): domain Eukaryota; kingdom Fungi; phylum Ascomycota; class Sordariomycetes; order Diaporthales; family Diaporthaceae; genus Diaporthe; species Diaporthe citriasiana. Next base: position 440,919 of record JADAZS010000003.1, on the reverse strand, counting down.
CTGTGCTATGTCATACCGTACACGGCTCGACATCCCGTGGACGACAGATCGCATCCACATTCCGAAACCCCTCAGGACTGTTCGGGCCCCCATCATTTCAGCGCACAGGAGACTGACTAGCTGGTGCCAGATAAGGTTCATTTATGCCGTAGGTGCCGCATGAATCAGAGTGGACATGGCAAAGCGGGTACTTCTCTTTTCGTTCTTGATTTAGCTTTTAGGGGTCCAACGGCCCCAGAGTCCAAGGGTCCAAGTTGGAACGGTCTCGGGGGTCTTGCCATTCGTTTTGCTGCTCAGCTACCCTTGCCACCTCTGGAAATGTGCAGCTTTCTACTTGGTATCAAGAAGTCAAGACCTCATCGTGGATGATGCTTTAGTATTTGAGTTGTGGAGTGCTGTCAGCCCAGCGATAGATGTCGCGGATTTGAGACCGCTAGCCCAGATCCTGAGGGGTACACGCTTCTATCGCGATGTTCACAGGGCATCATTAATTACCTCTAGGGCTACACCGAGACATAAACAGCCGATGTAGCTGTTCTCGAAGTCTTCTCATGAATGATGTACATTTTGTGTATAAGTTGGATGCAATATGCGGTGAAAGACACGGTGAGATGAAGAATACAGCTCTCCGCAAGTCTGATCGTCTATTCGCGGGTCTCGCCAGAGCTCTAGTCACTCTACCAGACCCAATCTACCACATTTATATGGCCAACGTGTGAGAATCCCAACGCCCCTGAGAATAGGAGACAGAAGCGGAGCATGTGCTCTCTAGTGTATCGCTCTATCAACAAAGTGTCCAAAATCATGTCTCAGTGCAACCCGCTCTCGCCAGTCTCCGCCATATGCAGCTGGCATTGCACGAGAATGTCCACCATCTTACTGACCTCTTGCAGACGTGTTAGCACGACCTTGTTGCCCTCCACAAACCCCTTGCACTGATATTTGATGCCGGTCTCTGCACAAAACTCACGCACAAGTGCCTGGCACTTGCGAAGGTTGTGGCGCGGGACTCTGGGAAACAGGTGGTGAACTGCCTGGAACTGCAGGCCTCCGTGCAGCCAGTCAAGCCACTCCGGGCAGTCAACGTCCATAGTAGTTCGGATCTGCCGCTGCGCGAACGACTCAGTCGGACCCAGGTCAGAGGTCGGCGTGCCCCAGTGCGACAGGGTAATCTGTACGTGAAGCAACAGGGTTACCGCATGCGACATAAGGACAAAGCCGACCCGCGTCGGCCAGTCGGGCAACGAGCGCCATACGAGCATGTATCCGAAAAGCGCCCAGTAGCACAACATGAAGACGACCTCAAGCCACCGAGTCCACCAGGCTGAACCGAGCTGTGCTGCGCGGGGCGAGACCAGATGGAGCCACGACAGCATATAGAGGTTGAAGCGTGCTACCCCCATGATAGGGTAGTATAAATACTTCTGATAAGGCACCATGATATCGGCGGCCTTGTCCCAGACAAAGGTGAAGTTGTAAAATGTGCTGTGGACAGATTTGAAATATGTGGGCGTGTTGGAGAAGAGTGGGATGTTCTGGATGTCGGGGTCGTGCTCTGGCATATTCGTAACCAGGTGGTGGACGTTGTGGGAGCTCTTCCACCAGCCAATGGAGAGACCGCAGCAGAAGTCGCCGATGAAGGCGCCAATGACAGTATCAACCACGAAGTTCCCGGTGATCCCACGGTGGCCGGCGTCGTGAGCAGTGAACATGATCTGCTGCCAGAAAAGTCCAAGGAAAATCGCAGAAGACATGTACCACTCGATGTGAAGCAGGTAGAGGAACATGGCGAACAACGCCGAGTACCGAATCAATTCCTTACCGTACTCCGAGTACGGGCACTGATAAAGGCCTCGGTCCTGGATGACCTTATGGAGAGCCCGGTATTGTTCTCTGATATTCTGCTGCGTCTCAGTATCCAGGGAGGGATAGTCACGAATACCATCGGCGATTTCCTTTTGCTCCAGGGCAGCCGTGTAAGCCTCACGCGACAGACCCTTGCCGGGGAGGAGCTCTGCGGTCTCGGCAGCTGCTGTGGCTTTTATGTTGACATTCCTGCGTCTGCACTCGCCATCCTCTTTCTTACTAGACTTGACGTCAGAGTCGGATACGCCAACACTCGAATTGCTGGAACTGAGGGGATCGCGCTTGGACGAGTGGCTAAATATGGAGTTGCTGTCGTCGTCGTTGTCATCATCGGTGGCGGTAGCAAGATCATAGACAGCAGATGCAGTGGTGTCATCTGCGTCGATATCTGTGTATGTTTGTGGCACAGGGCTCTTGAAGACCGAGGTGCCAGCGCGAATTGGAGGTTCGAGGTTGTTCCAGGGTTCCTGTATACGACCAATGCGGTAGGCCTTCATGATGGCCAGGGTTTTGGCGAAATGGTACCTGCATTATCGCCGATTGATCAGCATTGGGGACGGGCAACTAAGAAATGCGACCTGCATGCATGCGCATGCAAGCTTGCATGTGGGACAAAGCCAAACACAGTAACACATCATGGCAAGTGACGCAACCGATTGTGCGCCCACAACAGTTGTTCAAGAGGATTGGATCTTGAACATCAACCTTGTGCGTACATGCTGTTCGTCGCTTCTCGGGCCCGCGGGGTGGGGGGTGGGGCGGGAGATGTGTAAAGGATTGCCAAAGATGGCATAGCTGCAAAACTTACACGTTGATTTCGTCCGAAGCATCGCGACCAACCATGTGGAGGATGGCTAATTTACCACCCGGGTGCCTGTTTATCCATCCATCTAGCTTCAAGGCGTAGCCCTCGTGGATAACAATGAGTTTTCCATCGTCAATCAGGTCCTTGACTTCCCTCGCCGGGATGAGACGGTTGCGGTCGTTCATGGTAGGAGGGGTGAGCCCAGATGGGCAATTCGAGGCTGCTTCGTTCCCAAGCCGAGGAAGCTGGGGAGGAGCTCAGGTCCAAGGAGCAGGGGCAGTCTTTGGGAGCTCTCGATGGTGATGGAAGGCAGGTGAAGCTAGGTAGGTTATCTAGCCGGTTGGAAGGTAGGCGCGACACAGAAAGAGAGAGACGGTTGCGCATAAATGATGGACAAGTAAATCAGTACATGGCCTGTTTCCTGTACCTGTGAAAACAAAGAGCAAGCGGCGAGTAGAATGAAGAAGAGCAAACACGTCAAGGACCAGAAACAGCTCAATCACTTGCACAAGCTGGGCGGTGGCGATATATAGGTAGGTACGTACGTGGACGGAGACGGAGCAGGAGGAGCAGGTAAGGTATACTCGAGGCACTGCCATTCTGCCATCCTGCCGCGGCTGTCCTGTGCACCTGCTCCGTCCCCCTTCTTGTCCCCTTGTCAATTTGGCCTGACTGGGTCGAGAGTGGAAAAGCTACTTGTAGGGGTAGCTGCACGTGTGCGTGTGCGCGTGTGTATGTGTGTATGTGTGTGTGTGTGTGCCGCGCAGCACCGTACCGCACGTAACCCATACGGGTATCCGTACTGGAGCGAGGGACGCTGCCGCGGCGGGTGGCTTCGTACCTACCGTATCGAGTAACCCTGCAAGAACAAGAAGAAAACTGGGGACGACAATAAGGGGCCCAACCTGGCAGCTGGAGTCTTGCGACCTAGCAGGGAAAGGCGAGGAGAGTGGCCAGAGTGGGTGCCCCAGCTGGACTGGCATACCGGCAGGCTGAGAGACTGGCAGGCTGGCAGAACTGGAGATAGAGGGCTGTCTGTCTGGGGGCATACACCCAGCGGCTGGAGCTGCTCAGTCGGGGCTGGCACTGTGGCTGGCCGTTCGTTGCAGTCCACCCCAACACAAAAAAAAAGGGGAACGAGGAGGCTCAGAGGACAGAATGAACAGCCAAAACCAGAACCAGAACCACGATATCCAAGGGCAGGCGACGGGGATCGCCAAGCTGGCCCCAGGACCCTGAATCCTGATGTCTGTATGTCCCTCACTGATCCCAGGCGATCCCAGATGATCCCAACCAAATTGCTCCAGACTGCTCCAGACTGCTCCTCCCATGTGCTCCAGTGCCCGCTTTTCCCAATCGTCGCTCCTCTCCGGCCCTAGGGCCCGAGAGTCATTTCGCAGTCTTCCGCTTGGCTCGAGCTGTCGGACGGATTGCACGAATTGCAACTTGACGTCCAAGCTTCCAGAAGCTGCGCCTCAGCCCCACTTTGACCGCCCCCCCAAGTCGTTCGCCCCCGCCCCCTCCCACCTAACGCCGCGTCAACTCGCCCTGCTCCCCTGGCAGGCCTGGCGCAGCCAAGCACGAACCTGCATTTGGGAAACCTTGGTTGGTGTCATTGACAAACTGAAAGTAAAAATCAGATAAGAAAGAGCGCAGCCGAGATAGCGGCTGACAGAGAAAGGAAAGGGCGGCGACGGATTGAGAGAGCTGGGGGCTGGCGAAAGGAGAGGCAGAAGAAGACGGGAAAAGATATCGATAGACCTGTACAATACCCGTATTCCGCAATGCCTGTTGACACTTTATCGTCCCTGCCTCTGTCCGTCATAGGTGCGTAAGAGTTCCATAACCACAATCTTGAAACGGTTTTAGATGCAACGGTAATTTCTCTTACCTTTCCACTCACCTCTTCTATTCCATCATACACAAACGTGCCGAAACAACCCGAGACAATTTGCCTCCATCAGTCATGTACTGCCACAGATGCATACCGCTGGATCTGCCGCTTCCTTGTCCCGTCCTACCAAGTTTCCGTCCCGCGGCCCTGGCCTCTACCAGGTTCTCTCCTCGACCCTGTTTGAAAGTACTCTCTTGCCCTCGCCACTTGAGCTGGCCAGACCTCCCTCGAGGTCACGGTACCAATTCATTCGACTGTGGTACTAGAGACATGTGCCTCGTCATAGTCTTGTCCAGACGAGGCAGGCGTGTCCAATTGGCCTCGCCATTTGTTCCCCGTGGGTCGTCTTGTGTCGCCCACACTCCGGGCGGCGGGTGGGCCACGGGACACGTTTCCAGGCCTTACAGCCCACAGCCTGTTGTTGAGTCGCCGTGTTGTGCAGGTCCTGAAGGGAAAGAAATTCGACGGCTTGCGGCGTCTCTTGGCTTGGCTAAAAGTCTTGGCGAACTTCTCTAGCAACTAGCACGACGCGCCTCTGCTCCTCCGGGACCATCTCTTTGGTGAATTCTCGTGGTCCCCGGTCCAGTCCCGCATATGAACCCCAATTCATCACTAGCTTGGAGGAAGGTTGTGCTGATGGTGGGTGCGACGAACAGCTGTATTTTTCTCCTCCTGTGTCCGCCATGCGGCCATCCCCGAGCGAGATTGTGTCCAGTGTGCCCTGTAGAATGGATCGATTGATAAATTGTTTGACTGCTGTCCTGTAACACCCGGGTAGCCTAGTCAGCCCAGGACAGTGGCTTCGTGCGCACACAGAATGACTCCAAATGGGCCGGCTGTCGCGTGTTTCTCAGGGAGGACAATCTCGCCGGCGGGTAGTGCAGGGTTGCACATAATCCTGGAGCCGTACAGCTGAGGCCGCGAGGACTGCGAGGGTGGCCCTGTGTGCCCCGGCCGCATTGGAGCGTCTGATCGATGTGACCTCCACGTCCTCATTTCCATCCTCTTGGGATATAGTACGGCCTTGCCTACACTAGTGGTCCAAGCCGCCCGATGTCACCAGTAGTGAGTTGTTTCTTTTGCAACGGCCTGCCCTCCGCCAACCACAGGACGAAGGATCTTGTATCCCACGACGTTGTTCGGTTCCAATTGCGTAGGTAGTAGAGACTGCCGTTCAGGTTTTGAAGCAAACAGCTCTTGGCCCGTCCACTCTCGAGCCGAGTGTACCCTCGGCACCTGTTGGTAATGTCCAACGACGACCGGGGGCGGAATCATCTTCCCAATGTGGTTTCGGATTCCACGCTGTCGAATGCCATCTTGGCGCTGGGCCTTTTCTCCAGGTTCGCTCCGCCTCGGCCAGCTCGCCAACATCGAGATCGACACGTGAACAACCCAGAGCCAGGGCCTTCGGGGAGAAAGGTAACGAGCAACCGCTGAAGTGTCAAGTGACTGTTCGGAATCGTGGCGTCTCTAATATGCAAGCGATGCGTGGGGTGGCCAGGTCCGAGCAAGGCCGTGAAAATCGCGGTCGTCTCGAATTGACGACACGTTCACTTCCTTCGATTTCGAGATTGATGGCGCTGGCGTCATTCTCCCTGTCATCGGTTGACCAGGAGGTTTGGCAGATGAACCCACTTGGGTCACCATTCTTCAGGGCCGCTGGCCACTCCTGCGCGTTTAGGACACCACCAAGGCCGCACTGCCAGCTTTCTTGACGGCCCTAGATTGAGGGAGGTCGGCGTCGAAATGTCCGGCCATACACTTGTAGCGAGCCAATTCATCGCGGCAGCCGTCCTCGACGAAACTGAGGCCCAGAATTTGTCATGCGGGCATCCAAGTAGTCCACTGGCACCACGTCTGGGTCCCAAAAAAAGACAGGCAAACGAGAAGTCGGACCGTCCCAGGCCTTAGTTCGTGGAAATGCGCATGCTGGGTGCCGAAGTGAGGTCGTGAGAACTTTGGACACAAGCAGGAGATCAATACTCACATTTTATTGACGAGCAGGAACTGCAGGTGGGAGGGGTGACGGGGTCGTCGGTTATTAGCAGAGTACTACCGGGTAGGCAGGGGCGACCGCGCCCTTGACCTGACCGCCCATAGCGTGGACCTCAAAATGCTCACTAACAGAGATGGCATCATGAACATTCCGGACAGCAACGAATTTCCTCAGTCCGCCAAAAGAAGTGAGGATGAATAGATCAAGATCAGATTATGAAGGCGAGGAGAGAGTAGTAAATCAGGAGACTGATCTCGCCCTTCCGACCAGATGGTGCTTACATATCTATTCCACCAACAGTGGGCGGTTCGGAAGCTTCGGATGCTCTGTAAAGTCCGCACATCCAAACAAGGCTGAACCACTCATATACCCAGGAATTTGTTAGGTCTAACCACGGCCCACGCGCCCACATACAATAAGTCTCCGGCGGCCGTGGCGGAAACGGCCTATCCTCCCTCGCTGTACATCCTCGTTTGGGCCAAACCGAGACCCTGGCAGCTAGCTGCCTGGCTCCCCTCCTATGCCGGGTAGGATCCAAAGTCAGCAAACACGGAGTAATCAGCACCGAAAGTCAAGTCTTGCTCGCGCGGTGATGTGCTCGATATAGATGGACTCTGCTCGGAGTTTCGACGGCCATGACACGCATATGTCGGGGATAAACGTTGCCCTACCGTGCTCCTGGTCTATTTGTGATTCGTTTCATGAAGTCTATCATTTCCTTTCTGGCTGCCGATAAGTAATTAAAAAAGTGCCCTGTCTCTCGCTCACATATTCCTTTAACGGCTACCCCTTTATGCCGAGACCTTTGCGCTGAACTTTGCCGCCGCCGCATCGAAGAGGCTGCTCTTTTCCTCGAGGTCTTTCAGGAGCGCGTGCTCGGGCGCCGCCTTCTTCAGGGACGCCGTCAGCTCTTCCGTGTCCTTCCCAATGATCACCTGCAGCACCAGCGAGTTGGCGATGGCCTCCGTGTTGCTTGGCTCCTTCTTCAGCGCCTGGTCCAGCGCGGACTGCGCCTCTTCCGTCCTGCCCAGGTGCAGCTCTGCGACGGCCTGCGCGACAAGTGTCTGAACGGAGGAGGTGGATGGTGCTTGCGCGAGTTCTTCGAAGACGTAGAATGCTTGCTGGTACTTTTCGCCGCCCTGGAGAGAAAAAGAGATAGAATCAGCTCTTCTGCCCACCTTTGGTGTCTTTGTAGGAATAGAAGTTCGTACCAGTCTTAGTCCGACCCAGGACTCCGCCAAGTTCACCAAAATACTGTCTTGTGCCCACCGCCTTGCGGCAGTGACTTCCTTCAACGCCAGGTCGTTGCGATTCTGTTGCAGGTGGATCTGTACGATCAGGGCAACTGCGTCGACTGTGATATTACAACGACGTCAGTCTCGTTATTGCTTCCGCCGATTCCTACTGGGAAGAGAACTCACGGTTTCCCTGATGCCGGCCCAATAGCTGCAGCGCCTCGTCCGCCTTGCCCACGCTCGCGAGCACCGTGCCCCCTATAACCTGCACGATGGCATTCTCGGCCACGGCGTCCCCACCATCAGCCAACAGCTTCTCGAACGATGCAGCAGCGGCGTCCTCCTTTCCAAGGCTCAGCTCCGCCAGCGCTCCGACAGCGACCAGCTCGGGCTCCTTGGCGCCCGAGACCTCGCTGAGCACCTCCTTGCCCTGGCCGAGCGCGATCCGAGCGCGCAGCTGGAGGACCCGCGCGGGCAGGTGGTTCTCGGCGGAGAAGGATGATGGGTCGAAGTCGTCGAGTACGGATTGGTATTGACACTGGTGGAATGCGGCGTGGATGTTGATTAGTTCGCCTTCCGAAGAGTAGGGGTCCATCTTGTCGATGATTCTGGCTTGCTATGGGCCCGTCACCTGTAGCCAAAGAGCCCTTTACAGCGATGTCTGCGTAATTGGGGGAATTAAGAAAGGAAAGAGTGTGGAGAAGCGGGAGTATCACGGTGACGGTAGGATTGGGAGCTTCCCAGCTGGCAGCTTCACAAGGCAATGAGGCCATCTGTAGACTACCGCAGGTACACGGAAAAGGTCGATAAGCGATAAACGCACAGACCATCCTGCTAGGAGTATCTCCCACTACACACAGTACAGAGGCTTATAGCCCGCTGGTATCTGGTCCAGCGGCAGACAGCTTCATGCCCGTCATGATTGTGCATCTGAATTCTGCACAGCCCTGTATAACGAGCGCATGCCGACGCTTAAAATACAAGTGGTCCCTTCATCTGGTGGGCGTTTCCTTCCTTGCCAGTAGTTCTTCACTTCAACATATTGTCGACAGAGGCTGCTAGGCATGATGTTGGGCCCCGTGCTTTGGGTCTTTGGGCGCTCGATTCTCGTTTCCATTCACGCCTTGAATGACTGCCGTGGATCCTCACATGATTATCAAAGACCAAGGCAGTGCTGGAGGTCCGAGGTGAAATTAGTCGCCGGACTGAAAAAGCCTGCCGTACCGGACCCCGGAGCTTCTTATACCTAATGACACCTCGACGGCGGTAATACACGTTGTTTTCCGTATTCATTATTGCCTCGCTTCCTTCAACAGCCAGAAGCTACAAAAGTACGAAACGAGCTTCTCCCCTGGAGGCTCAGGCAACGCTCTTAAGAAGGATGTGGCGAGATGAATCCAATTAAGAGTTGACGAAGAAGACATTGAAAGCTTCCAGCGAGAGCTTATGAATTGGAATATGTTGCTAACAACTCTTTAGAAATCTACGCAATGTGAGGCAAGCTTTCCGTGTCTTTTCTTGATAATGTGTCACTGATCTCGTCTAATGCTATCAAACGCCTCAACGACGTCGGGATGACACTGCAAATCAAATCTCCGCCATCGCCTCCCACAATCAAGAGCTGCAAAAGAGCAAGTCCATGAATCAAGCTACTTGGTGGGATTTGGGCAGGAAATCTGAGAAATTATCTGGCCTGGAATTTCGGGAGGTGGTTTCTGTCGGGTTGCAGGAGGGAGACTTGATAACTCACCCTGAGCCTGATGTCAACGAAACCACCTCTTCCCGAAGTATTACTCATCACAGTGCCGGGGTTCGATGAGCGCCCGACTCTACTTCCTGGTTGTGTCGCCGAAGATGAATGCTAAGGCAAGCGCGTATGCAACTGGACTGTGTACACACATTGACCCTGTGCGCCGACCTCAGATGTGGGCGGGCAAGGCGTTGCTACTGGTCATTTAGCAGGCCAACGAGATCGACCGCGGTGGGAATTTAAGCCCTCAAGCTCAGTCTCTCGAGCACCGTCTCGCGAGCGCCAGTCATTCCTTGAGAACCGTCGAGTCTAGCGAGGGCCTGTTTAAGTGACTTCGGAAGCTGGTCAATGCTGGCGAGAAGCCATCATCATGGCATGGCGGTGGAGGCCAAGCCGCACGGTTCTGGGGTCTCAGAGTGGTATGGAACCTGTCGAGACATTATGAAAGAGAGTTGTAGCCGAGAGAAGTTTATGCTATCTGTTCGAAATTGGATCTGAGGTTCTATATGAATTGAGATGGTGTTTTAAGCGGTCGGGCTGCGAGTTATAGGGCAACAAGTCGCAGTCCACGGCGCATATTTGACCCCTTGCTCATACCATCAATCCCAGTCCTAAAAACCAAAGTTGGTCCTCAAATGTTTCTTTTCTTGATCATTGCAAATTTGAGAACAAGTCTGCGAGGTGTAACGGCCGATGCAATGTGCAGATGCGAATACCTTTCACTGACAATCACGCAGGGCGTTCAGATCAGCCATACTTGCGCTTCGGAGAGCACCGATGAATTGGCCGCTAGAGAAATGACAATGCAGAGATATACAGTTGGGCTTGCCTACAGCCCGCGGCTGAGGACTCACACGTCAAAGATATTTTCCACGCCTGTCCACTGCCCCTTGGCCCTCTCCTCCCAGTAGCTGTCCTTGCCAGCCTTCAGCCTCCACACCTCCTCGCCATCCCCGACCGTCGCGACCTTGGTGAACCACCTGGGCTTGTGTTCGACGCCCTTCTCCTCCAGAACCCTCCTGCGGGCCCTTTGGCCTTCCTCAAGCTTGACCTTCCACCCCTCCGCCTCGTCCAGCTTGCCCTCCTCGGCGAGCCTCTGGTCTTGCCTGAGCCTCGTGTCTGTGGGCGGCAGCTTGCCCTTCTCGAGCGGCGTGATCTCGTTCAGGCTCGCCGCGAAGCTCGTCATGCCGTAGGTGTTTGCCGAGTTTTCCACCAGGCTTCCGACGCGCCAGATCTCCCCACCGGCAGCCTTGCCCGCCTCCACCCGCCTCAGGGAGTTCGTCCACGTGCCCGCCAGCGACAGGCCTGTATGTGTACCGGAAGCGTCATATGTCTCAACTTGTACGTCCTCACTTCGCCCGCCAAACATGCCTTTCGACCGGAACTCAACGACAGCCTTGGCACCGGTGCCTTCGTTGATAACGTGCATGTCATTTCCGACAGGCTCCACATATTTCTCGCCCATCACTACGTTCCTGAGGAAAACTGTCGCGATGTTCCAACTGTACCGCTCCTCAGTGCCGTCAGGCAACCTCAGCACGACGCGCACGCGGCCCTCGGTGGTGATCTCCGCAGACTTGCCCCAGAACTTCTGGGTAGGTGCAGGGCTCTGAGCGAAGGACCAGAGCGCCGAGTCAGCCTGCATCGCCAAGCGGACGGGCCGGTGCGTGACCTTTTCGACAATCAGTCTTAGCCCACCGGGAACTTCGTTCTCGCCACGGACGAGCTCGAAGGTTTCACCCAGCAAGGGGTTGAAAGGCTTGCGGATGGCACGCTCCTTGCCGCGACTCCCGCTAAATTGGGAGATGGCAAAGGCAGTGACATAGAGAAGGCGCTCGTTGGGCTGGTTCTGTTTTGTTGCCTGGTCAAGCAGATTCGCGTATTCTAGCTGCTCAGCAACACGCTGTAGAAGCGATGTGGGCTCATTGGCGGAAACTGGCATGCTTATTGTCGAAAGGTCCTTGCCTACGTTCTTGCGCACAAAAGCTATTAGGCTGGGCGGCATGACCTTGGTCGGAGGAATGGTCTTCCGTCGCGTAACCTGATCAGTTATCGGTAGTGGTGCGAGCGACTTCGGTTTGCCAGGGAAGCAGTCATCCTGATTTTCCGACCGGCCCGCGGCGTCCTCGTCCCCATCAACGCTAGAAACAGACGACGCATCATGCACCTCAGCCTCGTCCACTTCCGAGGCAGGCGTCTCCTCTTCGCTCTGGTGGTCAATGACGAGTAGTTGCGACCGATCTCCGGCCTCTTCAGCGTCAAAGAACTCATCCGACGTCGTAGACTCCATACTGACTCGGGATACAGCAGATTGCGCTGCCGGCAATCGGCGTCGTTTGCTATTAGACAGCAAATTGGAAAACTCTGCCACGACCGCGTCGAGATCTCCCAGTAGGGCGTTGCAATGCTCTGCCGTCGAACTCTCATCCGGTATGGAGGGTTTCGACCTCCTCTTCTCTTCTTTACTCGTCCCGTTGGGGGCGACAGCCGTTGCGGCACTGTTGGGGCTCGGTACCGCCAAAGCTGAAGAGACAGAAGGTTGCATGCCCGGCGTTATCGACGCACTAGATTTCCTCTTCCAGAATGGCTTCCTCTCTGGCATAGGCGTAAAGTAATCACCCTCTTCTGCCACAGTCGGGGTCCCAGGAGAGAGATGGGATGACGGTGGCCGTGGACCGTGTGTCTGCTTCTGAGCAGCCATGTCCTTTACGAGCCGTCGAAGCGCATCGCGCGAGCCAACGACACGACTGACCAAAGCCTCCACCTGCTGCCATTCTCGATCTTCCTCCTCCTGGTTATTCGGCGGGGCGATCAGGGAGCGGCGTGTTACTTGCCGCTTGACCGGCTCAGGCTCCAGGAATGATGGATCCAGGCCACGGGCGATCCGGCTTGACTTTTCCAGTGCTCGCGCCCAGTCTGTGAAGTCTCGATCATTCGAGGCCCTCAGATGCCAGATTTCCGCGCCAGAATCGATGCTGATCTCCCGTCTCGTCTCGTCCGCAGCGATGGCTGCCAGGCTCAATGGAATGGCTCCTCTGAGCGCGGAAGAGTTCCGAGTGTGGTAGTAGGAAAGCGTGCATGTGGCAAAGTCGAGCGAAAAGAACCTTCTCGCGTAGCCTTGGCCCTTCTTGCGCCTCCTCTTCAGTAGAGCACCAGTGTGATAATTCCCTGATGTCATGGAATTGCCGGCCTCACTTCGCGCGTTGGAGGTGGCCCGGCCTCTTGTCTTCTGGCTATGAAGACTGTCCACGGACTCGCCCGCGCTAGGCCTCAGACTAGGACTTGGGCCACCCTTGTTTCCCAAACTCGTCCTGCTGGCGCTCGCGCTGTTACCGGCCTGCAAGTTGGGCAAGTTACGCGCAGTCTGCGGAGGTGCGCCGGTAGGGTACGTCAGAAGTACAAATGTGGCAGTCTTGGAGGTTTGTTTCGAGAAGGTATTGTCGAATATGAGGCCGTACATGCCGCCGTGATCGTGGTCCACATCCCAAGTGCCCATGGATACCTTGTCGGCCTCGCATTTCCCATGCCAATGCACGACCCTGAATCCCTTCTTGGTCAATTGTTCCTGAGCGTTGCTCGAATCCTTCTTTGCAAAGACGCCCTTCTTTCCGCTCTCGGAGGTGCCATCGAGGGCATCGGTCGCCTCTTCGGACTGGTTAATGGTGAGGTTGGTGCTGCCACTACCGGGATGCTTGACAATTCCAAAATTGCTGCAGTTCAGATGGGATTTATCAGCATTGAGTGGCCGAGCTAGGGCAACAAACAAGAATAAGAACCCAAGGCAGACTCACATAGACTTCTTGTGCGGCTGGACACTCCATGAGATTGTGTGGCCCTCGTCTACTTTGACCCATCGGACAATGTACGACTGTGCAAGACGTCAGCCTCGTGTCGTCGAAGTTACGAGGTAGCACTTGTGATGACCCGCGTTGCCTCAGAATCACAAACCCACCTTGGAGTGAATCTCGAGCTGCTCGATACCGGCCATGATGGCTGGCGGGTGGTTTTGCTCGGGTGTTGATTTAACCTAACGTAAAAGTAAGGCAATTCAGGTATGCTCGGACGCAGCCGCGCTCCATAGGACGATTCACACAAGCCACGGTCAGGAGAAGCGCAGGCGATATGGTCGGCGGCTCAGCTCGGGTGGTGACCGCCCCTTATTTTTTATTTTTATTTTATTTTTGGTAGGCGGGATGTTCGGTAGGCGGGACCGCAAGTCGAGGTTTGCAGATGACGACGATCCGGGACGTGGATCTTGAAGCAGGCAAGTGGCAGGCGTGACGAAACGAGAGACGAGCAAAAGGGCCCGAATGATAATAGCAGGCTGACAACGTAGTGCAGTCCGCGCAGCCCAGGTCTTCTCCTGAGTGCCTACGTACTTAAGTTAATATTGGGGGTTGGTTTGGGTTGGTTGCAAGCAGGGAAGGGATGCCTGTTGGGGTGTTTGGTTTGTTGACGACGGACCACGTAACCGTTTAAAACCCGCGCGGGTGGCATCGATGCTTAGCTCCCGCGCCCCCCCCCCTTTTTATTATTTTGGTAGGCAGCACTTTTCCTTTTCTGTCCACTGCCCAGCGGCGCGGTACACCACTGCAGCTCCCGTGGTCAGATTGAGATGGATTGCAACGCTCGCTAGAATCTACCGTTTTCGATCTGACAGCTCCCAGAGTCCCGGCGCTCTTGGGGGCCAGCCAATGAAGCAGCCAGCTCGGGTAGGGCTTATGTACACACCCCTAAAGACTCACTGCCAATCCTCATTCTGGCACTCTGACCATCCCATCAATCCATCTCGGTTACCACGCTAGACTTGTGCAACAGCTCTGGTTCATTTCTTTCTTGCACAGCAATGCAATCCTCATGCCCTGTCTGAACTCAGCTTTGGCGCCCTGCCAGCCTGCCTGGAAGGCTCACTCATCCTGTCGTACAATGAGTTGACCTCTGTCCCGTCCCACCCCCACCATCTTCCTTCACCCCACGCACGTCATAAGTAATCGCCCGCTCGGCTGTGCGGCTCACACGGCTGCAGCCTGCATGTCTGCATGCATGCATACTCCTTCCTGCGCCTCTCTACACCTCTCTACGCCATGGGACAAGCCTCGGGGGTCCTGGAGACAGCGGGTAATTCCATCTCGTCAGCCACACGAGCGGGTGCAATGCCCATCAACGGCGAACAGACGCCTGCGTTTGTTCACTCCCGTGGGCTCCGCTGGAACCGAGGCTGACGGTCCGAGGTTCGACAAAGTAAACCATGTCCATGCATCCAAACCTTGTGTCGACAGGAACGTGACTACAAGCCCAGAGTGCCCGAGCTTGGAAAACGCGCAGAGAAAATCATGGAATGGCAGAGCCAGTCCGTGGGACGGCGTTGGCGCGGAGAAATCTCCTCCGTCGGGCTGTAGAAGGGCCCGGGTGCCGGTTCTGCTTGAGAGACCAACAAGCCAGTCAGCTGGCCAAGTCGCCCGACATGCCGTGCATCGCAAGTCACTCGACTCGAACATTCGGCGATATCCTGTGCGCAACACGCAAGGCATAACTGCCTTTCTCTCCCTCACCGACCTCACGAGCTAACGGCCCAACCACTTGAGCATCGATTCTCCCAATTTCAAGTCTCTAAACAACAGGCTAGTACTCTGATTAAGAACTCTAGTGCTTTGTATCGACCAACGCCTTTCCATGCCTTCGTCTATCGTACCATGTGACTATGAGCATACAGAAACGTGTCGACCCATTCAATGCGCAAACCTAAAGTCCAGCCTCTTGTTGCCCTGGTCTTTAGTGTGTTCCAAGTAGTCCTTTCGCTCTGCCTCGCTCATAGAGTCCCATCGCCGTGCCTTCCACCTGTTTCGCAGGACATAGTAGCACTTGGTGAAAAGAAACAACCCAATCGCTAACAGGTTAATCCCGATGAGTACGCTATTTCCCCGGTGATACAGCGGCTTGTCATCCTCCCGGTAGATGTTGGATGAAGATATAGACCCGACCTGCTTCATCATACTGAAGACGGACGCGCTGATGGCCCTGGTGCGCACGGAGCCAGAGTTCTTACTCGTCCAGCCGACGACGATGGCCTGGCAGTATGGGAAGCTGAGTAGGACAGTGACCAGGGCGTAGGTACCCCATGCATCGACCATGGTGCCAGGCCAGAAACGAAGGGCCAGCAGGCATGGAAGGCTCCAGATTCCTTGGACCATGGACACAAAGCCGCGCTCGTCGACGTGCTCGCTCACCCAGGTTATTGCCAACAGTGTCAGAATGCCCATAGCCGTGCTCGGAATCACGAGAAGATTCGTAATAAACTGGATTTTGTCAGACAGGTTTTACAAAGTTGATGACCAGTACGGGCAACCTCACAGGATCAAAGCCAAGCTCACGCAGCGTCAGGGTGAGGTAATGCTCCGGTGGATTCGTGGGGATGAATATCACCGTGGCCATGGCGTAAAGCTAAATATATCAGCCACCTTATGGGGTTTGGTGATGAGCCAGGGGGCTCGACGTACAGGCCATAGATCATAATCCGTCAGTGCCTGCCAGAGCCGCCTGGGGGTGATTGGCATTCGGTTGTGCATATCTCCCTTTGATGGATCGTCTCGGAGCACTCTATTTACCACTATGCGTTCCTCTCGGTCGGTGAACCAGCCCTGAGGTCGAAACCACGTCCGCGTCTGGACCGCGGAGGCTGGCATGAGAAAGAAAGACGCGACTAAAGGCTTTATTAGCACATTTCTCGTGTTTCCCCAATAACCCGAGTTCCGGAAGAGCTGCTGCTGTTGCATTTGTCGGGAGGAACAAGATCATCATTTTGACATGGAAATGCTGATGCGCGAAGACGACTCAGGATGACTTACTGCCAACGCTCAAGGTGACGAGTCCTTCGATCAGAAACAACCATCTCCAGCCTGATAAGCCTTTGATACCATCCATGTGGAGCAGAGCAAATGCGAGAAGGGATGTTGCGATCCCAGTGAGGCTGTTTGCTGTCCAAAAGAAGCCGAGCCGCATCGGCAATTCTCGGCTTGTGTAGAAGTATGAGAGCCAGAGAACGAGATCACTTGGAAACAAGTTAGCAAAATGCTCTGGGCCTGCAAGTACATCCCTTGGAAATCTTGCAAACAGAAAACCCATTGGCTGTGCATGAGAAAGACAAGCAATACGCACGGGATGAACCCTCCCTAGGTATTCACATCAGTCGATGGTCTCCTATACAGGTATGTCTGAAATAAACATACCTCGAAAATACCCAATAATGCCCTTGTAGCATAGAAACCATTTCTTCCTGTCATACCAGCCTGGGTGCAGGTAATGGCCGACCTAAATGATTTTGTCAGTCGAATTACCCATAATATCTCGCAGTGTCTTGAAACCAGGGGATGACGCACCAGAGGACCATCTGGACCGGAATCCATCTGTCTGGGCCAAACTTTTTCGAAATCAGCTGGGATGGCACCTCGGAAAGAAGAAACGAGATGTAATAAATGGTCCGGCCGTAGTTATACTCATTGGTGGAAAGACCCAGCTGATCCAACATGTTGCCCGAGACAGCCTGGCCCAAATTGTCGCGATCCACCTGTAAAGCGAAACACATAATGCACGCCCACGTGCAGACGTGCCAGTCCAGCCTCCTGACGAGGCCCTTCTCCTCCCGCTTCGACCACTCCAGTTCCGGGTCGAAGGCATGCCGGCACTCGTACTGCGCCTTCTCGTAGACCGCCCGGTAGTGCTCCGCCACCGCCGGGTCCGCAAACGGGTTCGCGGCAAGGTTGCCGTCAACGGCGGACCGGGTTTCGTCAGGTGTATCCCCCACTTTGTACGGCGTTTTCGTGTCCACCGCCGGCTGGACCGGGGCACCGGCGACTCTTTGTGCGGCCATCGCGGAGGTGACGGCCTGGTAATCGGGTTGACGACCCGGCCTGCCGGATAGAAGAGGAGTGTCCATGCTGGCTATTTAAACCAAATGCACTGTAAGGACCCCACGTCCTTGGGGAACTCGGTCAGGACGCAGGTGCGGGAGGAATAATGAGACCTCTCTATGCAGGAGTAGGCTGGTGTCAGCAAAAAGACCTAAGGCGAGGGCAGTCCACACACCGCTCCAACAGCCTATCACTACATAGCTACCTACACCCTTTGGTTACAATCGCAGATGCTGTAACCACTGGAAAGCAATCGCGCTTCTCGTGGGCGACTATCTAGGACTATTATACCTGCATATACTTTCGGCTAACCATGTCGTGGAAATGCTAGTCATACACCGCGTCGAGACAAGTTACATTGCGGTGACAGGCATTGGTGGCTGTGTATGATTACTCAATGCTCATGCGGAGTTGTGTGAATTAGACTTCACAGTTATGTGGAATCTATTTTGATCGCCAGTGCATAGAATACTGCCTAGTCTAATGACTATGGTTGTTAAAGCGCAACCCGTGACTATGTGAGCTGAGACGATCAAGTAAGAAAGAGTCCGTCGTGACCCACCAGCCAACCCACCTCGGTCCACAAGGTTGCATTGGTGACACAGCCTTGTGGTAGCTGGACCATTCACCAAGTTGAGCTACAGTGAGCCAAGACAGTTCCAGAAGTGGTAGACCTATTACATACCTAGGCACTCCGGTCAGGCGTCTGCCACACCCTATTGTGGCGGACAACCGGTGGGATCACGTCGCCGGTCGTCAAATCAACGTGCGAGCACCCTCGGATCAAAAGGGGAACAAAAAAAGCAAAGAAACTCCCCCGTGTCCGAAACCTTGCTCGCCAGGCCGATGCATCCCACGCGTGGCGAGCGAGTCAGAGCGGGCCCCTCAGGGCCGCCCGCATGCGCCGAACGCGCCGGTGCCGAAGCCAGACCAGGTTTGGGGTGGCTGCTTCCTCCGCGATCACATGGGCGTAACCCAGGGGTGGGGAGAAATACCGGGCGATATTCAATGACAAATAAGTCACATCAAACTACAAGGCGCGCCGGAAAAGAGAAGTCGGGCTATGCATTGGCATTACGTACCGGCGCTGTACGTGCCTGGGGTTATCTTCGCACCGGGTAGAACTGACGAGTGAAGCCCTTCACCTCGAAGGTTGAGCGGTGGGCAGGCCGTGGGAGTATGGGCTGAACCGAGTGAATAAGCTTTGCCAAGTTGCCTTTCACAAACGCTTGTATACATCTTCGTGTAGATGGGTGCCTGTCGCGTGGCTAGTATTGTCTTGGGCATCAGTAACACCGACCCGGCAGGTCAGATTTCTCTTCTCGAAGCGTGCGGCTACAACTGAGGCAGGTCTTGAAGATGTAGGAATTTCAATGAGCAAATACGAAATTGGTATCGAAAATAGTCCCTACGCATTCTCTCTCTGGGTATGACATGTACTGTGGTCCACCAGTCTGACCAAAACACCATGCTCAAACAAACAGGATAACCACTACTTCTATCCAGCACAGTTCCGTGTTTGAAAATACTGAGTCCGTTTTCCCAAATCCTTAAAACTCCCATCATATATGCCCTCATCAAGCCTGCCATGACTGCTTGCTAGCAGACGATGGCTGTGCACCGTACGCGTTCAAATATTCCCTCGGCTCTATTGCAGCAGCAGCGCCTCCTCGTTCAGCACGCCAAACAAGCCCTCGACTTCTTTCCTAACAACCTTGAGCTCTTCAGCCACCTGGCCCGTGACCAGCGCGTACGCATATAGCAGCGCATAGTCTTTTTCTTCAAGGTGAACCTGACCCGCCAGGCTCCCACTAAGTGCCGAGTGGCCAATGCTGTAGCTCCTTTTGCTGCTACTGGGGCGCCTGGCCGAAACAGGCGACTTTGGCGAGCCTGTAGCATCGCCATTTCCATTGATGTGGCTGTTGTCGTCGGTCCCGACGGTGTCTCGCTGAAGTGGTTCTCCTGCCTCGGCTGCCTCTCGCTCCTTCCTCTCCTTCATGGCCGCAGCGTGTTCCTTGCGGAACAGAAAGATCTTGCCAAGGAGCTCGTCCCGGATTCCCATGACGCTGGGTATGGCGTCTGTCAGGGGGTATTCGAGCATTAAGCAGCTTGCCAACACCTGGAAGACATGGCAAATGCGTTCGCAGAGCACTGCACGCTCCCTTGCCGTGAACAGAAGCAAGGCCTTCTCCCCGTCCGAGAGTTGACCGCGGCGTTGGGTAACAAGACTCATGGCATAGAACGCGTCTAGCAGCCTGTTTGTACTGCGCATGATCCGCCCCGTAGCCTCGTAGGGAAACGGTCCACGCAGCTCGAACTCGGATACGGCGGACTGCCGGAATACCTCTAGCCGCGAGGCATATCGCTGTAGCGCAGCCTGTTCGCCCGACTTGAGGTAGGACCTCGAGCAGTCGCTGCGCAGAAGGATAGCCAATGGCCCACGCTTCCAGATGAGACCCATCTGTAGGTAGAGCACCGAGATACCCTCACGAAACTTTTTGCGCGCGGAAATAGGCCAGACGAGCCTGCACACGATTAACCCCCAGAGGATGCCTGCAGAGACGGCAAGTGCTCGGTGCAGACTAATTTGGCCAATATAGGGTGTCTCCCCCCCTTCGTCGTCATCATCGTCTTCGACTCTATTCGCAATAAGGTAGGCGTACAGCAGAGAGACGTTGTAAGCGAGGAGCACAGTTCGGCCAAATGACACTTTGTTCTGGACGATGACGATCCAGAAGCTGCCGAAGGCAACCAGTGCACCGAGGAAGAGGAGTGCCACGCCGTTGCCTTGGCTGACAGTCCAGTTGATAACTGCGAATATTACTCCGCATACAGTCGCCTGGAATCTGGTGGTACCTGTGGTGTTGGCGGCGCCGGAGGTCATGGAGCACACAATCATGAAAGACAAAAGACCCCATTCGCCTCTCCAGTGCATGTATATCGGCTTGGTTTCCGGGATGAAGGCAAGCATGGCCCAGAGCATAGCTCCAACGCCAACTTTGATACCGAAACGAACTGTGGAACCATTTTGTCAGTACGTGTTCTAGGACTCCTCCCGGAGCACACTTACTGTCATCTCGGGCAAGAAACCGCAAGAATGTCAGGATTCTCTGTGACAACATTCTTACAATATCGCTGGCCGAAGGCTCTGCCTCCCAGCTGAAGGTGTCCCTGCGTCGGATCATCTGGTCAGGAACACCTCGTGGCAGCTGCGACCTCCTGATCGGCCTCACGATCTCTTCTCGTTCTACTTCAAAAGGGAGTAGGGGGGCTCGAGTTTGCCGCTGGTGGAACTCCTTCCACAAAGCCAGAAACTGCCAGCTCCGCCGCTTGTGCTCTGTCGCATATTTGAGGTCATCCAATACATCCAAGTATTTACTCATTTCCTCGCCGAAGCTCTGGAGGCTGAAACTGAAGTGGCCACATGCTGCAGCCACCTCCTCAAAGTCAGCCTTGATCTTATCGGACCTCAGTCGGCCATGTTCTATGTTCTTGTATAATTCTTCAAGCGCCTTTGCTCTATTTTCGTTGAATAGTGATAGCGCGTCGAAGAGACTCTGCCGAAAGTGATCGTTGATGGTAATATCGTAGTCTGGCGCCTCTCCGAATGGCGGCTCGCTCAGTATTTCCGACAACGTGAAGGCCAAGGACTTCATCGAAGGCCCCAGCAACGCGATGAACAAGCTGAATATGTCGCTAGGTGAGCGGAAAGTAGGGGTGCTTGACGGTGCGCCATGAACAGACTGTTCATCGTCGCTCTCGTCCGACCCTTCATCGATGGCTGAGAGCGTCGGAAGATGACTTCTCATGCTTGATGAGAAAGTCCGGTACAGGGTTGGGGAAAGCTGGCCTGGCGAAACGTTGCCAGAACCAGGCTCAGGAGGCTCCTTTAGCAAGGCGAATTGAGTATTGGCTGCGCTCCTCAACCCACCGATCGACTGCGCCAAATTCTCCATCGACTTGTAGACAGCCTTGTCTAGCTGGTAAATCTTCTCGTTGCCCACAAAGTAATGCTCGAATTTCGCCTCCCTAAGATTCTTGGACATCTTCGCGTAAGCGGCATTGTACCCAGCGGAAGCTTTGGTAAACTCGGGTGTCGACCATTCCTCCTCTGAGCCGCTCAGGAAGCCATGTGTTATCATAGTCAGCATTTCGCCGAGTGAGCTTGAGGCTTTGGTCATGCCGTCCCGCAGCTGTGCTCTCGCGGAGGTTCTCCACAGCGTCAGATTCACAGCAACCGTAATACAAATACCGCAAATTAGCATCTTCAAGACCTGAACGATCTTCTGGTTCGAGAAGACGTGTTCCTGCACAGCGTTCTCCTTCGTCAAGATGCTGATCATGGACAGCGAGGCGAGCGTGCTCCCAACGTTCACTTGAGGGTTGTTCATCCTCTGCTTCACCCACCCGACGAATCCAAATGCACCACAGACGAATATCAGCAGAACCAGGGAGTATGCCACAGCAACCATATGCAGAGTCAAGCCAAAGAAGACTGAGGTAGCCATAGAGCATATTGATATAACCTCCGCATAGATGACGGCTACTATGGCGATCAAGGTGCCTTCGATCATGGAGCCTGCCGTCCTCGCTGGGTGGAAATAAACAGTGATGGTCGCGACGACATGTTTCCCATCTGGCCGGCCTAGGAAGTCGGAGAGTGGTTCCCATAACGTGAACAAGCTCCCGAGGGAGTAGGCCAGCACGCATTTCAGGACACCCCTCCCGCTGGGAGACTTGACCCACGCCCAGCTGTTGATGACGGCTGCCTTGGCGTTGTGGCCGAGGGCATCGATCTTCTCGGAGAAGCTCTCTCGCGAGAAGAAAGGGTGTATCGAAACATTGCTGTCGCTGGTGTTGGTGCGGCCGCGGTCGCGGAAGGCACCGCGCAAGGTGAACTGTCGCCGGGATCGCTGGCCTGTCTGTGGATCGATGAAGGTGCCGTTTGGCATTTTCTGGCGTTGCGCCCCTTGTTAGAGAAAATACCAGCACCAAATTGAGAGAATACGGGCGATTTAGGCGACTCACACTTCGTTTAGAGGGCCGTTCGGTAGGCCCTTGCGGGCCGGTCGGTTGGGATGGGGACGATGAGCTCATTGCAAGCTCTCCTTCTTCTAAGCGATCTGCGCACACATCGCCTGGGGGCCCTATCGAAAACAATAACGCTCATGGTATCTTCCCCATGAGAAGATGGGTAGGTTTGTGGCTCGACCGAGAGGTGGACTGGACGGTGCTGTTGAGGGACGGGCAGCGGGCAGGCACTGTGCAGTGGGCTGTAAGAGGATTGCGGGTGGTGGGATGAGATGCTCAAGGCGTGGTTTCTGATTTTGGAATGGACCCGCGACTGACGACGGCCGTGTCGCACAGGCCAGGCAAACGACCCGTTTTACTACCCACGAGCCCACCCGTGCCGCTGAGATTGCGGAGAAGAGCAGCGGCCTGCAGTGTAAGCCCCCTGCCGGCGAGGCGTGCAGAGGAAGGACCAGTGCACCTCAAAGCACCTTCAGACCTTTAGCTCTGCCTTCGCGGACCTTTATCTCCAGCTGTGATCCTGGTCCGCACCTAGCACTGCCGACTGGCCGGCTGCTGCCAGCTTGGCGAACGAACACCCATCCACGGTTGGGCAATCCATTCCGGCCACTATTTGCTGACCTCCCACCCGAGTTTCATGCCAACTGGCCGACGGGGCGCTCCATCGAGGTCACGACTGAAAACAGTTGCCACACACGTGAGTCTCACATATCATCTGCAGGTCTCGCAGCTGTTCATGATGCTGTGCCTCTTGCGATTTGGAGCCGCGATCGACGGCCGAGCTTGGTGGTCTACGTCTGAGACGTCGAGGGCTCTGTACTACCAACGGCGCATCTGCACCACAAGTAGCGACAAGGATGTCAGCTCACTGATCCTTCCGCCCAGCCACCATGGTTCTTGACATGAGCTTTTTGCTGGGGTTGGTATTTTTATAGGCACTGTTTAGCACCCTCCACCACCGGAATGAAAGTGCTCGTCTAACATATCTACAGTTTCTCTGCTATTGACTGTGTATGTACGGCGCGAAGAACCACATCGAATGATGTGTCCGCAGCTGTATATTCATCATGCTCCTTCCGTACTGGAAGATCTCCACCGACACAAGGCAGATTGTGACGGTGGGCTCAAATCAGCATCCAGATTTCGAAAGTAGAGCCCACGACCTGCAATGGACCGGTTGATTTGCCGTTATCATGAAATGCCTTGCTGACTGGGGAGTACACGCGACATCCTGGTATGATCTGAATACATGGCAGTCTTTTAAGGTCACTATTTCACAGAAGTTGATCTTTGGGATCTACCGGTACAGTGGGCAGTGTTATGGGACCAACCTTTGAAAAGAACAATTCCGGGACACTAGTATTTCTGCTTCCCACCACGAACACATACGTGTTTATACTGCTTTCTGTAAATCTATTTGGCCTCACACACCTGGTTGAGTTGCAATGCTCAGATGAAAGTGTGAAAGTGCAGTTCAGAAATCGATCCACTTCTCGTTGCATCTGTGTGGGTCCGTGCACCAGCATCTTCACATCGAATGCTCTCGTGCTGCAAGTCATATCCGTCACCACTGGCAGTCCCAACCCAGACAGCTCATCTGCCATTCACACTGCGCTGGCGTCTTGTTCCCAAGCCCATAGTCTGAATTTTCTGCACGTTCGCAAGACTGCATCACGCGCTATTGCATCAAAGTTTGTCCACATCGACGACAAGTCGAGTCAGGTCAGGTCAGCCAACCCTGGCTCGAGGTCACGTCCTTCAAAATACTCAGACAACGAGACTCTTCTTGCAAGCCTCTCCTTTCTACACCAGAATTCTCATGCGAAGATTCATGTCAGTCATGGCTGTTGGGGCAAGGAAATTCGCTCCTCTCAAGGAAGGGGCAGCAGCAAATACTCACCTGCCGAAGCTCAAGGTGGGTGAATCCTGTCTTACTCACATCCTCTCATGTATGCATTTTTCCTAATATTGCTTGTGTAGGGGATTGTCTTTGATGTCGATGGTACACTATGGTGGGTTATCTTCAGATGTGTCTCTCGCTGCCACAAGAACCTACTGTCTACGAGCAATTGTGCTGGAAGTCCGATTTGGCTCGTAGATGCTTCTCTACGACACCCCATTCTGGAAGTTGTTATCCACAACTTGCGAGGAGGGAACTAGAGAGAAATCTGGGATTTCATGATCTGACAGTCCACCCATTATAGTCAACCACAAAACTACATGTTTGGCGAGATGCGCAACGCCTTATCAATCTCCAAGGAGATCGACATCCTCGACCATGTCTACTCCCTCCCCACGCCCGAGGATCGAGAGAAGGCCATGGTAGGCGACCAAATCCCCTCCACAAAATAACACATGACGCATCTGACCTCTTCCCAGGAATCGATCCGTGACATCGAGCGCATGGCAATGTCCAAGCAGCAGGCCCAACCGGGCCTCGTCGAGCTGATGAGCTATATCGACAGCAAGTCCTTGCCCAAGGGGATTTGCACGCGCAACTTTGACATGCCCGTCGACCACCTAATTACCAAGTTCTTGTCGGCGGTCAAGCCCTTCCACCCAAGTGAGAACTGTCTTCTTATATGGTTCCCCGATATTGACTTTCCATGATTCAACCCTTAAGCCTCCGTGCCATGCTACTGACATAGACCAGTCATCACGCGCGAGTTCCGGCCGCCTAAACCCGACCCGGCCGGAATACTGCACATCGCGCGTTCATGGGGTCTCACGCGGCCCAGTGACCCGACGAACGGCGGCGAAGGCGAGCTCAAGAAGGTGTTCATGGGGGATGGGGCCGAGGTCAAGTCCGAAGTCGTGGGAAGCGGTGCCGGCGCGTCTGAGATTGACGGCGAGGGGCAGAGGGAACAGGCTGACGCCAGTGGGCTGATCATGGTTGGCGATTCGATCGATGACATGACGGCTGGCCGCAGGGCAGGTGCAGCAACAGTGCTTCTCGTCAACCCCGCCAATGAGCACTTGGCCAGCCATGAGCATACGGATCTCGTGATTGGCCGGCTGGATGAATTGATTGGCCACCTCGAGGAGGGATTCGCGGGGAGGGGAACATGAGGATCAATGGGCGGCGCACAGTTTTGTTGTCCTTGATCCCCCTCTCGATGTTGAGCTGCGTAGGAGAGGGTTGGGGCTGGATTCCTGATGGCTACAGTCTGGGTATAAGGCATAGACAACTGTAGGGGCGCCGGCTTCTGCCTTCGGTACAATAGACTTGCTACGAATTTCAAATGCAGATGGAGTGTTGTGCACACTGAAGGAGTGTATCGGGGTTACCTAGGCAAGGCTAAAGCCCCTGGAAAAGGGAATGATTATGCACCAAACGTGCCGCGCATCCAACCACATCGTATTCAGGTTGTCTAGGTCTCGGCTATGCGCCCTGCAGGTAGCAGCAGCCTTTTGTCTTCCCTCCCTTTCAAAACTCTGCCAGCCGGCCAAATAGACAGAAGTGCCAATCCCTGAACAAGTTTTCTTCACGCGTCCTACCACGGAACGCTGCAAGATGGTTTAAACCCCTCAAACAAATTCCGTCGCAAATGCCAAAAGGGACAACTGGCCTGGACCCTCCACTCCTGCTGCTTTGACGTCCCTTGCAAGAGTCGTAGAAGCAGGGGTACTCGAAAGAGCTGTTGTGAATATGTTCAAAAGTCGTGGGGTAATGTGTAATGTGTTGCCTTCAGACAGGTCCTTCGAAGCCGGTTACGCCGGGTTTATGCAAGAAACAACTACCATGGAAGTGGAAGAAGAGAGAGATCTGGGCTCTTTCTCAAAGCTTTGTGCAGCCAGACTGTGCTTCAATGAGATCAGAGAGAAAAGTGAGGTCAATCCGTGATGGGGTCGGGAGGCGAAAGTTAGAAGGTGCCAGCTCGCGGGCCTGTCGGGTGCCTGGTTGCTTGGGAACATAAGAAAGAGAATCCTATTCTCGCCTTACTTGGTTTGAATATCCCATTCCGTACGCACTGGTCGAAGCCTGCGGAATTCCAAAAGTCGCCTGTCGCCTGCTTCCGCGGATGCTACTCCCAACTTCGTCGGGCGTTTGCGGCGTCTGTCTCCGGGGAGGTGGTGGGAGGGGTCCGGGGGGAGGAGGACGAAGGGGTAGGGCAAAGGGGGTCTGTTTATTGATCGAGCCGGCAGAGGGGCTGGGACTATGTCGACCAGGAGGCGGTGGCGGAGGAGGCATCATCTTCGGTATCGAGTTTGTCGTCGTGCCGCGTTGGCCTAGTCCCGGATGTACAGGCGGTCCACCTGATCGGCCAGTGCTGCTCCCTGCCCCCCGTTCTGATCGTGTCGGGGATCGATTCGATACGCTGCTATATTGGTCACGAGGTGACATGATAGCGCCCACAATGGGAATCTCACCTGATGTGGGTGTTTCCAACGCGCGGTCATCCACGGCCGGGTCTGGAGAGTCTTTCGAGCGAAGTAAATCCTGAGTAGAAGGGGAGAGCTGGGGCGCCAGGTGAGACTTGCGGTTGTCTCTCTCCATCAGGCTCACTGCCCATTCGCGGAGATCGACGGGGGTTCTCTTGGCGGCCTGAACGAAGGGGTCCCGTTCCTATGCAACATTAGCTTCCTGTGCGGTGATCTGCATCGCGGGAGAGAACTCACGAAAAGCTCATCGGGCGTCGGACGGTCGTCTGGTGTCTTCTGCAAACATTTCTGTATCATGTCTTCCAAAATCGGTGGGAAGGCATCACTCTTGGGGAGCTTGGGGGCTGGCTCGTGGACAATCTGCTGGAGTAGGTCGAGAATACCAGCGGGTGCGCTCTCGGCGTCCGACAGCTGCTCGCTAGCAGCAAAGGGGAATTTGCCGATGGCTAGCTCCATTATGGACAGACCGAAACTCCAGACGTCAGACTTGACAGTGTACTTCTCTCCCTGGATCCTCTCCGGGGCCATGTATGTGGATGTCCCGACAAAGGTATCTGCGACCGAGTTGACAAGCTCTCCAGATACACCGAAGTCGCAAAGCTTGATCTGGCCTCGCGAGTTGACGAGGATGTTGGAAGGCTTGATGTCTCGGTGCATGATGTGGTGCTTCGAATAAAGGTAGGTCAGACCACCCAGGGTTGCTTCAGCAATCTTGCCCAGGACATCAACACGAACTGGACCGAATACTCGAGAGACCCGATCGAGCGAGCTTCAGAATGAAGGTCAGCACAATGTCTAAGATTTTGATAGAGCAGTTGTATGGGCTTGGCACCTACCCGACGTCCATGTACTCCATGCACATGATCACATCGTTGTTGTCATTCAAGAAGGCACCGTAAAAGGTAACAATGTGCTCGGAATGGCAGCCGTGCATGATCTGAAGCTCACGAACGATTCGCTTGCGCATTTCCCTCTTGGCCTCGACGTGGATCACCTTGGGCGCCATTAGAAATTACCCAACAAGAGCCCGTTGGCCAACAGGAGCAACTTACCTTGCGAGCCATGGTGGTGTTGGTGGGAATGTGCTTGACCTTGCTGACAGTGCCTCCATTTCCAGAGCCCAGATCCTTAATGATCTCGAGGTCCTCTGGGCGCAGGTCGAGGTTAAACTCGATGCCGATTTCCAGCTGCGCCGAGGTGTCTTCGGAGTAGTTGTTCCTGGAATGGCGGAAGTTGGCATTCTCGGAGGTCGGAGGCGGTTTGGGAGCCGCAGGCGTCAGGGCGAGACCCTTGACGTTCTTGCGCTTCATGGAGCGAGGCGCAAAGTCGGCCATTGTGGCTGGGCCCTAATGGGTTTCTGGATAAAGCTTGTAGTTGTCGGTCGAAGGAGACGCGAAGTCGTCTCAGGGCCCTCGTACAGGCCTTGGGTGATTGCAAAGGCTGTATCAGCCTTGCGCGTGGAGGGGTAATCTGACGGATAGACCGTTTGTCCGGTGCCAGTCACCTGTGAGACACGCCTGTTGCCAGCTTGTGCTTGCGGTGAGCTAAAGCCCTGGGCAGTTGATCAACGGTCGCGCAGCTCCAGTGCCGTTGCAAGGCTCTTCTGGAGAAAGAAAGACAGACAGGCCGAGGCGAGGTTGCGGTTGGGCAGTCTGGCGGAGAGGTAGTTGTCGCTTGTGGTGGGGGCTTTCTGAGCGGCAGGGTATCGATACCGGGCGCTGTGCCGCTTTCAATTAACAATGGTCCAAACGCATGCTGCAGGTAGGCGGGAAGGTGCAAACCTAAGGTAGGTGGGCTGTTTGTTTCCCAAATGCCAACGTCGACGTGTACTGAACGGTCACCCGACAACTGCTCGACAAGAAGAGAGAGTTGTCTTCCTTGCCTTGGGTTTGAAACACTGGCCGGCAGAAAAGAACAGGAGGAAACAAGTCTGGGGGCAAGCGCGACGGGTCGTTTCGTTGGCTCGAGCCGGCCCAAGTCTCGTTCTCGTCGGATTAGGCCCACTGAATCAGTGCAAGCGTCCGAGGCAGTGGGGTGTCAACTGGACCTTCGCACGGGCGACACGGGCGACACGGGCGAGATTCAACGCTGGTTTTGCCCCCCCAAGGGCCCCAAGGGGAGAGTCGAGACCCAAAGCAGACAAAATCTGATACCGCGGGCGGATACGACACCTCGCTTGTTGTGCACATAGACTGACCAGACAAAGCTAGACTACCTCTATGGGTTCCTGACTTCCGGTACGGCACGGTACGCAGGCGATAGACCTTCTTCGAACCGGGGCGTTACTGCAACAGTGCAGCAATGCTGCCTCTCCCCTGGAATGCGATTCGTCTTTTGACGCCGTCGGGGCGCATCTCTGCCGTCCAGTGTCCTCATTCGACACTAGACGTAACGGTAGCAAGCAAGCGACCCGGCATGAACTGCAACGAACTGCACCCGAAGGATCTTCTGTGGGTGAGGTGGTCCGGCCGCGGCGGGTATCACTACAGCACAGCAGGGCGGCACGGTGATGAGCCACTTGCCACCATCCCTTGCCCACGCATATATGTGATGTGTGTGCATCCCGGCTTCTTCATCTGTCTAGCTGTCTGGTTGAGGGAATAGGAAAAGGGGCTGACGAGGAAATGGACGCCAGCCCGTTGCTCCTAATGGTCGTAGTGGAGTTAAGCCATTGAGTGTGGCACGCCCAAAACGGGCTGGCGTCTCAAAAAAGGACCTAGCCCTCTCCATTGGCCATCCAATCTTCCTAAAGATGCTGCACGCCGACAGGGGTCCGCCGGACGCACCCGTGAGCTCCCACGAGGCACCCCTCAGCGGCTCTGTATCGGCTCTCTGTGGCTGGCTGCCCAGGCGCATGCTCTCGCGCCAAACGCACCACAGCAGTGGTTATGGGCCCCCAAGGTCCTGCTCGAAACACGTTTGCCGTAGGAGCAAACGCTGGGCTCGCCACCCACGACCCAGCCCCAAGGGTCGGGGCTGTATCATATTGATGGAATTTGGCGATATCCCAGACTGCATGACACGGGGCTGCGGCAACGGGGAACAAATCCCATATCAAACCGTCCGCCCGCCTACCGGGAGGGCCTCCGGTGGGCATCCCTACCTACACTCAAGGCAGGGTCGGCAGGCTCAGCGCCGGACCTCACAGCAAGTTACATGATACTTTAGTTTATCTTGTAGCTGGACGCCACTTTTCCTCAGCCAGCCCCCATTTCCGATATTATCCGGATGTCAATGAGGTCAGAGCCATTACTTAGAAGCAGATTTGGTCCAACTATCACCCAAGTAACTTCAGGGTAATCTTCACTCCTCTTCGTGTTCTGTGGCAGCGACTTGTTAGAAAATTTATAGACCAATCTACGGGTTTAGGAATACTATATTATGTCACTCTTTCTGCTACAGTAGAAGTGTGCAAGAACTCAGGTTGGCAGATAGATGTGCTCTCTCTTCCATTTAAGAACTGTGTGGCTGGTAGGTGCCGTGCTGCCAGGGCATCTCAAGTGAATTGTGGCTGGAACTGGGGACTGCTGATAGTGGCATAACAGTGAGCCCAAATTTCTGCAGATTGAGCACACTGGGGGAAGGGGAGAAGACATCCAGACTGTCTGGTCGAGTTGGATTGAGTGACTATACTTGTCCTTGGCCCCATGAAGATGTCCAGCAAAGGCAAGTGAGCCCAAAGATCAACCTTGGGGTTGGGAGCTTGAGTGCACAGATTTTGTCGGACAGACTTTTCCAGCACATGGACGCTCTGACAGCACTTGTGTGTAGGCAAAGCAAAGACAGACAAACGAGCCAATGTAGTGAGATCAATGTAGTGAGAAAAAGACCTTTGGTTCACTGAAATCTATTCCCAGCTTCAGTGACTATTGGGGCTTACTGGCAGTGGTGCATTTTGAAGATGTAAGCCGAATTTTCAAGGGAAAGCTGGGTTGAAAAGCCAGCTTATGAAAGTCAGTCAATGGTTGCAAAGGCTCAGATCAGAACAATGACAAGTGAAAACCAAACAGACACAATTGTGTCAATAACTTGGGTACACTGAGGTCCAAAGGCAAGGTGTGTCCCAATACCATTTAGCGTCTCTTCACTGCACGCTTGAGCCCGCGGCCGGCAAAGGACCTGGTTGCTCTAAAGCGCGGCTGAGCTCACTTTGCTGGCTCCAAAAATTCCCCGTGTGTTCAGCGCCGACAAACGGCCAACTTCATCATTTTATCCCAGTCTCAGATCGTCTGCCGCAACTGCCCATCTCTGACCATCGAGCTTCCCCGGCAGAGACGGATCACGTCTTCTGTCTTTGGCTTCCAAGTGGCCCCTGCTGAGCTGCCTGAGCCACCAGCTGCTTTGCGCGAGTCCACCCCAAAAAGCACCCTCGTCAGCCACTTCGCTCCGTCTCCGATAACAAAGAGACGAGCGCCTACCGCAAACTGTCAAGATGAGCACACGAGACTTGATTGACGACCGCGCCGAGCTAGACGAAGAGGAAGAGGAGGAATCCTTCAATGGAGACGAAGATGGAGATGATGTCCAGCCTCGCCGCCGGCAAGAGCGCGCAGCGGTCGACGACTCTAGCGAGGAGGAGGACGATGATGACGACGAGGAGGAGATACAAAAGGTTTGTGACAGAGCCGTTTCAGCTACCCTACCCCGGCGAGCCCCCAACTGACGCTTCAATGCAAATCGCAGGTCCAGGAAGGTTTCATTGACGATGAGGACGAGGAAGCCGACGACTCCGATGAGCGAGAGCGCCGAAGGCGTAGGAAGCGTCGGCGAGCGGAGCGCGACGAGGAAGCGCAGCTCGACGAGGAAGATTTGGACCTCATTGGTGAAGCGAACCCCGAGTTCCAGAGTAGAGAACAGCCTCAGGTGCGGCATCCGCATCCCTTGCATGCTAATGGCAACCGCCATGACATGCGCTGATATGAATGAACAGTCACAATACAAACGCCTGAAGCGTGGCCACCGCGATGAGGACCGTCACAACAAACGGCCGGCTGAACTGGCTGCTACCCTGTTCGAAGACGAAGACGAAATCGGCGACGACCGACATTATGCCCGCCCGAGCCACAGCCGTGCTGCGCCTGACGAATTCGAGGACTTCATCGAGGACGACTATGGCGATGAAGAGGAGCGCATTAGGCAACAAGAGGACATGGAAGTCGCTCGTGGGCGCGATCGCCTGCTCGTCGGTAGCGTCATGCAGAACACTGATCTGGAACAAGAGGCCCTGGAAGACATGGAAAGGATCTTCGGCAACGGCGAAGAGTACTTGTGGGCTCTGGAAAAAGAGGAAGACGAGGAAGAAGGAATCGAAGAGCAACAGCTCGAGCTGAAGGACGTCTTCGAGCCCTCTCAGCTGACCGAGAGACTTTTGACCGACGAGGACAATGAGATACGTGCGACCGACGAACCCGAAAGATTCCAACTCGATCGACGGCCATTCAAGAAGTCCCAGATACAGCCTGATCTAAAGGAAGAGACCAAGTGGATATCAGATCAGCTGTGGAGTTTCAAGCAGTTCAACATGGACCCCATGCTGGAAGGGCACTTCGCCAAAGCCGTCAGCAAGGTCCTGGAATTCTTCATCATCGACTCGGTCGAAGTACCCTACGTATTCCAGCACCGCAAGGACTACCTCATCCACGCTAGGAAAGCGAGAAATCCGGATTACAATCGACGTGATCAGGACTCTTCCGAATTCGTGGTGCAAGCCGAAAAACTACTGAACCAGGATGACCTGTGGAAGATCTTGGAGCTCGATACCAAGTTCCGCGGCTTCGTCGAGAAGCGAGCAGCCTTGGAGAAGAACGCTGCCAGCCTTCGCAGCATTGACGTGCAAGACACCATGCTCGAAGAGCAAACCGCGGAGGCAAAGCAGATGGAGGAGCTCCAGGACCTACTCGACTACGTCAACTTTAAATATTCAACTCAGCTGAAGGACGTCGCAGCAACGGATGGTGAAACACTCAAGCGGCCGGGAGCAAGGTCGTCTCTGTTTGACCGGGTGCGGAAGAGCAAGGCGTACGACTTCTTCCTGGCTTACGGCTTGCCGCCTGAGACCGTGGTATCAAATAGGCTCAACGCGGCCTCGAGCGCGCCCTCAAGCACGCAGCGAGTTGTCGCTGATGATCCGTCAGAGCACCCTGTCGACTTAGCAGACAACTTGACTGACGGCGACTTTTCCACCGCTGACGCAGTGATCAATGCTGCTCGCCAGCTGTACGCTGAAGAGCTGTTCTCAAGTCCAAGACTACGCAAGTGGATGCGTGGGCATTACTTCATGAACGCTGTCTTCACCTGTCGCCGTACGGAGAAAGGGCTGCGCAGAATTGAAGAGTCGCATCCCTTCTATGAGATCAAGTACATCACCAACCTCCATGGCTCAGATATCGCCAGGAAGCCGGAAGTTTTCTTGAAGATGATGAAAGCTGAAGAAGAGGGTTTGGTCGAGGTCAAGGTAGCCCTCCAAGATGAACGTGAGTTGAGGCGACAATTTTCCCAAGACTTCGCATCCGACAACTTCAGTGAGAAAGCGGACGCATGGAACGATGAGCGCAAGAAGGTGCTGGAGCTCGCAATGTCGAAGCTGGACAAGATGATGGTCAAAGCCGTCAAGGATGGCATGCGCACAGGGTGTCAGGAATCCATTCTCAAGATCTGCCGTGAGGAGTACACACGCAGACTCGACCAAGCCCCTTATAAGCCCAAAGGGATGGTTCTCGGCACAACGCCTCGAGTCCTCGCCCTCTCAAATGGAATGGGTGACCCGAGTCGAGAGAAGATCACGTATGCTTGGGTCGAGGAAGATGGGCGCGTGATCGAGTCCGGCCAGCTGGGGAACTTGGCTAGGGACGAGGAGGCTCGCGAACAGTTCGCAGAGTTGGTCAGAAGACGAGAGCCAGACGTCATTGCTGCCAGTGGCTTCTGTGCCGACTCCCACAAACTCATCAAGGATCTGGAGAATCTCGTCAACGAGAAGGGCCTCATGGGCCCCGAATATGACGACCAAGAGACCAACGAACTCCGCACAGACTTACTTGAAGTCATGGTTGTCAATGATGAGGTTGCCCGTCTGTACAAGGACAGCCCCCGAGCTGTTACTGAGCATCCCACATTGCCGTCTCTCACCAGGTACTGCGCGGCTCTTGCACACTACCTCCAGAATCCACTCAAAGAGTATGCAGCGCTTGGAAAAGACGTCATCTCCTTGTCTTTCCACCCATGTCAAAACCTGCTGCCGGCAGATAAGTTGAACAAATATCTCGAGACGGCAATGGTGGACATGGTAAACCTCTGCGGTGTCGATATCAACGAGGCTGTCAAGGACCCATATACTGCCAATCTCTTGCCTTACGTATCCGGTCTCGGCCCACGGAAAGCGCAGGCCGTCATCAAGGGTATCAACATGAACGGAGGTGTTGTGACCTCGCGAGATGAGCTCGTGGGAGACCCCGACCAACACAAGCTTCCCGTTGTCGGTCCGAAGGTCTGGGACAACTGCGCAAGTTTCCTTTTCATCGAGTACGACACCTCGACCCCAGGTTCGGAGCCTTTGGACAACACTCGTGTACACCCAGAAGACTACGAACTCGGACGCAAGATGGCGGCCGATGCGCTGGAGCTTGATGAGGAAGACGTTAAAGCCGAGACGGACGAAAACGGGGCTGGCGCTATTGTCCGCAAGCTTTTCCGGGACGACGAGCAAGAGAAGGTCAACGAGCTCGTTCTCGAAGAATATGCCGAACAGCTAGAGGCACAATACAGCCAGCGGAAGCGAGCGACGCTAGAGACCATTAGGGCGGAGTTGCAAGCGCCGTATGAAGAGTTGCGACGGCATTTCATGACCCTCAGTACAGATGAGATATTCACCATGTTTACTGGAGAGACCAAGGAATCTTTGGCGGAGGACTCTATCATTCCTGTGAATGTTCGGATCGTCAAGGATGACTTCGCTATCGTTCGCCTGGACTGCGGAATAGAGGGTCGCATCGAGGCGCACGAGGTTTCATACCGTTCTTCAGTCAAGGACGTCCTCTCTGTCGGCCAGACCGTCCAGGCGAAAATTTTGGAGATTGACCGCAAAGCATTCCTGGCCAAACTGACTGTCCGTGAAGATATGCTGCGTCGATCCAACAGGAGGCACGACTACGACCGAAACATGTGGGACTACCGTCAGGAAGAAGAGGACAAGGAAGAGCTCAAGGAGAAGGATAGGACTACCGGCAGGACGCAGCGTGTCATCAAACACCCCTTGTTCAAGCCTTTCAATGCCACACAAGCCGAAGAGTGGCTTGGTTCCCAGTCCCCAGGAGAGGTCGTCATTAGGCCATCATCCAAGGGCAATGATCATCTTGCCATAACTTGGAAGGTGGCGGATGGTGTCTATCAGCACGTCGATGTGCTCGAGCTGCAAAAGGAGAATGAGTTCTCCGTCGGCCGTCTACTTCGCGTTGGTGGCAAGCACTCGTACACTGATCTCGACGAATTAATCGTCGACCACGTGAAGGCAATGGCTAAGAAGGTCTCTGAGCTGATGCAGAGCGAAAAGTTCCAGAAGGGCTCGAAAGCTGAGCTTGGTATGTATATCACACGCTGAATCTGTTTTCGATATCTTTGCTAATTCACCTGTGCAGAAAAATGGCTCACCACCTACATGGACGCCAATCCCAACCGCTCGAGCTACGCGTTCTGCATCGACAACAAGCATGCAGGCTACTTCTGGCTGTGCTTCAAGGCTAATAGGTCGTCACGGGTAATGGGTTGGCCGGTGCGTGTCGTGCCGAATGGCTTCGAGTTCTTGAAAAACCAGTACCCTGATGTCAGGGCGCTCACGAACGGGTTCAAGATGAGGTACCAAGGCGAAATACAGCGCCTTTCGGCGAATGGGGGTCGGTGATAGATTTGGTGCGAGGCAGAGTCTGTGGGCCGTGGTGTTACGACTTTGTATCTTATAAAATCAAACATAATCCTCTGGCGCATTCCCGGAGGAAAGTGCGCGATAGTTCTGCTGACAAAAGACCAGCTCATTGGGAATGATGAACTTGGGCAGAGACATGAATGGATATCTTCGAAAGTCGCAGAATAGCCGCGAAGGCTGCAGTCAGGGTGTAGCCCCCGGGTTGACTGAGGACGTTAGTCCCGTAAGCGTTATATTTATGTGCGGTATCCATATTCAGGGGAAGGGTGTCAATCAAGACCAGTTGACCTGACCTTCGCCGTTGTTTAAAGAATTCTCTGTCCAAATATGAACACCCTCCGCTTTTCTTATCTTCTGAAATATTCTGACTACGTAATAATGTGACCTGAATATTTACCTCCCTCTCGTTTCTTTCCTCCCATTCCTCTAAGCTCTCTCTCTTCCACCGAAGCGCTCCTTTTCCTCGATATGTTCGGCAGACAGTGTATCTATTCCATCCATGTGGTGCTCGTTCTCAATAGTCTGCACCCAAATCTTGTAACCCGTAGGATTGGATCGTTCGTATTTGTCTCACTCCACCTGACTTGGCAGAGCACTGCATGAGAGAGCTGGCGGCCAGGCCACCAGGCCCTGTCATGTGAACAAAGGAACGATCTGCACACTTTTCAGCCTCGTCATCTGCCACTGGCTCCTTGAAAACTATGGTTTGATGCTGCTAGCACCGACTTGCCACTTTTCACACATCCAAGACCAAGAAGCTATCGAGCTGAGAGAGGCGGTGTAGGCAAGTCGTCCTCTCCAAATGCCATTGGACCAGACTGGAAACAGGTGCTTCAAAGGATTCTCGTTCGGTGATCTTAGCATGGCAAACTATCCTGTGATGAAGAAATGGGCGGATCAATTCCCGTTTCGGAGATGTGAAAAAATGATACTGAGGATGTCATTCAAGAATGTCGGTGTGGACTAAAGGACAACGTCTGACAACTTCCATGCATGACGACAATGGTACTTACAGTACTACATATGTATAGAATTTGATTCAGTAAATGGATATACCCTTGGTGCGACGATTTCATTCTCGTTGTTGTGATGCTAGTGGATGTTCTCTATCGCTACCACCCTTGCTCAGGGATTGTAACACACTGACGTGTCTCCGGCGAACGCAATTGACAACTTTGAATTGTGAAGCTCCGCTTATGTATACGTATACGTTTGATGTGATGTGAGTTGATTTTCGGGTAGACCCAAATGCCACAGTCTAATGTGCTTGCTGTCTAGCCCACTCCGGACATCATTTCGTTGAATCGGGAACGTTGACGCCCTATCCGATTATCTCACCACACTCGGTGTGCGGCCATCATTATGCTGGTGGCTTTTTACCTCGATTTCCTGGATTTGATTTTCTCACTATATCTTCGACTCTTGGCCTAGGCCTTGCTCCGGCCAGCCACTAGGTGAACATCTGAAAGAGTCCAATTTGACTGCACATGTGACTAATCCTTCATTACTGGTACTCTACACATGTCTTTCGTTTGCCTCACCGCTATCTGGGGCGATGCTGCGGACCAATTGTTTGTTTCGACCCGTATCAATCATCACCAACATATCTCGATACCGACGGTAGTGCCAAATACGTACTTATCCTTTGTTGCCGTCAGGCTTCGGAAACATTCTTCATCTCACTCTTATCTAAAGATTTTATAAATGGCACTGTTCTCCTCTCAGGGGAAGAGGTGCCTATTAAGCATCACTTCACTCTTCCACAAAACATCAGCATTCAAGACTCTTTCTAAGCAACCTTCACGCAAGATACAATGTCTTCCGACTTTGACCCTACCAATGCCACTCCATGGTCCGGAACCCCTGGTCTCTATGCAATCTTCAATATTGATGGCCAGACCGCACTTGATGAAGATCGCGACGGCAAGCCCCCAGTGATCCACGGATGGTCAGCGTGAATGTATGCTCCAATATTTGGCAACACTGACAGCGCTTATGCAGGGAATATGGAGACTCCTTCAACATTTCCAATGTCAACCAGCTTTGGCAGCTTGCGGACATCGGCGACAAGAAATGGCTGGTGATCAACAAAAAGACTGGCCACTACCTCGCCGCCAAAGGTGCATGTCCCTTTCATCTCATCAAGGCGTAGCTGCTAATATGGGCCACAAAGATGATGGTGGTTCTGTCGTTCCGCAGACAGGTGATGCCGACAAGAATTCAGCCCACTGGCGCATCGCCGTGGTTGACTCCGGTGACTTGTACAAGCTGTACATCTACAGCCTCAAGTTCCACGGCAATTGCCTGACCCTTGAAAATGGCAACGGAACCAATGGTGCCAAGATCAACTGTGCCACTCAGAATAAGGTCAAGAAGGGACAGGTCTGGGTTGTCAAGAAGCAGAACTAAGCAGGAAGGGTATCGAGACGCCGAATGAAGACTTGAGGCGTTGCAGGGCTTATCAGTCGATGAAAGGTCAGAAGCTCATTGGTTTGGAAGGTTCCTACACGTAAGACTCAGAATAGAAGTAGGTAGCCAACTACAGTCTCTCATTACGACATTATCCAACTTTGAAGTTCGTGAAGAGCTATCTTGCCCAGCCACGCATTTTTAGGGTGGCCATGCTCGCCAGTGCCGTCGTTGACAAGTATAGCAAGCGCGTCGGGCGCAACGAGTCAGTGTTTCTCCTTCGACGCATATGCGCGCTCTACCCCCCGGCTGGACCTCGCTTTTCAGGCCGGAAATGCCCCGCTACATGAATGACGAGGGTCGGGAATGGACCTCGGTCTTAGATTGAACCCTGTGATGAAAATGCCACAGGCTAGATTAGCCCCCAACTTGAACCGATGCCTTGCGGAAGCACAGTACGCAGATACTGTACCTTCCACGTGCAGTGTGCCTTGCGCGCCCACGTTTGCAGCCACCGCATTCCCACTTAAAGGTGGATAAAAATAGGCGTTGGATGACGAGTTCCACCACGATTGGTATCATGGAACTGGAGCATGGCGCCTTTGGCGGTCACAAACATTTTCCCCTGCATGAATCCCCTATAAGAAGGCCGTTGGTTTCAAGCTGCAGATTTGAGAGGTAGGCGTGAATTTGTGCTTCAAACTCACGATCCAGGTTTGCAAGACAACCTTCATCGTTTTTGTTCTTCAGTCTCATTTTCTAGCCCCATCGAGAATTCCGATCCAATGGCGTCCAATTCCGAGAAGACCGCGCTCCTCAAAGAGCAGCCGGCAGAGGCAAATTCGGAAGACAAGCGCGTGATTGTCAATCCAAAACCAAGGGTAAGCGACAAGACACAGGCCCTGACCTGACAGTGAGGATGCTGATCGATTCATCAGTCACTCTTCGGGAAGCTTTGGGACACCATCTCCTTGGCACATCTCATCACCGAGAGCAATCAGAAGGCATATGTCCAGCCGGTCACGCTATTTGCTATGCTGAGCATCGCCTCAGGGGGTGTTACGGCCAACCCAGACCCCAGCTGGAAAGACATCGCCATGAGCTTCCCCCGTGTCCTGTTTTATATCTGGCTGTATGTGCTCTACTTCGACCTCAGCAACCAGAAGGACCCGGAGGCCGTCAAGGAAGACAAGATCAACAAGCCCTGGCGTGCTATTCCCTCTGGGAGGCTTAGCATCGAGGGTGCCGAGCGCTGGTACATCGCCGCAGTCTGCATATTGCTGGCAGTCAGCGGCTTGTGGCTCGGTGGGTTCCCCGAGGCCGTCGCCTTCATGGTTGAGACTCGGGTGTATGACTATGCCGCCGGCGCGGACTACTGGTGGTCCAAGAACATTATCAACTCCTTGTTCTACGCGACCGGCCAGCTCGGCGGCACCCGCGTCGCTGCCGAGTCTATGCCGGGCAACACCATGTCCAGGGCTGGCTATGAGTGGTGTGGTATGCTCGCCCTCGAGATTCTGACCACGATCCAGATCCAGGACATCAAGGATGAAGAGGGCGATGCCGCCCGTGGCAGGCGCACGATGCCCATAATCATTGGGGGGAAGCTAACTCGCTGGATTACGTCGGTGACCATTTGCTTCTGGTCAGTTGCCTGCCCTATGTACTGGGCAAATGGCAACCTGCACTGTGGATTCGTCCTGCCTTTGCTGATTGGGGGTACGGTGGTGATCCGTACGCTTTTCTGTACTTCTGTTCCAGCCGATCGGATCACCTGGAACATATACACCTTGATGTGGCTGCCAGCGCTGTACGCCACACCTCTTCTCAGCAGGTATGACCTCTTGTCTATGTTTTAGAGGCAAGTTACGTGAGGAAGGAGAGAAGAGGTGTTTCTGTGGGAAAGGTGGAGCGCGGTGCCGGCAAGTTTGTGTACCCTTTGATAAGACGTTTTCTGGAACATCAAGAGCCCTATTGTGCATAGAGTTCCTGCGTTCTTGCTGGTATCGTGCTCTGAAAATTCTGGAGACTGTGGATCGGGATGCGGAAGAGTCCGCAATAAGTAATCAAATACTCTCATCCTGCGAGATGATTGGTTGCGAAAGCAGGTGGTGGAGAACTGCACAAGAAACGTCAGGTATGAATAATGAATAAATGAAGTAGACATGACGGCTTCAAGTGAAACGAGAGAATGAGACAACGCTGGCGTTGCTTTGAGTGCTTCCAAGTCGTTGCATGAGGGAATAAGGACTGATTGTTTGTCAGGCATTTAGTCGAGCCTGTTGACCATGAGGGAAACCACAGGCTATCATGGACCTTTCGAAATTATATCGATAACCAAGTTGCAGGTTTGGGCAGAGACCAGTCACTCGTGGCGCGAACGCCCAATAGGGTGGCAAGAGTGCCAGAAGATAAGCTGGAGCAAACCTCCAGAATCCACAGCAGGTTGCAGCGCTGTCTACGGCTCGATAACGGCTGTCTTCATGGCTGATATGTTTAGTGACTTTCGAGACCAAATCTTGGCGGATGCAGCGAGTCAGCATTCGCAGACTGCGCTCTGAGGTTGCCGAAGGTAGGGTCCCCAATTAGCAACAAATCTTAAACGGGAAGAGTGTGAATAAATAATCAAAACCACATTCCAATCACATACCGACTTGACCTCGCTTGGAGGTCGGGGGCCGCCAACCATCGGGCCATTGGGGCAACGAAAAACGTGGCACGGCAAGCGGCCTGCGAAGGTCTGCCTGCAGTTGGTTCTGCATGTTTTCACACTTGTCGGCATTTGTGCGAATGTCAGTCACTGACTCGTGGCCTTCGGGGCCAAGGCAGCGATTAACTGAAGTTGGTGGGCTCCAGAGCAACTTGCTGCTTGTTTCTAGAGCATTGTGAGCACTCACTTTGCCAAGCATGTCCCTTTCACTTCGAATGGGCACCTAGAGCCCGGCTGCGATATGATAGGACGAACTTCCCATCCCTTTCTTGCACACAAAAGTACACATGTTCTGTGCCATCACAAATGACTGAGGAAATGTGTTGTCATGAGAAACACACCGTCTCTCCACCGAGTTATCGCGGTGGAGGAGATTCTGAACTGATGCGCCTGTTGGTTCTTCGACACCATCAATGCTGCTGCAGTGCCGGCTTGTGGCCCACCTTATTCTGCAGCGTGGCCAAGGTCGGTGGAGACGAGGATATCATGTCATACGTTTTTCGCCCTTGCAGAACCAAGGCGGCACGTGTAACTTCTTCCGCGTTTCACTAGTACACGTATGCATTTTTATTTTTTAGCCAATGTTGCGGCTGCTGGTCTCGCATGTCTCTTTTTGTATGTAGGCAATGAAGATGGCGTGTCTTTCGGGAAGAATCATCGTTGTCCCCCAGAATTAAGTATTAGCTGCTTTAAAAGCGTGAAGCGGTCAGCAAGAAGGCGTTGTCCCTAAGCGAGAAGGTGTGGCCGTGTTTGTTGGCCTGATCATGTTCCATCCAATACTCGAGTTGAAGTACGTAGCAATCGCTAAAATGGCCCCATATGGCTGACATGGTATCGAACAAGCTGCCGCATCTGGATTGTGGGAACCCCGCTCTGCCCCTGGATGCCCCGCCAAAATTCTGCTGGATTTCGACATGTCTCAAGTGCTTTATTGGAGCCGACAGCATACTGTGCCATCATACTTTGTAGTAAACCTGGACACACGCTTGAAATACCCGAGAAATCTTCGATCTGGTTACACGACTGCTTTCAGTCATTGCATATATGGAATGACCAACGAGATCCTCGCTTAGATGCACAACAGACGCGGGATCCCACATGCAGCCATGCCAGCTTGACGCATCAACAACCCTCAGCAATGTCGATGGAAGTCCTTCTTCGTGACCGGAATATCCACAAAAAGAGATTGAGCTCATCCTCCTCATTACCACAGCAGAGACTCTCTGATCATGGGCTCTGTCGCTCCTGCGACGAAATAGCTCTATGGCTCTCCCACGAAAGCTCGACAGTTGAACGCGTGAGGGCGGCAGAGTCCTATCACATATGTGATCTCCGGATGGCCGATAGAGACTCCAGCTGCCCCCTCTGCAGCTTCTTGCTTAATGTGGCCGTCGACGCAGCTGGTCTGGCCAGTCTGCCTGGAGTCGCACGCACCGGGGTATACTCACTCCATGCGTCGACGTTCAGCGCAGTGTTTCTCGACGCCGAGGATCAGCAGTGGTGTTCCGGCGAAAACGACCCAATAGTCTTCTTCATCTCGCCGCTCTTCTCCTTCGGAACGAAAGCCAAAGACTGGGCGCTGCGCTTTAACAGTTGCTTCATGCCCCTGGATTCCCAACCATCCGGAACCTTTGCTCGGGATCTATCAGCTCATGCAGATCTCGATGTAGTAAGCCAGTGGATCCAGCACTGCGACCGCGGGCACACACATCCCGACTGCAGTTTAGTCGCGGCCTTGTCTGTGCCTGAATTCACCGTTATTGACTGCAAAACTCGCATGTTAGTACACTGGCCCAGTGGTGCGCCGTACGTTACGTTGAGTTACGTGTGGGGAATGGATCCAGCAGAATCTCCTGTTCACGACGCCCTGCCCAAGGCATTGCCCAAACTAATTGAAGATGCCATCGTCGTTGCCGTGAGGCTGGGCTACAAGTATCTATGGATCGACCGATATTGTATACCGCAAGCCGATGAAACAGTCAAGGCCTCTTTGATTCGGAACATGGATAAAGTCTACTCTGAGTCATCCCTTACAATAATTGCAGCCGCAGCCGAGCAGCCGAAACAGGGTCTCGTGGGCGTTGGCGTCTCCCGAGACCGCATGCCTCACTGTTTGAAATCAAGCGGGATAGGACTGATCCAGCTTTTCACAAATATCTCGGATGAAGTTGAGAGTTCACACTGGAATACACGTGGCTGGACGTATCAAGAAGGCTTTCTATCCAACAGAAGACTCCTCTTCACAAAAAGCCAGTGCTACTTCCAGTGTGGCGAATTATGGTGCACAGAGGGGCTTAATATTCCGTTGAGCATACTCTCGAGCCTCAACAAGCCGGACCATTCGAAATTCTCTAGGGTCTTCCCGTGGGTTGCCGACAAGCAGCCAGCCGTAGGCCCTAGCACACAAGACCGAGAGAAGCAAAGAGAGGAGTACTTTATCGAGCGGGTGCGCGAGTACAT
This sequence comes from Diaporthe citriasiana, assembly GCA_014872975.1. Classification (NCBI taxonomy): domain Eukaryota; kingdom Fungi; phylum Ascomycota; class Sordariomycetes; order Diaporthales; family Diaporthaceae; genus Diaporthe; species Diaporthe citriasiana. The sequence continues at coordinate 397,559 of JADAZS010000003.1, read as the reverse complement.
GAAGCGCGAGCTCACTCACGATGCGGACGCTTTCAATGCATTTGCAGGAGTTCTCAACTACCTCGAAGGCACGTTTGCCACAGAGTTCCTCCTTGGCAACATCTGGGGACTCCCTGTTTGGAGCTCTGGGTCTCGATGGTCTGCCGGTGTCGGTGGATCTGGCAAGCACACACTGTTGCGCGGCTTATCTTGGAGCCTTCCCCGCCCGTTCGTGACCAAGCTGGACGGGAGGATGTCAGACGTTGCCACACGGCGACAAGGCATTCCCAGCTGGACCTGGTGTGGTTGGAAGCGGGCCCGCTCTTCAACTCGGCAGATAGAATGGAGAGACGTCTGGACACGAGGAAATGAGATTCCCGACCTGACAGAGATCGCAATCGAGTACGAGGACGGGAATGCCGTCCAGTGGACAGCGAGCCACAATCCAGTGGAGCTTTTGGCAATGAGTAGGACCATGGGCTACGTCAGGCACCTGCGCATACAAGGGTGGCTGTCGCAGCTGCTAGTCCCAGCTGCCTGCTGGTATGTGAGCTATGACGGAGAGTGTCAGTGCGGCCCATATCGACTTGCAAGAGGAGATGTGCGATACTTGAGTACTGTGGCCGAGCGCCGAGGCCTGCCCCTGACTGAACAGGGTTACACATTGCAGGCCTGGTTCTTCTCCGCGCTGCATTTCAACACAACTGAGGATAACTGCCGCAGCGAAGTCATGATACTTGTGCCAACTGGGGACACTAATGAATATGAGAGATTGGACGCCCTGTGCTTAGTCAAGATGGAGTATTTCGTTACCCGTCCATCTGTTCACGGCATGGCGGAGAGGTTTGGGTGGAAGCATACAGAATTCAAAATTCGCTGATGAAAACTATACTTCAAATCATTTTCCCTCCAAACATTCGTGCTGAAGAGCCATTAGCCAAATTACGCCTAGGCATGACAGCACATAAGGAACTAAGTACACAGGTTTAGACCACTCACTGCCTGACAAGTCAGAATACAGACTTCATCTCAGCTGCCCTGTAGAATCTCACAGCAAGTTGAGAGTACCGAAAAGAAGTACTCTGATGGCAGGCAGAAGTAACTCCTACCCTCTGGTAGTAAATGCAAGGTTTTAACATCGCACAATGAAAAGCTGATCCGCGCCAACTCGCCCCCCCCCCAAAAAAAATAAGACAGCAGGCCGAGGGTCGGAGAGGGTCTTACACAGGCGGAAGCTTCCACTCTTCGCCGTTAGATGGGTCTACTTGTCTTCAAAATTGACAAGTATTAAGATGATGAAGTTAAGGTAATACAAGTAGAGACCAACAAGATATAATCAGTTTAGCACTTCGAGTTATATTTCTCAGTGTGCCCATCTCTCCTCCCACGAAGGTTGAGCTGTCTGTCCTGGCTTTCGGTAGCCTGATTGGACGATGTGATCTGCCGGTAACTCAAAGCCTTGAAGGGGAGCTCCTGAGCCATCCAAAGGCCACAGCGTGATGGCGACAGTGTTGAAGCCGTCATAGTTGAGGATACCCTCTGGGACAAGAAAACGTGTCTGCGGGCCGAGGTGGTTGACTTCGTGGCTGCAAGGGCGTTAATATGATCCCACTTCTTCCCCAATCTCAGTGCAAATGCCGCCTCTTCACGCTGAGTGCTCATATTCCCAGTAATCTGGGGGGGGGGGGGAGGCTTTCAAGTGGAACAGACATCTCATGAATACGGTATGTTGAGGATTCGTATTGCTGTTCATCCGATTGGCTGTGGCTTCAAGGTGCTCACAGGCGGGGTCTACCGTGGCACCGTGGGTGAACATCGTCACACTCATTTGATCCTCACAATTTATGCTAATTCTGTAACTTGTTCTCTGTGTATTATCCAATGAGAAAAGTAGGAGTTGGATGATCACGAAAGTCTGATTGTTCCCATGGTGACAGATATCACATTCTCAGTGTGGTCGCATTGCAGCGCCACCAGCTGTGCCATCCGACTCTAGTAAGATGTCGCAGATCCCATGGTTGTCACGATGTTGCATTGAGGCAGCGATTACGACGCTATCCAAACTAGGCCGCCTACCAGAATTTGGTGAACGTCTGCATTGTCTTTTGGAGGTATCAAGGATACTGCCCAATTGAGAAGCTACGGGGTGAGATCATCATGGTTTCTGAGGGTGGATTACTTCACTCAGAGGCGATAGGATTGACCAAATATTATTTGCACAACCAGCTGAAGAAGCATTTTGAAAAAGTCCGAATGACGTCGTCGTGAGAAGTATTCGACAGTCTGAACAGGTGATACTGACATAGATTTTATGGCTTCATCAAGACTCGGGCCGACTTGAGGGGTGAACTGGACAATATACTGAGTTTGAAATACGATATACGTCGCATTTCGTACCAGACCCTGATTCGCAGAAACTAATATGGCAGCTATTGGTCATGTGGACGACCCAGACAGTGTAAATGCAGCATGCCTACCGCGGATCGGGGAAAACAGAGGCAGGTACACAAGCCAACGCAGGAGTAGGTACTCATCGAACACGCGTCTACCTACTTGATACGAGCTCCGAAGTTATCAATAAAGAGCCAGGCCCTCCCCCTTCCACCGCGCTGCGTATAAGCGTGGAATGTTACGTTCGAAGGACCTTACGGTACGGATAAGGAGCCTGCCTGTATTGTGAACCTGTATCGAAAGAAGTTTAGAAATGCATTCACTTTACAATACCGTCGGCGTCCTCGCCTTGACCAACTTTGTTTGCGAAGCAAGTTCGCTGCCGAATTATACTTACCTCGCGGATCAGTTCCTCAGCCCTCCTGCTCAACACCGTCCGAGGTTCAGGTACTGGCTTCCAGATGCCGGCGTTGAAGTCGGGGTAGTAGAGGCGAATGTCCGCCGGAGCTATTGGGGCTGGTGGAATAAAGCTTTTACCATTCTACAACTATGGAGGCGAGCTTGGAGGAACCCCACCAGGAGTCAACTGGTCTACTTACGGCTTTGGTACCCCGGCTCATCTTGATATATTCACGTCAGCCTTGAGGGCCCACAAGGAAGCCGGCATGGTGATGGACTTTTCACTAGGTCCAAATCAAGGACAAGGTTTGAATACCAGCTCACCCTGATGACGAAGGCCTGCAATGGGATCTGGTAAGTGCTAAATTTCGTAAGCCTGAACTCGACTGGCTAGGTAATTATTTACATTTTCTCCGCAGATTTCGACTAGCCAAAGGATTCCTCCGGGTGGAGATTTCAATGGAAGCATTCCAGGCTGGCTGAGTGGAGAGCTCGTGGCCGCTATCTCCGCAATCGTTACATCCCGAACGAACGTCTCCTTCAACGTGACCGGGATACGGGGCGAAACGACTGTGACCTATGCAGACCTTGTATTGCAAGACGGCTCTCTAACAGACACCACCTCGATGATCTTCGGCACCGGCACTTTATCATGGAGAGCCCTCGAGACCTTGCCCGCTGGTCATGAGCGAGAATTGTTCTTATTCTACCAAAGTCTCTCCCACAGCAAGAGTGTTGAGTTTGCCTCCAACGCAACTGCTACTATCTGGGACAACGGGTCATACGTTGTTGATCACTTTAGTGCCCTAGGTGCAAAGACGGTGCAAGCATTCTGGGAAAAGAACACATTGACGGACATTATCAAAGCTCTTTTACGGTATTTCGAATTCTCGATGATGATACAAAAGGACTCGGGTGACGCGAGGCTCTTTCAGGTTGGGAAGACAACATGGAGATCCTGTCGAACATTTCTTGGAATAGCTCTTTGCCTGCAAGATTCGAACAGATGTTTGGCTACGACCTCCGAACATATCTCCCTCTCATCATGTTTGGGAACAACAACATAGCCTTGCAAAATGACTCCCCTGGTAACATCCGCTGTACCCTGGACATACCAGACCACGGACAGGCCTACGTCAATGACTATCGCGCGGCCCTGGCAGCAGGGTATCAGGAATACTTGACCACCCTGTCGGAATGGCTCCACAGCCTGGGTGTGGAACTCTCTTCCCAGCCTTCTTATAATCTTCCAATGGACATGGAAGCATCAATACCCTTTGTTGACGCCCCTGAATGCGAGAGCCTTGGATGGCATGACATCGTAGATGAGTATCGTCAATTTTCAGGAGCGGCAAACTTAGCTAGGAAGAACATTGTTTCCAACGAGCTCGGCGAAGTCTTCGGCCGCGCCTACAGCTTTGCTCTCCCAGAGTTGCTGTTCTCCATGAACCGTGCTGTCTTAGGAGGCGTAAATCATTTTGTCATCCACGGCCAATCATACACTGGTGATTACCCCCAGACGACCGCCTGGATTCACTGCATTTATTAATTTTCCGAGCTATATTCTTCGAAGCGACCTGACTGGGATCACGGTCTCCTAGCCGCATTGGACTACATGGCAAGGGTCCAACACATTCAGCAGAAAGGGGTTCCGCGTACTGATATTGCATTTTATAACAAACAATCCGCAACTCCAGAAATAGAGACACTATAAAAATCCAACGATCTAGTTTCTCGAGGTCTGTACCAACGCAGCAGCGATACTTGAGAGAAATCAAACTAACAATTCACAGGTTGGTCTTACACTTACCCATCACCCGGCAACTTCAATTTGCTAAATGCGTACGTCAAGAATGGCATTCTTGCGCCTAAAGACGCCAAGTTCCAAGCTTTGGTTGTGCTTGGCTCTCAGAACCTCACGCAAGCCTCTTTGGCGCAGCTGAGGAATTTCGCAAACGACGGACTACCGATCATCGTGATGGGCTCTGCTCCGAAACGCTATCCTACCCATAATACAGCAGATCCTGGTGATCAAGCCTTCAATGAATCACTGTCTGAGTTTCTCAACCATGTGAATATGCACCATGCTGCTGAGGGCGAGCTGTCCCACAACCTTGACTCACTGGACCTTCAGCCACGAGTGGGAGTGCGCACCAACGGTACTTGTTATACGACGTGGCGAGAGGACATATCGGATAGGCGTGAGCTATGCCTATATTTTCGGAGATGCCGTTCCAGCATCCGGTCTTGTTGTGGCCGAGTCCACTGGCATACCTTACTTTTTCGATGCGTGGACAAGAGTCTGTGAGCCTGTTTTGAATTACAAGACTAATGGGTCTGTGACCATTATTCCACTCGACCTCGCTGGCAATCAGACAAAGATCATTGCGTTTTCTCCAAGGCGTATTGAGGGAGTTTCGGTCCTGCCACGGACCTGTCCTCGAGTGTTTTGGGGCTGTCGGCAGAAGCCAACGACATTGTGTTGCACATTGCTGCCGCCTCAGATCCAGCAGATATCACACTGGCAAAGAAGTCAACCACACCAGCCAGGCGCCGGCCGCGTTCGAGTTGAAGTCATGGGTTCTGGAGCTGGAGCACTGGGAGGCCCCAGCCAATTTCAATGACGCATCGATGCTCGCCGTCAGGACCAACACGACGCACCAGCTCACCGAACTTATTTCGTGGAACGACGTCCCTGAGGCAACAAACACTTTTGGAATAGGATACTACCACACAAACTTCACTTGGCCTCCGGAATCGGCCACCGGCGAAGTGAATGGTACCTAGGTACGTCGCTAGGAGCGTACATCAGGTTCCCGCCGGTCCTAGATGCAATTACTGTCTATGTCAATGGCGCTCGACTTTCTTCTTTTGACTATATCAAACCGGTAGCCGATGTCATGCCGTACCTGTGTCACTGGAGACAATCGGATTGTGGTGGTGGTGTTGAGCACGATGTGGAATTATCTTCGTTCAATCTTGCCAGACATCCGGAGCGCGGGTCGCGAGTTCTCGCAGATGGCTGCGCTTCCGAAGACAGACAATGGCTTGGTCGGAGTGGTCACTGTGGTGCCGTTCGAGGTCTTATATGTCGAACCCTAGCATTTGATCTAGTGTGTCTCAATCGTTCACCGGAACGTCGTGTGTTTATAAGCGCCTGCAAGTTGCTCCTCTTCATCCACCTGGTCTTCGGTTCACAGCCACAAAAGCACTCAAAAGCTGGCTTATGCTAATTCACTCGGCGGGTGGACAGACGTTGATTTTTAAGGCCATGTTGGGGAACACCAAGGTTACGGCGAAGAGCAGGTACTGCCAGAGAAAGGGAGTCCAGCGTTTATTGTGCAGCCTAGTTCAAGGAACATCTGGCGGAACTCCAGGAAACTATCGACCGCGGGGGTGACAGAGAGGAGCGATTCCAGTAGGGCATCATGCCCAAACCGTAGGATCTATGTAGCTTTCTTGTTTGCATTTCGGGCGCGTGTCGCCAGGCCTTACTTATCTACGCTTTATGCCTTGGATACAGATCTGAATCCTTCTCCCCGATGGAGTGCGTGGACTTGTACGGAGGTGATTCATGGTAGGATGCAAGTGGCACGAGACCGCAGTATTTCAGAACAAGACTGCCATTCCGCCCTACGAGCATGCAAACAAACACAGATCTGGTGTACAAAAATCCGAAAAACACCAATCAGTGGAATTGGTCCTCGGTGACACCCTTGCCCATTGCAGCAGTACTGCTGACACCACCCGTGACCATCTTCTGCAGCTCGTCGACGTATGTGGCGCCGCTCCACTTCTGGTGTTTGACGACGTCGACGCCTTGCTCCATCTCGGGCTCCTGCACCAGCTCGCCGTACGCGCGCATACCCACCTGGCTGTAGGCCTTGGCGAACCGGTCGCTGATGAGCGCCGTCGTGTGCAGGCCCGCCAGCGTAATGAACTGCCAGCAGTACCCCAGCCCCGCCAGCCGCCGGATGTACGTCTCCTGCTCCTCGCGCGGCATGGCCGTCTTCCAGTTGAACGAGGGGGAGAGGTTGTATGCGAGCCTGGGGAAGTTGGGCGGTTTTTGTTAGCTGGGAAATTTTGAAGGATGTATGCATGATGAAAAAGGACAAGACTCACTTCTGATCAGGCCAGACGGCGTGTACGCCCTTGGCGAACTCCTCGGCCTGCTTGTAGTCAGGCAGCTTGCTCTCCATCCAGATGGCGTCGCAGTAAGGGGCATAGGCGATGGCCCTGTTGATGGCGCAGTCGCAGCCGCCCTTGAGACGGTAGTAACCCTCGCGGGTGCGGGGCGCGTCCCAGTCGAAGAAGACCTCGACGCCCGTGATGCCTCGGGCGAGGGCGCGCGCCTCGGTCAGCGACTTGCCCTTGGAATCCTTGAGGTAACGCGCGACGGCCCCTTGCTTGTCGACGTGCGTGCCCTTGTTGATGGCCTCGACCACGGCCTCGTCGAACCGCTTCAGCCCCGCCTGCGCCAGCCACTGGTCCTCGATCGCCTGCAGCTGGTCGCCCACCTTGCCCGCCTGCTCTGCCGCGATCATCAGATCGTTGAGCGGCTGCAGGTTGGGGTTGGTCGTGCCGAGGATGAAGGCGTGGTCGCGCGGGTCGATGGTCGTCGAGATGAGCGTCGCCGCCTCGGCGTCGGTACGTGCGATGGCGAGGAGGTTGGAGCCTGCGATGAAGGCCAGCTGTGTCAGTCTCTGCATTCCGGCTCATGAACATATCCTTCGGCCTCGGTGGACTCACCCATAATGTCCGCCTGCGCCCGGATCGCAACCAGACGGTTGATGTGCTCGCTGATGGGCACCAGCACCTTGCCGGCCATGTGTCCACACTTCTTGGTGCCGGGGGCCTGGTCCTCGATGTGGATGCCCGCGGCGCCCTTCTCGATGAACAGCTTCGTCAGCTTCATCACCGCCGTCAGCCCGCCGTGGCCCGTGTCTGCGTCCGCGATGATGGGGCGGAGGTAGTCGATGTTTGCCACGTTGCCGCGCTGCTCTTTAGGGGTTGTCAGGCGCTCCTGACGCTGCTTGCGGTCGTGGAAGAGCTGAGCCATGAACAGGTGCGAGACCTTGTTCGGGACGGTGGTCTGTCGAACGCTGGTGAGCACAAAGTTGCCACTGCTGGGCCAATGGGGTGGGAAAAGGGGACCAAGGACTCACGTAGGGGTAATCAGCCAGATCCGGACCAGGCTCGTCCGAGGCAGACGCTGTTGAGGACGACTGCCAGCCAGAGACATAGACGGTGTCGAGGTATTTGGCCATTTGTGTGACCATTGTTGGTTCCAAGCAGCCGTAGGTGTAGCTAGCATCTCGGTTCTGCCCGCCTTGTGAGTCTCTCTGGTCTCATATCACGGCCTCTTCTGAGACAAAATATTTGATGAACCATGATGACGGGGAAGAGGGTCCAGAAACCTACCTTGAACCTCGCATCGAGAATATCCCACAGCTTCTTTGATTGTGAGTTGCTCGGGTATTCGATCTTGAGGTTGCCCCTTTTGGAGACGATCTGCTCTGCCGTGAAAGGCCGCTTGGTATTCCTCCACCTTGAGTCACTCCACCATCTCTTGACCTCCTCGACCTCCTTGGCGAAGAGCTCGTCCTCGGTCTTGGGGTCCACCGAAGGGTTTACCATATTGTTGGCCGCCATGATGTATATGTATATGGGTTTCTTTTATCGTGGTGTCATGCAAAACAGGGCGATGTACAAGTGAAGGTATGTGTCTCTTAATAACTGCCACGAGAGTCGTGCGAGAGGGAGAGGATGAAGCGAGGAGAGGCACAAAGCTTAAGAGGAACAGACAAGGTCCTACCGTCGTCATATGATATGAAACTACAATCGATCAGATAGACCCTGCCACGGCTGAGAGGCGGGCGTTTTATTTATTAGTACATCGGTTCATCGGGAGGGTTCGGCCAAGCGGCTATGGCGAAGAGGAATCCCATGCCGTTGATCCCCTCCCCACCTGGCAACCCTTGAGGCTAATGCTCGGTCAACTCCCGTGTTATGGGTGAGTATGTGTGAGTGCAAGTGCGTGCGTGTAGTTGCATTCCTGGCGACTCTGTGGCGGCAAACAAGGTACTTCCTTTCCTTGGCCTTTCCCGTGCAGAGCAAGTGGTGGTCGCTCGGCTTACACTTGTCTCGGTTGAAAGGGAGCGCTGAGCATGCGGCCATTGGCCGAGTTGCCGAAAACAACACGCTGGGGATTTGGTAGGCCAGACCCCCAGCTCCTCCCCCGCATAACGCTAGGGACGATGTGTGTATTCCAGAAGTGGTATTGGGCCTGATAGGGCGGTTTCTCCTCCTTATTGCCGGGACCTGGGGCACGTTGAACACCCGTCTCATCGTCATGCAGCTCTGGTGGGGTGGCCCGACGTTGACGTTGACGTCTGGATGCGGTGCAACAAGAGGCTACCTTTCTTGGCCAGCCCGCTGATCTGTATTCTTTTGTATCAGCTCACTCTCTCCAGGAACATTTCAAAAATGCAGGGAAATCTCTTGGGCTTCTCCTTCGCAGTCAATTGCAGCGCTTTCCAGTGTTGCTCGTTGAACAGAAACTGAGGGCAATGTGCCCTTACTCGAGCGGTCTTGACATGTGATACGAGGGTCTGTCGTCATAGCCTTCACTTCTGTGCAACCCCTGGCGCTCTTGAGCCTCCTTACCATGCACGCGTGGCCCGATCGAGGGTGGGACCTCGGCTCTTCGATCAACTCAACAACTGCCTTGTCTCACCTCCGTGACTCGTTCTAGCTGTCACATGCGGAATATCTAGGGAGAGCATGGCCTGCTTAGAACCGTCTTTCGGTCAACTTCCGAACCTGATAATGAATGCCCTTCGTCTGGTAGTGTGGCGTCGATCGAAATGCTCATGCTGAATAGGAAGCCTCCATGCTATTTAGGTATGTATGTTCTAGTGTGACCACCAAGGTTTTGGACGTCTGCCCGTGTTCACGTTATCTACCATCCGTCCAGTCTTGATCCTCATCATGTCGTCCCTGTATTCATTCTTCCCGGGCTGCACTAGGCCAAGAATGTCGACGGTTGACCGCCTTCAACTCAGGTGTGCCTCCCAGTCTAGTGATGGTTACGCTCTCTACCCCAATATCCTATGCTTTGCTGAGGGTTGCTTTTCAAGAATCATGCGCCACCTCAACATCAAAACCAATGCCCGCCCGCATCTAAAATCGAACTGAACAGCAAGCACAAAGAGACCCGTCTAAGACAGCTCAGAGAGGGCCTTGGCCTGATTCTCTTCGAGAGCCTTTACAAACGTCTCATACGGAGTCAAGGTGCCCAGCGCACGGCGCATGTGAGCATTGACAATCTGCAGGCCATAGACGTAGCTGGCGTTGACCCAACCAAACCTGCGAGAGTTCGTTAGCGACAAATCGCAACCAAACAATATGGGGACAATCGTGTATGTCTAGGTCTGACTCACCCTTCTTTCGCAACGCCCTTGAAATCCAATCCCTGGTTTCCGTACTCGGCATCGACCCTGTGCGGGTCAATTGGCCTTGTCACATCGTACTTCTCAACCACCACACCATTGAAGTCCACAAAGGCCTTGGTCATCATGAACAACCACTTGTATGCCAACCGCTCTGCCTCTTCCGTAAAGCTATAACGATAGAGACCCGTCCAAGCGAGAATCTGCTGCGGTGCCCAACCGTAGGGGTAGTCCCACTGACGGTTCGGCCGGGCGAGGCTGATCTCACCACGGCTCTTGAGCGTTCCGGCTAGTAGCCCTCCGTACGCTTCGAACTTGGGGAGCGCCTTGGTAACCATGGCGGCGGCCTGTTTGGGGGACGCGACACCGGCCCACAGCGCCCAGAACGTGGTGCAGGACTCGTAAGTAGTCTGCTCGTGCGTATCGGTGTTGTAGTCAAAGTACATGCCCTCTTCTTCGTTCCACAGGTACTTATCGATGGCCAACTTGCGGCGCTTCGCCCTGCGGTCCCAGATGGCAGACGACTCGACCTGGCCAGGCACGAGCGAGCCGACGCAGTACTCTTCAGGTATGGGCAGCTTGTCGTTGAAGATATTGCGCACAGTGCGGGCAATATCGGTCTCATACTTATAGAGCAACGAGTTCAGATCAATAGTCGCAAGGTTCGCGCAGACCTTCTCGAATCGATATGTGGTGTCGTGGCCTGACTCCCGCACGGCCCGGTCATGCATGAAGTATTCGTCCAGTTCCGGCTCGAGTATCTCGCGATTGTTATAAGCGCGAACAAACTCCTTGAACTCCATGTTGTGCTTCTTGCAGTACGGCTCCAGGACGTGCACAAAGTGATTAGCCTCCGTCTCCGGCGGAACGCCCATTCCGACTGGTCCGTACCGCGATAGACCTGAGACGGGGTCGTAACGAGGAGCAGCAATCCAGATGCTGTGGTATTCCTTGATGGCTGCCAGAATGGCCGTTCGGAGGAAGTCCAGAGCTCCTGGCTCGTGTCGGATCTTCTCATAGACACGGAGTGCCATGTCGGTCAGAAAAGGAGGCTGCGACCGACCCAGGTAGTAGGACCGGGTAGCATTGAGGATCTTGCCATAGTGTTTAATGCAGAAGCAGAAGTTGAGCACCATGGACTTGGCCAGATCAACCTTGTCATTAACAAGCAAGCCCAGCGACTCCATGTAGCTGTCCCAGCCGTAGAACTCGTTGAAACGGCCGCCAGGGACGACAAAGGGCAGACCGCGCAGCGTATCCTCGCCGGTCTTGGGATCCTTGATCTTCTCCATCTCCACAGCGAGAAGCCCAGGAGCATCGTTCAAGTCACGAATGAATTCGGCAGTGATTTCCATCGAGTCTGGCAGGCGGACAACATCCAGCCTCAGTTCCGGCCGCTCCTTTGCGACTTTGGTATAGAATTGAAACTGCTCGGGCTCGCCAAAGGGGACGTAAATGCGTGGGCGAGGGTCATCGGTCCAATCCTTGGGGTCCCTGGCGCAAATATCGATGGTGGATGCATCAATCCTCCGCGTCAACCCGTCCCAGAAATGGTCGCGAATGAGGCGGGAGAGTCTGTTGACCGGGTTCTCATTCAGCCGTGCCTCGTCCAGAATGATCTGCTTGCGGCCGAACTCCTTGGCCAAGGACAGCTCCTGCAGGAGATTGGACAGCATATAGGTCCCTCGGATGTCGAACCTGTTGAAGCCGTTGGACGCTGCGGTCCGGAGGGAGAGCACCTGGATGGTGTCAGCTTGAGCCAGCAGACTTGACCGGTCGCACAATTTACCTTGGGGCCGTTGTCCTCGATTGTGATCTGCATGTTGCCATCTGTGTCCTCCTGTGATTGTAGACTCTCGAGGGTAGCATCGACCGAGATGAGGAATCGACGGTTCTGCTTGAGGGTAGTCTCGTCTGATCGTTGGCCGAATATTAGCAAGTGCTCTCTATGGCATGGGATGGGAAAAGGTGTATCCGTTGCCACGTACCATGACTTCCCCGGCGGAAAGGCTCCTTCAGGCCCAGTCTCTCCATCTGCTGCATGAGACTATTCTACGAAGTCATTGCTGTGAGCAGACACCCTTTGAAAAAGGCAGCCAATGGCAAATTGAGAACATACCTGGGAGAAGGTGCGAGTCCGGGCGGAAGCCTTTGTGCCCTTGTGACGGTCTTCTGCGTAATATGTTTTGGCATCGTCGAAGACATGGTAATCATCAATGGAATCGCTCCGGCCTTGGGGACCGGGCCCCTTGTGCGCGTCCATGCCGGGGCCAGACATTGCCAGCTATCGGAATAGAAGACGTCGGCGTTGGCACAATCGGTATGGGAGATGTCGGGAAACTACACAAGCGTAGGTAAGATGTAGTCTAGAGGATGAAAAGCCGACGGGGCGGGCAGAGAAAACAAAGATAGGCTGTGGCGGTCTGCGGTCGTGTGACGGTCGGGACAATGCTCGTACTGCGGGAGCTACGTAGGTGGTATCACCTCCCTGCAGGTTCTCGTTCAGGTTAGCGGCAGGAACAGGGTGCTGAAGCTGGTGCGAGTGTTGCAAAGACAAAATTGGTGTTGGTGCTGATGCTGAAGATGTTGCCAATGCTGATCCGACTCGAGAATAGCAGGTGATGCCGCAGGTGGCCTGGTCAGCTCAGCAGAGAAATGCGACGTGGCCACCAGTGACAAGCTCGAGGAGTGAAGCATGCAGGAAAAGCTGGGGCAGCTGGACGGGTTTTAGGAGAAAGCCTGATGATGGATGAGGCCAGGCAGGGACAGCTTTCAGGGTCCAACCACACCTCGCACAGCGCCCGCGCCCGCGCCCACGCCCACGCCCACGCCCATGCCCGACCCGAGCCTCGCTTCCCGAGAGACCAAGCTGGCTGGGCGAGGCGGATGTGGATGCAGGGTCTCAATTGCGGGCTTGATACCCATGAACACACCAAGGAGACATGAACTCACCTCCCGTATGGACTGCAAGAGCAGGTAGACTAGTTGTATGAGGCTGTCAATAGGTCAGGCTGTCCTGAGGAAGGTGGTTACACCTGCTTCCTATTGGTGATGGACATGGGGGGGGATCTCATCGGATCTCGACGAGGGGCAGGGCCAGCAGGACTGCAGCTTCACCGAGTCTGACAGCCGGTTGATTGTTGGCTCGTTGGCTTGCTGGTTTGCTTATTCGATCAGTCTTTCTTCAGGATAAGAACGCAGTGACAGAAAACTGTAGAATGAAAGGTTGAGGAGCAGAATTTAGTAGACCATCGGGATCAGAACCAAAATCAGATCCTAGGCACAGGCCGGACATGACGGACAGAGGATTGTTGGATCTGCATCCAGACAAGACGTCACCCAGAAGCTTTGCAAGCTGGTCGGTCCACACCATCCCGCGCCCACCATCCTAATTGGGTTCTGGCAGTCGCAACCCCCGCCTGCTCCAGCTACAGCCCATCACAGTTGCTTAAGCCGACGTCGACCCTTCATCCGTATCCACCCTGACGTACGTTTAAGGGTTACCCATCAGTGAAGTCAGTCAGTCAGTCCGCCAGCCATTGTGCTCGTAATTTACAGTACAACCGAATTGGCCTCCAGTTCAGACTTTTTGAAAATTGGTGGACTTCGGAGCTCTCCTCCGGGATTCTTTTCTGCGGTAGAAGCCAGGACTCCTAGTCCCACGGCTTTGGCCTTCCACCGGTCCACAGCACGATTTCTTTGTGGTAAGCCCCTAGTAGCTCGAGTCTCCACCGCTAAGCTAAAGTCTGAGTAGCCTCTATAATAGACGACATTCCTATTATCACAGTTTGTCGTAGCACAGCCTATGCACTTATGGGCCGTCGTAACTAGCCGGATCTCCGTTCGAAAGGTCCATCTTCTTTGTGCTGCGGCCTGGACCCCACAGGCTTCGGGCACGACCCCGAGTCTCACGATGTTAGTCTTTTCCAGCCTCACCGAAATCTTGCGCCAGGCCCGGGAACGGAGCTGGAAGACTACAAGACGCGCAGACGAATCTCTCCAGGTCATGACTAAGGCTAGATCTGGTCCCCGTCGACGCAAAGGACTCATTCACACTCATCGAAAAAGGAGTTCGCGTGCCGCGGTCCATTATCGCTATTTGGGGCAGCTACCTCACAATAAGTGCATGGCTAGACAACACTCCGCGCAATGCACCCTGGGTACAGTTCAAATGAAACATGAAATGCAGATGAGGCCTCTAGTCCCACGAAACTACTTGCCGACAACTCGAATCCGAACGAAAATACCTCTACCTTCCCCCCTTACCAGCTCAACATTATCAATGCCGGGTTCAGCACGACCGGCAGCAGGAAGTGGCACCCAATTAACATCGCGAACGGGAATATCGAAGCAAAATCCCTGATCTGCCACTGGTACGGCACAACCCAGAAGCCAAGCAGGATCACGAGCGTGCTGCCCAGGCAGAAGAGGAACGTGCCTTTGAACTTCTTGAGGACGTTGGCCAGCTCCTCGGTGAAGCTGACGTCCCGGAGCTCCTTGGACGTTGCGCCCCAGTTCATCTCGATCTCGAAAAAGTGGCTCAGGATCGCCTGCGACACGTGCAGTGAGACGCCACCGAGGTAGATGGTGAACATGGGGATCCACTTGACGTTGTCCAAATAGTTGCCGACCAGCGTGCCCCTCTTTAGCCGGTACCGCAATACCGCCAGAGACAGGTTGCCCAGCCCTGTGAAGACCATGACGACGCTGAAGAAGATGGAGAATGAGTCGGCGTAGTACTTCTCGTACAGGTTGAATCCCCAACCCGTAAGGAAGTAGTTCGTCACCGTGAGCAGCCATGCAGACCCGATGGCATAATATGTCCCTATGTAAGAACAGATGGTGATCTTCTTCGGGAGTGGTATGAGGGATGCCATGATGAACTTCTTAAAAAGGGGAGTGAATGGCCCGCGCCTGAGCCAGTGCCTGAACGGGTGGAAGAGCAGCTCGTTGCACCCGTACGCGTACTTTTCCCACCGGGCGAGCTCGTCGTCGATGGTCAGGGACACGCCTTCTTTGAATCCCTCGCCCGTATATGCGGCGTATCGAAGGGAATATCCCGCACATTGCAGTCGGAGAGCCATATCGAAATCCTCAGATACGTGAGACTCAGACCAGTACTTCTCGTATCCGTCTTCGTCTTCGAAGGCGGCTGCGGTTTGTATGGCTGACCAGCGCATGAGCGCGTTGTGGCCGACAAAAGGGCACACATCACCCGTTGAGACGGCGTAGGTTATAGCGGTGTAGATGAGGTTCGTAAACCAAGTGATACTATGGGTAGCGTCAGTTACTATTCCATCTGCTGTTGATCTGAGGTTTTGACTGCGACTTACCCTTGTTCGAAGAACGAGGTGGTGACATTTAAAACTCCGGACGTGAACTGGATGATCGCCACCTGTGGCGACTGCTCCATCTCACTGACGCCGTCTAGGAAGCAGTCTTCAGGTACTCTTGTGTCGCAGTCAATCAGAAGAATATAATCGCCCATGCGAATATTGCCTTCCGCCAACGTTCTCCCCTTGTCCTCTTCTAGAACCGCTCTAAGAGCGTTTCTGTACTGCTGGCGTTCTTTCGAGTCATCCCAATTCTCGTCCCGTAAGACATGGTGCAGCTTCTCCTCAACCCTCCTAGACACACTCATTGCATAGTTCATATTGGACGCTTTCTTGAACTTTCCACGACGCACAAAGGGCCGATCGCCGTGAGGGTCATGCCCTGGCCTTGCTACCCAGCCGATCTGGTGTTCGTCATAGAATTCCCGGCGCTCCAGGGCCTCCTCCTCGCTGAGAAGCTGCATTCCGTCATCATTCACGAAGATGTTGGCAGTGCCACCCTGCATCTCGTAGGTTGAGATAGCAGCCTTGATAGACATGACCGTTGGGCGGATGACAGCGGCCGTTCCCTCTTTGTACACCGGCATCTGGATTGTAACATGGGGGAGACAATCCCGTTGATCTAGACGGTTCTTGGGTGCCTTCCCGGAGTAATACTTCGAGTTGCTGTTGATCTGGCTGGTAGGGCCTACCATCTGGATAATATTGCCAGAAACTGCTTGGAAGAAGAACTAAACATCCCCATTAGTCTCAAGAACAACCATGGCACACGAATGATGTTTTACAAACCATGCTGAAGAAAAGCTGCACAGGCGCCAGAAGGACCAGCACCAGTCGGAGAAAATGCTTGTCCACCTTGCACTCCATGGCCAGGCGCCTCCAGCCAAAGCCCATGCATGTGACGGCGAGGCAGACAGTGAGAGCGACGATGAGGGAGCTCACGATCCTAACCGGCCGCTTTTCTTGCCCTGCCGTTCCTGCCTCCAGTGTTCGAGGATCTGCGGCCTCAATTCGTTCATCTGCAAGTGCCTTCGGGTCTTCGTCCTGGTCGTCTTCGGCGTTTTCTTCTCCACCAACCCAGATCATCTTGACGAAATCTGCCTCCAAGCCTTCCGCCCGCTGTAGCAGATGCTCTGGGTCATCGTCCCACACCACAAGGATCATCAAATCCTCTAAAAATGCAGCGAAATGGTGGATTTGACAGCGTGGTAGGTGTGACATGGTCTTCAACACCTGTACCTTCCGGTCGTTTGGAATGGGGAGACTATCCCGTTCGAAGTACGCTGTATTTGCTAAGAGCGTCCTTATAACTGGGGTACTCACTGTCATCGCACAACACACATTCATCTTCTTGACATTATCGAGCAAGCCATTCTCGAAGATTGACAGTTGCGGGGGACAGCATGAGTACTTTCCTCGCTTCTCCTTGAGCACAATGCCCTGCCACAAGTCTACGGCAGAGACATATGATCTCACAAGGGCCTGTTGGTAAAGATAATTCACCATGACGTCGTTACGGATACCCTTCAAGGATTCCATTGCCTCTCTGCGCTCCTGCGTTGACGAGATACTGGATGTCTTCGATCTTCCAGACACGGAGGACTTCTGTCCGAGAGTCGATGGATTGGAGGATGTAACGGTCGAGCCCGTAGTCGAACCGCTACTATCTATCTCTCGACCCGGCATCGTGGGTGGCAACCCAGTTTGAGAATTGGGGCCTAAGCCTAGAGTATGGATAGCGCC
Organism: Diaporthe citriasiana; assembly: GCA_014872975.1. Lineage (NCBI taxonomy): Eukaryota > Fungi > Ascomycota > Sordariomycetes > Diaporthales > Diaporthaceae > Diaporthe > Diaporthe citriasiana. Next base: position 380,263 of record JADAZS010000003.1, on the reverse strand, counting down.
TTGCCTGGTGGAAAATGCCGCATTGATTGCACGAGGTCGCTTCGTCTGGGATGATGGGCCACGTTGCGAGTCTTCCTGGGCCATCAACGGCGCGAAAGCCCGTACGGAACCCTTTCCTGGCCTCTTTGGCCCTGGCTGTTCGTGCCTTGAAGTTGAAGGTGTCACGATGCTTGTCGACTCACGACGTGGATTCCGGCTCGGTAGCACTGGCGCTCGAGTTGTGTATTCTGAAACTGGGCCTGCTTTCGCAGGCCGATCTGCCTGTGAGGAGATGAGCGAAGCCTTGCCAGTAGAGTCGTCCGGCCCTGGACGAGGTGCAGAGCCAGGCAACGCCGGGACTAGATTGGGGACCGAGTTTGTGACTGTGTCCATGATATTGGATTGCTTCCTGTGTGAGTCGGGCTGGTGTGTTGTGCTCTTGGTTCCTCGTGGAAAACGTTGCGGACTCCGGTGCGGAACGGCCGGCGGATTCCCGTGAGACAAGCCGTTGGCATCATCACCATGCATAGAGGCTTTCACGTCCTGTAAGGGGATGCTATTGGCGTTTCGATGAGATTCAGTGGAATAATGTGCCGAAGCGTACGAAGCTCGTGTTGATAGAGCCTTTGACGACGAATACCCGGCTGGGGCACGTGTCGAACGTTTGGCATGCGTGCTGAGGAGAGGAGGCAGTCTCGTCGATGGCGAATGCGAGCTGGAGAAGCTTGCTCCTGTTTGAGCGTCTCTGAGACGAGCCTGACCAGGGATTTGCGGCAAACTGGAATGTGGCGAGTCGATGTACTGGGACAACGAAGGAGTCTCGAGCGCAGGACTTCGGGGGCTGCGAGGAGGACGCGGCGGCGTGTCCTGCGCCATGTCATCGTCTCGTTCAATCCATTGCGCAACCTGATTGTCTTCTCCGTCGAACCCTTCTTGTGGGCTTTTGTGCGATTTCTCGCGTGTGTATTGTGCCTGCGGTCGTTTTGAGGCTGAATGGTCAGACATATTGTGTGTAGCCAGGACTTCTGGGCGGCTCAAGAGTAGTCAGAAAGAGATTCAGAACTGGACGATCCGCCTTCTATTCGACGTAATGGAAGTGAGAAAAACAAAATTGCGCGCGAAATCCAAAATTGAGCTCCATTTTCGGGTCATGTCCCTCACCAGCTTCCAAACATGACCGAACATGGTAGTCTTGACGCTAGAGGAGAACGTTTGGATGCCGGCACCTCTCCGGCCCACAACATAAGTCACACTGGTCACTAGACCTTGATATCTTTCCCTTGGGCGACAAAATTGTGTGCTTTGCGGTCCAATATCCATTGCGCGTGCGGACTGAGTAGCCATCCTGCCAACATCTGGCCTCTAGTCGGTGCATTACCGACCACTAGACGATAAAGCGCCAGAACTATGCAAGCAACGACCAGCACCGGTCGAGGACTCCATGCCGAGTGAGCAGTATCCTCAGGCACCAAGATAGCAAGGCCGCTGCCACCTACCACGACAGCAGGCACCCAGTGCATCATGGTGGTTCTGCCAGTGTCGCGAGCAACTCAGAAGAACTCGGACTGCAGCGACACGGGCTCATCGTCTTTCCAGTTCTTTTCGATCCGTTCGATATTTCCACACGGTAGCAGTGCCACTTGCAACTGGTGCTGGAAAATCGATGAGAAACTTGAAGTCGAGGGTCGACTTGAAATGGTGGCGCCAAGCCCAAGTTCAACCCCAGGTCCAGCTACAGCTCCCAGGAAGCTCCAAGTCGGAGACGATGGCGAACAAATGTCCGTATCAGACGAATCCAGAGAGTCTCACTGCAGGACTCGCTCGGATTTTGGGAGTCGGGCGTCTGGTCGCTGGCGGTGAAACTTCTCCCCGCCTTCTCCATAAGTCGACATTTCAATGGAAGGAGTGGGAGATGCTGTCAAGGCCGTCGAGCCTGCAGGTCAAGCCGGCTACCGGAGAGCAACAGCTAGAGTGGGTGGGGTTACTTCCTCCAAGCCGTGGGTAGCCATGTAGCCCGGTACCTGTGGCTCTTACAATGCTGCATATTGCTTAGACTGGCAGGTGGGTCTAGCGGGCGGCATTGCCCCTTGGCCCCTCGGTGCCCCTCCAAGTCAATTGTCAAGGATGCCTTTCCCAGATCCCTCCGAGATCGATCTTGTAGTAGTGTAGTCTATTAGTCTGGTCTACATCTATTCAGCTACTGGTCTGCATAGACTAGATATCTCGCTTTCCCTAACTGCGTCGCCCCTCTCTCCTTCTTTCTAGAGCGTTGTCCTCATGCTTTCCTAGCCCTACCTTTGTCTTGCATTTTTCTCCACGTGTACTTCTTATCGGTTGTTTCTCTTGGACACACATTAGAATGGCTGTCTTCGTGGATCTTGAAGACGATGATGTCGAGCCGCTCGAGCAGGGCCGGGGCTTGACCAAACCTGTGTGGAACGGCAAGGCGCCGCCAGACTGCTCGGTCGTCCATGGGCACCAGGAGCAGGGCGGTGCTCCTCCGGGCCCGGACGATCGCGAGGAGGCGACTCACGAGCCCGCTGTCGCAGAGGCACACCTGATGACAGTGGCTTTGGGATGCTATCCGTAGGCGAACCACCAAACCTTTTGGCCCCTTTGGTCTTCTGTCTTCTCAAGTCCGACCTCTCCCTGGGCACCTGTGCCCGGGGAAGAGCCCAACTGACTGGGAACACCAGTATTGTCATGGCCGTGGCTGCTCAGCTTGACCTGAACGATCTTGACAGCCTGTCGCGCACTTGTCGAGGCGTCCACGACTCCCTCCTGCAGTACCGCTCCATCCTCCTCAAATCGACCGTTCACTGCACAAACGAGGAGCTGCCTGTCGACCCCGAATCTACTCTGCGATACCGCGCCAGGGCTGGCAACTGGTACTATATGGAAGATACGTCGAGGAGCAGCTATTACAACGGCAAGGCTGGGAGCTGTGCTCGGGACATGGTTTCCAAGTGTCGCAAATGCAGCACCGTCGTGTGTAGGGTGAGCTTTGGTCCCCGGCCGCCCTCTGATCCTTCAAGGGCTCCCACTGATACGACGTCCAACCTTCAGAACTGTGCAATCAAACCTCCAGCCCCTGCCGTCATGCGCGACAGACATCGCCGGCTGTGTCTCTCCTGCCAGAAGGCACCCGTCGGCCGCCTCGTCAAGCCACGGCTAAGTCCAGATATCCCAGCCGCCTCCGACCTGGTGCAACGAGCGATATGTACATGTGAGACAGCCGGGGTATGGCTCTGCCAGCCCTGTGGCCGTGGCATCAGGGGCGCCGACTCCGAATATCGCGGGTGAGAGAAATCCGTCCTTCTGTCTTTTGGCTTTCTCTTCCCCTGTCCCACAGCTGAAGGCACGTCACAAAGGACCCACAGTCACTGACGCGGATCCAGGATCTGGAAATGGCGGTCCCAGTACGGAGAGGTCCTAGGCGGACTCGGCACCGGTATCGGGGGCAAGTACAAGTCTTCGAGAGCAATTTTTCACGAAATTGCTCTTCCTTTTCCGAAGCGGGAGAATCTGCTAACAAAATTATTAGATGCCAATCGGGGAGTGGAGTGCTGGAGGAAAAGCGAGTGTTGTAACAGCAAGTATATCGAGCACGAGACTGACTGCGACGCGGCAGACGCCCGCGAAGCAGAGGACCTCCTAGCCCAGGGCCACTCTGCCGGCACGTCACCGACCACCCTGAGCCTGTACAGTGGAGCACACTCATGGAGCAGTAGCCATAGCAACCTGAGCCTCCACAGCTATTCTTCCACGCCGGGTCTTCTGGACCCTGGCTCAACGTCGGCGAACACGCGGACACCGTCGCCGGCCCTGGGACCTGGGTATGCTAGGCACGAGGTGGAAGGGATCGGGAATAAGATCAAATCGGTCAAGATAACCATGGTCAGAGTAGGCGGGGGCGTGCCTGAGTGGGAAGATGAGAAGGTCTCGGGCCAGAGCCTACGTCGTGAAGCCACCGGCCAGGCCCGGAGCTGGTGCGGTTGGTGTTCAAGGGTCATTCCGAGCAAGAAGGACTACCAAGTGGACGAGGAGACCCTGACTTCCAAGAACGGCACGGCCTCTGCATAAGGATTATCTGATATCTCAAAGTACGGCGTTAGAGAGTTGGCGTCCTTGAATATGTTTAGCTGCGCAGAACAGTCGAGGTCTTGTTTAAGGATGTACTAGCCCTCCAGTAAACGGGAACAACGGCGAATTAAACTGTACCGTCACCCATTTTGTTCTCCTCAAAGCATGACCATGATAAGTACCGAGATCTGCACGAAGCGTGAAATGGTATTTGGAGTTGTTTTTAAATGTACAGAACACAGGAGCTCTTCGACCTTCTGTCAGCCGAGCCTGCCAACTTGTCGACAGCTGCCTGCCAGTGTCCAGGCGTGTCCTTTTGACCTTTCTTCTATGGTTCTCCCAGATTTTACAATATGAGTGGTACACTAAGGTACATCCGCGGTCATGCCTCGTTCGCCCAGAGCCACTTTGGTACTGGGCGGTATCCCTCCATCTCGTCAACAACGCAGTTTGATTGGCTTGAGCTTGAAGCCGGCTGGATGGTCCTCCAGAGAAAGCGACCAGGCGTACGTAGCTCACACTCCGTGTTGATGGCCCGGGCCCGAAAAAAAATCCACAGGGCAGGACGCACCACTTTCGTCCATCCTGGCCATCGAACCCCGGCGTCCTCGCGTGACAGTAATAGACCACAGCCCGATAATTTGCTGCACTATATCTCCCCTCGGTAAAGCATCTGCGTCCTCCGGTGGCGATCCTCCTTGGCCTTGGCCCGTATGGGCCCCCACCGCTGGCGGATGAGCTCCATCTTCTTCCTCTCGAACTCGAGCTTCTCCTTGGGCGCCTGGCAGCACATCATGACGAAGATGTGCGGGATCGCGTACTTCTCCGACAGCGCCGCGACGTTCCACTTGTGTGGGTCCTCCTCCCGCAGCCGCCTCATCTCATCTACCTCGGATTTGGTGATGGGGCCTCGGGCGTCGAAGGTCGGGTTGTACTTGTGGTGCGACGGCAGCGTGGGGAGGTCTGTGGTCTCTGCGCCCCCCGTGGGCGCAAAGTGTGACTCAAATATCTTTGCCAAGTTCGCGCGCCTCCGCGGGTCGGTCTTGGGAAGGAACTTGAAGGGTGTGTGGTATACGGAAGGGGCGCTCGCGGGCGGGTTGAAGATGATGTGGTCTTGTTGCTGGCGTGAGTCGGGGGCGAGGAATGAGGGGTGTGGGGAGATGTTGAGGGAGCGCCTCGTGCGTGACGCGGTGGCTTTCGAGCGTATTTGCTGCCTGAGGGTGCGTCTTGTGCTTGAGACCCAGCTTCGTGCGGCGGGTCGAAGGAGGGTGTGTGCTGAAGCCTCCATTGCGAGAATTGGAGGCAGGATCGTCGCCTCAAGAGGAAGGGCCAGGAGAGGTGTTGAGATTTGGGAGTCCAGGCGATTGGGATCGAATAACTATCGGCCAGGTTGGCGCGTCCTCGATTGTCTACCAGTTATTTGTCGTCCCAATCGCGATGGCTAGCGACTAGAGGCTGGACTTGAGCTCTTCACGGTCGAGGAAAAAAGTTCCCTGGCTGCATGAGCCAGTACGGGTTACCTAAGCAGAGAGGTGGACCCATTTTTGGAGCTTTGGCCCAATAGGCACGCGAAGCAGCACACGACAGCAACTACAAGCAGACTTGCAGCTCGACCAGGACGTTTACGACAGCAATTCCTTCGACTTTCGTGTTTGTGTGGATTTCGTTGATTAACTCTCGCCCAGAACGTCTCAGCGCTCCTGCGATGAGCTGTGCCTTTTGTTAAGCCCCGATCAGCAACTATTTGCTACTCCTCGCCTACCGGCTGCAAATCTAATTGGCAGCGTCAATTCCCGGGTCGCTTCTGAGACGACCCTGTGCACTTGGTTGACGGCAGATCACGAGCATGGGCACAGAGCTCGTTGGATCATCAAACATTGTTGTCCTATATATTCTATGTTGACATTGGCCTATATACCCGTCCCCGACTCCAGGTTGAACGACCGTGTCTTGTTGGCTGATCCCTGATAGGTTTGCGCCATAACCCCCCCTTCTAGATCCTCGAACTAAATGGCTTTCGGTCCCCAACTTCTTCTTTGGCTTTTTCTCTAAGGGATTTTCGTAGGATCTTGCCTGACTGTGGTGGTGTTTGGTTAGAATCGTTCGATCAGTGCAGGACCTCAGCTGTTCAACTTACCGGGTTCTTCGGAATTGCGTCCACAAACACAACTCCGCCCTTGAGGCGCTTGTACCTGGTGACCTTTTCTGCCATCCACTCCGCAATCTCCTTCTCTGTCGCCTTTGCTCCGTCTTTCTTCTGGATGTAAGCCCGTGGCACCTCTTCGCCCTCGATACTCACGCCGATAACCCCGACGTCCGCGACGGCGGGGTGCTCGAGGAGCAGCCCTTCGAGCTCGGCCGGCGCCACCTGGTTCCCCTTCACCTTGATGAGCTCCTTGATCCGGTCGACGATGTGCCATATCGTACCAGTACGGTACTCCTCACAGTGCGCAACGTCGCCCGTTCGCAGCCACCGCGTGCCGTCGGGATCGGTCACAACCGTCTCGCGGGTTGCTTCCGGCCTGCGCCAGTAACCCTTTAGCAGATTCGGCCCGCTCACCCAGAGCTCGCCCGGCTTGTTAGCCTCCAATATCTCCGTCTTTCCATCCATCTCCATGATCTTTGCGGACATGTTTGGGTATAGTTCTCCCACGCCAGCACCAGCTTTTACCCGACTATCCCAGGCCAGGGTTGTGCAAGTCGTCTCCGTCATGCCCCAGCCTTGGTTGATGACGACTTCGTTTTGTCTGAACAGGGACTGGCATTCCGTCAAGGTCTCGTGACTCAGAGGTGCAGCACCAGACCCGACAGTCTCGACACTGCTCAGATCGAATTGGCGGCTGGCAGGGTGCTTCGCAAGGGCCACAATGACTGGCGGCACGCAGGCCAAGGCGGTGATGCGATACTTCTGTATGTATTGCAGCATCTTCATAAAGTCGAACTGAGGCATGACATAGACGGGTGTGCCTTGCCGAGCGTAGTTCGCGACATAATAAGTCTGGCCGTACGCATGGTACATCGGAAGGAAGGCGAGAGCCCGCGACCTGTCCCTCTTGACGTCGTGCTCCGGGTCCAGCTTCGCCACGAATAAGACCTGGGTGCAGTTGGCAACGTACGAGCGGTGAGGGATCTCGACTCCCTTGGGCACACCAGTCGTCCCGCTGCTGTAATTCAGACAGCAAGTTGTGTTGGCCGCATCTGAGGGCTCGACCCAGTCCCAGCTCTCGGCCTGCGCCCTGCCCGCCTGTAATAGCTCGGTCCAATGCCTCGCTCCTTGCCGCCGCCCATTGGTTCCGGGAGTGACTTTCTCGGCCCGCGCATCGGTCTCTACGTCGAAGACAAATACACGGTCTTTAGCCAAGCCTGCTTCCTCCGCAGCCTGTAATGCAGTGTCCAGGCTGCCCTTCGCGGCAAACATGAAGGTAGCGCCGCTGTCACGAAGCTGATACGCAACCTCACGCGCAACGAAGGTCGGATTGGCACCCGTGAATACGCCACCGGCCATAAGCACGCCAAGAAATACGGAAGGGAAATACAGACTGTTCCCGGAGAAGACGAGCACCCTGTCGCCGAGCTTCAAGCCGGCTTGCTGCAGCCCCAGGCCGACACGCTTGGCCAGAAGTCGATACTCTGCAAACGTGAGGAAGTGCGTGTCTGGGCGTTCAGCATCGAGGAAGCTCTTCCGGTCGGGAAGAGGGCCCCTTGACGAGCCAAAGATCCATTTCTGCAAAGAGCCATCGTCGATGGGGATGTCCCAGCGTGATTTGATCACCATTTTTGCCAAGATCTCAAGTCAAGAGGCTAGACAGAAGCGAAGAAGAAAAAGCCAACAACGGAGGGCACGACAAATTCGCACGCGTATTAGAAACGTCCGAGGATAAGGTGTCAAAGCAGTAGTGACGTCCCAGAGATGAGATGAGTAGGTTTCTCCCGGCGGAGGAGGGGAAGGGGGACAACGACTTTGGGTATGGGATGTGACCCTCAATCAAGATGTCCCGAGGCATCTATTAGCCTACTAGGACGGGGCAAGCATCCTTCTGGATCCCGGTCTGGTACTGCATCCTACTACAGTAGTAGTAGAGACTGCGTAGTACCTCTGTTGCAGCCACGTTGACTTCACCAGGCGGCCCTGACCCTTGAATAATTGTGGGCGGGGTGACGAAACGCCTCGCTGGGGCCATCACAGCCAGCCATCATGTGCGGACCGGCAGGCGCATCGGATGAGGCTCCCTTCTCAACCCAGTTACATTCGGAACGAGCCCTCGCCGAGAAGACCTGGAAGAGAACACTTGCGGCAACATGAAAGACGTCGAGGGTAAGAAGGTTGCTGCCGAATGGGGCCTCTTCCCCAGTCCTCCATGGATTCCCCGCGTCAAGCAGGGATAGCCAGAGGCTGCTGAGCGAGTCAACGCACCCCGCAGTGCTCGAGTGCGGGCCCGAGGTTGGCAAGATCATTGCTGGATTGGGACGCTGCCGAGGTACAACACGAACAGGCGCATCCGGTCTCGTACTAACTAAGAACCACGGATGATAAGCCACTTCACGTTTCCGACTGATCAGGTTGTTTCCAGAGCAATGGAATAGTTTGCTATGGAAAAGCTCCCGATCCAATTGGCGAGGCTGGCTAAGGTGGTTGACCTACCTAGGTATATGCGGGTATGCTTGTCTAACGTATTCCAAGTACTGCTCAATCCGCTGCACCTACCAAATAGAAACCTGGATGCTGAGTCCATATCTGTACCCGCCGGCACATCAATCCGAACGAGCCGAAAGAAGGCGGGCGGGTTTCTGGCGCCCTCGTGTCGGTACTGCAACCGCTTTGCCTCTAGGTTGTCTACTTACATGGAGGAATACCAAACACGACTCGCGCACTCGGATCAGAGTCATTCTCAAGTACTGATCAATGTGCATTGGATCAGCCGGAGGAAAGGCAGGTCCCACGAAAGCCATCAAGTCTGTCTCTTTTTTTTTTTTAAGCGAGAGCTAAATCCGCAGCGGACACCTGGCAGGTAATGAGTTGCTGTTGAAGCCCACTCGGAAGCTAGGGGGAGAAAGGAGATGCTAGCACGTGTCGTCTAAATCCTTCCCTCAGGTGTGATGTATCGTGTGACATTGCGAGTAGTAGCTACGGTCCTCCGAGCGCTCATTACACCCGTGGGGAAGCTTGACCTTGGGACGATGCGGCTACCCGAGCGCCGTTGGTTAGATGGACGACCAACCGTCAGCACCCAAATCCCGGGCAGAAAAGGAGGCTTGGGACAAGCGTGGGCCGATTGCCGTCCTCCTGGATATGCAGAGCAAACCAGCTCTTCTTGCTCGCTTCGACGGCAAGACTTGTCAGCTTACTTCCGAGTAATGTTTCAGGTACACGGGGAACCAGTAGGGAGCTTGAACGTCCGCCACGGCACGTGTTGATGGCATCGATGGTCGACGCGTGGCTAGGCTTCCAGAGTCTGAGAACGAGGACGACTGGCGCCGAGCAGGTCACCGCCCCAATGGTGCACTAAGATGGCTTTGACAAGGCAATAGTCTACGCCGCCGTGCCGCCGTGCTGCAAGTCCCCGTGGCATTCGGCTAAAGAATCCGTTCGATAGTACAGAAAAGAAGAACTTGTACAACCTATGCTACCACGCGGCAGAAGCAGCTACCTCTTCGCCTCTGCCCACGTCTTTATGAGTTGGCCGCTGCAATTCAAGAGGTCGTCAACCAATTGTACAGCTTGTCGACCTTTAACAGAGCTGCTTTGGTGCCTCTTATCCATTGCACTGCCGCGGAAATTGACAATGCGTCACTTTACGAGATCAGTCGGCTATATCTTCGAACCGTCATGACCTCAAGCTCGGGAGCTTCGGCCAGCGACTGCTTAAGAATCGCACGTACGATTGGACTTATAGATAGGCCTTGTCCGAGCTAACATTCCCAAGCAATTGGCTTGGCGCCTGCCTTATTGCCGATCACCCTTCTGCAACGGAGATAGTAACGCCATATCAGGAAGGTCTTTTCTCCGTCTCCTCCGCGCGGAGATAGCTTTCGATACAGTTTATTTTAGTCCCGTTCAACCGCCGACTGTAATCCGCGGCCAGGTACTAGCTGTGTCGGAACCGTGTGGGACATTGCTAGGCAGTTCTAAACGCCGAGAAACTTTCTCACAATGGATGGTGATGTGGATATGTCGGGGCATGCGGCGCACGGAGATGCGTTCACACGTCCTCAGTCGGCGTCGACTTTGACCCGACTCTCTGTCAAGCTCCGCGATCCGGTGACGCACACATGTTCTCAATGAAACGGCCCAAGACCAAGCTCACAGTGGGCTTGATAGATATGATGCGCTGAAGATATAAAGTCGGCCTGATCATCACGTCCGTGAATAACTCAGGAGCATTGTCGTCCTCGATTGATTATCATCATCTCTGCAGACATTTCCCAACCAGAACCCAAGTCGAACAACTCGTATAAGTCGTCAAACCTTGATTGAAGCCCACTCGTCAAGATGTCTCCCAAATATGCTCAAGACCAGCCAGCCGGTTTTGTCAACCGCATCGAGAGAGTTGCCATCGTCGGGGCAGGTGAAATAAACCCCTCAACCCAATTTGCATTTTCTAATAACAGATTGTCTAGGCTTCTGGTAGTATAGGCCGCTATTTCACCAAAGAGCTTCTCAACACGGGCAAGCACACAGTCACAGCCCTCACCCGGCAGGGCAGCACAAACAAACTCCCAGAAGGCGTCCGTCCAGTGGCTATCAACTACGATGAGGAATCCACAATCGTCGACGCTCTCAGGGGCCAGCAGTTCCTCATCATCACCCTCGCAGTCACCGTCCCGGAGGACACGGAGTCAAAGCTCATCCGGGCCGCCGCGAAAGCCGGCGTCCCTTACGTGATGCCTAACGCCTACGGGCCGGACCCCGTCAACGACAAGATGATGACGGAGAACCTGGTCGGGATCCCCTTCCAGAAGGTCAGGCGCGAGATCGAGCAGTTGGGCGTGAGCAAGTGGGTTGCGTTTGGCTGCGGCTTTTGGTACGAGTGGTCGATCTTTGGCAGTGCCGACTGCTACGGCTGCGACGTCAAGAAGCGCGAGATGACCTTCTTCGACGACGGCGAGGAGAAGATTACCACCACCACCTGGGATAAGTGCGGCCGCGGCCTCGCGGCGTTCCTGAGTCTCAAGGTCTATCCGGAGGACGAAACCGACAAGTCCCCGGCTATCGACAACTGGGCAGACAAGGCGCTTTACATCTCCAGCTTTAGGGTCAGCCAGAAGGACATGTTTGAGACTGTCAAGAGGGTCACGGGCACGACGGACAAGGACTGGAACATTGGGTACGTCGGCTCCAAAGAGCGATTCAGGGAGGGCCAGGAGGCGATGAAGAAGGGTGACAGAAGTGGCTTCGCGAGGCAGATGTATTCGAGGATCTTCTTCCCCACGGGTGAAGGTGACCATTCCCGCCTCGGTCTCGCGAACGAGGCCCTTGGATTGCCCGAGGAGGATATTGACGAGGTCACAAGGGGCGGTCTTGTGCTCCTTGATCAGGGCGTCCTCTCTTACTCATAGGAACCCTTGCTAGGCTGCTAGCTCTTCTAGGCTCCCATTGCAGGTAGAATTTACATGAAATACCTTCTCTCCCTTCTAAACAGATATGGGGCGACCATCAAATACACTGTTACAGTAATACACCCACATTTTTCGAAAATGCGAAAATGTCATTGTGAAGCCCCATCTGCCTTACATGGTTTTTTATCTCCTACTCGATTGTCCTATGGGCAGTTACCCTTTAGGAGGGTATGTCACAGGTGGTCTCCCCACAGGAGGTTACTCCCTAGGAGACTGTCCCAGAGAAGATTATTCTAAAGAAGGCTTATCCCCTAGGATTTTAGATAGTGAGCACTGCCCAGGTGGTCTAAGTTATAGATGATGTGGCCGCGTTGTAGACACCCGAGCTAAGCTTGTTCTTACTGGTACAGCGCCACTCGAGAGACTTTTACAAAACAACTGCCTTTCAGCAATATGGGATAGAGAGCGCGTATAATTTCAGCGCATCTGGCTGGTGTATGAAGCTGTCTTTCTCGTGGAAAGTTTCTATTCCGTACCACATACATGATCCCCATAATGCCTCTACTTCCTCGGCAAATACCAGCCTGGCTGGTCCAAGTCCACCCACCAGCGGTTCCATAGCTGACTTGTCTTTACTGATTACCAGGAGGCATGGACAGAGAAGCAGTGAACGCAGCTCTTGGTACAGGTCAACAACACGACTTGCAGCACTCCCTTCGTCTCCCTTCCAAGTCGGTACCTAGGTACACAACAGCTGCTCGCGCCTACGGGTTCCAGCCCTCTGCTGGCAACTGGACAACCCGAACATCAGACCAAAAAGAACTGCACACCTGCACAAGCCTGGACTGGCTGAAAATTCGCTGGTGCAAGCATATATGGCTACGACCGCGGATTGATCAGAAGGATGGTTTCACCTGGGGCCCAACGCGCAAGCACTATGCAGAATTCCATTTCTCAGAGGCTTGTTTCTGAAACCTGGGAAGCTATCACTGTGATCTCGAAGGAGCCATGATCCCCACTCTGACTATTTACAGCTCTACCCTGACAATCCAAGATTCTTGAAGGCACACCTTGATCTGCTGACGTGAGTCTTCCAGCGATCAGTCCCGAAGTCTCCGATGGTTCCGAGGATGGGCTCTAGAGCTCTGAGGGAGAAACTTCAGGACCACTCTTGCGGGAGCAGAAGCACTTTTGTCGGGGCACAAGCACAGCGACAGCGCAACCAGAACCACTGCTACGAGCCCAGCCTGCATGTGAGGCTCGATGCCGATCACAGTCACAGTGACCCACAGTCGTTGGTGGCCTGTCCACTATGCTCAAGACGAGAAACATGAGATTGGGGCAGAACCTACAGGACAACTGATGGGAAGGCAGGCAAGTCACAGGGGCTCCGCCATGACGTTGCCGATAATCCTCTCTTATGAGTATGGCCGTGTTACAGTAACACTGTGGGTGAGAATCAATCAGTGACAGCAGCCAGCCACCCCCAGATAATGTCATCTAAGACTCTCGGGCCCAGAGCATTCGAAACAGTCACAATAACAGAAGAGAATGGGCGAAGTGATCAAAATAATTTCTAATTCCCCTACCAAACGCCTCGCTAAAAGGGAACCGACCAAAATTCTCGAGATGTCCCTGTCAAAAAAAAAAAAAAAAAAAAAAAGGGGGAAAAACCCCCCCGTGGTGTGCATGATACATAGCAACAGGTCCAAAGCAAATGTCCACACCAGCAAGCTCCGATGATTTTGAGGGTATGCATGCTGTATGCCCAGTGTATATGTACTTGGCAGTCTTGTGCCGGGTATATATAAGACCAACCCTCTAGGAGGCGGTCTCCCTTGTTGCTGTCACTTCTTTGGTGGTGATGGTTAGTCGCGGCCCATGTCCCTTGGGTGGTTGACAACTCAATTCTTGCCCTCCTTCTCCTCCTTATCCTTGAAAACCTCCCACCAGTTGTAAGGCAACTCCGATTGACTGGCGTATCCCGACCACGTTGGCATAACATCCTTGATGGGATGTAGGAACATCGCTGGCAGACATGGACGGCCATTGTGATTCTCCCATGCCCTGCCACCGATTCCCGTGTCTTCATAACCCATCCAGTTGTTGTATAGCCGCTGCGGCGGTTGTGCTCGGTAGTACCAGGTCGTGCCCTGAAAGCGGTGCTCGCGGCCCCAACCCATTGCGCTCCCCGGACCACCACTTGTACCTCCTGGTCCTGGGTTGAACCACCTTTGCAACTGCTCCGTACTCCACGGCCGGTCCATAAACACGGGCATGGGCGCGTAAACGGCCTTGAGGCCGTGAAGAAGTGCTACGGTGTTAGCGGCCATCTCGGAGCCGACGTGGTTTCCTTTCAGGTTCTCAGCTGACATGGCTTCGATGAGGCGCTTCGACAGCCTTGACTGTGTCACGATGGTTGCCCGCCGGGGCAGCTCGGTCGAGTTGTGCTTGGTATCATTATACTGCCAAACCTGGTCCCGGAGAATCCAGTTGCTCTCATCGACATTGAACATTGGCGAAAGGGTTATAAGATCGGCATCCTCGCCGACTCCCCACTCGTATTTGTCCTGCGCTGGCGACGCCACAGGCGGCTTGGGTCCGACCGGGTTGATGAATGGCAATTCAGGCGCGCCCCAGACAGTGTCCTTTCCGGAGGCTTTCTCGACGAACTTGCGATACTTGGTGTCGTAGTCGCCGTGGTACGCGGGAACGTAGAAGCGCTCATTTCGCTCCCAAAGCCCCTTTCTTGGCTGCTTCTTGGCGAATTGAGTTATTTTGGTGAGTACGTCGTAATGATGGCCGATCAACCGGGAGTCCATCTCCCAGTTCCAGATGTAGTCGTATTCTGGATGCTCCTTCGTGAACTTCTGCACTGACAGCCACTGTGCGTTGTGGACTGTCGCTGCGTCGAGAGGGTCGAGCAAGGGATACATCTCCTGTACTTCGTAGCTGCCCCACAGTATAGCAATGTCGTGAAACTCCTTGGGGACTTGGGTTTGCATAATGTACTTGTAGGTCTCCTTGTCCCACAATGCAAGATCCTCGAGTGAGTCCTTGACCTGGACAAGAAGATAGACCTGATACTCCCCACCAGTCCGCAATGACAACTCACTAATGAGCGACCGCATCATGTGCTTCTCGTTGTCGGTGTAGCGTTTGCCCGTGTAGGAACGTAGCAGAACAGCCGTCCTGGACTCGGGAGGGATCTCCGGCCGAACAACAGCGGATGTGGAGTTGGCTTGACTGGCTGTCTCTGTTGTTTTCGCGGATCTACTCCGCTTCCGGCGCTGTGCCTGTCTCTGCTTCTTGAGCTCTTCGGATGTCTGGCCTATCGATGGGCTTCCCTTGTCGCTTGCTGTGACAGACTCCTCGGAGGGGTCCGAGCCGTCGAACCGCGCCTTGTTCCTCTCAGCGCACTCCTGCTGCAGCTTTCCCCAGTGTACCTTAGTCCAGTCCAGTATGTGTGCCGGTCTGTCGAATTGCAATTGCATTCCATACTGGCCCATCCTCGTGTCCCTCTCGTAACAAAGATTGGGGTCGATATCGAATAGCTCGAAGCTGCCGAAGCTTGGGGCAGGCCACTTCTCGGGATGTCCCTTGAACACCTGTATGTCCTTGATCTCTCCGAGAGGTCCATCGCATGGTACGAATTCGCTTCGGTGCGCTTCCTTCCACTCATCGCTGTCGTATTTCGGATAGGGGTTGAAATAGTAAGGGGATTCTTCGGTGAACGCTGTCGAAACATCCGATAAAGTCAGGTTTGCTTCCGTATCGGGTCGGACTTTGTCCTTGTCGACGAGTGTGGTTAGGGTATTCCCGTAAATCACGCCAGCGTCGGGTAATCTGTGCGAAAGTGTTAGCCTCTGGAATGCGCAATGACAACGTGGGACGGGAAGGCTTGAGACATACGACCCAGTCTCGTTGTACTCCTTGGAGAACATCCATTGGTTTGCCTTGTCGTCATAGTCCTCCGACGTTAGCTTTCCTTTGGAGGACTTGCGCCCACTGCCGTATCCCATCGCCGTACCGCTCATGTCAACCGTCCAGGGGACAACGCCATAGCCGCCGCCGGAAGCACTGAGCAGTAGCGAGCACACAAAAACGCTGGCAAGTGCCGTATAGATCAGGCCTCTGGACCTCCATAGGAGGCGCCGTGATTGCCTTAGCATGGTTACTGAGCTGGCGCGCAATCGGGCTTTTGCGTCAGGGGGGTCGAAGCGGATCGCAGCTTTCTTCTCGTCGAGCATGGTCGTCTGGAGCTGGAGTGCCGACTCTCCGGTCGTATTTCAGCGGGGGCAACGCTCATGGAGCATGCCTTGCAGCGAGGGCAGAGCGTGTGGGCTGGAGCGTACAGTGACGCTGGGGTAGGCAGGGGACTGATAGTGTGGAGTGTAGAAAAGCTGTCGTAATCTGGCCGTTGGGGCTCTTCCTGCGGGCCCACACAGTACGGTGGAAAGCAGGCGACGGCGGGGACAGAGGGCAGCCCAGTACAAGTAAGTGCTGGGGGTGCGGGTGAATGGAGCGGCAGAACAAATGAGGGTTGTCCGCTTGGAGGGCGGTATTTCAGCGGTGGTGTCGACCAGACGTTGTGATTGACGGGTTTGATTGTGTGGACGTGTGCGATGTTGGACACGATTCCGAGACAAGACAGATTGGTTACAAAAGGGGAGAACAAAGACAGTTATGACGGCTGCCGCGAGACGTCAGGTGTTGGCAGGGGAGGCCCAAGTGTTGCAGAAAGAGAGATTGACGCGAAACGAGTCCACAAAACCCGGCTGTGGAGTGGTCGAGCAGTGGAAAAAAGCTTGGAATCAATGAATCGGGAAGAGGGCGATCTTCACTGAGTTTGTTTGATGAGCGGACTGGCTGACTGGACAGGGAAAGAGCTACGCAGCCATGGGCGGTGCGGCGGCGGAGAAGGTGGCGGCCAGACCGGGGATGTGCAGTCGTGTCGTTTCGGGCGCTTGCGACGAACAGGGCAAGGGCGCGAGTGGGAGAATGGGAGAGGCAGGAAGAAGCAGAGGCTTGTAATGGAAACATTAAACGCCGCAAGAGAGGAGGTAGTGGCCGTTTGTGGGAGACTTCTTGAGTTGGCACAAGAGAGAGCAGAGGAAGGGAGGGACCGGGTTATCTACCGCTTGAAACACAGCACATCTCCGACTAAAGCAGCAGCAGCCGGCGATGGTTTGAGAATGGGGAGCTACCTCCATAGCATGCGTTGAGCCTGTGTGTGAGAGAGTTGCGTTGCGTTTGCGTGGTGTGCAGAACAGTGGTGTGTGGTGGTGGCATGGTGTGGGATGGTAGTGTGTGGTGTATAGCCCCCAAGTCACAAACATCAAACAGAGTCTAATCCGATCGCAGGCCAATCTCGGGCCAGTACTGGTGGATTTCAGGGGCACCCCATCTCCTGCCATTGGCCACTTGGCAATCTTTCTTGTCTCTCTCTCGTGCAGCCATGCAGCCTGCGGCTTGCAGCGATCCCTTGGTGCTAACGGGGACGCCACCTCGCGCTTCGGGGCACCTCTAGCTCCAGGAACGAGTCAACCATTCGAGATTCGAGAAGGAGAAGCATGGGCCCTGGGCCGCATGAGGGCCCACGCCTTGGCGTCCGCTCTGTTTAGACCCCTAGATTGCGCTCGCACAGCATCCTGCCGTGCCTACGAAAGCATGTTTCCTGTAGTCTGATTCCTGCTTTGCCCGATCAGGTTGGGAGCTGAACGTCCGCTACTTTGGTTACTTTAGTTGACTCACAGGCTAACTATAAGATTCCAGGGCATCCGTGTGTCGTCGGGAGCTACGGCGCCCCAAGGTTTGGAGCGCCCGCGACAGTGACGCCGTCGACGATAGATCACCACAAAGTGGCCATAGTTTCGCTCAGCCACACGTTCCTCGCCCTGGTCCCTACCAGTCAGCACCCACGGGTCGACAGACTGTGATGTGCAAGATGCACATGCGAATACACAAGAACAGCGCCTTGCTTGATGCCAATTTGCCTCGTGCCGCGCCATCATCTCACAGCCGGCTTCCCTGGTTGCTCCCGCCATTCACAAAATGACTCTGCGCATGGGCCCATCCCGAGATCCCTTGGATCCTGCGAGAATGAGATTTGAGATGAGGAGTACGATGGTGCCATCATGTAAAACAAGGAAGAACAGAAAAGCTTGACGGGTAACTGGGGCCACGCTTGCTAGTCTCGTAGCTCGGCCTGTGTTCGCTCATTTCCTTTCTTCTTCTGGCAGCACACCTTGCTCCATCTCTCACATCTTCCAGCAAGTCAATAGCCTAGCCCTCAGACATCCAAATCTAAGCAGAGTGCAGCGTGTAGGTAGGTGTGAGAAGCACAATGCTTCCAGACCTGACAGAGGCCCTCCACCACGCACGGCTCAGGTCGAAGCACTGTCTTGGCATTTCTATCTGTCTCTGCCTACACTAGTCTACCGTAATCGATGCTAGGTGGTCTCAGACCACGTTGATGACAGCCGACCAGTACCGTCAGTCGTGAGTCGAGTCTGGAACTTGCCGTCCGGCCACCGCAGCCTCGGCCGGGTCGCCCCCATCTCGAATCTCTCTTCTCGGCCGCGACAACAGGCTTGCCACATTCGGTGTTCCCAACTCCCAGCGAGCCATGGCCCGGTTCTGGTCCTCCACTCGCCCTCCATAAGCTATCACGACCAGTCAAATCCCCCAAGCACCCAGTTCGGCCCCCTCACCCCTAGAAGGTCCTGAAACGCCCACCCGAACCGGTATTCCGGGATCTGGGGTTTCTTGCGTAAAGCTCCAGGTCTCTTCCAGGTTTTGCTAAATCACCTCTCAATGCTGCTTCAGCCCTACGAAGCCAGAACGCATCATTGTACGGCATAGAGTGTGCCGAACTGGTTACCGCGTTCCCGAAAGGAAGCAGGAGAGAGTCAAACTCAATTCCAAGGCAACGCAATTGCCGCAGCGACTCTCACCACAGCTTCGTCAGTTTCTACTCGCTGTTTGCTGTCATGATGCCTCCCCACCCGCGTCTTCTACCAACCAACCCTCGTCCCCAAAGCGCCGTCCGTGTGGGGCCAAGAAAGAGACGGATCGCTGGGATCGGCACAGATCATCGCCCGCCAAATGAACCTCTGGCCTATCTGCTTGCCCACACAGGTTTTTCGTTTTCCGGTTGATGTGGTCACACGTGCAGCAGAGCTAGCTACCTTACAGTGGGTAATCACCCAACGCCCACAGCGCCAATTCTTTTCCATGGCGGACAAACAAACTGCCGAATGACATTCTGTCATCTTCCTTCTTCTCCCTGTCTTCCAAATTTCTGCCCTTCTTCATTTTGCAAATAAGATGTGAGGAGGTTTGAGAGTATCACTCGGTGGGGTGGCCTGACACCCGACCAGTCCTGCTCCTTAACAGTCTCATCAATATGCGGCAAAAGGCAACGATGGTGGCTTTTCTCCCTGGGCCTGGCTTGTACCCAATTATGATAACATTCTCGAATGACGACATCGTCCATCGCAGTAAGACGGTCCGCCCGGTTAGGACCAAATGGGCACGGGGTTTGCACTGCCGGCACCGGCTGTGGTAACGGTCATCGGTTACGCAACCGTTGCGTGTCGCCGGCTGGCCGACAGCACCATAGGACAGGGCACATTCGAATGCGTACCCGAGTGAGCCGCGCACCCAGTGGAACTTGAAGCTCGATCACCCTGGTGGTTGTGTGACGTGATATGATGCGTGGACAAGAGAGATGCTTGGAATTATTCTCTGTTATTCAATTATTCAACAGCCACTTCATAGAGACTGTAGAATCTGCATCTTCCTAGCTCGAAGCTTGGGTTAGATGGATGTACGTAGGTATATATATACATATATACGAAAATGGTCAAGTGACCTTGCCTGAACTCAGGTCGCCATGTCTCTTGGGTAACCTCTCATCATACCAGTTATGTGAATGAGACATGTCGCCCATCAATTCTCATCTTCTTCCACCCTGCCCAGCTCGATTCCTCGGCCCGTGTTTGAAGGACACTCTTCCATGTATCCACTATATGCCTCGGGAGTATTAGACCATGCCCATATAACAATAAGAAACAGGGCCGGCCGTAAGCGAGCTTTATATCCATTGTGAAGCCATCCTACACATGCTCATTTCCTAAATGAAAACCCAATGCCTGAACGCCGTAAAGATGTTGAGGCGCACTGACAAGCCCCTCGACACGATTGAAAGATCGATATGGTTTTTGATGCCACCAAGAACAAAAAGCGAATCGACTGCAGGCCGCAGCGACGAAGCAAGCGCCCGTCGCGATAAAGTCGCAAGCGAATGGGTATATGAAGGAAGAATGCAAATGCAATAGTCGGGGTATAGAGCGGCTGCTGCACTAGCTGCTGCTGAAATATCAAGTCGAAATCAAGATCCAAAAGTCGAAGAGAAGAACAATATTGGTCGCATGCTGGGTAGAAGGGGCTCCGCATCGAACGAAGCCTTTGTAAATGTCGAATCCACGGCGCCGCGGGTAGCCATGAAATAGCGAGCGACCTACAACCTTTTGGGTTGTTTACATCATTCCTAGCCTTGTCCTCCTCTTCTCCATTCTGGGCATCGGGGCTGACGAAGCGAGCCCTCTGCCTGGACCACCTCCCATGGGTGGTCCTAGTCTGCCATTGCCCATGGGCATGCCGGGCCGGAAAGGAGGTCCGGCAGGTGGAGGTCCGCGCATTCCAGGTCTACCCGGGGGCGCAAGATTTGAGCTGCCATAGCTTCGCTGAGAGCTCATCGACGGGCTCCGCCTGTACGACTGGGGCTGCAGTCGTCTGAACGCATCCTTCTCACAAAATGCCCTGCCGTCAACGTCGAAGTAGCCATCTCTAAGAACGACATTACAGTCTCCGCAGCGGAAGCACTGGACGTGGTACTTCTTCATACTTTCGTCTTCAAGGTACTGTCCTTCGATGCCATCCCGGCATGATCCACAAACACTGCCATTGGCCTTGTGATAGTGGTGCTTGCAGTATGGCCGATCATCATGCACGTAGAATTCCGCCGTCTGGAAAGGCTCGCGGCAGTCTGTGCATACGAAGCAAGCCTTGTGGTAACGGCCAGACAATCTTCCGTCAGCGCTGGAGATGGACTTGCCCACGATGGCATCACCGCATGCCCTGCAGTTTCCACGGGATCCGGCTGCTCGCGGGTCGCGTCTTGGTGGAGACCCTCGAGCCTGAGTGAGCGGGAGAGGCGAGGATCCTGATCGAAGTCCTCCCTGGATTGCTGGGTCGACCCGGTCGAATCTAGAGGAGGGCATCGAAGGGGCCCGGCCTCCTTGTATGGCAGGGTCATATCGCTCTTCGGACCGCGGCGCCTGCCTCTGGCTGTCCAAGTCTCTTGGGCTGAGCTCATCCATGGACGCATGTATGTCATTCATCAGGTTATCGAAGCCAGACGTGTTGGATGGCTTGCGCCCCGATGCCGTGGAGCGGGCAGGACTCGTGCTCGAGCTTGGATGGCTGGGCTGGCTGGAGCCCTGTGAGAGTGAGGACGAGACCGACACCGAGGGTGAGTGATATGGATTCATATCACCAAACTCTTCGGCGAGATTGATGCTCGGGGCATTGGCTCCAGAAGTCGGTGGGCGCACGAGGCTCGTCCGGGGAGGAGGTGCACGGGTTGTGACTGGACCCATGCGCCCGTTCATATCTGTCGATGGATTCCGGTACCTGTCGTAGCGGTCCGGCCGGGGACCAGGAGCAGATGGAGTGCGCAATGGCGGCTCGAGGTCCTCACTCGGCCGGGGGAACGTCTTGGACCGATTCGGGCCACCGAATGAATCCGTGTCCTGGTTGTCTCTTTGGGGTGGCCCGAAACCACCGTATCCGTTCTTCCTCGGGACTCTAGGAGGCCCCATACTCCCGGCCCCATTGCTACCAGATGAGGCCGAAGTGCCAGGGCGCTCAGCCTCATCATTCGACCGTCGCGGTGGTGAGCCCCCAAATCTGCCCCTAGGAGGCGATGCCGATTGCCCACTGCCGAATGGACCCGGGGCGATATCGTCCATGCGTGTCAGCAGACTGGGTGCCTTTTTCTGCGGGCTCGCTGGCGCATACCCAGGATACATTTCTGTATCACCGAATCCACCATAGCCTCCAGATCTCCTTACTTGAGAAAAATTTTGATCCTCGTTGGCGATGCTCGGTGCAAAATAATCGTCGGCCCTGCCGATACTTGGACGGGCACCTGGTGTTCTAGGTGACACACTTCTTGAGCCACTGGAATAGCTGAGTGGTGTCAATGGCTGCCGCGAATAACTGCGATCTGTGGAATGAGTCAGTAATCTGTAGAAAGGTATGGGTGAATGAGGCGCGCGACGTACTGGCCATGGCAGTGTCTACTGGTGGTACACTGATTTTGTCATGTATGCCTTTATATAACGGTGTGAACGCATCGATGGACGTGGCAGGACTGCGCGCGGCACCACCACCACCACCGCTTGCACTATTTCCGCAGACATGGTCGCCCATCATGGACAACTCGACTTGCTGCCCGCATGATGAACACTTTATTGTCGGCATGAAGCTCGACTCTCTCGGTGCCCCCGCCATCTTTGGCCGGGCGTGTTGGACGACAGCCCTGCGAGGCGCAGCGTGATGCCCAGCTCTATTTTGTTATGACCGTGCTTCACAATGCGAACGAAGCACAATGATTCTTTTTAAGTTAGCTTTGGTAGGCGGGCCTTGAGCGAGCCTGGTGTTGTTCTGGAAAGTGAGGAATTCTGCAGTACCGGTCTGGCGGAGAGTGACGCGGGTGCCACAGTTTGGCGATGTGAGGGGGAAAGTTTGAGATCTCCGTCGGTTCGATCTCGGATCGGCGGCGACTGATGCCTAGGAAGGCCGCAGTGCAATGCGAAACGTGGTGAACAATGGGTAAAAGCCCATACAATGGGACGGTGGTCACGAGTGGTGAAACCGGCCAGTGGGTTTGCAGCCGGGATGGGACGGCGCAGGCTGTGAGGGTGTGGCGGACAGAGTATTGATTCCGGGTTGGCGGTCGAGTCCAAGGGCAGAGCACGTTTCGAAAACAAAGAAACACAAGACCAGATGACGACAGAAGACCAATTGGCTGCAACGGACAAAGCGAAAGGTGGGAAGAGTCTGAATTTGTTTGTGCCTGCGGTGTTGCAGAGAGTGTCTCGAGTTGTGGATGGAGGTACCTGGTGCCAGGCAGTTGCAGGGTGGAGTGTGGGCGGTCGTCGAGACGGGCTGCCCTTGTGAGCAAAAGCGGCCGAGGTGGGTGTGAAGCAGCTCTCGGATTGGTGCTGGCCGACGCTACCCCTGACCAAGGTAGCAGCAATTCGGAGATCGTTGGACCTGGATCCTGGGCCTTGGACCCCTGCCGGCGACCGTTTGAGTCTGTGTGCTCTCGTTCTCTGGCGCGATGCTGTCTTCTTTTTGATGGTGCTGGTTGGCCCTGGCCCTGACCCTGGTCTTTTCTGGCTTGGTGTTGTCTACTGTGTACCAGTATAGCCGTACCTAGGTAGGCACTGATTGTGACATGTGGCCTAGAAGGCGCTAACTAGTGTCCCTCAGACTGGTCGCAGGTGTCAGTCTGACAAGCGAGGTGACGGACTAGGCGATGATGTAGCTATTGTATGCGTGGCATGTGTGTGGCAGGTATCCAAGAGCACACCAAACATCAGAGCGTCATTCCCAATCGGCAAGGCGGTTGATGGTGTACGGCGGGGATGGTTCTGGATTCCAGCCAGCCCCAGCTTGGATGCTTGGAAGAACCGCCGCGCAGAGCAGCGAGAAGAAGAAGACGCGAGAAGGTAAGGAGGGGAGAGGCCTGCTTGTGTGCAGCTTGCAGTCTGCAGCCTGCTCGTTCTGAACACGAAGACAGTTGAATTGCATCGAACGGAATCGGACTGGTCTCCAAGCAGCAGGACTGGCGGGACTCGATGGGATTGGGTTCGAATTCGAGAAGGGAGGCACGCCCCAGATGGCCGCTAGTCCGTCTGGGGGAAGGGGGAAGAGCGGCTGGCGGGCAAGCGGGTCCAGATGTGGTGCAAATGTGCAGTTGCGAGTGGGGCGTACTGACAGTACCTGCAGGATATGGATGCTAGAGGTGCTGATAAAGTGGTCCCTGAATTGTGCAAAGAGGATCGGCAAGCCTGGCAGCCCTGGCTTTCCAAGCTTTGCGGGCGTCGGCTAGGCCTCAAGTGGGTGATGGACGAAAAGTCGCAGGCTCACCTGAGCAGCGCTGGTATCTGGGCGCGTTTCGATTGCGGAAATTCACGTCGTCGATCAGAGTGAGAAAACGGTGAAGCCACGACAGGAGCCACAGAAACCACAGCAGCCACCGCGTGCAGTAGTCGCGCAACTTGGCCGCAAGCGAGGGTGCCGCGCTCTTTAACCCTCAGCCAGGGCCCAGCAGAGGACGATGGGCACTGATTGTCGAGGACGTCCAAGATAACAGCAAATCCGTGTGCCGATCTCTACTCATATCTCGTCTCAACTCACCTCCCCTCACCTCCTCTCACCTCACATTACCAGAATTACCTGACTGTACCTCACTTTCCCTGGCCCTGGCTCCCCCTCTTGACAGTATCAACTGATGATTTTGCCCCGCCCCGTACCTAAACACCCGTTACCAAACGGGCTGTTGCGACAAGCGCATTCAGACGACGTCTTGTTGTTTATGCCCGTAGCATTGAGCCGTGGGCCGAGTCGACAATTATAGCAGCGCTGCCGTGTCAAATATACAGACGCGCGTAACAGGTTTCTATTTTTCGGGCGTCGGGCGACACAATGGGAAAATTGACTCCACCGCTGCCGCCGGCCGTGTGAACCAGGGCACACCATGGCAATTCGCGGCCCGAACGACTTGAGCCTTGAGTTCTTGTCCAACGGGTACCTTGCAGCGTGCGCGGCCGATGGAACCCTCAGGCTCAAGCTCGCGAACGTCCAGATACGATACGGTTCCTGCTCGGCCTACCTGCCTCACTCAGTTCCGAACTCCGCCAATTCTTGAAAAAGTCTACTTGATAATGTACACGTACACGTAAACGTTGAGTTGGCTGGCTTCATCATGCTTCCGCTCTCCAGTGCAAACCCACCCTAAAACCGGATAGACATTGTTCACAAGGGACACCGCCGAGTCAGATGGCCGATGAAGACATATGCATCGGCATTCAGGTAGCAGTCGATCTTGACAACGGAGCAGCCCTGGACGGTGTGGTTACAGCGGCCAAGCGGGCTTTGGGGCTTTAATTTCGTCGCCCCGTCCATTCATCATTTCCACAGCACTTCTCGAAACGCCCGTCTCGTCAGTGTGGATGGGCATGGAGCACGCACGCCGGCCTGCCACAACTCGAATCAGCCGTTCCAATACCGAGCGAACCAGATTTCAATCCACCCTCGTTGCCCCGACTGCCTAAATTCAGACGTGGTCATGAACCAAGAATCAACACGGCCAATGTGGCGCCACAAGAGGACCCCTAATCCCCTTTCCTCCATGCCGCAGAGAGTGCAATCTCTCTGAGTGCCACTTGGGGAAGGCCCCCAATGTCGACCCCGGCGCCGATCCAAAGCCTGCCCGTCAATCAATCTTGTCCCCCTTCACTCTACTAACAAATCCGTTATCAGGTCACAACCCTAAGCAGCCCCAAGAAACCCCATTTGAAAAGTGATCGACGATCCCCAGCCTCTCATTTGCATCGTCGAGCCAGCCGGTGGCGTCTGCACCGATGTGTGCTTCCTTCTTCCGGGGGAACGAAATCTGGGGATCTGAAAGCCAACCTTGGTCCTTGGCAGCCGACATCGAAGGCGGCACACAGACCTCGACCGCTTCACTCCGGATTACGGCCTCGATCTCGTGAGCTCAGGGAAAGTCAAATTAGACAGACACATGCGGCATCGGCTCTTTCGGGGCCACCGTGCAGCCGTGACTCTCATTCCCTGCTACTAGATCCGGTGTAAGGTCATTCTCGACCAGCGCCAAGCTAGTGCTGGGGCATAGAAAAGACGGCATGTGGAAGGCCCGCCCGGCCCTGGGAAGGACTCTACCCCAGCATCATGCCAATGGGACACTGACATGTCAAGTGCGTGGCCAGTGTTGGGCAGTCTGCCTTCCCCGGAGGCGATCGTCCAGTGACGGGGTGTTGAGCGGCCGTATCGAGGGCGTTCCGATGAATTCGGTCTCAATAATGCCCGTCGGGGACTGCGGCGCCATTATGAAACACGGTTGGAGCGGCACCCACGGATCTGTTGTGGGTAAATGAACACGGCGATCCAACAGCTAGCCGTGTCGCATCGACGGCCGTCGCCCAAATTCTCCGGGGCATTTTGTTCTACGCGTGACTTCAAGTTCAGCCAGTCCTGCGGATCTTCCGGGTCTTTGACTGTTCGAGGCAGCCGAGTTCGCAGTGGCTGTCTTTCAATTGTGGCAGATCATCTATGCAGTCTCCAAAAAAAAAAAACACGGTTTCGTGGGCGCCGTTGCCAGGGCATCATGTGCCAATGGTGCTTTTCTCAAGACACGTCGATCCGTGCTCTTGCACACCAGGCTTCTCCAACACCGCAAGTAGTTTCCAGCGATGACGCTCAATGGTTGGCCGGGCATGTGTGTTCTCAGCCCTCGCTCGAGGGGCTTCCCTCGCTCGAGGGGCAGCTAGACGCACGCTCGACGTTCGTGGCCGACTTTCCCTGATGGAACTTACGCCGTGGAGGGGCAACTTGGGGTCGCGTTGTGCGAGCCTTCGTAGTTTTAGGCCACCGAGGAATGCCTATAGCTAGATTCACAGTTCGTCCCAGAAGTCGCTGTGAGGCTATTTGAATTTAGACTGATGCTGGGACGCTCGATGAAGTACGAGGTCTCTCTTGTAGCAAACAACTCAAGATCTCGTGCCGCTTCAACGCATGCCCGAATTCTACAATGCCATTTGCATTTATTGCAGCAATGGCTGTAAAGCAAGGATGACGTTCTCGCCAGCAACGTTCTGGCCAAACATGGTGAAATTGCCCATGAACAGGCAGTCAACAGCTCAAGCTAAGCCAACATCACAACCAGGTAACAGGAAAGCCAGCTTATCGAGGCCGCCTGATTGTCGTGGGTTATACTCCTTGGCTCCCAGAAAGTAACAGACTGGGCTCTAAGCCAGTTCGACGACCTCGTACGCTGCCTGAGTATCAACATGCTTAGGCAGACTATCCTGTCGAGTTCATCGTGCGGTGGTCTAAATTCGTTGGATGCACGGCTCTCCGGACTTGGTCTGCTATCAAAGGATCCGAAAAAGCCCGGCGTCAATGCTTGGCATTAATGAAGGAAAATGCTAGTAGGGATGGCTGTTATGTGATTTCTGAGCAAATGAGGCACAGACGGAAAGGTCGACAGATTAACGCTTGCCTAGCTAAGGAGGTGAGAAAAGCAACTTGATGAGCCCATGTGCCGCGTGCAACGCCGGAAGACGGCAGTGCACGACATGAGATGTGCTCTGAGGCCAAGCAACTCATTCGCGTTTACCCGTGGTTGTGCTGTCCTCACGCAATCACCGCACTGATGTTCTCGCTTACTTGCAGCTGTAATGTTATGCGTGTGCAAGAATGACGGGCTGTTCTACCCAAATTTGCAGTCCTTGGTGGCTGCTTCGGGAAATTGGCAGGTGAAATGTCGCGTGCTTCGCTGGCGGTCTTGGTTAGCGTTTGATAGCGGGATCTTCGGATCGCTTTACCTTCACACCGCCTGAAGCTTCTGAAGACGTGCAACACTCGAGTGATAAATACGCTTTGTTCCGAACGTCTTCCCTTGCGGTCTTGACACATCTCCTTTGGTACTGTGAACGAACCTCAGCTAGTGGAAACAGCTACGAAACAGCCTCACACAACATTGCATAGATATCGATCGCGCTTTCGGGCTGCGGTCACAGGAAACCGTCAAGACGTTTTCCAACCTCCTAAACTCGTAAGTCCGCTTTCGAAATGAAACGAACTGCGGGAGGCCCAACTGACAATCCCAGCGTCCACCACCCGTACGCAGGAGCCCGTTGTGCCTCTCGAGGAGGGAGTACAGCGGACTCGCCCTTCACCCACTAAGGGGGGTCATCACATAACACGCAAGTCAATCAAGCCGTGACCACGAGTCATCATGGCACCGCACGCCGAGGAAGCCGCTGCGGGCCTTGCGTACGGGGACGGGCAGACAACAGACAATGGAGTTCGCCATGGCACCGACAAGAAACCTCTCTTCAAGGTGAACTCCTCCAATGTCAGGTACACGGACAGTGAGATCTTGTCCAAGTACATTTATCGCACCACCAGCGTGGCCACCGCCGAGGATGGCAGTTTTACAGCGACTCCGCATGAGACTGTGTACAACTTCCATGTTGATCGTAAGGTGCCCAAGGTCGGCATGATGCTTGTCGGCTGGGGCGGGAACAATGGCACCACCGTCACCGCGGGCATCATTGCCAACCGCCGTGGCCTCGTGTGGGATACTCGTGAAGGCCCACGTGCTGCAAACTACTATGGATCCATCATCATGGGCTCAACAATGAAGCTGGGAACTGATGCCAAGACCAACGCGGATGTCAACATCCCGTTCCATGATGTGCTACCCATGGTGCACCCGAATGACCTGGTCGTTGGTGGCTGGGACATCAGCGGGATGGACCTTGCTCGAGCCATGGACCGTGCTGCTGTTCTGGAGCCTACACTCAAGGCGATGGTGAAGAAGGAGATGGCTGAAATGCGTCCGTTGCCGAGCATTTACTACCCCGACTTCATCGCTGCAAACCAGGAGGACAGGGCTGACAACGTCATCCCGGGCACAAAGGCTTCCACGGCGCATGTTGAGCAGATTCGCAAAGATATCCGTGACTTCAAGGTTCAGCATGGCCTCGACAAGGTCATTGTCCAGTGGACAGCCAACACGGAACGCTATGCTGACATCGTCCCGGGCGTGAATGACACTGCCGACAATCTGCTCAAGTCTATTGAGCAGGGCCATGAAGAGATTTCACCGTCAACCGTCTTCGCAGTGGCGTGTATCCTCGAAAATACCCCGTTCATCAACGGCAGCCCGCAGAACACCTTTGTCCCTGGTGCCGTCGCTCTCGCCGAGCGCCATGGAGCCTTCATCGGAGGTGATGACTTCAAGTCGGGTCAGACCAAGATGAAGTCCGCCTTGGTCGACTTCCTGATCAACGCGGGCATAAAACTGACGTCTATTGCGAGCTACAATCACCTTGGCAACAACGACGGCAAGAACCTCAGCTCGCAGAAGCAATTCCGCAGCAAGGAGATCTCCAAGTCGAACGTCGTTGACGACATGGTAGAGGCGAACACGGTACTGTACAAGAAGGGTGAGCACCCTGACCACACCGTGGTGATCAAGTACATGCCCGCTGTCGGGGACAACAAGCGTGCCTTGGATGAGTACTACGCTGAGATCTTCATGGGCGGTCACCAGACAATTTCGTACGTCTCCTGCTATCCGCCGTTAATTTCCCTATGAAATGCCATTGGTGAGTGACCGACTTTACTGACCGCCTCTTTCTGGCAGCATCTTCAACGTCTGCGAGGACTCCCTCCTCGCCTCGCCTCTCATCATCGACCTCGTGCTCGTCACAGAGATGATGACGCGCATCCAGTGGAAGTGTGAGGGTGACAACGGCTACAAGAGCTTCCATAGCGTTCTCAGCGTCCTGAGCTACATGCTCAAGGCACCGCTCACGCCGCCCGGCGCCCCAGTCGTCAACTCCCTGTCCAAGCAGCGCGCCGCCCTGACCAACATCTTCCGCGCGTGCGTCGGCCTCGAGCCCGAGTCGGACATGACCCTGGAGCACAAGCTGTACTAAGCTCCTGCAGACGGGGCAAAGGCATTCAGAATTGCCGATGCCTTGATTGTGTCTCGGCCGTGCTTTCTCCTGATCGTCAGTGAAGGGATGTCCAGGCACGATCCCATCGTTACCTTCTTCCGATGCGGCCCAGCAGTGTAGCCTTGCGCGACGGGTTCAGCTGATCATATGTGAGGCCGTCTTCCACGGCCATTTCCAGTGTTGTTGTTTTATACTCCTGCAGAGGACCCACTACACAATACTCTCTTAGCATAGAAGAAAATACACCAACAGTCCTTACCGAGAAGTTCTACTGCAACAGGCTGAGAAGGAAGGCGTATGTTGTCGCACACTGGTGGCACTTAACTTTGAGCGATAAACTGAGTGAAACCCTTCCGTCTTTCGCGAGATGCGGCCAACGCGTGCGTCCAATTAATATCTGGTAGGTTCCCATTGCCCCCGGTGCCAGACTTATCCTAATAGACTCTTTCGGGACAAATCTCACCCATGGCGAGTGCGCAACTCGGAACATTGGTCAGTTCACTCCATTGTTTCCAAAAGTGCGTCAAACTCCCTCATCCTCTCCAAAGATTGAGCAAGGCTGGGGAAGGCTTCTGCCTCTGGCAGCTCATCAGGCTCTGCGGAAGCTCCGTTGTCCCACCATTTGGCAAACCGCTCGTAAATCTCGCCCGTGCTCCTCGCCCGCAGAGGCAAGTCTTCCTGCCAGTCTTCCCACACTACCTCCACATCCATCACCTCGTCTGTCTCGTGGTCGTGGAACTGGATCTGGACGGGCTCGTCGTATGAGTCCCCTGAGAAGATATATGGTCCGGAGGGGCTCGTCAGCAGTATCTCCCCTTTCTCGCCGTTGATGCTCCACACAAAGGCCGGCTGTCCCTTGAAAGGCGGGCCGAGCCTGAACGTGACGGCGAGTGAAGCTCCATCCGCAACATTCTCCCTCCCGGACGCAAGCTTCCCATGGATCGCAAGGAAGTCCGGCACATCAGACCGCACCGTCCGCGTCGTCGCACCATCGGCGCCTAAGATCTGGAGCTGCGGCCGCTGAATCTGCATCGTGCTGGCCGGCCTGCCGCCCTCCCACTCGCCCAACACGTCGTGCACGAAGTCGATGACGTGCCCATACGTGATGGTCAGAGGGCTACCGCCGACGCTGCGGTCTGCGAAGTAGGCTAGGCCCTCGGACAGGGCGTCGCGCCGAAGGATGTTTGCGAAGACGCGCGCCTCGCTGCTTAGCACGCGGCCCACCCGCCCGGAGCGGATCAGATCTTTGAGCTTTAGTACAGGCGGGCAAACGCGGCCCTGGAGGCCGACGACGCTCCTGGCAGACCCGGGAAGGCCGGCCAATGTGAGCGCGCTGGCGTACCCGGACGCGGTCGGCCACTCGACGAACACCGCCTTCCCCGCCTCAAGGGATGGCCTCACGACGGCAGCATGCGTGTCGACGCGCGTGCAGCAGACGACGAGGTCGACGCTCTCGTCCGCAGCCAGCGCGGCCGGGTCGCCGTGAGCCCTCACGGAGGAGGGGAGGCCAAATTGATCCCGTGCCGCCTCGGCAGCCTGGACGCTGGAGTTGAGGAGGGCAACAATCTCGTAGTGCTCCCTAGCGCGCGGGAGGAGAAGATAGGGCAGATGTCCTTCGGCCGCCCACGAGGTCGTTGCACTTGCTGAGAGGCCTATTATTGCGACACGGATAGGAGCCATATTGGAGAGACTTATCGCTGGGTCCAGGGACAGTCTTGGTAGTGTGGCGCGATAGTAGCTACCGAGCGATCTGGGCAACTGTTAATTTTTTGTCATCATCAGCAGGAATACTGCAGCTCTAGAGCGGGGAGTGGATAGCTTAATATTCGTAAACTACGTGGGCGTCAGCTTGAGAATGCTATAGGAAATTGTCTACGTGGCTGGCGGCTTACAAATTGCACATGTGCTGCCGAGGGAGCTAGAAACAACACTATTCGGATTTCTGCACCAAGGTGACTAATAGCACTGGCTTTGTAATGCTCTCGTTTATTTTCAATGCGGCATCTATTTTATGAGCATAAAGTGGTTGGACCCGATCTGAGTAGTATGTCTTTCGGCATGTGTCGAAGCCCCCTGGGCACCCTATTACGAGTACAAGTTGGCTCGCTCGGCTTTGTTTATAGCGTCGTGTCAAAACGGTCCATCAATTGATAGTATCCCGTTGTTGGTGCTGAGAAAGCTAACCACATTATACAAAGCATTTAGGTAATGATTCAAAAATGCCCGTTTGGATCACTGGGACTTTTTGGAGCATTTGTCGCGGCTGAAGCCCCAAGTCGGGTTGAAATCATGATTTCAATCTGAACTGTACAGTACATATGTATTCATGGATATGTGTTACTATCAAAGTCGTAATGAAGAGCTGTCCAGGTCCCTGTGCGCTTTAGTCACAATCTACCCTTTGACCCCGAATCATTTAAGGCATTTGAAAGCACAATCAATCATCAGAAACTTCATCGTCTCTCCTATTCTATACTCTAGTCTCGGCTATGATTATCGTGTCTGAGAGACAAATCGCAACATGGGTAGGTATTCCCGCTGGCCAGGTGAAAAATGACACTTAAAATTTTTTTGGAGCATATCAAAACAGCTATCTCAGTATTCGGTTCATGGAAAACTTTGTGTCAGACGCCGAGCTAAGGACGGTCTGTAGCGAAAAGAAACATGGTAATTGATTTAGCTGTTCTACTGATGGACTTCTCAAGAGTCTCTGCAATTGAATTCGAAGTCAGTTGGTTGCACTTCCTCCCATCCTAGGCGTGGCATTTTGCCGTCATCTCAAGCCTTCTGTTCCCAAAATAGTGGGACGAATACTGAAGGAAAAGGTCACATAAGGAGGTAGTGGATAGTAACTACGTTGACATCGAAGCTGAGTTGTAACCGGAAGTTAAGACAAAACCCAAGGTCTTTTGCCATTCCTGTACAACTTTGAGGCTCCACTTGGTTCTGATCCACTCTATCCACCTGTTCCGACCCAACTCATCAGCAGAGATGGCGACCAACTGGCACCGGCCCGAGCGCGGTGGAATTCGCATGCGAGGGTAGAGGAGACCCCACTCAGGTGCCTGGGAGGTAGCAAGGCTGGGGGCATTTGGACGCCGAAGACCTCCCAGAAGAAGTTATAACAAGGAGAGGTCAGCGTCAGCGATACCGTCCAGAGGCGGCTGCGTACTAGCAACAGAGACAAAAGTGGAGGTAGAGTTTATTGTGGTGTGAAGTGGACAGGACGAGACAGCCGTAGCCTAAATATAGATGACGGGGAGCTGTTTTCTTGACCAGGCTCGACTCTGGAGAAATCATGACTGAGGACACTGACGTAATGCTGTGGTTATGATCGTGTCAGTCATCTTCAGCCAGTACTGGAGCCTAGGCTGTGACATTCATTGATTTGAAGCATCGCGAGCCCCTTTTCCGAAGCTAGCGGAAGTGGCCCGTGAGCAAGACGCCCCAAGTCGTCTAACTGAGCACCTAGCCAATCTAGCTTCGCGCCCTACGGTTTTTAGGCACAGTGGACAGCAGGGTTTAGGTATCGATGGCCCACTGTTTCACTTGCCCACCTCAGCGGCCCATAGTCCCTCCCAGCTTGGCATCTTGGTGGCCGGCGTCCCAAGGATTGCACCGAACCGTTGTTGGGCCTTGCCCCATGTTTCGCCGGTCCTTCGCTCGGTTTTCGCGATGGGGGGGTCGGATGGGCGGGCTTAATTGAGCAATCCACCGCGCGGCCGCTCCTTTTCACCCAACTCATCTCCCGTTCACAAACCGGCCTGCATTCACAGTCTGCTGGCGGCGGCTCGACATTCCTTCCTTTACTCTAGACTCTACTTCTCCGTCACTTGCACCATTCGTTTGCTGCCTTTTTATCCTCCCACGCAGGTGTGGTTCTGTTGGTCCCATCCTACCTCCAGATCACCCCCTGTACTTAATATCCGATCCTAATTCCGTATGAACCGCCCCTGACGCCCAAGATTTGATTGGATTGACGTACTATGTATGGGTTCATACAACCGCGCCCCTCTTGTTGTTGCTCCTCCCCCCGACGGCAAGGTGTACCGCTAAATCGAATCGAGTCGACTTCCAGCACACCCATACAATAATCCATAATTGTACCACCTATACGTACCACTATCCCGTCCTGTCGCGGTCGAGCTCTTCGTGTCGCCATCCCGAGGAAGGCTCCAACGCCTTTGCAGACTGTCTCCCCACTACCAACTGCAATTGGTCTCGCGTCCCTTCCTGCAACCACCGTGAACATGGCTGGTGCCCTCAGCAAGCGCCAGCTGGCTCGCAACGAGAAGACTCTACAGGATCTCGTCCAGAATGTTCCCGGTAACAACCAGTGCGCCGACTGCCAGGCGCGGAATCCAGGTCAGTTCCTAGTCACTTTGCCTCTTCTTGACGGCCATCGCTAACCCTCGAGACACGTAGGCTGGGCATCATGGAGCGTACGTACCTTCCCCTCCCTCGGCGACGCCTCGAAGGCCTTCGTCACGCGACCGACATGCTTTTTCCCCCTTTGCCCGTCACAAACGACTAATTTAACGTAGTTGGGCATCTTCCTGTGCATGCGATGCGCGTCGATCCATCGCAAACTCGGCACACATATATCCAAGGTTAAATCGCTCAGCATGGACGGCTGGACAAACGAGCAGGTCGAGGTAGGTCCAGATACCGGCTCCTCCGGCATATTCTTCCGGTGTGGTAATTGACGCCCCGGAGCAGAACATGAAAAAAGTCGGCAACATGTCGTCGAACAAGCTCTACAACCCCGACAACAAGAGACCTCCGATCCCCGTCGACGCCGACGAAGCTGACTCCGCCATCGAGCGGTACATACGGTCCAAGTATATGAATCAAGGCTTCGCCGCCGCAAGAAGGCACCACACCGGGAGCACGACATCCGATGAAACCCCTCCTCCTTTGCCACCGAAGAATACGGGCAAATTCAGCTTCCGCTCTGCTTCGTCGACGTTCCCGCTCTTCTCGAGATCCAAGAAGGATGTTGCCCCTCGGGCAGCACACTCAAGTCCGCTCCCTCCTCACAGTCCGGAACAGGCCCATCGCCCAAAGGTCTCCAAAGTTTTTGGTGCTAGTCTTGGTTATGACAGTGACGACGATCTGCACAAAAAGCTGGCAAAGCTGCGGGAATTGGGGTTCACAGACGACCGCAAGAACGAGGTCGTGCTAAAGGGCGTCAACGGAAACCTGGAGAGGACAATAGAGTCCCTCGTGCGATTAGAAGGTCGATCGCCTTTGGCCAGCCCAGTGGACGAATTCCCGAGCGTCGTTCGACCGCCAGCGTCTGCTGGAGGCCGTATGAATGGATTGACAGTGTCTCGGGCAGAAACGGCGAGGCCCGTGTCCGCCTCCAACAACCCTTTTGACATATCCCCGGTTCAACCCATATCGAGCCAATCGACTGGCAATATGGCAAATCGAAATCCTTACTACAGCAATAATCCGTTCGGTCTGACGGCTACGCAGTCCAACGATGCCTTGAACCAGGCATTCAACAACGTGTCACTGGGACCTCCACAACCTCTCTTCCCTCACCACACTGGCGGCCTGCCTCAGCAGCAACAGCAGCAGATGATGAACCACCAGTCTACGCAGCCACCAGTACCATCAATACCGCAGAACTATTCTGGCAATGTGTTCGACAGTATCTCACCGTACCCTCACCAAGGCCAGCAGCCCGGTCTACAGCCTGCGCAGCCCGTACAGCCCATGTATACCGGTTACAACCCATTTCTGACCAACTCCCAACCCCAACCGCCACAGCCTCAGCAGCAGCAAACCCAGCAACTTCCATCTCTTAACACCGGTTTGATGCCGACTCCTACAGGCGGTGCCTACGCCAACAACCCGTTTGCGCGATCCCCGACCCGTATGGCTACGCCAACATCTCTGGGACAGATTCCGGAGCAAAGCCAGCAGAACTTCTACAGTTCGCCTGCGCAACCGCAGTCACAGCCGCAGCAGTATCAGCAACAATATCAACAGCAGTACCAGCAGCAGCAGCAGCAGCAACAACCGCAACAGCAGATGAACAACCCTTTCTTCTCGCAGACTGCGATGGCTGCGCCGATGCCGCAGGCCCAGTTCAACCAGTTCAATCAATTTTGCCAGCCTGTAGCCCAGCAAGCACCGCCAAAAGCAGACAAGGCATCCATCCTCGCCCTGTACAATCTCCCACAGCTGGCGCCTCAGACGCAGAATAACAACCTTGAGCAGCAGCAGCAGCAGCCCCCCCAGCAGCAACCGCAGCAGCAGGCAGAACAGCGCGCAGCACCGGCGCCCATGGCCCAGGTTTCTAATATTCAGAACCCGGCCATGAATCAGGCTGATGTGGGGGCGTCTATGACGGCAGCAGGTAATAAGAACCCCTTCCTCGGTGGGGCCGGGGCACCACAACCAGCTGCGGCACAGCCTTCAAGCATGGACGGTATGGTTGGAAATAGGAGCCGAGACAGCATGATGGCACTCGGGATGGAATGGTCCAATGGGCGACACAGTCCTGACGCATTTGCGAACCTGAGTGCAAGATCGATGCGGTGACGAGACGATGTGATGCATGGGACGGCAGCAACTAGTAATGGAAATTAAATGAGGCTGTATGATATGGATCTACCAGTCCAACCGCTGCAAGTGCTGAGATGTAGGCGCACGCGGGGTTGGCTTTGTATATACCTGGATCTTGATGGAAGAGCTGATGGGTAATCACTGTACGATATTGGCCTAGTCACTGGTCGATAACAAATCAGGTGAAGAATCAATAATGACGGCAATATAGTCTAGAACACACGGTCTAGACCCTCTCCTGGTGGCCCATTCAACCCACCATCAAGATCCAAGATCGAGAGACCTGGGAGCCGTGTGAGGCTCTGCTTAGCGCCGGTCCTTTCCATTTCATTTCATTTCTTCTTCTGTATATTTTTATCGGCCATCTGAGATGGCTCACACGGAGGCACTTCCTTGCACCCGGCCCAAGCAATCAGGCAGGGAGGACACCGCGCCTTAGCCGCGCTTCGTGTGCTTGTGCGTGCGTCCCCCGAGCCATGTAGCACAAGCGGTTCCGCTGGAAAGGTAGGACCAGGAAGGAATGTCTGCGGTCCTCCTGTCGACAGCCTCGTTGATGACGAATGTGCGTCGGTGTCACGGCTGCTGTCAGTCTGCACCCGCCCGTATGAAGGAACCCATACATGCAGGCAAGCAGCGCAGCGCAGCGCAGCGCAACGTAACTGAAGGCGGGGCATACCCGGCTTCTTTTCCTAGGGAGGGGAGGGGGCATCTCTCCTGCAATTCCACCAATTGTGGTGCAGGCGTTGAAGCGGCTCTGCGCTGATCATCAGGACTGTTTGGTTGGGTTTGTTTCTCTTGCTGGTTCACCACCCCAAGTCGGTCCGATCTGTGCCCCGTGGTATGAACCGGGGAGGGCCATAGAAAAGCTGATAGCCTCACCGACACGCTGCATGCAGTCAGCTTCCTGCTGGGCGAGTGCTGCGATGGCTGGGCGCGCGACCAGTGCCGTACCTCTCTCGTCGTGGACCCGTCCGTCTGACAGTAAGCCGATGGTCACATCTTGCTTGCTTGGTGCAGTGCAAGTGCAGTGCAGCGCAGTGTACTGGACGAGAGCACACACGCACTCCCCTGGCTGTTTTTCTTCTCCCTGAGCAACTGATCTTGGAGTGTCATCTGGTCGTCTGACAAGCTGGCACCTCTGCGATGCTGCCGCCCCCTCCGTGGGTGACTAGCAGCCTTCTTGAAGGCGGCCACCCGTCTTCCCGGTAGGATCCGGTGCGATCGCGCCGTCGTGGACCCCGTCGTCACCAGGTGCGCCCCGGGGAAGTCTGCCTTTGATTGCTTGGCTGGTTGGGCGCACGTGTTATCACGATAAATATTACGACTTTGCTGCCTACTCAGCCGGCCAACATCATATAATCTCTGCTGTGTGTGTGTGTGTGTGTGTGTGTCTGTGCAGTGCCGTGCCTACGTTAGGTACTTAGCGTTAAGTACAGGGATACCAGAGAGTCGATGGGTGCTAGAGAAAATGTATGCCGATCTACTACAGTAGATGGTCCACTGCAGATTGAACTGTGCCGTCCCACACACACACACACGCACACACACTCGCTCTCTCACCCAAACAAGTATGGCAGTCTGCTTGTTGTCTGCATGTGAGTCGAGATGAGTTGCACGTCCAGCTGGGACCGAAACACAGGGATGATCCCGTCCGAGTGACCGGCGGGAAGACTGACCGGGTCTGGGCGCCCCCACGCCTCGCATCGGTAATCCGGGGTCATCAGCTGCTTGGTCGAGCGTACCGCCGATTCGACACGCTGAGAAGCTCCAGCCCGGCTCAGCCTTATTTCCACCGCATCCCTGCTCTTTTTTTCTGGCTCACCACATTCACATTGTGCATGTCGGCAGCACGGCTCGCTCGACGAGGAACGAGGACTTGCAAACCTTGGGACGCGATATGCAAGAAGCAGGGCCCAAGGCGCAGACCAA
The DNA here is from genome assembly GCA_014872975.1 of Diaporthe citriasiana. NCBI lineage: Eukaryota > Fungi > Ascomycota > Sordariomycetes > Diaporthales > Diaporthaceae > Diaporthe > Diaporthe citriasiana. Next base: position 342,287 of record JADAZS010000003.1, on the reverse strand, counting down.
CACGGCCGGTCTCTCCGTCCGTGGCCAGTAGCACCTGGCAAAGAGGCCACAGCAGACCTCTCACAAAACACACATGGCTTGGGCTGTTACATGCCACCTCCCTCCTGCCCATCCACTTCTGCTGCTAGTCCTCCCGCCGTCGACCACCATTCGCCGTGGCGTCTCAGTCCTCATGCAGTGTTTCCCTCTCTCTTGTGTGCGTGTACGGACACGATGGCTTCTCACCCCCTCCTCATCCTCCCATTTGAGCCGGACGGGCTGGCAGGATGGCTGCTCTCGAGACTGCAGCTTGGCTAGAGCTGCCGTGGTCCTCCATTGCGACCGCCCCTCCCGTTGCCCTCGCCTCGTCTGCGCTATCTGTTGCCAGGTGATCCGGCTCGACTTGTCAAGTCTCTCTTACTCTCTCAGCCTCTGCCGCTTCGCTCTCTCCTCTTACTCTGCCCCTTTGTGTCGCATCCTCTCACCTGGTGGCTTCTGCTGTCTCACACCCCGTCTCTCATCCTGCAGCCAGAAGCTAGTTTATCAGCAGGAAAGCTGCAGCCGGCGATGGGGAGGGGGGTTGGGAGGGGGTTGGACAGGAGGGAATGAGGGAACCGATCATCCGTGTTCACCCCCCGTCCAGTCCTTCTTTCGGATATCCATAGCCTCATTCGTGGGCCGCCCGCTGAGCGCAGGTTTAGGCTGCACCCGCGAACCACATGCATGACGAGATGCGAGGGTTCCAGCCGCTGCAGCCTTGTCGACCCGTACCTGTCCTTGACCACAGAGCTGACCTGGCCCGGCCTGACCTGGATAAATCTGGCCCCCAAATACTTGGGCCGCCTGTTCCCCTGGTTCCTGGGCTTCTCGTCCTCTCATCCCACCTCATATAGCTGCTTTCTTCCTTTCGTACGATAAGTTGCACATTAGACCAGAGGCATAATTGATACCCGGGTCCCCAGTCCTTTCAAGCGAAAGAACAAGGCTGAAATACTGGGGGACTCCGAAGTCCACGTATATTTCCCCGAAGACATGCAAGTCCGGTCTTGAAGAATAAGTTTATTGGTTCATCACCGTGCCTCTCTGCCTCACACACCCGGCGAAGCCCCCTCAATCCTCCGCCGCGGTTCGCTCGTTGCCTCGCCCAGCTAGCATTAAAAGCGCACATCGTCGCCCGAGGCTTTTTCCCACCCCAAGGCGCACTCAGGCCTGCCATTCTTGACGTCGAACTGCCGATTTATCAACGATAGGAGATATTGTCGAGGGTACCACACCACTTGTACTTTCACTATGTCGGTTTCGAGCCCGTCGGAGGATGAAGGGCCGCGCCCGGGAGCGTCCAAGGGGGGCAGACGGCGTCGTCCACAACCCAAGACACCACAACAGAAGATAGATGACTTTTGGGACAAATACAAGACCAAGGCTCCTGGCAAGGGTAAGTCGAGAACCCGTCACCCAGTCACATGAGGACTCTCTCGAATCCAATCCGGCAGCCTTGCCCCAGACGAGGACTGACAACTTCGCTATAGCTACTTCCATCATTCCTCAACAGAATGACTTCTCTGATCGGGCAGCCAAGCGTGCGTCGGCCAAGTGCCTTGGCCCGGCTAAGACAACCCAACAGTCTTATGAGGACGCCGCAGCGCAGTGCCGGCACAAGGTCGCTCAGATCGTCAGGGAGTGCCGCCGGGTCAACCAGAAGTACCGGGACCCGCACTTCGACCTGGAGATCGACCTCAAGCTCAACCGGCGGGACTGCCTGGACTCGCTGGACAACGTCAAGGACGATGACCGCAGCGACGACTACTGTCGGGACCCGCCGCTCAAGGACCGCTTCAACCTACCGCCCCCGTCCGCCACCAGCGCCCTGGGCATGCTGGACCGAATCGAGAGGGAGAACGCCGCCGCGGCGCCCGCAGACGGGGACGGCGAGTCGAAGCTCCGGCCGCTCGCGGTCAAGAGGGTCGTGGACATATTTGACGACCCCAAGTTTTTCATCGACGGGCCGACCGCCCACGACGTCCGCCAGGGCAGGGACGGCGATTGCTGGCTCATGGCCGCGCTGTGCACCATCAGTAACAAGCCCGGCCTGATAGAGAAGTGCTGCGTGGCCCACGACCAAGAGGTGGGCGTGTACGGATTTGTGTTCCACCGGGACGGAGAGTGGTTCAGCGAGATCATTGACGACAAGGTGAGGCTCTGCATGCTTGCTAGTCCTGCCAAAATGAATCGAACTCTCATGTTATTCAGGTGGTGACAATTTGACTGACATCGACGTGTATTATGTAGCTGTACCTTACAAAACCCGACTATGATGAGCGGTGCTTGGAGCGTGTGCTCTGGGAGGACAGAGAACGTGTGAACTCTGAGGAAGCGTACCGAAAGATATACCAGTCTAACAGCGGTGCACTGGTAAGCGGCCATTTCACGACCTTTTTCGCGAACGACCCCCCCCCCCCCAACCCTTCGGATTCTGTATCGAATACTGATCCTGTCACATTAGTATTTCGCCCAGTGCGAGAACCCGAATGAGACGTGGCTCCCGCTTCTCGAGAAGGCCTATGCTAAAGCCCACGGTGACTACTCCGCTATCGAAGGCGGTTATGGCGGCGAGGGGATCGAAGATCTCACCGGCGGCGTCACCTCGGAGATATACACAACCGACATACTCGACAAGGAGCACTTCTGGAAAGAGGAGCTTATGAAAGTCAATCAGGACTTCCTGTTTGGATGCTCCACTGGTGTCTGGGGTCGTGGTAGGTGATCTGCACCTGTGCCAAGTCCGATTCTCCTGCCGTCGTCTTCAATCAGGTAGCTTGAGATTCTCTCATGCCTCGTATGATGAAGCTTCGTCTTTCTTCAGTCCCAGTACTAGTACGGTATATGATATTGACAACTCAATTTCCTTAGGTTGGGGCGAGCGGAAAGGCATTGTGGAGCTCCACGCATACTCGGTCCTCAAGGCCCGGGAGATCGACGGCGTGCGCCTCGTGCTCCTCAAGAACCCCTGGGGAAAGCACGAGTGGAAGGGCGCGTGGTCGGACGGGTCCAAGGAGTGGACGGCCGAGTGGCTGCAGAAGCTCGACCACAAGTTTGGGGACGACGGGTCTTTCTGGATCTCTTATGACGACCTGCTCAAGAAGTACCAGGCGTTCGACCGCACGAGGCTGTTCGACTCGAGCTGGAAGGTCGCGTCGATCTGGACGACCCTGAAAGTGCCGTGGACTCTGGACTACCATGATACCAAGTTTGCATTCTCCCTTCTGAAGCGCGGGCCGGTCGTCATCGTGTGCTCGCAGCTCGACGAGCGCTACTTCAAGGGCCTCGAGGGCCAGTACCGGTTCGAGCTGAGCTTCAGACTGCACAAGTCTGGTGAGGAGGATTATGTGGTGCGAAGCCAGGGCTACTGTGAGTATACCTTTTCTCCCTAAAAAAGAAAAGGACTTCATTCTGTCCCTTGAAATTGCTCGGAACTTGTGTCCGGAGCTGTCCTTCGGAGAGACTGAAGCAAGACTTTCCCTGCATCTTTCAAAAGAGCGTATTAAGAGACACCTCTTCGCACAGCATTTCGGATTCCTTGCCAGCCACCTCCCGACATGATCATAATGGAAGTTTCTAACTTTTAATTCAATAGACCGCATGAACCGCAGCATCAACGTAGAGCTCGAACTTGAGGCTGGCGACTATGTTGTTGTGGTCAAGATTGACGCCTTGCGCAACGAGCAGATCATGCCTGTCGAGGATGTCATACGGGCTTTTGCCAAGGAGAGGAGGGAGAAGCTGCTCCGCATCGGATTTGCGTATGACCTTGCGCACAGCAAGGGAAGGATCATCGAAACCCCTGAGGAGAAGGCAGCAAGGGAGAACTATGAGAACAAGAAGCGAGAGAAGGAGAGAAAGAAAATGGCTAAGCTCATAATGAAGCAGAAAGAGGAGGAACGCAAACTCGCCATCAGGCAGGCAATGAAGAAGAAAAAGGCTGCTGAGAAGGCCAGGGCCCGTGCAAGAGCTAGAAACGAGAGGCGGCAGGCGAAAAGGGAGGCGAAGGAGAAAGCTGAAGAGGAGCAAAAGAAGAAAGAGAAGGGCGAAGAGAAAGCGGACAAGCCTTCGGGGGTTTCCACGACCCAAGGCGATACAACTTCAGCCAAGGTCAAGGACACGGACGGCGGCCAAGACCCGGACAACAAAGACAGCGAAGCCCCGGCGCCTACAAGTGACAAAAGGGGTGTTATACTTGAGATACGATGCGAGGATAAGAGTATTGCGGACGAGTCCAAGGATGGCAACGATTCTAGCACCGAGCCCGGGGACAACACACCTGCATCAAGCACCATGTTTGAAAGGACACCTATCGAGACTGAGGAGACACAGGAAGAAGATGCATATGTGACAGCGGCCGAGGAGGAAGGTGAGAGCCAGCCAATGCCGTCCATGGAGACGTCCACCGGAGAAGAGCCCCCTCCCACGCCCAAGGCTTCCCAGCCCAAGCCTGAAAAAGCAACCCCGAAGCCGTCTGCAGACAAAACGGAGCGACCGCCTCACAACCACGTGGACATTGGCGTACAGACGGGTCCTGGTCTTCCGTTGGCCCCGAGAGCCCATGGCCCACCCCCGGGTTATATGTTCTCGTCACAACCGCCACCACCACCGGGCCGTGGCCCAATTTACGGTCCTCCCCGCGGCAATCGCCATCCCCTGCCACCGCACCTTCGTGCCGTCCCGTATACCTCGCCACAGCCGCCGCCGCCGCCTCCCGGCGCACCCTCGTCGTACTTCACCTCGGACGCCTCGACCGACGACGGCATCGAGGACCTGGATTCGCTGTCCGAGGTGAGTGAGCACGAGATCGACCTGAACCTGGAGGCGCAGGACAAGCAGCGGGCGGCGGCAGCGCGTGCGGCCAAGGCGAACCAGCCGTCGAGCCCGTCGCCGCCGAACGGGCCGAGCTGCGAGGACGAGCTGAGCGAGTTCGAGAAGGACCCTTGGAACGCCGTGGGTGTTTTCGGGCTAAGGGTTTACTACAAGTCAGACGGCGGAGCCGGAGACAATGGGGTCGTGAAGCTGCGAGTGGAGAGGCCGAACCCGCACGTGTGGGAGGATGACAGCGACGACGAGGCGGACGACGAGAAGGAGAAGGAGAAGGAGAAGGAAAAGGAAAAGGAAAAGGCAAAGGACGGTGGCGGAAAGGAGGCCAAGGATGAGGCTAATGAGAGCCAGGTGCTTGATATCGATGACAGCGGCAAGGACGCGATTGCTGACAACGTCACTGCCGAGGAGAAAGAGGAGGACAAGAAGGAGCTTGAAGGGGAAGCCCCATCGAAGACAACTTCTGACGACGCGGAGGTCCAAAAGAAGGCGGGCGATGATAAGAGTGAGGGCGACAGCCCAAAGGACACCGAGACTGTCAAGGTGCCTGGGGAGCCAAACGATAAACAACCTGAGCAGCAGGCCGAAGCGTCGTCTGCCAAGGAGGACGCAGAGCCAGAGAAGAAAGTGACCCCCGTGGGAACGCCCGGGACCTAATTGGTATGGCTTGATTGGCTTGTAAATCGTGTGCGTATAATATGTGGAGCGTTGTTGGCGGATACCAAGCTCATGTTTCTGGAAGATTTGACTATCATGAGTGTGCATGTATCAACGCGGCTCGATTTAATTTGGGTATGTACACAGACCGGAATAGATGTCGCCTGTTTCTAGTGTACCCGATCTTGCTGTGACTGCGACTGAGAATCCAAGCCTCGGACTTGCACCTGATAACGCCAACTTAAGGGCATTCACGGACCGTTGACTCCTTCAGCCCTTGAACCCAACCTGTGCCAACTTGTTGGCGTCATAGGCAGATATCACGAAATGAGGGGCCCTTCGAAATGAAGGACGAGGGTGCTTCTCACTTTTCAACGCCAGGTCAACCAAAACCGTCCAACAGCACATCCACTTTCCTGTCCTCAACCTCCACATGATCCACAATCATCGCGTCGCCATCGCCAAATAAGTCATCGTCGTCGTCATCGTCGTCGCGCCCAGCCTTCCTTTCCTTCAGCCTCGCCACCTTGTCCCCAACGCGCGCGAGCAGCACACGCATGCGCTCGAGCTCCTTCTCCACCTCGCCGCCGCGGGTGACGAGGTTCTCCTGGACGCCTCCCGACTGGCCGGGCGTGGAAGAATCCTCGGCAGTGTTGCTGCCGCCGCTGAACGGGGCGAGCAGGGCCCTCATCCGGCGCAGCCTTTCCACGCGGGCCCGGGCCTCGTCCCTCCGCGCCGCCAGGCCGCGCAGCCGGCCCGAGAGCTCTGCGTAGCGCTCGGCCTCGAGCGGGTACGCCGCGGCCTCCCTCTCTGACTCCCATGCCGGCGGCAGCGACGAGATGACCACCGCGTCGGCATAGTCGGCGCCGACATTCCTCCATGCGTCGTCGTCGTCGGCGGCGGCGTCCGCGTCATCATCTTCGGCAGCCTGCCGCTCCCCGGCGGTCAGGTACAGCTTGTCGACCTGCTCGGCGATCTGGCGCGTCGCCTGGGGCACATAGACGCGCCGCGAGTGTTGCTGCAGGGTGTGGTTCAGGCGGAAGAGCGCGTCGTCGACGGCCTTCTCCGATACGGCGGCCGCTTCCTCGTCTGCGGCGGCAGCCTCGTTTGCGCGCCGCCAGGCCCGGCTGGGCTGTAGTGGCTGTGAGAGGAGACGCGTCTGGGTGGTGATGAAGTTTTGCTTGAGGGTGAGGATGGTGGGGGCCGGGGGCGCCATCCTGAAGGAGACTGAAAGGTGTTTGATGACGCGTTGGTCAGAAAGGGCTCTATTCTCCTGCAGTTTTGGGATGTGTTGAAACTACATGGCTGCATTGTCAATGTTAAACTTGGAGTGGGTGGGGGCCGGCATCAGTAAGTAACGGGGTCTGCAGAACTTCAAGTCACTGCAACACCAAGAGCGTTCTGCCACGCAGCCCGCGCTGCATCCCCTGCCGCATTCCCTCAAGACCCCTTGGTTGGTTCAGCACTGAGCTTCATTCAACGTCACCCAACGTGCGAGCCTGCCATAGTAATTGCTCTTTCATATTGTCGACATGCCACGAACCCCTTTTCTGACGCAAGCTGTTGCGGCAAGTCTCTTTTCCAACTCGTTGGATTTGTTTACTGTACTGGTAGTGCTTTGCCCAGACACGCGATTCAGGTGAGGAAACGGCGTCCACCGACCCAAAATCTAAGCTCCACTGCATTCACATCCTCACGAGCTCATGACTGCCTGCGTACTGCATGCATGTAAGGATACGAGCAATGTTCGCTCCGGTGGAGGTGACGAAATGCTCACTCAGCTTAGCGCAATCTGCCTATCGGTTGCTGTTGGCTCTTGTTGGTGTTCATCAAGTCTTATTTATGGCTTACTATGACGACTTCCGGCCCGGAACGTCGCTCATCCCCTTATCTTTACTTTCTCCTCGGCCAGGCATACTATCAACAACTTTGGCCAAAGCAAGCCTCTTGGAGCGTTTTTGAAACGTGATTTCCCCATCTACCCCGTTTTTCTCAACCATGGCCGGTCCAGAGATCAAGCCGTTCTTCACCAATGGCAGTCGAAGCGAGGCTTCCGAGCCTCCCGCCGCCGCCGCCATCATCAAAGCCCTCAACATGATCCCTCACATCGAGGGAGGCTACTTCGCCGAGACAGACAGGGATCCCCTCCTCATCCCTTCCCCATTCCCCATCATCCCAGCCTCAGAAGCAACCCTGTCGCTCGCCGGGCCCCGGCGCCCCGGCTTCGACCCAAAGGTCCGCAACGCCTCGACCACCATCTTCTACCTCTTGACCCCGGGCTCCCCGCAGGGTAACTTCCACCGCAATCGCGCGCGGACGGTGCACACGCTGCACAAGGGTCGAGGCCGTTACGTGCTGATTAACGCCGCCGGCGAGATCGAGACGTTTGTGGTGGGACAGGACGTCGCCGTGGGCGAGAGGCTGCAGTGGATCGTCGAGGGCGACCGCTACAAGGCCAGCTACCTCCTCCCAGACACGGAAGGGGCCGGATCCAGCGTCGAGGGGCTCCTTATCTCCGAGACGGTAGTGCCGGGCTTTGAGTATTGCGACCACGACTTCCTCGCCCGAGACGGCCTGACGCGGTTGCTGGGAGGTGAGAGGGCCGAGGGCTTGAAGTGGCTCGTTAGGAGGGATGACTAGGCGGAGGACTCTTGGAGATAGACCGTTCTCCTGAGAGCTTATAAATGAGTCTGAAACGAGGGCTAGAGGTTTCACTCGCTCGGTGTCATACATGGAATGTTTAGACATGGACCGAAGGGGGTCGGTAGAATGGACATCGCACACGTATTGCACCATGCCCCAAGTATCTGCTGACCCCTTGTTGAAAACCTCCATCATTACGGCCAGCCACACGTTTGGTTTCGAGGGTAACTAATCGGGTAGAAAGTTGAGATGGCTTCCGTCGGCCCGATGGTGTGCGACTCTTGTTGTCCAAGTCAGTCCAAGCTGATTCGATATCGGTATTACTGTGCTTCTTCCTGTTCTGTAGATTCTGGTATCCTCCCTAACCCTTGGCCCGTCTCCGTTTCTGGTTTTCGCCCATAAACGACGTGGAAGTTCAAGTAGGTGTGATAATCCCGATTTCTAAGGTCTCTCCGAACTGGTATAAGGGCTGCCTGTCGTATAACCTTCCGTTAGATATAGTGCCATGGTGAAGTGCAACAGTATAGAAGACTCTCTTGTGTCCAGATAGACGTCCAGACAGTTGTCGGTAGATCAGAGACAGAACCGTCCCAGGTGATCGTGGTACATACCTGATGCTGTTCCATAGTGAGCCCGGCTACCCTCAACTGGTATGCTCGGAGAATGCCGTCGATGCCACTGTTCAACATCTCCTCCATCCACGTCCCAATAATCTTCTCTTCGGGGTCTTCGGGCCATCCGCAGGTCGGTAATCTGAAAATCTCCTCGCGCACGTCGACGAACCCGGCCTCTTCGTACCATGTCTTTAGCCAGGGGGTGATGGTACAGGGCTTCCCCGCCACCCGACTTATACGATCCAGCTCCGAGAGCCACTAGAGCATCTTGTGTTAATTATCTGCAGGCCTCACCGGTCGGACTTGACTACGATAGGGAGTGGTTGCTTTGGGTCATAAATTTGCCAAGGCTCGCTTGAGTCTTTCTCTCTCGTCCGAAACAGTGGATCCACATGGCGAAAGCCTAGAAAGGGATACGTCTTCTCCGAGTGTTGCTTACAAGTCTGAGTCCGTGATCGGCTGGAGCGGTAGCATCGTCGCAGCGCAGCACAATATCAAATTCCTGGCTCTCTAGCCAGCCGCCCGGATTCAACTTTTGGAAAGCCTGCTGGATAACTTGCGCGCTCATGTTCTGTCAACCTCCAACGTTAGCATCGTCCAGTCGTATCATTGGTTTCTTCTGGGATAGGCTTCCGGTCAGAGACTCATAAAGGACGGGACGAGATCGTGGCGCACCTCCCAACAGCCATTGGTGTCTCGCGTGTGAACGTAATCAAGATCATCGTCGAGCCACTCTTGTGACGAGTCGTCTATGATGAATTGGACATTCGGAGGTCCCACGTCAGGTTGGATGTTCGACAGGTCCGTCCCTATGATCAGCTCAGTCTGGGGGAACTCCTCGGCAAAGTCAAAGCACCAGTCGCCGGTTCCAGTGCCGACGTCGAGCACGCGCCGCGGGAAGTGGTCTCTCGTCCAAGGCGCCAGGTGGGAGCGGTTTCCCATCGCCCGCCTGAGGATGTCGTGAGTCAGGCGCAGTCGTTCTATCTCTTCGGCGTCGTTCGGGAGTAGGTACCCTAGGATGTGATCGTTGGTTTCGTGTCCTTCTCGCAGAGGCTCGGCGAGCGCGTGCGTGGACTTACATCCGTCCTTGTATGCGTGGTATGTTCTGCCATTTTCCACCCGGTAGGTGAGGACACTTTCTGTGATTGAGTATGTGTCGCTGGCAATCGGAAGGTGAGTACCAAAGCCTCTGGTGGGAAATAAAGGGGCTTGTTTACTCACGGTATCTCTGTGTACTTCAACAAAGTCCGAGGAGTCAGCGTTTCGGAAGAGTGTCGGAAGGAGATACTCTACCGGATACATCACGTACATTTCTGGTACTGCTTGGAAGAGCTTCCTGAAAAGTCAGGTCGAGGTTCTCTACTGCTTGTTGGTCGACATTGAAGAGATCGAGACTTCGCCTGTTTGGGTTGTTCGCCGCCATGTTGGAAGCTAGGTGTGCCTGGTTGTGGTTTAGAGCCGCGTATCTGCAGGAAATCGTCTGGAGCCGAGATACATCACACTAGAACGTACGGAAGAGAAGGAGGGGATGAGAGAGCCTACGATGCCTGCTGCATGACCGGGCAATCTCGAACAGTGGTGATCACCGAAGAACGTCCGTTAGTCTCGATTGGGATGGCCCAGAACTATCAGTAGACCCGAAGCGTTGGGTTGAGCGGAGCCCGACGTGGAGCTACACGGGTAAGGGTTCCCAGCAGACTGGCAAGGTACGTTTCCAAAGGTTCGGGACAGAATCCTAAAGCCGTGGTGGGCATGTGTCCCCGCCGCTGTAGGGTAACGGAGGCGAGACGGTTGCTCCCACAACTTCTCTCAGTGACATTTTGCAGAGGTCCTCGCGAAGATCGGCATCACCGTCGCATGGGGAGGGCCGTCCTCCACCAGTAGGAACACGTCTCATCACCGTCGTGGGTGCTTTGCAGGGGAAAAGCTTCCCAGGCGCGCAGACATAGGCGCGGTTGTCCCGTTGCTCCAAGCGTTGAAGGCGCGCACACTGACCTCGGGCGCTGGAGCAACTTGGTGGAGCGAGTGGAACGACAGATGAGTACCCAGAACAGGGTGCGCGGTTTCACCTCGTCGCCAGTCACTGAAAATAAGTACGTGTTTCAAATTCAACATGACGTTCCTGAGCGGCAGAAGATGAACAAACGGGGGCAAACAGCAAGTGGACCGCGAATAACAGCTGACTGGGTGTCAAAAAGTGGTCCTCAGAACAGTCAATGCGCCCCCTCATTACTTTCGAACTTGCCTTGATTGTGTACGTGCGTGGCCGCGCCTTTGGGCGGAAAGATGTTTCGTTGCCGTGAAAGTAGGAGTCGATTAACAAACTTTCTGTGGTAGGTATCGCCGGGTTGATATTGCTATACTTGGATACGCATGCCGTGGTACCCACACATCCAGGCATGCTGTTGGCCACTCTCCCGCCCCAACAGCCTGACGGTTACCAGTTGGTCGGGACACGATATCCGACACTGTGGTTTAAGTTTTCAAATGAATGTCGCATTGATCTCGGATCTGCACAGCTGGAGTGGGTCCAGGAATTGTGAAAGTGGAGAGCAAATCCGGTCGGGCGCGAAATGCAGGTGAGAAGCTGCCCTAAGATCATAAAAATACCCGGGCTCCCAATTGCCGGTCTCATAGCAAATGCCACATGCCTTTGACTCGTTGATCAGCCGTAGTGATTGCACCTCTTATTTTCTCCCTCTCCACGTTGATGTGCAGAGGTTTGAGCGGTGGCAATGGTGAGGTTTCCGTATATAGGTGCTGCAAATGTACTGTCGCAACGCAATTTCACCCGGAACGAAGTTTATTCATTGTTGATGGAGCAAACTATATATATAACTGGGGCGCACAAGGGAGCGTCGGGATGCAGGGTTTGCGGAGGCTTGATGAGAGTGCAAGTCACGCTGCCCCTTGCCCGACACGAGAACCCCCCTGACGGTAATTCCTCCGATGCCCAAATGTTTGCCACAACAGCGTCGCATAAATTCAAAATCTCCCAAAGCTTAGAAAACATGCACCCATTGCTGCACAATACACAACACGTCCACTTATACTGCCTTGGGAACGGCAGTTGCCCACGGATATGTCGTAGTCAGGGGCGAGCCATATGACCCGAGGTTGTTATAATCCTGCGTTATGTTCTTACCGAGCAGGATCTTCTGCGCATACTGAAGGACAGAAGAATACCCAGACATGTCACAGTGGCCACCGCTCCGCACGCTCATCGCAATTTTGTCCCCTGCTCCGAGCCAGTCATAGATCACCTTCGCAGCAGGATACACCACCACTGCTGTCCCTTTGGAGTTTGTGAACTGGTCGCCTGTCCCCTGGTCAATCACCAAAGCTCTGGGCGCGATCGCGGCGGCGATGGTATGCGCCTCGTACGGCAGCCACTCGCCATGGTTAACAAACGTTCCCAGGGCATTGTTGCTCCACCACGGCGCACCCTGTTTGCTGTTCTCCAGCGTCTCGTCCTGCCCGCTCATGCCGTGGTAGCGGTACGGACCGAGTCCCTGCACCCCGGACGACATCGGCATCGTCAGCGTGATGCGCTTGTCAAGTAGACCGGCGGCTAGGGCCCCCTTGCCGAGTCTGGAGCAGCCGGTCACGCCAACGCGTGTCGGATCGATCTCCGGGACAGTGAGGTTTAGACCGTCGAGCGTGCGGTGGAATCCCCAGGCCCACGCGGTCAGGACACCTGGGGGAAACAAGGTTGGAGCGTTAGCCGGCGAGACCACTCAGCAGTCGGGCAAAGGCATGCTCACCAATGTCCCTTCCATTATAAATGCTCCAGAATGCACCGGTTTTGCTGTTGCTATCTGCCGCCACACTTGTGTAGTCAAACCCCACGACGGCGATGCCAGCCTGCAAGTAAGGCTGGTCCTGCATTCCGCCAATGTTAATGACCACTGGGGCCGGAGCGGACTTGCTGGCCCCTGTTGGCAATTTTACCGTCGCCGAAAACTTTCCTGTCTTGCCACTCGCTGTCACAGAAATGCTGACGGTGTTTCCAGAGCGAGTGGCCGTCACAGTTTCCTGAGAATGATCTGGGTAGTACCCGTATTGGTATTCCTGCAGCATATTGACTATCTCAGGTTGCCGACACTGATACCATTCCTCCGGCGTCTGGATTCTGTTCTTTCCCTTGCCGGTCATGACATCCTGTGCAAACTCAGAGGCGGACTGGCTGCCGGCGTTATCGGTAGTTGTGAATGCAAGTGGTAGGAATGGGTCGGGCAAAGTCGATTGCTGCGGAAGCTGGGACCACTTTGGAAATGGTGACGGGATCGTGGCGCACGACACCGCTCGTGGAAGCTCCTCCGTCGCTGAACCTCGCGGTCCAGTTCCATGTCCAGGTCGAGCGGTGCCTACATGGGCCCCTAGGGTGACGCAGACCAGAATATCCAACAAGAAGCCCATCACGGTGGTCGGTTTCGGAGTATTGACCTAGAAGTTAGAACTTTGCGCAAAGTAGAGATTTGCCTTTCAGGAGATGCCTTCCAGCCTTTCCGAAGTCATGTCACAAGATATATAATGGCAGACAACAATTCTCTGGTATCAGCAATTGTCGGGTTCCGCTCAACCGACGATGCTGCAATGCCATTGCTATGCTTAGCCGGTCAGATGAGGCCCAATATATTTTTTTTTCTCGAGGTTGTATTTGATATTGGGTGTGAGCTTGGAATCTGGTTGACGGGGCAGGCCTGGATCGCGGCCAGATGAATCTGTTATTGTCCGCCGTTGGGCTGGGGTTAATGCCACCGCGCGCGTAAATGTCTCGGTACTGGCCCTGCGCTGCACAGGACCCCACCATCGCATGTTCTTGCGAGTATCTCGTTGTTGATCCTGCGTTGGATTCTGCGAAGCACGTGGGGGAGTGAGCTCGAAATACACACATAGAAGTCCCTTTTAGCCGAGACATACTCCCGGGTGCTGATCGCCGCCGGGGGTTTACGCTGTCATCATTTCCCCCCGAAGTCCAGCTGCCGATCATGCAATCGAGGTTACTCAAAAGTTGGGCAATTTTGTGTTTGTGTGTAGCCATGATACCGAACTGCCGTATTGTTTGCTGACGTGCCCAAATGTGTGAAGGCAAACCTGGTGTTCCTGCATCTTGAAGTCCTCCAACCCTCATACGTTGCTCCAACTCGATTGTTGATGTGCATGTTCATGAAGAGGTGACACATCAGCTGTGGCAACGGCGGCCCTCTGTCAAGTTGCCTTTCAAGGCACCGTGTTTGGTTGTCCTCTCCTCGCTCTGCTCCGAGGCATATTTTCGGTTATTTAAGTCCGATGACTTCAGAATTCGTTCAGACATGCAGACAAGCAGTGGCTGGGTGCTGTCAATCGTCCAGACGTCGTACGCTTGAGGCATCGGCTGGTCGACGATCCCAAAGTATTCTTCCTGATTCCACTCAACCGAACTTCCTCGAGCCACCCTTGTGCTTTTCATCCTTTTTGGCCTTTTTCCCTTTTCCAATCAGTTCCAGGTGTCCAGCGCGCTCACCCAGCAACGCTTCGGTTTTGGAGACCATGCCTGAAGTGTACTTCTTCTGCAGCTTGTCGGCTTTGGTTGACTTCGGCTTCTTGACTTTCTGGCCCTTGGCAGGCTTCGCTTTTGTAGCAGCGGGCGCTGCCTTCCTCTTGATCTCGCCTTGGGCCATGACGACTGTTGCCTGGGGTAGAGCACTGACAGTACTGTGAGCTAGATGTATGTTGTTGGGTAGGAAGGATTGAGTTGTTTCGAAATGCGAACAAGGATAGCGAAAATAATGATGTTTGATAAGATAAGGCCCAGCTGAGTCAGCAGCCTGCAGATAAAGTCATGTTTGACTATGTAGCATGTCTACTGCCAGATTTATTAATGTCGCCTGCCAGTCATGCATGGATGTCACAAGATCAGACGGTACATAAGGACGTTATGTTTGAGAGTTGTTGGATGAGTGCTGTTACAAACATGGTTTTGGTTGCTGCATGCCACGGAGTTCAGTGGCCCGCAAACTGATTCATTTGCGCTGCTGTCCACGGTGATGATCTCATTGAGGTACCGTAACGGCAGGTGATGGAACAAACAGACGGCTGGAACTACATCCAAGCTAATGTGATGGACTTTTCAAATGCTAGTGATGCACGCTTGCTGGCTAGCATCTTTTGACTTGGTGCGTCTTACCAGCTTATGACATTAGCAAACCCGAATTGTGCAGGCGAGGACCATCTCCGATGCGTCCTACTCCCGACCTGGAAGCGACTTCGTGATGTAGGACTCCTTGTGACATAAACATAATCTGCAAAGAACCAACGAGTTTTTGCATTGACGGAAGTCGGGCAACTTTGCGATCCGTCTCTTGGCGGACATGCCGCCGATTATGTTGACAAAATATAGCAGATCCTACTGGTCATTCCGCCAAATATTCGAACGTGACGCTCTCATTCTCGGCTCTCGTGACAATTTGCAGCTGAGATTCTGCGGCACGCAATGGGGGAAATGTCTTTGCTCACCGTCGGAAGATCCGGGCTTACAGGCGACTTTAACACTCCAGGCTCACCTCTCCTAGATGTTGAACCGGAAGACGATACTTATTTTTAACACGGGACTTCGGGGTATTGGGACTCAATAGTTATCTAGGCAAGGGGCCGTCGTGAAGAAAGTCCCTGGGCCTGCTAGGCTGAGCGACCGACCCTTGAAGGTGCTCATCCCAAGGTGTTGCGTTACAGTAAGCTGGATCTCTGGTGTGCCTGTGATCTGTCAGTCTTTACGGAGTACTCCACAGTAGATATGCGGTCTGCAGGTCCGCCGCCTCAAAGGGGTCCTCTTCGTATGTTCGTATCTGAAGTGGGGATTTGCTGCGTTTTCAAGGCGGCCTCTCGAAAATCCAGGGGACAACGGGCAAAGTTCCAAATGCCATAGGCCAAACACGGCAATTTTCTAGAATATTTCCATGAGGAAACCGGCGTCAGGCCCTCTCCAAAAGTGGGCATGATGAGCAGGAGTCGAGTTCGTGACTGCTGGCCGACTGGCTGCACTGGGGCGGATGGCATCGGCGCCGTATTACTGTGTAGTCGCCAAGAGCCTGTCGAGCTCGGTGGCGATCCAATGGGCTCGCGAGGAGTTGGGAGCGCCGCGCCGCTCCCGCCGGCTCAGCCACGGTTGGGAACCTGATCACCAACCTTGTCCCATAACGCCTCCACGGGCGCCCAATCACTTGCTTGCCCACTCCAGTTCGCGTCGTCGCTTCCTCGACACGTTTTTGTTCGAGTTCGGGTTCTGTCTACTAGTGATTCAAGACTGCAGAAGGGATCGTAGCACGCGGAGAGGAGATGTGCGAATGGCTGCCCCGATCTGGCATAGCTGATGTCCTGTAGGCTGCTAGTGTACGGTAGCCCATAGGTAGGTTTCCAGCTTGCGTGTACCTGCAGACATGACATGAGGCGATGTGCGCTTATTGTTAGACTCAGATACGAAGAGGATGCTGTGTGCTGGATATCAGCGTGCCCGCCAGCCTGGACGTGCTTGGCACACCCGTAGTCAGCTATTCTAAGCTTACACGGTCTCGGTGGTATGAGACATGGCTGTCGGCCTGGGCATTGCGCGAGAATTGGGAAGCTGTCGAGGCCTGAGGTATACAGGGGTAGCCGAGCGAGAGCCATAAATCAAGCTCAAGACGGCGAGGTCAGAGATAAACCATGTCCGAGTCCCCAACCACCAGCCGCAGTTGGCTCGAGAATGTGACAGGGACCGTCCTCGAGGTTGTTTATTGTTCACCATCGTCGCAGGCCTCTCGGCGTTTCAACCAGAAAGGACTGCGACAAGGAACCGGAATTGTGGGATCGATCAACCTTGGCCCAGCAGAGAAACACTTCGACAGGACCAGCACTGCCACCAGTCACCGTCAATCGTCCCATCCTTGGATCGGATCAACTCCGGCCTGACTAGACTCTAATACCGAGTACACTACTTCAGAGAAAATCTCGATTGTGGTTGTGGACCGCCAAAAGAATTTCCTGTCCAGGTGTGGACTTCTTTTCTTTTCTCAGGTACACGACGAGATCTTGACGTCGTCACAGCCTGAGAAGGAGAGGGGGGATAAAAGGTTAAAGTTCCTATCTCTACCTAGTGCACAAGGAATTGGGCCAGCGCCACTTGAGTGCTGCTGACCGGCCAGCCGTCCAGGGCTGCAAGGCCTGCCCAATTGACAAGCAGCTCGATCCCTGCTCGCCCAGCTGCTCCCCCTCCTGGGCCCAGTTGCGGTGGTGCTGAAAGACGTTCAGATTCTCTGATTCTGGCCCCTCGGGCCCAAGCTTCCAGCTCCCTCAACCGAACCCAACGCACCCCAGCCCTAGACCCCTGTCGTGCACCTGCACAGGTGCCTCTGGCTGTGGGTCAGTGACGCATTGCCGCTCCAGTTGGGCCTGCCCTCCCCTGCCTGGGTACCTACCTACAATCCTACAAACCTAGGACTCGCGCTCGACTCGGAATCGCTTCCTTGTCCCGCCCATAACCACGTCTCTTCCTCCTCGTCCACCCCCAGGAACACCTCTTCTCTCCTGCACCATACCACAGTCGCTTGCCCATCGTGCAGAAGACGGTGTTTGTGAACAGATGGATTCTGGTTTGAAGAGGAAGGACACCACCAAGGGTCCGCCCCTTCGGATCCTGTCGCTAGGTAAGCACCAGGCACCATACAACCACACCCGATTTTCGATGGAGGGGACTCCGCTCCCACGTTCACTTCCTCCCAACCCGCGACGGCCTCACTCGTTACATCTGCTTGGACTTGCGCGCGCTAACAACTTGACACGAAGATGGCGGCGGTGTCCGAGGCTACAGCATGTTTATCATCATTCAGGAGATCATGCACCGAACCTTCGTCGAGATCGAGGGGCGCGCGCCAAGACGTCACGAGATCCCTAAGCCCGCCGACCACTTCGACCTCATCGTTGGCACCGGAACCGGCGGCTTGATCGCCCTCATGCTGGGGAGGCTTCGCCTCGATCTTGAGACTTGCAAACAGCTTTATGTTCGACTCACGCGCATGGTCTTCGAGACCGACAAGACCATACTCGGCATCCCCACCCACGCTACCCTGTTCAAGGCCTCGAGGCTCGAGGACGCTATCAAGGACGCAGTATCGGAGCACACCACATCCGAGTCGGAAGGTGACGACGGTACCTCGGTCCACAGCCCTCTGAGCTCACACTCTCGGTCGAGCGCGCATTACCCACGGAGACACGCCAGCAATGCAAGCGTGGTCAGCTTCAGCAACAAGAGCCCCCAGGCCCAGATGGCTCGGCCCTACTACTCCGGCAGAGGCGGCGGTGACCCCAACGCGCGACTCTACGACGAGAGGGAGTACCGAACCAAGACGTACGTTTCTTGCGGGTCCCTTCTTACCTTGAAGACTTCGTGGCTGACATTGATCTAGTGCGGTGACAGCTGTTTATAAAGGCGCCTCCAGCAAAAACACCGATGTCGTCTTGCTGAGGTCATATGACTCAAGAAGAGAGCCTGCCCCGGAGTTTGACTGCAAGATTTGGCAGGCGGGAAGAGCAACTTGCTCTATCGGGCTCGCATTCAAACCCATCCAGATTGGCCAGACCGTATTCCACGATGATGGCGACGGTCGATTCAACCCCTCCCCAGAAGCCCTCGACGAAGCTGTTGTGAATGAGTGGCCTGGGCGGGAAGTCGGCGTTTTCCTCAGCATAGGAACGGGAAAGAGACCAAAGGGCAGCGACACGAATAAGGCCGAGTGGTATGAAGGTTTCATTGGTGGCTTCGCAGAGGCCAAGCGGAGACTGATCGCCAAAATCGAAGGCTGTGAGAAGACTCACGAGATGATGAAGAAGCAACATTTATCGGACAGAGGAGTCAACCCCGAGGTTTACTATCGCCTGAACGTCGAGGTGGGCGTTGGCGAGTTTGGTATGAACGAATGGAATCGGTTGTCGGATATCAGCACGTCAACGAGGATGTATCTCGGGAGGAAGACGGAGCAGAGGATGGTGCAGGACGCATCCGCGAAATTGGCCAAGATCCACCGTGCGAAGCAGCGACTGGAGCGGCTGAGCGCAGAGCCTGACTTGCAGTACAAGTTGCCCGAGTTTGACATCTCAGCGCCACTTGCTGTCGAGCTCCCCGCCGAGATACCGGAAAGTTGGCCATCGCCTCTCACACCATCGAGTCGTCGCTCGTTCGACCGACAATCCTATGACTCCGGGACTGACAACCTGTCGCTCCCAAACGCGCACGTGTCTCCGAGAAGCTCTTACGAGCGCGTCTTACCAACCATACCGCAAAGCCAACCTCTGCCCCCATCCGCGCACGGCTCGCCTCAGCCGACAGGACGTCGCCAGGAGTCCCCACCATCCAGGGGTAACAGGCCGCCCTCAGCACCGCCGGCCTCAGCCCCTCCAAGTGAGCCACACGAGGATGGCGACAAGCTTGTGGTAAATGCGCCAACACCCGCCCAGTGGAGGAACGCGTCTGGGTCAGACAAGATCGCCATCGTATCGTCGGATGATCGCCCAAACCTCCAGGGATATGCTCCACAGCCGCCGAGAGTAGCACCTCCGCCACTGCCGCCAAAAACACCTCTGCCAGAAAACCAGACCCCAAGAGCACCACGGCGAGTAGGTACGGCTCCAGTGGGCCCGGCGCCACCATATCCTCTGGATGATGATCCGCCACCACCTGTCGGCAGGAAGCCAGTCTATCAGGGCCGTTGAACGTATTTTCATGGTTGTAATTTGGCGGTGGACAAAAAGTCTCGGGGTCGAGATTTGCTCCGGCTGTTGGCCAGGATATATGGATGATGGCGTTCCAGGGTAGGGTGTCTGGCTCTTTCTACATTACTAAGGATACCAATTTCAGCAAACATGCTTTTTGACGCTTGATGAATTAACATCAGTTATTATTTTGGGCTATGACCACATGTACAATTTGCGTGGTTATGAACGAAGCCCACCGAATACATCAATATGATTGTCGCATAATTTTTATGAAATGCAATTTGACCAGCCGAGTCCTGTGCCTCGCTGGATTCAGAAAATTTGTACTACAGAGACCGCGTGTGCATTCAAATGGTTATATCATCCATAAAATTTAGTCGGTCCGGTGTTATCCAGGCAGAAATACTTGGTCGGCCAGCTGCCTTGCGGGATATGGCAAGTTTCGTCCTGTCCAGTACCGTACTTCAGAAGTTCGCAGTGAACATTATGCAAGGGCTGCTGGTGTAGGGCCAGGTTTCCAGGACGTAAGCAAGGCTCCCCACTGTGATCAATTTTCTGCTCTTACAAATCGGAGGTAGGTAAGCAGTGGTGGTCCGGAAGTCCTGCTCACACAGATCGATCTGACCCGACAGTCTGGTGCAGGGTGGATCTAAGCCCTTGTAACTGCCGCAGTGCCGATCACCTGCGACGTCACCCGTCACTGATTCTGACATTTTTGACTCTTCGCTCCCGTCACATCTTCCCAAGAGGGGGAGAGAATTTTCGCTGGGGAGAGCAACACTGAGAGCCTTGGAGACTCGCGGGGACCTCAGTGGGGGCCGGCTGCATTTCTCGCTCCCTGTCCAATAAACAGTGCCACCTAGCATGCAGCATCTGCAACAGGGCTACCGAAGGACTCAATGTACGTCCCTCCCTCCTTGTCCCGCGCTCCATATTGCGCCGTTGCGCCGCGCGAGACGTCGAGCCAGTCTGGCCAGTCTGCCTGCCCGCTGGCCTGCCCGCTGGCCTGCCTGCCCTTACGCCTGCGCGAGGATCCTAGACTTTTGTGGTTTTATTTCTTTTGTAACCCCTTCTCCGCGCCTGGCCCTAAACCACTATCAGCTCCATCTCAGCTGGCACCGGTGGCTGAAAACCGCGTCCGCCTACGTCCAAGGCCCGCAGGGCTTGGCGGGACAGGACCCTCGATGACTCCGCGTGTTCGAGCCCCCCTCCCCCCCTTCCTCGTGCCGATTTTGGAGGGAGGACGCATGCTGTGTCATGGCAGATCAACCAGATTGAGGCTAGCCCCTGGTGCGACGCTGGCGCTGGAGGGCACAGTACTGCAACATTTGATCACGAGAGTGGCATGGATGCTAGCCCGAAGCCACCCGTCGTCTCGTGTTCTTTATTCTTTTTTTCCGTGTCTGTTTCTCCCCGCTGGGGAAGTGGCCCGAGACCATGCGCATGGTGACTATCGTTGTTCAACATCACGATAGAGTCACCCAACACACCCATATCGACTGGAGTGTCTGAGATATGACTAGTCTGACGGGGAATGCCTGCAGCAGAACGAATCTGACCATGGATGTGGGCGCCACAGCTCGTAGAGCTGCCCTCTCAGGGGTCACCATCGGCGCGCCAAGTCGGTAGCCTTGCTGATGGCATTCCAGCGGAGCGGTGGGAAGGGCGTGGCGCTGAACGTTTATTTGACTCCACAACCGGATCATATGCTTGTCTTACCGGGGGCATGCCTATATTCGGCTGCGTGGGACGTTCCGCCTCAGGATTTCCAAGCAGCCACTTTTCTCGTTTAAAGTTGTCACTACTAGGGCGGAGCGGGACGCCCACGCCTTCGATCCTGGCACGGCTTCTGCAAGGCGCCATGGTCTGCCATACGGAAAGGATTTCCTTCTGGGAGATGTAATGAGTTGATCTGCAGCTGCCGCGTGGCATCTGTCTGCATTAGAAAGGAGGGAAGGGGGGCAAGCCAGGTGGTGATGGGATGAACCGGGGTGACTATGACAGTTCGGGTTGTTGTGCCCGGGTCCCGATGCCGCAGCCCTGGACGTTGTAGAAGGGGGCGTCATTCGCTGGAGAAGCGAAACATCATCTCCTCGCAGAAGCAAGCTGCGACATACCAAGGTAGCTGGTCTGGAAGGGCCAGTCATCGACGTCGTAGAGAAGGGGGATTGCTGCTGCTGCTTACGGCCTGGATTTGGTGGACGCGGTGGCCCGGCCTATCACAGAACATTAAAGATGCGCCTCAGCTGAGGCTCTACTTTACTCGAGGTACCCATGAGCTAATTATGGATGCCATTCTAGAATAAAGATCCTCGTGGTTCTCGGGATTCAGCGTTCTGATGTCAGAAGTGTATCACATCTCTTTCCTCATTCTCGGGACGTGAAGCACTGCGCTTCGACCGTTAATATACTTCTCTCCGATAGCCTTTCAGGGCTACAATAGACCTTGCTCGACTTCAATCTGACTGGAAATTCACACAGACGAACAGAACCCGGAGAGGGAAACCCAATCAGGCTATATGTTCCTCACAGAAACCCGACCTCAACCCGACCTCGACCAACCCCTGCCGATCAATATACTTCTTGCAGCATACCGCACTCATAAGAGGCTGTGACCGAAAAGGCGGCTCCACAAGCTTTACCTTCAGCTATAGAATTTCGAACTGCCGCATGGGCAGTCTCGTACTGCATACTGCATGATGTCCGATTCTACATCGCGCTCTCAGCGCTCTGAGAGGACACCAACTTCGTGTGGGGAATGCAGGAGACGGAAACAAAGAGTACGTCGGTAACCTTCCAGGCTTGCGGGATCGGTGGTGGTGAAAGACACCAGTTTCCTGAGTTGTTGTTCTGCCGCCAACCTTAGAAGACCTAGTCGGTGACTAACACGCAACAGTGCAACCAAGCACAGCCCTGTGGCAACTGTGCTCGAAGATATCCACCACCTGTCTGCGAATACAAAACACATAATCACAGGTATGCTTCGCCTGTGCTGCTACAAGAAACATACATTATCTGACAGATCAACAGGCACAGTGATGGAACACGGCCGTCAGGCCAGACCTTGGTATCGAGTCCTACTCTGATGCCACTTCCATTCTCAGGAGATGAGCATGTTACTCTTGATGGCGTTGACCAGCCTCTCTTACCACCGAGAACAGTCTTCTCGCTCCATCACGCGCCCTGGTCTCCTGTCATCCAGAGCCCGGCGTACTGGTCGAGCGCGGACTTTGACACACAATACCAGCCTTCAATCCCGGTAGGCTCGACTAGTCAAAGGCAGGGCCTCTGGGTACCAGTGTCTCCAGAAGCCGTGACTCCCTTGGCAGCCACTGTATGTAGCTTCGACTGTGACGTCCACACTGAAGCCCATCATGATGCTCTCGTGCTGTTGAACAGGAGGAATCAGTTGCCAGCCCAGTTCATGCACGGGTGGCAGTCTAACAGAACAGATGAGATAGTGTCCTGGTTCGTCCAGCAAGAGCATGTCTCCTCCTCGCCGTCGCTCGTCTGTGCAGATGGTCAGATGCATCAACCCACACTACCAACGAGGCAGGACGGGGAGATGCTGCGTGTCTGTAAGTGATCCTCAATAGCCCCACCGATTTCACAAGGCAAAGCGCTCAGAATTAATAATCTTGGCTACGAAAAAAGTTGTCAACCTCATCTCTCGCTTCAAAGCATCCCTTGACGGCGAGCCCGACCAGTCTTCGAACCTATATACAAAGCATTATGTTCCTTTCTGCCTGAACAATCCGATGCTTGCCCAGATAGCCATTTGTACAGCCGCCTGCTTTCTCAACGACACCTGCCCGAGCGTGGTCGATGACACCACCGCGATGACGCGGAAGGGCGACGCCATCTGCATGCTCGAGACTCACCTTCGCACCATGGGTTCCACTACAGACGAGGCCATCGCCGGAGTGATGCAGCTGATACTAAATGAGTGGTACTGGGGCGGTAGGAAGGAGCTTGAGGCCCACCTGGGCGGGCTGCGCGAGATGGTTAGGTCCAGGGGCGGCCTTGCGAACTTGGGCCTCGGCGGTTTGCTGGCTAAGTTGATAATAATGTATTCTGCCTCGATCGAGTCGTCTTAACTGTTGATCATACTGATTCCTTACTCCTCAGGACCGACTTGACCATCGCGCTGTCTCTGGAGGTCGAGCCACATCTGCAAGGAGATCTGCCCTTTGAGCCTCCCGAGGCCACACACGTTCCGTTCCGTGTCTTCCTCAACACACCTCTCGTCTCACCTCTTGTTGCCTTCAAAACGTGCGCGTAAGCACAAGACATCTCCTTTTACGGTCCTCTGTCGGTTATGTCTTGGAACGTTTTCAGAATACATCGCCTTATGCTCCGTTTATAGGTGATTAACAACGTGTTAGGGAGCCACTTAAGCTGCACGACGCCACCGCCCAGATCCTAGACGACATGAGGTTCCTCATCGGGCTCGTCTTGTCCCTCCCGGCAAACTGCTCTCAGAAGGACCTGCAAAAGTTACAGACCACCTCAACGTGGATATATGACCGCATCTCGGACCTTCCAGAAGAAGCCGCGGCAGTACCGCAGCACAGAGGATCCGAGGGACTTGTATCGGGCCCAAAGGCCACATCGGTGTTTGGATTAAACCAGTCAGCCCGTCGGGCGTCGTCAGCAGCGAGCCCGCGTGTACTTCCAGAACAGCGCCATAGCCCCGGCCTACCATATAACCAAGAGCAGCGGCCTCTTCCACATCAGAGTGTCCTCTTCCCCGTCAGCGTGCCAGCAGACCACGCCGCCCGCCGGCTGCAGCCAGTGTCACCTGAACTGGGAGACGCGGCGGCAGCCCCACCCACGGCCCCGGACGTGATATACCAGGCCGTCCGCCAGGCGGCGCTGATCTACGCGCGCGCCATCATGCTGCGGAGGCCGCTGCGGGACCAGAGGGTCTGCAGCCCGGAGGACTTCCTCCGGCTGTGGACGACGGTGTGGCGGGTCCCGCTTCGGGCGTGGAAGGCTCTGCTCGGGGTCTTCGTGTGGGTCGTGCTTTGCGTTACGCCCGCGTCGAGGGGCACGCCGCACGAGCGGTTCGTCAAGAACTGCCTGGAGGTCGGGCTGGTGCAGATGGGCCTGGAGAGCTGGGAGGTGGCGGAGAAGGGGGTGGCCGGGGCGTTGCGGCTGATGAGGTGGCTGGCCTGCCGCCACGGGCGGGTGGAAGGGGATGGTGATGGGGCTGTTGAGCAGGACGGTTAATAATGTCGATGTGTGAATTTCAAGATAAGATGTGGATGCTTGGAGGAATAGATGGGTGTGGCAGTGTACAGATATGTTAGGGATGTTAATGTACAGTACTGTTTATCATACTATTAATCATAGTCAGTAGCCATGTTGCTCAACACTTGTATTCATGCATATATTAACATTGGACATGGTAGCAGACCTCGGGACTCGAGATTTTCTCAGCAAAGACGTCTTAATATTGGCGACGGATAATTCATCACTAGATTTTATAAGGAAATATCAGCATCGTTCCAGTCATCGTACTACTTCAGAGCCTGACACAGTTCAACACATGTCAGATTTCGAGATGCTGTTTTTACTTGAAACGGTATGTAGAGACGGCATCGGACACAATCTGAATACCCAGTTCAAAAAAAATTAAAAAACAAGATGCTTGGGCATTACCCCAGTCTGGGCTTCAAGTTTGAATATGCCAATGGTATAGTACTCTAGGTATATGCAAAGTTACCTAGCTTGCTGAGCATTTAGAGGGATCGGAAAAGGCGATGCCGGGGTATTGTAGTCTCCGAAGTTACGACAAGGCAAATCAGGTGGAAGCATATGATAGGAATCCGGTACATTTCTAGACACTCTATCAAGGCCAACGGGGATCTGCTTTATGTCACCGTGATAACGACCCCTGGGGGGGGGGCCCACACGCTTCCCATGGTCGGGGGTTATGTACAGATCGGAATTAACCTCGACGTCATCGAGATGTGACATAGTTCAAACGGCCTACCCACCCTCCCGACCGCGAACTCGAAAAAGCATGGACTAGCACACGAGCCTCATCTTCGTCCAAACTCGAGGTTCTGCAGCCATCCATGGCCTGGCCCAATCTTCAACTACCTACCTACTCAACCTGTCCGGTGCCGAGGATGGCGTGCAGATCGCTGACTCGGAATGCCCCAGCCGAATCACATGTACACTCTGAGGCTTACACCGTAATTGAGTGGCGCCTTTTCCCATAGTTTCTGACTCTCTCCCCGTGCACCGGCACCAACCTTAAGAATGGAAAACATTGAGCGCCAGCCGCCATGGCTTGGCCACAACGGCGAGACAAGGGGAAAGGACTGGGCGAAGGAGGAAGCGGCGGAGGCGGCGCCGGTCTAGGAGGCATTAGTGCGCCTGCGCCGGCACCTGGGGCTACCGCTTGTCGGATCTCTGGCCGTTATGTGATGCATTCGACAAATGCCGCGGTCGCTACTCAATGCGTACCTACTATCTATCTATTGTATCTCCCCCTCATTTTATGGCGCCCAGCTTGTTCATCACTGGCCAGCGGTCTGGTGCCTCTTCGGTCTGGCGCAGTGAGACTCGTGTGTGCGGCCTCTTATCTTGCCTGTTGTCCTGCTCGTCAGCCGGGAACTCCATGATTGCCCTGCATGGGGCGCTGCTCGTCACTGACAAGGACCAATTTGGTCATCAGGAATTCTGTCCTCGCAGTTCTTTCTTACATTTGCCCCACGTTTTGCAGACTAATTATAATTCAACTACTTGCTGTCGTAAGATTCGTGTATACGGAGCAAAATCCTCGTCGTCAGAACACTCACAACCTCTTTCCTTCGTGCCTTAACCCCACATCCCTGGCATTCAAGAATTACAAGCTGGATAAGACAGATATATAGAGACGGCGGAAGACATACTCGGCGGTCGTTAACACAAGATGCCGAGCGGGTCATGTTCCGAAACGGTGACCCCAACCGAGAGTCCACCCACAGAGACCTCGGCGCTCCTCCCAAAGCCCTCCTCCACTGATCCGGCAGACTCTCATGTCGCCGCCGAGACGGTCAATACCGGCCTTCCGCCGTGGAGGTCCTGGCTGGCCGAGATATGGCTGCTGACCAAGGCGTCAATCCCGGTAATCCTGGCGTACACGCTGCAGAACTCGCTACAGACCGTCTCCGTCCTCATCGTCGGCCGCTTGTCCCCAGAGGCGCTGGCCACGGCTGCATTTTCTTACATGTTTGCCATGTCAACGGCTTGGCTCATTGCGCTGGGTGGAACAACGGCTCTGGACACCCTGGCGTCGAGCAGCTTTACTGGGTCGACTGACAAGCACGACCTAGGGGTTCTCCTGCAGAGGGGACTTTTCGTGCTGTCGCTGTTCTACGTCGTCGTGGCGGTGATATGGTCTTTTTCCGAGCATATATTCCGTGCGCTGGGGCAGGAGGAGTACATATGCATTCAAAGTGCCATGTTCCTACGCTTTCTGATCCCAGGGGGGTTGGGATACGTGTGGTTCGAGTCAATGAAGAAATATCTTCAAGCTCAAGGTGAGCCAACCCGCCCACCTCTGAAGCCAGCACGTTTGGGGAGCTGACCTGGTCAGAAATCTATCGCCCTGGCACTTACGTCCTGCTCATCACCTCCCCCCTCAACGCCCTGCTGAACTACCTCTTCATCCACGCCTTCGGCATTGGTCTATACGGCGCGCCCATAGCCACCGGTATATCCTACTGGCTGTCTTTTCTCCTCCTCGTGGCCTACACTGCCTTCATCAAGGGTAGTGAGTGCTGGGGAGGCCTCGCACCGAAGAGGGCACTCAGGCACCTGGGCCCGTTCGCACGTCTCGCGCTCCTAGGCGTCGTTCACGTCGGCACCGAGTGGTGGGCCTTTGAGATCGTCGCCCTCGCCGCCGGGAGGCTGGGGACCATCCCGCTGGCGGCCCAGAGCGTCATCATGACCGCGGATCAGGTCATCAACACTGTGCCGTTCGGGCTCGGCGTCGCCGCTTCGGCGCGCACCGGCAACCTTCTTGGGGCGCAAAGGCCGCGGGAGACCCGGCGCGCCGCCCACTGCGCCGCGGTGCTTAGCACGATCATGGGCGCGCTGATCCTCGCCGTGCTGATGGGCACCAAGGACGTCTTCGGCAGGCTCTTCAACGACGACGACAGGGTGGTTGAGCTGGTATCTAAGGTCATGCCTTTCGTGGCCCTGTTCCAGATCGCAGACGGGCTGAACGGCTCATGTGGCGGAGTCCTCAGGGGGATGGGACGGCAGTGGGTGGGCGCGGTGTAAGCAGCTTTTGGTTTCGACCATTTCCCCTTCAAGAAATCCCCATCTTTACCTAGATGGCCTGTAAGGTAAAGACTTTACAGGCTGCAGGTTCTCAGACAGGCTCTAGCCCCCATGTGGCCCATTCCTCTCCATATTGGCATCGAGCTACTTCTTTGGTAGTTTGGTAACTAACTCTTTGCCTGTAGGGTCAATATCGTCTCTTATTACTGCGGAGCCCTGCCTGGCGGGATATACCTTGCTTTCCATGGTTGGGGGCTCGCAGGTCTTTGGATTGGGCAGTGTGTTGCACTATATCTGGTGGGAATTCTAGAGTGGGTGATTGTTGGCCTGAGCAACTGGGAGAAGGAGGTCAAGAGAGCCAGCGACAGGTTAGAGGCTGGCGGAATGGGTGCTCGAGGAGGTTCAATTGAAGAAGACAGTGCGTTCTGAGTTGGGCGGAAAAACCACCATACACGGAGAATTTTCCTCTATTTTCTGTTTGCAACTTGAATTGTTCGAGACGGGGAAAAAAGACAATTACCACAGCAAATGTATCTAGAAAGGCGAATAGAAGATATACCAGGCCAGCTATCAGCACGGAAGAAGGGCATTCCCTTTCCACGGCTCAAGCCTTATTGGCGATTTACCCCAACGTTCCTGTGGTGGCCTCTCAGAGGCAGTCTTGTGTTCCACGATGTTTCTCCTGTCTCCCATGGACCCACCCTCGCAAGGTATTCGATGGGTCTGGACTTTCTCTGCAACTCTCGAGACCCTGAGACATGCGCACATTGGCAAAGTGCTATGGGACTGACTGTATGTGTACGAAGTGAGCGGTGTTACCAAGAGATCCGACTACTGCACGAAATCGAGATGCTGAGCCAGGTTTGAAAATACAAGATCGGATGTGACAAGTGAAGCAAATGCGTGAGCCGGCCACTTATCACCTTGGCAGCCGAATGGGTGAACCCGATACGGTGCCTGGGTCAAATGGTACTTGGACGGTCAGCGGGGCCGAAGGGGATTCTGGACCGCCTATGGTGGACACCCCTGCCAGCGTGACGCCATTAGCTGCCCTACTGGTTCACAGTCTCTCTGTCTTGTCCGCGCGACGACATTTCGGGGCTGAGGCTGGGACTTCGACTTCTCATTTTCTCCTCCCCAATGGATGCGCCAGCCTCAAGCTGACCACTGCTGCTTTTGTGGTAGAGCCTGCAGTGCAGACCGGACCTTGAGCCCTGGGAGCTTCGTCTCTTCTTCCCAAGCCAGACTAGCCCGCTCACATCCATCACCCCTTACTCACGGTCCAGCTAGTGCGTGGTGACGCACCCTGCCCAGATGGCGACCTCGACGCCTGCAGACTCCCCGGCAGCCATAGTGCCTGCCCAGGTGGGCTTCCTGGCCATCTTCAACCCCAGTCTGGGCAACACGGACGAGACACTTGACGACCAGATTGTCTACTACTCATCCGTCGACACCCAGACTCAGAAACGGAAACGTCATCGAAAGGCACGCCCCACCGAGAATGTGTCCCAGCCCGAGCGAAACGAGAGGCTGAGGCAGATTGGTCTTGCCCAAGGCATGGTGAGCTTCAGCAAGGACTTTTCAGACGACCAGGCCGTGGACTCGATCGAGACGGAGAAGACAAGGGTTGTCCTGCACGAGCTGGAGCCCGGCTGGTGGATTCTGGCTAGCATTGACCTGACGCGTCTGCCACTCCCGCCACCGAGTTCTTCGAAAAAGCAAGCCGGCGCTGCAGTTTCAGCTGACGACAAGTACGAGCACTCGTCGCGAGAGGTCAAGCCTGCCGCCCTTCTTCTCCAGGACATGCTCAAGGCGCACGCCGTCTTCCTCCTTCACCATGACTCGTCTCTGAGCTCGCTGTTCATGAGGATCAAGCGGACCAGATTTACCACCACTTTGGCGCGGTATTGGGACCTTTTCCTCTCTACTTGGGACGTTCTGCTTCATGGAAATCCTGTGCGAAACATCTTTGGCGGTATCAAAATCGCCGCCAGTGGTGAGTTGGGCATAGGCGTCGGCGAGGAAGAGCGCGGGAGCGGCGAGCGAGAGGTCCTTGAAGGTTTTGTCGAGAGAACGGAAGGCTTGGTTGATATCATCGTATCCAAATTCGGCGACGACAAGCCGGTGGAGTCTTCAAAATCATGGGAGAGGCCGACGCAGGGCCAGCAAACCCGCGCGCAGTGGCTGGGCACTGGCAACGAACCTGGCGCCGAGGATGGCGCAGTATTTTTAGGAGTGGGAGCTCTGTCCCGAAAGTCCGTAGGTGACATCACACACTGGGTCGAAGACATATATACCTGGGGCGAGGATGCCTATGGAGTTCTCGACAGCCCAAAAGCCACCCGCCAGCCAAGGAGAGAACCACGGGCGTCGGAAGAACGCTCGAGGAAGGCTGCCCCGGAAGAACGCCCCATGCAGCCACCCCCCAGTCTCATAGGCCCTAAGCGGGCCTCAAAGCCTGCCGCTGCAACACCTCCTCCTCAGCAGCGTGATAGGCCAGCGGGCTCTAAGTCAAGCCAAGAGCCACCGTCTAACTTGGGTGAGGCGGACTCCGGCGGACTTGAGAAATACATGGACTACTTGAAGTTGGGTTATGGAAAGTACTGGAGCCTCGGAGGAGATTCTGAATCCAAGGATGAGAGCAAGGACAGCCCGACCTCCCCGAAAAGCGTCTCCGTCAAGGGCGACGATTCTGTCGGGCACTTTCTCATCGGCCTAACAGGCGAGGTCGAGGAGGGCTGGGTCGACGATCCTGAGGACAGGCGATTTGGAGAGCACGTCTGGGACGAAAACACGAACCCGCGGACTGTGCTGCGGACAATGACCGTGGAACTGGAGACTGATGCTTCAGAAAAGTCTGAAGTACAGATGTCGAAGGTCCTCGGCAGCCATGATACCGAACTCAACTCTTCAAACGCCATGACGGGCTCAGCGTTTGACAGCCAGGACAGAAATAAGACGCATAAGCTCCGTGTAGTGGTATATGTCATCAAGCCGTTCGTCTTCACATTCTTGTTCGAGCTCCGCACAGGCTCGCTGGCCTTCGAGGGTCTCTACCGGTCCTTGCATCACCAGATCGCCCCGCTGCGAAAGTCCCTCGTCAATTCGACGGCTTACAGGCCGGAGAAGCCCGACGCAGGCAACGCGTCTGCGGCGATCTATGATCTCGTGTGGGATCCCAAGGAGAAGACCGTGCATTCTACGATCCCCAACATCCCCGAGGCAGCCGAGCTATACAGTAGCGGAGACCAGCCGCCTTGGTCGCGCGTCGAAGCGCTGAACACTCACATGCAGGTCCTCAACTTGTACAAAGCAACCAGGGCCGGCCTGACCGAGCTGGAGCGGACGTGCAAAACGAGTCGTGGATGGTGGGTTGTCTGGAGCAGGATTCTGGAAAGGACGCCGGAGGCAGGGCGCGGGTCGGATGATTCCGACAGGGCGTCTTCCGGAGACTCGGGCAGCAAGCATGAGGAGACGGGCGAGTCGACGGGCGAGGAGGCGACGCACTCGTCATCCCAGACCTCGACTGTCAAGGCAGCTCCTCCCACGTATGTCAGCAAGGAGATCATCCTCATTCGCAAGGCCAGCGACCACAGCGGGCACGGCAGGAGCGTGAGCTTCACGGGGGCTGGTGGAGGCGTCGGCTGGGCCGATGGGGCGAGCCGGCTGGCGCAGGGGATCGGCGTTGATACCAGGAAGTATATTGAAGGTTTGCTTAGCATGAACCGGTAAACGGGACAACCGATTCTTGAGCAGGCTGATCGGCGTTGCGGGCGGCTGATGACCTACATTTCCAAAAACCTTCTCGACAAGGGAGTCTGGCCGCATACATACCCAAGGATGGCGGTGGGGGTGGAACAGGGCTGTTTCTGTTGACGAGAATACGTATGTGCTCACATTGTTTTAGCAGTATCTGGGCAGTCCTCACATACACGGATAATCTGGAGGACAATACACATCAGACCGGACGGATTCAGCTGGCCAAGCAAACCTAATCTTGCAGTGATGTTCAAGATGACATTATGTCTTACATCTACCTGCACAATGGCAGTGCGTGTTTGGAGGCGCCGACCACCGATCGGACGGAGCTACTGGGCTTACGGCGTGTCGAAGCAATGCGCAACACGTAGACCAGCAATCTCGTTGAACCAATTCAGATCTCTGTGCTGACGTGTCGTCCCGCCCTCGTGCGACGAGAAATGTCGAGACAGCTGACCAGAAGGGGCAAAACAGTAATAGCACGCACAAAGTCTTGTCTGTTAGTCGGCACGGGCCGAGAGAGGATGGGTGCGGGGGAATGAGTGACAGATCACTTGATCGCTCATTCAACTGACGAAGGCGGCGGCGGCTGGGGCCAACAGCCATCCCGGGCCAGCCCCAGCAGCCGAGGGGTGGTCGATCGTGAGGGCTTTGCTGGGGCTTGAGGGGCCCGACGATCCCGCGAGGGGCCCGACGCGCTCGCTATGCCGGTGATGTTCGGTACCGGCTGGGGATAGGGGCGTGGTGGTTCTGCACGTCTCATAGGCGGGACGACAGCACGACGCGCAGCCTGGTCTTTCTGTTGTCTGGTTGTTTAAGATGGCTAGCGGTAGCTGTGGTCGAGGGCCAGGTCAGCAGAGCGGGAGAGTAGCGAATGAGCCTCTCTCTCTGGCCTCGCCACGACGGCCAGTGATGTGTTGTGTCGGCTGTGCTCCACGTCAAGATTCGTAGGATGATGCAACGCTGCAGGCCGAATTGCGACGCACTCGGAGGGTTTATGGGATGCTTGGTCTCGAAATCACGGTGTGGCCACGGCACGTCGGTCTCGGTGCAAAGCTTAGAGGCAACTGTAGAGACAGACTGCACACGTATATATATATATATATATATATGGGTGTGTGTGTCTGTGTGTAGATGAAGGGCTCAATTACGGCCCTCATAATACTGCTGTGGCCTTCAGATCTGGTGCTACTTGCCTCGTGTGGCCCTTCTTTTCCTCGCTATAAAGCGATTGCACATGTTGAATATAGCCATCTGCAGTACGAATGCTCGCCAACCGTCTCAAAGACTCACTGCCTAGGTACTAGCCCCTCCAATCCAGCCTAGGTTTGGGTCGCCTTTCCCCAGATAGTTGCCCCTCCCTGCCGTGTGCCCCTCGATCGGCGGGAGGTGTGTATGCTGCGGGGGCGTCATCATCTGCAACTGCGACTGACACACCCCACAGTAAAGCTACTACTTGCTACGTACCTAGGCAGGAGCCTACAACCGAACCACGACGAATCCGTCATCTGTGACGGTGGTGGCAGCTGAGGGGCAACCACTTCAAGACAAACACAACCACTCCCATACCCTGCCTGACCCATAGCCAAAGTGGCCTGTAAAATCGAGAGAGAGAGAGAGAGACTTGTGGCATCAGCCTGGCCCTTTGACTGGTGTCTTCTTCCGCATAGTGAGTCATGTCCCAGTTGGATCGTCTTATTTCCTTGCGGATTATGATGAATGGTGGTGTCAGGGTCAGCTTGTTTCTGGCTGCCTGCCTGGCCATTACCCAGGTCTACTATGCATGGTAGATGGTCTACAGTAGACTGTGGTCTAGGTGCTTATTCTCTGACCACATAGCATAGGCGTGTGACCTCAATCAATTGAACGGTCAACAACACAAAGCAAAGCAAGCGAGCAAGCAATCAACCTACCCTATCTTTCAACCAGGCAATCAGTATTGGCTCTGCCACACCCACTGCCGACAGGACCAGCCTCCAAGCCCCCGGCCCTCCCGTGAAGGCCTTCCTTCCGTCCCTGCTTCTGTACAGCAGCTTATTAGGTGGGCCTCGTTTAGGACATCAGACACCCTTGTCAG
The DNA here is from genome assembly GCA_014872975.1 of Diaporthe citriasiana. Taxonomy (NCBI): domain Eukaryota; kingdom Fungi; phylum Ascomycota; class Sordariomycetes; order Diaporthales; family Diaporthaceae; genus Diaporthe; species Diaporthe citriasiana. The sequence goes on along the minus strand of JADAZS010000003.1, from coordinate 308,684 downwards.
CGATCCCACCCATTCCCCATTGGCCCCCTCCACTCAGACTTGGCCACAGCCAACAGGAAACCGGCACCACAATTTACGACTCGAGTGCCGTGCGTGCGGCGCTGCCACTTGTTAACAGTAGTACTACAGTACTGTCTGTTGCTGTTACTGTTGCTACTGTTGCTACTGTTCCTTGCCAGAGAGGCCACAAAAGAAATGGCTCCTCCGCGCCCCTCCTACGCCATCGACGACGGGGAACTCTCCATCTCCCTGAGCTCCTCCCAGATACGACGAGGCAGCCGCATCAATGCCAACAGCCCTCTCAAGGCCCCAGACAACCCGACTTCCGAACACGCACACCAAACCCACCACCACATCGACCACGCCTACGCCTTCGACCCCTCGGGCCCCTCCTCCAGTATGGCCTCCGCCGCTGCGCCGACCTCCTCGGCCACTGCGGGGCCCGTCCCCGATAAGGCCCGGGCCGACCAGCGCATCGGCCAGTACAACATCGTCAAGACCCTCGGCGAGGGCTCCTTCGGCAAGGTCAAGCTAGCCGTGCACCGGAGCACCGGCCAGCAGGTCGCCCTCAAGATTATCTCCCGCAAGAAGCTCATCAGCCGGGACATGGCCGGCCGCGTCGAGCGCGAGATTGAGTACCTACAACTACTGCGACACCCGCACATCATCAAGCTGTAAGTGGGCCCCACCGCCTCCTTCTTGGCCCTCCGCCGGGCATGTCACGTCGACGTCCCTCGCCCGTCGCCTTTGTGACTGGACCACCTGCTGACCCTCGCAAACCAGCTACACTGTTATCAAGACCTCCAACGAGATCATCATGGTCCTGGAGTATGCCGGCGGGGAACTGTTCGACTACATCGTGCAACACGGCCGTATGGAGGAAGATGAGGCACGACGTTTCTTCCAGCAGATGCTCTGCGCCGTCGAGTACTGCCACAGGCACAAGATCGTCCACCGAGACCTAAAGCCCGAGAATTTGTTGTTGGATGACCAATTGAACGTCAAGATCGCAGACTTCGGACTTAGTAATATCATGACAGACGGCAACTTTCTCAAGACGAGCTGCGGTAGCCCTAATTACGCCGCGCCAGAAGTCATCGGAGGGAAGCTTTACGCCGGCCCAGAGGTCGACGTGTGGAGCTGTGGTGTCATCCTGTACGTGCTGCTGGTCGGCAGACTGCCCTTCGACGACGAGCACATACCCAGCCTCTTTGCAAAGATCGCACGAGGAACATATGCTGTGCCGAAGTGGATGAGCCCCGGTGCCGCCAACCTGATCAACCGGATGCTCCAGGTCAATCCTGTACAGCGTGCAACCATCCCGGAGATCCGACAGGACCCTTGGTTCATGAAGAACCTTCCCGAGTATCTGGCACCCCCCGTCGAGCCGTTCTACAACACCGGTATCGATCCCGACAAGGCCATCAAGCCCTCAGACATCGCCCCCAACGCCCCGACCAAGGTGCAAGAAAAGCTCCACAATGAAGTGACGGAGAAGATCTCCAAGACGATGGGTTACGGCAAGAAGGATGTGCAGGAAGCGCTCGAGGCTGCTGAGCCATCTGCCATCAAGGACGCGTACATGATTGTCCGCGAGAATAAGCTGATGCAGGTTAATCGTAAGTATCTCGCACACGTCCCTCGCAGGTCCGGTCGGTCTTGTTTCGCGAGTACAGACGTACACGCCTTGTCCAGAGGGCCTCCATCGGCCTGCTCCCCGCTTGAAGCTGACTGCCTTTGTACTTGCTAGCCCTGCTTGGAGAAAACAACCCTTATTTCCCCTCATCTCCGCCCAGTGTTAATGAGGTCTCTTCAGGCATCGAGTCGCTGAGCACAGAATTAGACCGCGGCGCAAGCCCTCTTGCGAGCTCTGCGAGGTCTATCACATCCAACAGCACCACCGCTTCACCACGTCCGTATGTATCCAAGGTCGGAATCCTACCGAGCAGTCTCACTGCGTATCACAAAGATTATATGGAGCGGGAAAAGGCCGGCGTCGAGGAAAGACCAGCGCCTCCTGCTCTACCGGAGCCTGGACACCCTCGCTCTGAAGATGAGCGCCAAGAGACCCTACGACGGCTCAAGCCTCATGCTCGCAGCGCAGATTCGGCCAAAAGACCACAGGGTATGACACCTGTGAATCCTCCGAAGAAGCCCAAGGCGACCAGATGGCAGTTCGGAATTCGTTCGCGTAATGCACCTTGGGAGGCTCTTGGCGTCATCTACAAGTCGCTATCTAAACTTGGCTGCAGCTGGGTCCCAGATGAGGACTACGACAAAGTTCATAGTCCCGAGGATGACCAGAACGGCGGGGAAAGATCCCACCGCCGCTCAGCAAGCAGTCGTTCGACCGACCCTACCAAGATCTACAAGCTCCCGGCTGACCCATGGCACCTCCAGGTGCGATGGGAGACAGAGAAGCTACGCAAGGGCCCGCACCTCCCCGAGGACATCGTGCAGGACCCAGCTGTCGTGAAGAACGGTGATGATGAGTACCAGGTGGTGGCGATGCGCTTGGACATCCAAATCTACGAAATGGCAGAGCCAGGCTCGTATCTCGTTGACTTCAAATGTGACGGTTACGAGACGCCTGACGGTAGGATTCTGGAGGAGAAGCAGGTTACAAGCCCATTCCCCTTCCTGGACCTTGCGGCCAGGTTGATCATGCAGCTGGCGGACGCGGAATGAAAAATGCTGTCTCCTGTGTCCCTTGGATCGATGACAAGGCTGCGTCCACTCTGTTTCAACACCTCTGCAGTCCTAGCCAACATTGGCACAGCACCGTAGGATCTGGGTGCACTTGCATTATCTGTCGCACCTCGAGTGACTGAGGACACCCAAAGCGGCAAGCCGACAATTTTACGTTGGGCATGAATTCTGACATGACAGTGTTTGTCATGGGAGCGGCTAGTCCGAGGCAAATTGGGTTTTGTTTTAGGTTTGGAGGCACACTTGTGAGATCGATTGGAAGAGCGTTGGCGTTGGTGGAAGCCTCGAGCTGAAAGAAGATCGGCCATGGGGGCGAGGCCAAGCAATTTGCCCCCAAGCTTACGGGACAAGCGTCGCGCCGGCGGGCACGCCTACGGAGCCGGTCTGACACGGGCGGACACTGGCGCGGGGCGCGTCTGCCAATTCGAAGACGTGTTTGTCTCCCCGTCGCGGCGGGCACGAGACCGTTCCGGCCGTGTAGTGTGGCAGCCTTTATGCACAAGTGCGGCACCGGCTATCGGGTGGCCGGAGGCTGTGGTGGGAAGTGTTTTACGCATCATGCAAGCCTGGAGGCTGCATGTGACATTTTGTAACAAGTATCTATCTATCTATTGCAATTGTAATGGCTGGATTCCTTGCCACGACTGGGACCAGCATTCCGTCGGCTACTGCAGCCATCGAAGAAGGCTGCCCGCTCTAAACCTTGACCGTGTCTGACCGAATGGTGATAGCCTATTATTATGACACTTTAATGTGGAAGGGCGATGTGGCAGAGCCTTTGAACGAGAAGCGGAAGGATAGTTCGACAACGCGGGGGGGACTGGCGAGATACTGAAAATTCCCCGGAGACACCCTCACCAGAGCTTTGGATGAAATGATTCCCCGAGAAGAACGCGTGCCAAGACATGAGCACGATGACTCCCCAATAACACCTGTGGTGTCACTCGCAGTCACAGCCATTTGTCATGCTGGGCCACGTTTTCTCCGTGCATTAGTAGCTCGCATCGTCACAACTAGCAAGTGCAGCATCATCGTCTTTGTCAATATCGGCCTCGGGTCTTTGCACATATCCGCCGCAAGCGCGATCACCCACCCGCCCAACACCCGATGCCGTGGGACGTGGATACCTCTTTTGAGAGAATGAGATGAGGGATATCAGACAACGAGAGGGGAGGCCAAGTGAAGGTCGACCTCGGGAACAAGTCTCCAGTGCCCCATCTGTGTGGGAACCTTGCATCTCTCCTTCCCCCGTTTTCCCTCCACCTGTCCCTCGATCTCGCGATACGGAGGGGCGCCAGCGGCCCTTCTGACTGGTAGCTATTTTTTGATGCGGGTAGACGTGGACACGGGGGCGCCTCGAGATGAGGAGGCTAGGATAGCACGGCAGTGCGGGCAGAACGGCACCAAACCCCATTATCACCCCCTCTCATCCTGTGTGTTGTCTCACGATACTAGTAGGTACAGAGGAGCGTGTGGTACCGCCCCTCTGGGTTGGAGCCCAACGAACCCCGAGCCGTATCCATAGGAGTCGTACGTTCGGAGGACAGGAAGTTTTGTGGGATGTTGTTCCTACTGTGTACTGTGCGGTGCTGAGGATGAACGGGAAACTTGTCATTCGTGGGGGGCCCATCTTGCCAAACCCCTCGATCGCCTCAGAATACAGCATCTCGCGATAATTGCGGAGCTCCCCCAGCGCAAGAAGTGTCCCTCGCACAGATACCCACCACGTGATGGGGCCCAATGCATGTTGCCTATGCAGTGTGTAGTGTATACATGCCGTTGTACGGGGCGGGATCGACGTGGAAGCTTCTTCGACTCGGGCACAGGCACAGATCGAAGCCTGACCCGAGTCTGCAGGTCCTACTCTCCTGACTCTCTCCTCTCTCTTCCTGCCTATGCCAACTTTGCATGTCTGTCTGTCTGTCTGCCTGCCTGCCTGACTGACCGACTGCCTACCTGCTTTCCCTTTCTCTCCTTCTCTCCCTCTCTCTACCCGCCCGATCCCATACAATTCCTCCCCGGTCTTCCCTCGCATGCCACACTTGTTCGAGTTGACGATAGTGTCATGTCATGATACCGCCCTAGATCCACACTGGGCACTTCTGCTTTCGCTGTTGCTGGGGAACGCCCGATAAGCGACGTGGACACTAAGGAGCCTGAGTTGCTCGGCACCGTCGCACTCGTGATGTTGCCCGCACTGCCGCCAGCCCAATGCCGCCAGCCGTCTAACAGACCAACCCCTCCCACTCTCGCAGGATAATAGTCAGTCCCGGGGACGAGCTGTTCCCACCACCTCGGCGCAAGCTGCTGGGTCAGGAGGCGACGTGTACGACTGTTTGTTGGCAGAGGCTAATCCTTCCCTCGTGCGCACAGCTTGATGCTGGCTTGACAGCTTGTCAGACAGCCTGAGAGACGACCGGACTGCCGCTCCTCTGCTGGAGATGGAGAACAAGACCCACACTCGCATCTCGGGTTCAGTAGTGTAGATTGGGTAGATTGTCACGCAGAAGTTGCTGCTGCCTCCCGCTGTACTGCTGGCACTTGCAGCCTCGGCGGGCAAGACCTGATTGATTACATACAGTGAAGTGACAGATTGTCGAGGTCGGCGCCCCGTCCGATCCTCGCCTTGTAGGTCGGGGGGCCGGGGGAGGGGGAGGGGTCGGAGTCGCGGCGGTTCTGGCGGTGTAGATTTCATGATGCATCCGTCAGGGGGCAGAGGGAAAATTCGCCGAGGTCCCTCTCTGCTGCAGCCGGGGGCTTTCCTGCTATGGAAGGCCGTGGATTAAGATGGAAGTAAGAGGAGACAGAGCACTTGAGGGCAATTGGCTCTATACTGTTTTCTGACAGGTCGGTTCCACTGTCATGCCAGGTCAAAATGGAGACTCTGGAACAAGGAGGGATAGGGAGGGATGATGGTTAGTGTACTACACTATGTATGTGCCTGTCCGCGGGCGAAAGACTCGCTCGCTCGCTCGCTCGCGGGGTTTTGGCTCGCGATCTACCTCGCGTCGGACCACCCCAGTTGTTGGACAGGCGCCGAGCCGATCGAATGGAGCTCCCGGGGAATTGTTCAATTGATTATGACTTTGAGACGGTCAATTGGTTATCGTCTGGCCCAATTGATTTGGGGACCGACACATTGGGCAGCACCTGGATGGTTTCACAACTTGCTCCTGCTGGCACGTGACTGGGGAGAGCTGTGTCCGCTGTTGTGTTGTCTCTCTCGATCGAGAGCTATAGCTCTGCCGTCTGACGGATGTCTCTGCCAATTGGCCTCCAGCAACTGATCTGGCGCTAATGAGAAGTGACGGGAACAGCCAGACAGCTTTGAAGGCGAGGCCGCAGCAGAACACTGCGCCACGGACAGAGAACCATGTCGAGCTGACGGAGGGTGACAGTCGCGAAAGGGTTCCTGCGCATGTATCCCAAAAGGGAAACCAGAGACAAGCGCTAAGCGGACCTAGGAGAAATACGCAAACCGCTAGTATCCATGCATGAATAGTCGGACTGCTTCAACGGCTGGGCAGTGGGGCCAGCGAGCTCATCATGGCGAACAGTCTCGCAACCGTGCCTGGCTGGGCAGGAGCATGGCCTCCGGCCGAGGGGAGGAGGGTCTGGTCGACTACGTTCGCAGTGCAGGAAGGATGTCCCTTTGGATATCGTGATGATTCCGACTATACAGCGACCGTGTGCACAGGCAAAAAAGATGAGCAATAAGCGTGCTCCCACCAAGATTGAGCGCCCGAGATTTCGCTTTTCGATCTGTCTGATCCTGTTTCCCGAAAGGTGGCCCGCTTCGAAACAAAACCACAATTCCTGTGGGACCCTGGGCTGTCGAATAGGATCAGGGCTTGGGAGAAAACCAGACCGCAAGAGAAACGGCAGAGGAACATCAGATGGGTACAGGGCGCCGGCAGGGGTAGTGCGGTATCACCTCTCAATAGATGTGGGGAAGCACAGGGTAAGGGCCAGGCACAAGAGACAGAAGGCCAGGGATGAGTGGTGCAAGTATTCTGCAGCACACTGTCCTGACTGTCTAGCGCCCCAGGAGGAATAATACCGCAGGAAGACGACACTTAGAATCCTACACCCACCTACAAGAGGATTCTCTCGCTTTGACCCTTTGGGAATAGTAGTCTCACCCAGAATGCCACCAAAATATCTTTATATCTTCATTCTTTTTAAGGAATATAAAGAGTACTAGGTTAAGCCTTAAGTGGTGCTTAGGTACAGCCTACTAGCCTCTCGTTCTGCTTGCCCCTTTAACCTAGGTCCTAATTATCCCTTTTTAAATTTAATTGCTAGCTAAGGAGGAAATTATGTTGGAAGTCTCTGTGTTTTTGAAGTTTTTGAGATGTTGCTGAGAAAGTGGAGCTGTCTTTCCTTTTTGGTCAAAGTGAGAGAATCCTCTTGCAGGGGGGGTGCAGGATTCTAAGTGTCGGCAGGAAGACGGAAAACAGACGACGGAGCCAGCCCGAGAGGGTCTGCCCTGACTGCCAGCCGGCCAGCCGGCCCAGCCAATCTGTGTGCCTGGGGCTGTCATCAGGGTTCACTGGCGATCCCCCAGAACTTGTCAATGGTGGGCTTCTGGCGATCCTATCGCGCTCAAAAGCGCGGGAGGGTGATAGGCGCGTGGGGAAACGAGAAGCGTGGCAGACTGAGGCGAGGGCGTTGCTCGGATGAGGATTACGTTCCTGGGCATGGGGATGGATGGGCAGACTGACGATCTGATGTATAGTAAGTAGTACTAAGCACAGCCTGGCTGTGAGGGATCTTCTTTTGTCGACGGATAATGTCGTGGCAGCGTGGCAGCGTTGGGGGAGGAGGAGGGGGGAGAGGTCTTGGATGGTCATCGTGGCATGACGGATGCCCTGTACTATAGTAACTGATTGGCTTGCTGCCGCTGGCAAGAGGACGAGGTTGGCTGTGGCAGATGTGGCAGCTGTGGATGTGCATGGAGGGTCCAGAGGGTCCAGAGGGTCCTCTATGTTCTGCGCGCCTTGCCACTCTGGCGGTTTGGTTGGCTGGGTCCAGTCTGGTCTGGTCTTCTGAACCTTCCACCCCATTGATGTCCCCCCCTCCCTTCTCTCCCCATCGAATTGGACTGACTGACTGGTTGAGATTAGTTGGGCCCTCAGGGCTCTCTGGTGCCTCTGGTGCCTCTGGTCCTCTCTTTCTCAGGCTCTCTGCCCCCCGTCCTCTGGTCTCCCACCTCCTACTGGACTGCACGCAGCCTTGTTCTCGGACAAACAGGTCATTGATTTTCTCGGATGACAGGCCATTGATGCTCCCCGACTCTTCAACGTCATGCAATTACTCGACGACCAGGGTGTCGGCTGTAGCATTCAATGCCGCCACGACATGAAGTCAAAGCCGCCTGTCTGACAGCCTGCCTGGCTGCCTGCTGTCATCGTCCTTGCTGCAGATCTGATCGTCCAACCCTAACACAGCACCAGTCCGTGCCGAACGAAACGGAACGAAACGCAGCATGTGTGTGTGCCGGCAGCGGGAGCGCTTGTTTCTTTATACCTGGATGCCACCCAGCCTTAAACCGCGTCTGCGCGTCAAATCCGCGCGAGTTTCGCGATGCCGCAGCTTGATTGGCCTGTCCGGCCTGTCCGGCTTCTCTCTTTGTCCTTCGAGAACCCTGGCCCAGCAGGCCCAGCCACACCTTTCCGCGTTGATGGCGTCGTCCAAGAGCTTCCCTCCCTGGGCTCGCAGCATGGCCCCACGACACCACCTCCTTTGACTGGCCCAGACCGCATTCCGATGAGACCGGCATATTACCCGACGACCGGACTTGACAGGCCTGACAAGTGCTGCGCTGCAAGTGGCCGAGCTCGGGCCAGTGAGGAGATGCGGCGCGGCCAACCTCCATCCTCGCGCACGCGAGGGGCCCTTCTTCCTCTCTTTCGTCCTCGACTGACGGGACAGCCGCCACCCTCATGCAGCCTGCCCTGTCCTCTCTGCAAGGTACCTGGTTTGTCTCTCGTGCCGCCAGAACTGGCCGGGTCTCCCCCCAGAGGAACATCAGAAAAACTCTCGATGCGGGAAAGCGGGTCATCATGCATGGCTCCCACTGCTACCAGTGGTGCTACTGCAGGGCGTTGCTGCAAGCCGAGGTGAGTCATTCAGTCACCGCCATCCACTCGTTTCCAGCCTCCTCGAGTGAAGAGCGACACCGACGGCCTACCCCTCGACGAGGGTAACCCAAGCAGGGGGTCAGAGGTACTTGCAGCGCGCGATACATGGGAATTCGAGGACACACCCGCGAGGGGGACTGTGGGAATCTGATCAACAATCAGCCTACACTACAGGACTATGTACAGCACAGATGAGGGGGGCAAACAATCCAATCCGCCTGGGTTGAGCCATTTTGGATGCCCAAGTGGGTATTATAGACCATCCACCCTATCACCCACCTTGACGACCCAATTCCTCATACTTGGAATCAACCTTAATCCGTCGTCCATCTTGAACTGCCTCTTGAACCCTTTGTGCGCGCTCACCGCCAGGTCGCCTCGTCCATCAACAACAGTCACTAGTCCACACACTACTGCTCTCTCACGAACTCTCCATCGAGATCACTAAAGTCCATCCCGCGCTCTACACCCGTTTGCCATCGATCAATTGCACAATCTCACAATCTCATTATCACGAACCTTAAGAACGAAGGGTCGACCTACTACTAGTGCGAACTGCTGCGAACCGTTCGCGCCCACGGGAAGCGAATAGCTTCAGTGGGACGAACGAATCCCACTTCCTATCCACGGATCGAGACCATTGTTTGTCTCCTGATTCTCGTGCAATTCTTTTTCTATCCATGGCTGGCTTAGTCGCGCGCCAATGTTTTCATATTAGTTGAAATATCTTAATCGCAATTCGATTCTCGCGCTTGGAAGCTGGCTTGGTCGAATCAGACACACTGAACACCACCGGCGAACATATTCAAACGACTTTCACCAGACCACCGAAACGAGAACTATTTGACACCCAGAATCTAGGAGGAAGCGCGCACAACACAATTAGGAATTGGGGGAGAGAGATGCAAACACAATGGCCTCTGAAAATCACCCTTTCTACAGCATCTGGGCGTCTGAGTCGGTCCGTGAGCGATTGTTCGCGTACCTGAGCAAGTCGGATATTTGCTCAGTCCGGCTGGCCAATTCGGCCTGCTGCAACCTGGTCACGCGCCGGCTCTTCCAGCGCGTGCATCTCAGCTTCACGCCCAACAGCTTCACCAAACAGTCCCGTATACAGGCCCTGGGGAGGATAGGACACCATGTCGAGCACCTAATTTTCTACCTACCACACTCGGAGACCACATTCCTCCCGCCGCTCATCCACCCACAAACGGGATCTGAGATCTCGTATCTGTACACACCGCACACTTCCATGACCAGCACGCTCACGAGGCCAAAGTATGGAAATTCGGAGTTGGGCGACATTCTTACCCAGCAGTACCCGCCTCTTTTCCATGCTTCGACGAATGTCCCCAGTTTCATCCACGCGATGAAGAACCTCCCAAATATCAGGCACCTTACTATCAAGACACCTGGTCAGGATCCCAGGGAGCGGTACAGGAGAGACATCGTTGACTACGCCCTCATCAGCCTGAGGATAGCCATTGAGCGCACACCGCAACTGACCAAGTTATCAAAGCTGTCCTTGTCCGGCGTACATCCGGCTGCATTTTTGTATCTCAAATCTGAAGGCGGTCCCGGCTTCGGCTGCTCCCCGCGCGGGGCCAAGCGGTGGCGCCAGATCCGCAAGCTCCATGTCTCGGTAGAGGCATGGGATTTCTATGGCCCCAGCGGCCCGGGCCTGGACCAGTTGAAGATCATCGACGACTACCTGCGCAACTTCTCCGATTGCGTGGAGAAGCTGTCCTTCACATGGACCGGCGGAAAGGGACCATGTCCCCTGGCCCTAGCGGAAGACGCGCTCTTTGACCCGCCAAGAGAGTGCAAGAAGCTCTTCAACGAGGTCACGAGCCCCATGAGCCCCCTGCCCGCTACTCCTGGTGTCAGACAGCCCATGCGGTTCACTCGCCTGAGACACATGCAGGTCAGAAACGCGTCTATGAGTGAGTCGCAACTGAGGAGGCTTGTCGAAGGCCACAAGGCGACGGTCAAGGAGTTTGACTTTGAGAACGTGGTGCTTCTCAATGGCGGCAACTGGGATGAGGCCCTTGCGCCTTTGATGGCGCCCGCTGAGAAGAATGGTAGGGCGCGAAGCGCCACCTGGTCGAGATACTCGGTAGGAATGGAAGGCAATGACACCATGCCTCCTCCTAGCCCTGTCGAGAGCGTCAGGACAGTGGGTCCTATGACTCCTGCTACCCCACGGAGTCCGAGGACGCCGAGGACGCCGAGGACGCCGAGGACGCCGAAGGGCAGTGTTGCTCAGGATGACGATGTTGCTGTCCGTCACCCCAGCGCTGCTGTAGAAGCTGTGGGCCGAGATCTACTTGAGGAGATTGACGACGAGATGGAAATGTATGTGGGTCTCAGCCGCAACCCTTCCAAGGCGGAGGTTTGTTACTTTGATAACAAAGAAGAGATCATCGTCGAGCTGGATGAGGACCTCAGCGAAGAGCTCAGCCTCCAGAGAACACTGACAGCCAGTGACGAGCCTCACCGCCCCGTCACAGCTGCCACGAGCCAGGCCAGCCTGAACACCCTGGAAGGCGAGGAGTCGTTCAGCGGCAAGCTGCGAAAGAAGCGCGTGCGCAGGAGAATCCGCAAGCCCTGGCACCCAAAGCGTGAGGAAGGCGAGCAGTCGGAGGACGATGACAGTAATGGCTACTACCCTCCCCGCTCAAACGAGGAGCTCAGGGAGAAGCACTCGCTCGCCAGCTTCCTCCACCACAAGCGCTCCGGCTCGTCATCACACTCGAGCAAGAACAGGAACGTCCTCCGCCGCGCGCGCCAGTCATCGGATCCAGGACCGTACTCATCCTGCCAGATCATGGACCCGAACACTTACGAGATCCAGCTGCCGGAGGTGCTTGGCTCCGACGACGAGACGCTCACCTTGAAGTCGAGCAATGCGAGCCAGAGCCAGACGACTCTGAAGTCGAGCAACGCCAGCATGAGTCAGACCACTCTAAAGTCAAGCAATGCCAGCCAGAGCCAGGTTCGACTGGTCAGGGCGCCATCGCACCCCCTGCCACCGGTGCCGCTCAACATCTCTGCGCCGATGCCAGCGGAACAGCTCCCCGTCCTGCTACAACCAGCAGTGTACAACCCGCAGGCTTCGACGACGTCGATCCCTATGCCGCCGGGCTCGCGGGGCAGCGGTGACAGCAGCAACTCGATCAGCGCGCCGCTGATGCACGCCAACGGGCAAGGCCACAACGTCAACGACGGGCTGTCGGCGGTGCAGCGGAACCTGGAGCAGGAGGAGATGCAGCTGCGATTCGCCGAGGACGCCGAGGCGCGTGCGAACGCGCTGCAGAAGGCGCGCGACGCGGTGCTGCGTAAACTGGGAAAGCTGAATGCAGCCAACGCCATGAACAAGATCGACGAAGGCCCGCGACTGGAGCAGCACCCGGCGCTGGTGCGGACGAACAGCGGTGGGACCATGCAGGAGCAACCTCCCACCGGGCCGCCAGACAACGGGAGCAAGACGCACTTGCGCATCCGGGAACTGCTTGGCGCCGGCACGAGGCAGAACAGCGCCGAGACGTACAAGACGATCGAGTCCAGCAGCTCCTTGCTCGTGCCGCTCGTTTTCAGTGGCAACTGAGATTGGGAAGGGAAACCTGACCGCCTACGTACTGGGGAGAGGGGACAAGAACAGAACCCGAGGAAAGTCGTGACAACTATACAGACAGAGGATATGAGGCTGTCGGGATCCAATGCGCGCTCATTGTCTATTTGGGTAGGACGGGGTTTATATGGGATGGGAATGGGAGCATCATGGGAACGGGATGGGATTGCCGTTTGAAACCGGGGCTTGAAGTGCTCAGAGAGGCCTTAGGTGCGGCTTAATGATGATTACGAAACACGATTATCTCTTTATGAATACATATTTCTTTGTATATATAAATACAAACAAACAAACAAACAAACACACAAACTCCCTCAACGTCCTCTTGCACATCAGCCTCGAGTGATGATACACGTTCAGCTAGACGACGGACTTGCCTTCTGTTGTACCAGAATAGGCTCCGGGTCGGGCTCTCTACGTCGAATCATTTTCGCCTCCATGGCCTGAGAATCATCCTCGCTGAGCAGCATTCTGCACAAATGTCTCTTTCGGGCGGACCGGCTGGGAAAGGATGACTGAATGTAACGGGTTTCACCTCGTGACATGTTCACGTGCGGGCATGATCAGGGGTGCATACATGCAGTAATCGACCCGGGGCGGGGGCACGAAGTCACCCTTCCGAGGAAATACCCATGGTCAACAGTTGCCCTGTCTGTCTATGTGAGAATGTTTATGTGCGTTGTTTCAACGGTCAACGGCCGCTGGTGCGCATTAGCAGGCCGCCATCTCGCCTGGGTGAGGGACCTTTCCTCTTCTGAGAGATTCTGCCCTCCCCGGCCCCGCTGGCAGGTGGATGGTTCAGCATGATGGGGCAGATGCTGGACTACCTTGGGTACTGCAGGTACTCTGCCCGAACACTGTGTGCAGGCGTGTGCAGCACAGAGGGCGCGGTGAGTATGAGACTGGGTCTGTTTTGTCCGCCACGGTGCGGATGCAGGTGCGATGCGATGGGCGAGGGTGCGGTGCTGGTTGAAACCCGATAGGAATCTTGTGAGACGCCATCTGTCTTTGCCCGCCGAGGGCCGGGTCAAATCAAAATGGGCGGGAGTTCCTGGCGGCGGGAACCTTCCTTCTGGTAGCTGCCGCATGGCCAGTGAGAGCACACGAAGGCGCTTGGATGTCTTGGGGTGATATTCCCAATGGTAGTTAGCGTGTTATGGGTTGGGGTGGGACGTGGGCGCGGTCTAGACCCTGTGAGGGCCTGCGACGAGGGAGAAACGGAAGATTGGACCGATCGTCCTCAGCAATCCCCGATCTGTCCTTTTGGGGGATCCCCTCGACACTGGCTGGGTCCTGATGGAGCAGGATGAGGGAAAGTGGAAGGGGGCAACCAAGAAAAAAAAAAAAGAAAGAAAAAGAAGAAAAAAAGGAAGACGGCGACGGTAGACAAGATACAGACGGGAAGGCAGAGAAAAGAGTCTGCAAGGCCTTGAATACAACGGGTGCCAGCGTCCCACACAAGCGTGCCTGGGTACACTTTCTTTCATGCTGGGTCTGATCTCCCGCGGTCCACCACGCGTGTGCTCCTCCTCCCCAGCTCCCCGGTCCCGCGCTCTGCACCGCACTGATCCTACACCCCAGACCGAGACTGGGGCCCCCCCCTAGCCCGCAGCCCGGCATCCTCGCCTGGCCGACCCCCAGCCCTAGGAAGAAAGCTGCAGCGATCAAATCCAATTCTAATTCAGTTTGGATGCAATTGTATCTCCCGTCCATTCATCTCATTTGCAAATCTACCATCTGCCAATCTGCCAACCATTTCCCTCCCTTGGCCCTTCGTCCTCGACACACGCCAACTCGCACCAACCAGAGAACATCGTCCTGCCTTCTGAGAGGCCACTCATCATTCGTGACACAGCCGGCGTGGCTTCTCCTCTTTCTCTCTCTCTCTTTCTCTCTCTCTCCAACCCTACCCCAAGAGTGAGCCGGTCCCGTTACTCTGTTGCAGGTTGGCTTGGAATGGACTGGGCTCACTGACGGACGGCCGTCTGTCCTAAACCCCACACGTCCAAAGATCGACACCCCGTCCAACCGTGACCCCGTGTACCTTTGGACCGACCAGACGACACGGACAGCCGTACTCCTTCATCCGAACCGTGGTCCACCTTGCCGAACCCCAAACCGTGCCCTCACGTTCATTCCGCTGTCACCTACCGCGCAGTCCGCTACAGCTCACATCAACTCTTCGAGTCAGCCCAGACTTTGTTGATCTGCACACTCCGCCACCTTCCCACGGCCTCGAGGCTGCCCGAGACGGGAGCGAGCGAACACGCCTACACTGGCCGTTCCGCCGGGGCCCACCATCCACGAGCCCTGTACCGCGCTGCAGCTTGCCGTGCCTCGCGCGCCGTCACCTCAATCCCCATCTGTGCTCCGCCCCCCCTCCGGGTTCCCAGCTGTCAACCTCGACGGAGCTGTCCTGAACGACTTTGTCTGTGCCCGTCGTTGTGTTTTTGCGGCGTTAGCTGGGGTGGCTTCGGTCTATTTGCGCTTTGGCTTCCGCCCGCTGCCGAGAGCTTGGTCCTCAGCTGCTGCGCCCACCAGACCAGCGCGAGGAGATGAGCGGAGGATACTGAGCTTCCTACAACATCTCTCTTTTCACGAGTCGGGTCTACCATCGGGGACGATTCACAACTTCGCCGCCATCTTGCCGTTCGTTCAGGGCTTAGGTTCAAAGTCAGCAAGCGGGGAAAATCTCCGATCTTTGCTTGTCGCAAAACGGAAAATATATTTCGACGACCTGCCAAAGAATGCGGACTGTGCGAGGTTCTTCAACAGGCTTTCCCTCATAGCCTGGGCACTTCACAGATGAGGTGCAAGATGAGAATTGCGATCCGAGAGCAATTGGCTGTACTGTGAGTACCGGAACACTCCCGCGGAAGCCTGTTGTTTTGGGGCGCTCAGCTGTTTCTCAGCCGTCAGTCTTGTCAGGGATGATGGCGTTGGTGTTTATCCTTGGTAGCCTGCCAGGGACACCATGTACAGCCTCCAGCACGTTCCTGGTTTGTTGGGTTTGAAGTGAACCTATACTGACTCGACCTGCAGTGTTACTCTCGTTGTGCTGATCGGACTCGCCATCGTATCCGTGCCAACATGGATCTTCGTCAACAATTTCGGTACGCAGACCAAGAAGAGATCTGTCTGTTGCCTAAACACAACTGACCAATTGCAGTAATACAAGTGCAGTCGAGCGGCTTGGCCCTCACAGCCTCCCTCAAGGCCACCCGGATCGCGTCCGAAGTCCAGCTCATCCAGACGACTTGTTCGACAATATCCACGAGGATATTGATTCAGCAAGCACTGCAGTCATTCTACCAAGGCAACACAACCGATCAAAATTGGAATGATGCAAGGAGGGACTTTCAAAGTGCTCTCGGCTCTGGCGGTGGAAACCTGTACCAAGTCAAAGTGTTTTCAAGGAACACCACGGGCCCGCCTTATGGTCTCTTCAACGCCACTGGTGATACGACTCCGCGAATTGAGCTTCCCTATGAGACATCCGACGGCATCAAGCCGCTTCTCGGTGCTGCGGATGGTGGCTTCCCGCCGTCACTCTATCCGAACATCACTTACAACGATACGGGTGTGCCGAGCACAAACAGCCCGAGCACAAACAGGTTCACAGCTTTCGCCTTCTCTGGCGTCCGTCTGAACCAAGACAACGGCCTGCTGCTGGGTCCCCTCATGATAAACGAGACCTTTGCCCTGATTTCCCTGACAATCGTAAGCTGGCATGCCTCTTCCTGCTCGTGCCACCACTTTACTAACAATACCTAGCCGATAAGATCGACGTCATTGCCAGGCTTTATTTTGGGCTACATGACTATTGTCTCTTCAGGAAGTTCGCTCGTGAATGTGACGACTTCCAGAGAAGGCTTGGGTGATACGGGCGTCGTGTTGATCATTGGGCCAATGGCCCCATCAAATGGATTCGACTCGTCACTGCCAGCAAGCAACTCGACGTATACGCCGGATGACCTCGATGCTTTCGGGGATGTACCAATGCGCTTCGTCCTTCCTCCCGTACCAGCTCCAACAGGTGCTCGGCGACATGACCAGCACAGCTTCGCTTCTGGGCTCTCAGACCGTCCCTTCCGACTGCGAGACTTTCCAGCCGCAATGACAGAATTCTCGACGCAGGTCGACACCGTGAATAATGCTAGTTCGAACTTGTGGACGAGAAACGAGCAAGGGACTGACGTGTCGGTCGGGTTCGCCCGGCCACAAAACTCGCTCTTCGCTTGGACTGTCGTCGTGGAACAAGCACGCTCCGAAGCCACTTCTCCGATCAGCACGCTGCGCAAGATTCTGCTCGGGTGTGTCTTCGGTACTGCGGGCGCAGTTGCGATCCTCGTATTTCCATGTGCCCACTGGAGCGTCATGCCTATCAGACGGCTGAAAGAGGCCACGGAGAAGTCCGTTGCGCCACCAGGGTACCACGACGAGCTCGCCAGGTTCAACACATATGACGAGGAGGGAATGCTCTCGGGTACGACCTCCAAAAAATCTGTCAAAGGCATGGCAGCATGGATTTCGCACAAGCTGGGACGTCGTCACCGTGGACGCCTCCTCGCAGATGTCGAAAGTGATTCGCACCGAAGAGTCTTCAAAATTCCGGGCAAGGTCGAAAGCCACAAGCACATTGTTACTGACGAATTGACGGAGCTCACCACAACCTTCAACGAAATGAGCGATGTGAGTGTCACTCGAAGCCATCATTTTCATCCAACTATCAGGAAACCTCTGGGCAATTCCGTAGTCGTTGGTGCGAACCATCGCCGGCAATAACTAACTCGAAGCGTTGTAGGAATTGTTGAAACAGTACACGTCGCTGGATGAAAAGGTTGCTGAGAGAACGCGCGAACTGGAAATCAGCAAGAAGGCAGCCGAAGCAGCGAACGAGAGCAAGACTTTGTTCATCGCCAACATCTCGCATGAGCTCAAAACACCCCTGAACGGTATTATGGGCATGTGTGCTGTGTGTATGGAAGAGGATGACATCGTCAGGATCAAGCAGTCCCTCAAGACACTATACAAATCTGGTCCGTGTTTGTCCTCGAAAAGAACGACGCTCGACGGGGAATCCGTCATAGCGCACAGCTGCTGACTAGTATCCCAGGCGATCTCCTGCTCCATCTTCTCGATGATTTACTGAGCTTCTCCAAGAACCAAATTGGCCATCAAGTCAGCCTCGAGGAACGCGAATTTCGGCTGGCGGACATTCGGTCACAGATTCTTTCCATCTTCGACAAGCAAGTGAAGGAGGGTCGCATCACACTAACGGCCGATTTCGTCGGTAACGACCCCGATGGTCAGCCTGCAGACCCAGATCGTCATGACCAGGAGAAGCGTCTCCCGGCTGTTGGCCCTCAAGGTCTAGGGCGTCTGAAAGATATGTGTCTCTGGGGCGATCAGCATCGGATCTTGCAAGTCTTGATCAATCTAGTGAGCAACAGCTTGAAATTCACGCCTGCGGGTGGGAAGGTCATGGTACGTATTCGATGCATAGGAGAAGCAGAGTCAAGCGACGAGAGCAGGGCGTCATCCATGTCGAGAGCTTCGAGCGGCCCTGGACGCGGTCGAGGTCGCCTGGGATCCGGCTCACAGCATTCGATGAGCTCTAGAGGTGCGTCGTCGTCTGTCGTGCAGTCACAGGTCCAGAAAGGAACTGCCCTGTCCATAAACCCGGCGGATCCTAGACCTGGCCCTCACCCGACAGGCACGGAGAGGTCTTCAACGCCGCCGCCACCCAATGCCAAAGCATACATTTTCGAATTCGAAGTCGAGGACACTGGCCCTGGTATCGCTGACCATATGCAACAACGAGTGTTTGAACCCTTCGTGCAAGGAGATCTGGGTCTCAGCAAGAAGTACGGCGGCACCGGCCTGGGCTTGAGCATCTGCTCCCAGCTAGCGACACTCATGGGCGGCAATGTCTCTTTAAGAAGCACAGTGGGTGTCGGAACGACCTTCACCGTGCAATTGCCCCTGAAGTATACCAAAGAAAAGTGAGCACAAGTCTTTTAAACAGCCATTGAGCACGCATGGAACTGATCTCATTGTCGCAGGCCTTCCAGTGCGGCATCAAGCAGCATGGGTGGTGGCTCAAGACCGCCAAGCGTGGCATCTGCGGACGTCGAATCCCGCCGTCATTCGGTAGAAGCATCGGCGGCTGAGGGCTCCAAAACGACGAACACCACGGGGGTAGACAAACAGCCACGGCTTGTGGGCCTAAGCCAGCCTTTTTTCGCGGCCGTGAAATCACAAACCCCTAAGAGTGACGATGAGAAAATGGCGATGATAAACCAGGCGATGGAAAAGAAGGGAGGAACTGGGAAATTGCGCGTGTTAGTGGCGGACGACAATAACACCAATATCGAGGTTGTCAGCAGAATGTTGAAGCTTGAGGACGTGTACGACGTGACCATCGCCAAGGACGGGCAGGAAGCTTATGAGCTGGTGAAGTCGAACTTCGAGCGCAACGAGCGCTTCGACGTCATCTTCATGGACATCCAGATGCCGAACCTAGACGGGCTGCAAAGCACGAGGTTGATCCGCAAGATGGGCTACAACGCGCCGATTGTTGCACTCACGGCGTTCTCTGACGCGAGCAACGTCAAAGACTGCATGGACTCGGGCATGAACGAGTTCCTCGCGAAGCCGATTCGGCGACCGGCGCTCAAACAGGTGTTGCAGAAGTTTGCGACAATACCCGAGGAGCCGGAGACGGCGAGTGTGCTGACGAAGAAGTCCACGCCGGAAGCGACGACGCCGGCGGACCCGTCAACGGAGAAGAGGGATATCGGGCTGGTCTCGGCGACCGAAGTCGCTTCTCCGGAGGAAGAGGAACGCTCTAATGGGGTGGCCTCAGTGGGGAAGAAATGAGCTGGTCGCTCCTGAGACCTGGCCCCGAATCTAACATTGCCCAGCGCCTGCTGGAGCTAGGAGGAAGCCTGGTGGCAGATTCGATCGAAAGCGTAAATGGAAACAAGAACTACTGGCTTCGACGCGCTGATGACTTTTCAGTAAAATTTCTATCCAGTCGCCGGGAAGCATCGAGGGCCGGAGTCTATTTATTATGGATTTTGTAATGACGGAACCCCCACGCGGAGGCCAAGATATAATTTGGGACGGCATTCGGTTTTGGGAACGGTGTTTAGGGAACACGGCACACCAGAAAAACACGAGAAGGTGACGGCGTTCTGGGCGTTTGTTGCTACCCACGATACGAGTGTTTATGCATTGCGGTGGTGGGCCTTCGTAACACGGGCGAGATGGACTCTTCGCCTTGTATACCAAAAATTAAGGTGTGGGAGGCATTTTACTGAGCGTATTCCGGTATGCTTTCTACCCTGATTCCTTCATCCGTGTCTTCTTTTTTTCCCCCCTCGAGCGTCGTGGGGACGGAGACGGGACCAAAGACAGACGATTTGATGGGCCTGAACGGCCTTGGACAGCTTTTCGCAGGGCATGCTAGCAAACACGTATATGGATAGTATGAGATGGATGAATATGAGGGAGACAGAATACAGTCCGAGAGGAACATGGCCGACCGAATTATACACGGCGGCTGAGAAAGGAATGATATAATACCATGAGCCGTGATGGCAACGCTACTGTTAATGAGTCTTGAGAGGCGGATGACAGGTTGTGCACAATATCCAATTCCTTTCGATGGCCTTGAGAGGACTGGTTTGGTTTCTTCTCTCTTCAGCCATGCCCGACCTAGATTTGGTTCGTTTGTAGTTGAGATGTAACCTGTCAGCTTACACTACTGGCGCACTCGCACAACGGCACCCACGGCGGCGGCGCTGAAAGTTTGCAACTGTGCCCCACGACGACATCAGGCTCATTCTGATCCCCTGGGCTAGAAATGAGGAGAATCAAACAGTGCGCTGACGCTGGCTTCTTTGCTGGGCTGCGATGATGATGTTGCCGCAACAGGAAGTGTGGGTGCTGGAGAGACGATATATGCAGCAGATCTGCTACATGTTGGTGTTAGATGATCCAAGAGTCTTGGGATTGGGACCACTGCATGTCTCTAGCCGCCGGGGGCTGTAAGCGCCGAGCTGTCCCCGGCAAGAGGAGCCTACAAGGTTCCAAGGTCGATCAGAAGAAGCTCACCCCTGCAGTGTCCAGGGCCCAGAGCCTGCGTGGCCCAGCCATTGGTCGGCCGTCATCTGCGCTGCCTGTCTTGGGAGCTTGGGCCCAGGTTATTATTAGCAGCCCCAGCAAGGGCAGATACAGCAATTATCGTTGTGTTGCAGCTGTTGGCTGCAGCCCGCTGTCTGCTGCAACGTCGAGCGGCGCCATCCACGAGGCGAATCCCTCCTCGGCGTGTGTGCTGTGTGGGGAGGCTGCGAGGCCACTCTGAACCTCGCTTCACTTGACTGGGGCCTTCGTTGAATTTCAATTTCACACCTTTGCTGCCATCTACCGCCCGCTCACCGTCCCTTCTGAACTGAACCTAGCATTCATACCCGGAGCGGCCATCGCCCAAGCCGCAGAGCTGGCACATAAGACGCACAAGCGTACAATCAGACCAGACAACGCCCACTGTTCACGCTGAGTGCGGGGCTACCGGTGATCCCTCAGCTGTGGTGCAACCAGCGACGGCCTCACTTCTTCCGCCTGAGCTCCTCTGAACAACTCGCAGCTGCAATCCCATCAGCAGCGTCTCACCTGCAAAATGTCGCAGTACTATCCACGTGGGTCTCCGGTGCATCTGGCACGGCGTCAAGCTCCAAGGCTGACCTTCACGCAGCTCCGCCCTCTGCGGCGCAGAAGAACTACCCGCCGCCGCCCATGTCGGCGCCAGCCCACCAGACTTCCTTCGGTCATATCGGAGGAGGGCCCATGTCACCCCCGGCGAACAAGACATCTTTCTATCCCCCTCCGCCCAATGGCTCCTCTCCGGCCCAGCAGCAACAGAGGAACTATCCCCCGCCGCCGGCTGCAGCAGGAACGCCGCCTCCCAAGACCGGCAGCCCCATGTCTTACCCACCCCCTCCACAGCAATTCTCTCCTCCACCACCCCAGCAACAGCAGCAGCAGCAGCAGCAGCAGCAGCAGCCAGCTCCCAACATGAGCCTTCCCCTTCACATGCGCCACAGTTCCACCGGCTCAGTCCACAGCCAACATGGACCCCAGTTCACTCACAACCAGCAGTCATCTCAACCGCCCCAGTATGCCGGACCACCAGAGGACGCCTACCCTCCCGAGAAGCCGCCCCAGTCGGAGCGGGACGAGGAGGAGGCGCCCGTTGACACGAGCAACCCTGGGAACTTGGTGGGCGGGGCCCCGCCGGCCGGGCACTTCGTCGGCGCGTCGGCCATCGTGGACGACGTCGGCACGTTCAACGGCGGGTCGTACCGCATCAGCCACCGGGACAGCAACACGATCCTGACCATCCAGCTGGCCATAGGGTGCCCGCTGAGCGCGAAGCCGGGGACGATGATCGCCATGAGCCCGACCATCACGCTCAAGGGCGCGTACAAGTTCAGCATGAAGAAGCTGGTCGCGGGCGGCGAGATGGGCCACTCGACCTTCACGGGGCCCGGGGAGCTGCTGCTAGGCCCCCCGTTCCTGGGCGACGTGACCAGCCTGCGCCTGACCGGCAATGAGAGCTGGAGCGTGGGCCACGACGGGTACCTGGCCAGCACGCAGGGCGTCGTCAAGGAGTACAAGAGGCAGGGGCTCGGCAAGGCCATGTTCAGCGGCGAGGGCCTGTGGGTCTACAAGGTCAGCGGGACTGGCCTGCTCTGGCTGACGAGTTTCGGCGCCATCATCAGGAAGGATGTAAGTTTTTCGGCTCGCCTCCGCCATTTCCCCTGACCAACAGTCTCTACTCAAAGTACACGGCGCTAATGGAACATTGGACAGCTGGCGGAGGGAGAGAAGTATATTGTCGACAATGGCCACTTGGTTGCCTGGAACACAAAGTACGTGATGGAGCGGGTCGCGTCTGGCGGTATCATTTCGGGCTTCGCGTCCGGCGAGGGCCTGGTGTGCAAGTTCACCGGGCCGGGCACGGTTTTCATCCAGACAAGGAACGCGGTAAGTCTTGTCTTCTTCCAGTCTGAGGCGAGAAAAGGTTGGGCGACAGCTGGCTGACTGGTTTTCTTTCTGGGACAGAAATCTTTTGCTGCATATATGTCCGGTAGCAACGCCCCTGTCAACTCATAAACTATTGAACTGCACTGGGGAAGGAACTCACCCACACTCGCTGAAAACGTTGGTTGGTTCACGACTGGAGAAGATATCCCCAAACTGATGGGACTGTGGGACTACTCAGATATCGGGACTTTTCTTCTTTTAAGTATATGTTCTTATTGCTTCACTTCAAGCGGCCTGCTCTGGTGGTTTTGATGTGTTTTTTTCCATCTCGTTAATTCAAGATGACGCCACCCTACTTCTTCTCATCCCTTCACCCTCCGCGGTACCAAGTCCCGCCCGATTTTAGGCACCATCAAAATGCAAAATAGGAAGAACCCACCCACCCACAGCTATCAGAGTCAGCCATGATCCTGAGCGGTCGCCTTTCTCATTCCCACGTACGTAGAGCCAATCTCAGGCGGGAAGGAGACAAGAGATGCCGAAGTTTGGAAAGTGCAAATTGCTACTTTGTTGTCCGCTCTGAGAACGCAATCGCGAATGGGGAAGTCGCCGGTGGGAGGAGATGGTGAGCGCATGCTTGATGGCTTCTTCCCCATCGTCGACTGGATCTCATCCAGTTTCCAGAGCATCGGACTGTGAGTCCCTAGAGAGTGTTGCTAGATCACCCATTGTCGTGAGAGTGGGAGTGAGGCCGCAAATACCTCCCACCGCATTGGTCTTTGGCCTTGGTCGCAGCAGCTGTTGGCCAAGGACGACCTTACCCGGCATTTTGAATCTACAGTCAAAACATTTGGACGAACGGAAGAGAGGCTTGCCTCGGGGCAGCAGCTCCCCAGCGTCGCTTCCAATCCAGTGGCAAGCTGCTCACCCAAAGTCACGGCTTCCTCCCTAGCTCTAGGCAAATGACGACCCGCCGACTTCGCGACGCGACACCTTCGCAAACCCATTCCATCACATCGCACCTCATCACACAGCCCAGGACCCAGTCTTCGGTTTTGGTTATCACCCGCGCAGGTTTAGGGTATCTTCTTCTTCTTTCTTCGGGGTAAACCGAAGTCGATTTTCAGCGTTTTTGAGCGGAACTTTCAATTTCTTACAAGCTGGCGCATTGAAACTCGACCAATCTCGCCTTACTTCTCTCGCCTTCTACCCATCTTGTCTCACTGCTTTTTACCTGCGAACAAGTCCTTTTCGCCTTTGCCTTCGCCGAGCGGTCCAGGTGGTCCAAGTCAGTCCGTGGATCCGAGTCCTCCATAGAGAATCCGTCCTCTTTTGGCCAGGACGTCGATGGGCCAGGTCTCAAGTAAGTGGCCAATCCACACCCCTTTGGTCGGTCTGAATTGAACCACAGCTCCGTCACTGACTCCAAAAGTTGTCTGCTTCAAGCCAACTTCGGCTCTGTCAATCTTCAGGCAGCTCATCTGTTCTTCGCTAGTGACAGCGAAAGGTTCATGCTTGACACCTACCAGTAGTCGAAATTCAACTACATCGTCAACCGTAGGTAGCCCAGCTTTTGCCCCAAGGAGCATACACCTTGTGATCACTGTCTCTACTCCAATCTTCCAGGGAACCCGCTTACGTTCACCTCGGCTCACTGAGACTTGCCGCTAATGTATTGTGCTTGCAAGCAGCGGTAAACAGATCTCAGTTGAGGTCAACCGCATTGCCCACCGCTATTGACATCTCAAGACATACAAGCGAACTCTTCAACACGAAGTGGAGGCTCGGGTCGGGCTTGAAGCCAAGGATCGGGATGTCTACTTTGCAGAAACCCCAGGGAAATACTGCTATGTCGCGTTTGGCGAAGCCTAAGCTCACCATCGACACTCGAGCACAAGCCAAACCGAACACCGATCTGCTGTCTACCCAGAGTGCACCCGTTGGCACACGCCAAGAGAAAGGAATCCCGCCCATGTATCAAGCTGTTGACCGGCACTGTACGAAAGTTGCTGAAATGATGAATTCGCCCACTTGGCGCAGCCAACGACCCGGACCTACCGCTGTTGACGACGGCGCTCCCTTCGAACCACTGGAATCCCAACAGACCTACACTCCGAGTCCCTTGGTACTCTGTGTTGAGGATGATGAAGAATGGGACTCAATAGGAGAGCAGGGAGGTGCCAATGGAGTCTTCCACAGTCCCGCGAGGCAACGCGCTCAACGGCGGCATGCTGACAGCGGTATTTCTCTGGGTCGGGATGCCGAAGCTATGAACATCCTCGGCATTCACCCACTCTCAGAGGTACCAGACAGCCCTACCAAGACCTTCATCATCTCGGCTTCTGTGCCCAATGGAGCTGCTCATGCCTGCGGGGCCATATATGGCGAGCTCCAGCCCGTCATAATTCCTAACAAGCGGTCCAATATCCAAAGGAGGTGCCCTGGAGACGACCTGTCCTCTGAGCCCAGTTCCGAGTATGGTTGTCTGGAAAACAATGATACGGATTCCCAGGGCTCGCCTGCATTTCCATACCGCTTGTCCAGTCAATCTCAGACTGAGGTACTAGACGGACACGGCGTCCTTGAGAGCCAAAGGGCGAGGTACAAGGAACGCGACATCCGCCTGCTTATGGAGAGAGATGCGGCTGTCAAGTCTGTCAATTCACAGCATGCATCTCCGCGGCGCCACTGTCGTCCTGATCCGGAGGATTCAGAACGCTTTCAGGGCTTGCTTGGCAGACTTCGTTGCGAAGCTGAGACATCCAAAGATAGTCCAACGGACGGCATTACTCTGAACGACCCGGCAATCGTGTCCTTTGCACCAAAGAAAAGTATGCAGAATTCTGCCGACAAGGGACTTGCGGCTGAATTCCATTCCCAGGTGAATAGATGTCTACCGAAGGGGAAACGACATACCCCCTCCGATTCTGGTTATGCATCAAGCAATCGCACGCTGTCGAGGAGCCGACACGAAAACTCAGATGAGATTGGCTCCGAGCCTGTGTGTATCCAGACTGGAAAGGTCAGCTCTCAAGACTCCGAAGCAGACCGTTCCTCGAAGTCTTCAACACTCAATCCTGCGGCAAAAGTGTTTTCATCGACCAATGGCCATAGTGCTTCTCCAGTGAAGCCAAACATATTTGCATCTTCTGTCCCCAATCATACCTTCCTTTCACCGCCGCTGGCCCAGGCGCAGTTTGACACGGACATACATTCGCAAAGCCTCGGATGCGATACCCTGCATGGTTTTGGCAGCCCTCTGGTAAACTTGGCCCTCTCACAAGCAGGCTTGATACAGGTCTCTCCAGCATTGCTCCCTCAAACTGTACCTTTCCCTCTGCCTGCCATCCCACCTCCACCTGGCTTCGGCCTTACTACGAGCCTTGCTCCAGGCACTCCGGGCCTTGGAAACATTCTCAGCCTGCCACTCCGACCATCGCCGTCTGCATTGGGTCTAACAAGACCAGCACAACCACCAAGTTCTGTACCCACGTCTGGACCGGTTCCTTCCGAGTTCATGGGCGCCTTTCACCACCAGCTGCCAACAGTTCCCTCGTGCAATAACCCAGCACATCAAAGCGACGTCGCGTTCAGTGCCAGCCAAGGCTTTCCGGCTCCCACGACGCCACAGCTGGCACCTCCTGCACCCCCCGCCTCGCTCTTCAGCCCAACAAACAGAGCTCCAATGCCGCCACCTATGGCACCAGCAGCCCCAGTGGTGAACCCGATTTTTAGGAAGAACGTGCCCAAGCCGAAAGTACCTAACACTACTGGTCAGCAGTACTGGGAGTACTGGCACGAGCTGCGACGGACCTTCGAGCCAGGATATGCGCAAAAGTCAAAGCAGAACCAGCAGAAGCGGTACATGAAGCAGCAAATCCACAAGAACGGTGGCACGACGGACCAAGCTTAGGAGAATCGTGGGTCTCCAATCGTGTCACAAGGGAATGAGGGCCAAGCGAATGGCGCACCAAAGACACAGAGCGTTTCCAGCGACAGTACGGGCGGCAACACCGCGGTTGTTGTCGGGGGGAAAGTTGATAGCAAGGTCTCGAGCGACAGTTCTCACGGGAGCAAATAACGACCTCAGAATTCAGGCACCATGCCTTTGGGCTTGCTTGAGTCACTTCCCTTGAACTCGAAGCCGGGTGTGGCTTGATTACATATTGACAGACGAAGTTAAAGACTGAGGTCAGTCAAACGTCACATGGGCAATTATGGAATGCTTTTCTTATTTTTATTGTTTTTCTCATGAGTAATGCACGGCGATGAGTGTTTCTTTTACGAAGATGATGACTACCAGCTCAGCATGTCTTTCCAACGAAGATGGGACGAAGGACATGAAGACGGAAATGGAAACACAGCAAAAATAACAAGAGTAACAATGGGAGGGATCGATGTGTCGACATTGTTAGTCTCGATAGCAGCAGTCTCATTCTGTTGAATTCAAGCTCTGACCCTTCAATCTTTTTCAGAGACAAGCGACACACTTGGCACGTGAAGTTGTCTTTGCTCCAGACTGCATGTGCCTATGTCTTTCGTCAGGCATATGCTTGCCATGCCTATTACGACGATTTCGCCGAGCATTCGTCGTACCAGGGCGAAGTATTCAGGAAGGATGGTCGGCAAAACCCATACAACACATCCCGTGCTCAAGAACAACCCCCCCCCTTGCTGGTTGAGTACCAGTGCAGGAGCACTTCGTCCTTGTCGATCTACCCCTCCCCCCCTCGCCTTCGAAAATGAAAAGCAGAAAAGCATGACGTTCCAAGACCATGTACACAAAGCTACACCGAAGGCGAGGCGAAAGCTCGCCTCGCCGGATTGGCAACTTCACCTTCGTACTCAACGCCTGATTGGACAGCGGACGGTCTTCCCTGCTGTGCTGGGAACGGCGGAGGATGGGATCCTACAAGATACTGCGGCTGGTATCTGGTACTTGACGCAGGCACGACTGTAACATGCACGGAGATTCTCGGATTTGGACTACTCACGACACATCGTGCCATCTCTACTGGAGAATACGCGTATGCTCAGTTAACCTGGGCGTGAAAGATGAAACAACCTAAAAGGTTGGTGAGCTTTGGTTTGGGGGCCGCGACTAGAGGCAAATGAATCCCTCTTCCTTCTTTTCTCGGGAAGGACGGATGGCATGCCCTCCTTCTTGGACGTCCGCCACCAGCAGTATCATGCATAATGGCCACCCCTCGCGTCCGACTGCCCCTGTGGAATTTGCTAGGACGGACATCCGGCCTTGCCGGTGGATAAGTGAATATGTGGGATGTGGGAAGTGGATGAGTATCTACGTGTACGTGTGTGGGTTTGTGCCTGCGCGCTCGTGTGTGTGTGTGTGTGTGTGTGACAGAGCGTAAGGGGCGGGCGTGTGCCTATGTGGGTAGCTGGAAGAATGAGAACATGTCAACTTGCATGTCTGGTCTAGAACGCGTGTTCTGTTATCGAGACCGGTGTCTGATGTGGACGTTGGTGGTGTTTAGGCAGGGGCGGATAAGGGGAAGAAAGAAAGAGAAGTTTGTGTGGCGTATCTGCAGGCACCAAGTGCTGACCTCCACCTCGCGGTGAGGTGATGGTGTAAGTGAGGCTGGGTCCGTCTGACATGCTTTGGCGGGCACCCCCTTCCCCCTTGGAGGGACCCCCTCGCCGGGCCACCTATTCACCCGTGGTCCGACTGAAGATGGCAGGCTTCAAGGTTAAGTCCTTCGTGCTGCGGCAGGATCTAGCGGGCCTGGCATGTTATCAGTCGGTTGTGGCGTGAGCTAGGCTGCTCTGCTTAGTCGTGACTTCGGAGCAGGCCAGGCCGGTGTGCTCGGTGAGCGAATGGCCAGTGGTGTGATGGTTTTGTGATGAGGGTATCATGGTCTTGGTTATCGGGACTGTGATGCTGCCTCCCCTGGGCATGGGCGATAACTCGGGCTTTTTCGCATTTGGGTTTGAACTACTTTTCACATTTGATGAAATTGATCTGCGACTTTGCTGACATCACTTCCCATCCCCCTGGATGAAGGATCACGGCTGCATGGAGATCGAAGGAAGGAGGAGCTCGGGTATCGGGTGTCTCGTGGCTCCGTTTCTGGGCCCAAACGGTGGCTCATTGCACTTGCTGTGTGAAAGTTGGCCGTGTCCTCGCATCTGGAACGAGAGACCCTTGTGTGAATGATTCGTTCTGAGATTCAGGGATCAGCATGTCCCGAGGTGCGCAATCAGTACTGGGATTCAACACAAGAGGGAAGTCCATTCCCCAGCGTGTGACTTGCCCTGCAGCGTTTTGCTATCCGTACCTTGATGTGCCGCTGGGGGCAGAATTTTTGTTTTATCATGTCTTCTCGGAAAACCTATGCTATATTCCTGAGATCATTGATCGCCGTCCATCTGTCCATGATTTGAACATCATCTGTTGATCAGCTGGCGATACGTTGGTGAGATAAAGACATTGTCTCAAAGAGGCTCCACATTGATGCTTGAATCCAGGGCTGAGACTTTGGCCATGGGTAGGTTGCTGAAGGTTCGTCGCGTGTGCTTTGCAGCTCTCGAGGGTAAGAGGGCCTCTTCTCACCTGCTGCAGGAAAATGTGCAGGCCTTCTCATCACTCGAGAGACTGTCGGCGCGTGCTGAATTGAAAGAAACAGTCCACCTGCCGCTGGATCGAAATTTTGTAGCAGTGCTGCAAGAGGTATTGACTGTCATCGTCCGACTGCTTGGGTCAATTCTTGCTTTCCGAAGTCCCAAGTAATCTGCAGTCTCCCTGGAACAATGGACCGGCTTCCTTTCAGCCAGACAAGTTCGTTACTCTTGGGCGACCGGTATAGGAAGGAACCGACTCCCATTGACCATGAGGCTGCCTTTCATGACCACAAGCTTCACGTCTTCCCCAAGGATAGGCCTCCGTCTTTGTGACGAAGACCGGACCTCTTCGCCCTTCCCTTCCTCAATCCAACTTTCGGCGTCGATAAATTCTTTTCAAAGGTACCATCGGACAGTGCAATCCATTGAGCAGCCTTCATTTTCGTCACCAGTGGGTAGATGCCATGGTCTCTGAGTCGGACGTTATCGAGGCCACTGTCGCTCTGGAATTCCCTCTCATAGATGGACTTTTCAACGATCTCGCACACATCATCGAGCTCTGGCTCTCGTTTCGTCGATCAAGTTTTCCTCTGATGGTACCACCTGCGATGCCTTGCTCCTATCCGTCCCTTCTTTCACCAGTATTGAGGGATCCTGCTTTCGCCTCACGCCGCGGTTGAGGTCTTTCTTTCATCCTTTCCAACCGTTACCGATGTCGCTCCCGATCAGGCTTCGCAGTACTGTGGTGTGTCTCCCTTCTTCCAAGCTTCACCCTCTCCTCCCTTGCAATCGACTTTTCTCTTGGTGCCGTGGACATCATCGACAAGATACCGAATTGGCTGGGTCAGGGCCGTTAGGTCCAGGATCAAGCATATTTCTGAATGGCCGTGAATAGTGCCATCACTTCGAGCCGGCCAGATCTCAAGACGAGGAAGGAAAGAGGACAGGGCGGCCAGGCTGGGTCTTATATCAGACAAAGATGACGGACCTTCTATCAAAAGAACCCCGAAACTGTGGGGCATCACTCAAAGAAGCAAGAGGTCATGTCCGAATCAATCTTTGCTAGGAGACCGCTGGCGGTGAGACCTCCAGAGCCGTCTCTAAGCCGAGAGATGGTTCGCAGCGTGGAACATCTCCTAAAACGACGGACACGCCGACGGACACCTGGGCGCAACGGACTCCACAGATCTGCCAATGCGCCATTGCCCAACAGAAGCAAAGCGAATTAGGACGATGGCTCTTCCTGTGTTGTCCCTCCCCATGGACTCTTTTGCGGCTGTCTTGTCTCGAAAGAGGCATCCCACATATCGTTGGTCTACTGTCGGACAAGCAAGAGGACCGTCGGTGCCGAAGATAGTCTCGGTGGACTAGAATGTCGGTCATGCAGCTGTTTCGCCTGGCCTTCTTGGGTTGAGTCCGGGCACATCTGCCAAAACAGGAAGGGCTCACAAGGCCGTCTCTGTTCTCACGACTGCTCACAGCCTATCCTCTAACATGTTGGCTCACATCACGGCAAGTGGTGGATGCCTATCTTATCCACGATTGGATGCGGCTGCTTTCAAGCCATCTCACTGCCCCGGATTCAGAAACTATTCCGTAGATCCAGGCATTGATATGGATTGGTCCCATCGGAGTTGCAGCATCTGACACCTTGGCCTACGCCTGTCAGCAAGATCAGATGACCCTCGAAGCCTTGCTCCGTAAGTTGCTACCAGTTCATGTCCGGAGGACTCAGCTGATGGTGGGGATGTTCTCATTCTTCCAGAGAGCTTCAAAGAAGCGCCAAAACTACTGACTGAAGCCACACATTCCTCAAACAAGAATCACGAAGACGATGTATCTCGGGACCGAGGGAATAGCACGGTCAGGTCCACTCGGACCGGAGAAATCGATGGCGCAAAGGGCGCGGATGAGGGGGGCACTGAAAGCGAGGGAGAAACGAGAGAGACAAGTTCGCGGACTGCTGCCGTTGGCCGCGTGCATTGCGTCGTCTGCCTTACCGTCACTCGAGCTGCTGGCTAAATTGAACATGCAGTCTTCGGTCAGGTCATCCAGGGCAGCCAGGGTCACTGCGTCGAACGACACGGATCCTCGACCTGATAAGTATAATCATGCAGCAAAATCTCAAGCCATCGTCTGCAAGTAACAGCAGAATTCCTTCTGGCTTTCGCTATTATCCCTGGCCAAGACCTTCAGGGGCACAATGAAGACAATTTCTTTCTCCCGGCTGTGCGGAACTGTTTGTGGATGAGTGCAGTGTTTTCAATCCCAAATGAAGCCAACGACCAAAAACATCAAGAACGGCCGACCGGAGAGCCCGTATACAACAGAGAGCCCAAAGCTCATTATAAGTGGGAGCAAGGTTTATGGAATCATCTCTTCGCACCTTGTTGGCACGTCTTGGTGGACCAGATCTTGCTCATGCCACCAGGATAGGGGATCGAAATGTGCCTAAAGACTCACAGGCCAAGGAATAATCCAAGCAGGTTGAATACTTGAAGAGTTACCAGCTCGGCCATGGAACTGGTCCACAAATGACAAGTTAACATGCTCGCTAGCGATATGGAGCTTCGGCCGGCAGACAGGAGGGTCGGCCACCCTAGAATCGGCCGTCCGTCGTCACCCCTCGGCCATTCTCACGACACGAGATTGTGTGCCTAGTGGATAAAGGCCCCAGAAGTCAAGAGAAAGACCGTCAAGGTTCAAGCAAACACAGCCGTATGGAAGTTACGGCACCGTCGGCCAGAACTTGAAGAGATAGGAATGGGAGTCTCTTCTCCAACTTGTCAATCCCTTTGCTCGTAACCTGAAATGACTCCAGCGTGAACACGAGCCAGAGAACGACTTGGAAACAACAGAGTCGTACCAAGAACTAACCAGTGTCGGACCAGCGCTGAGGCTTGCCAGATGTGCCTGTGCATTTGCTCGGCGGTCGGAGGGCTCAGCTGGCCGAATGTTCCGAGAGGGACAGAGACACTGCGAGAGGTGGTAGGACAGCATAAGACGGTCAGGATTTCTGCAAGTTTTTGCGGCACCTGCTAATCACAAAGGCTCGCTGGAGGTTGCGAAGGCTGGGTGCCTCATCAGACCGGGGAGGGGAAAGCTGATGGGAATCCCAAATAGGGAAGGCTGCACCTAATGCTTCTGCCTTGCTGGATGTTGTATGACGGCCGATCATGCCTCAGAGGGAACTGAGGAACACACGTGGAGCAGCCACAGGCACTTGCTCGACTGTCTGGATAGACTTCGCTACACAGCCCAGGCTTGCCCATTGTGCGTGCCATCACAACTCCAGCAGCGGCCGCCTTGAGCAGTCAGCACACTCACTCACCACTGCAAGTGAAGTTCATTTGCCAAGGTCCGATCATGGGCCAGTAAAATCCATGAAGCCACCAGCCACAGCCGACACAACAGAGGCTGCCGGTCCGGGTGAGACTGGTGGGCTAGACTCGGGGCCGACCCACTCGTGTGATGACTGCGTGTGCGTATGCAGTCCTCGGGCCGCCAGCTGCCTGGACCAAGATCTGCAGGATTTAGACTGAGCGGCGTTCTGAGGCTCGACTGTGGAGCCAACGCAGGGGCTTGCTACCATATGTAGCATTCAGCAATCAGTCCAGAAGCATAGGTAGACGACGGCATTTGGATGCGCTGTTGTCAGGTCACGACACTCCACACCACTCCAGGCATACTGCACCCGCCAAGACATCTCCCCCCCCCCAACCCATGACGGACCAATGGGGCAATGGCATGGTCTTGCGGCACATCGGAGATATATCAGCCGATGTTTGGATCTGACGTTTGAAGCATGTCGCCATGAGTTTCCAGAAGCGGTTTTGAAGGGGACGGTCAAAAGACATGGCGAAACAGTGTCAGTGGCGCGGCGGGCTTGACTGTTGAAACAAATCCAAGCCGGGGCGCAAGAGGTCCAAACGATGAGATCAGATCCCAGAGTTGGCGCTATCTCCCCGGCAGATGCTCTCCAAGCGTGGGTGGTTCGGTCGGTCCGTCGAGGGGCCAAGCTTTGGCTACACGCGGTGCCTGGCCCTTGGCCCTGCCACCGGTCCCGAGCAGATGCCCGAACTAGGAGCGTGAGATCCAAATCAGACGGCACCAAGCCTCCAGGGCCTCGTGCTGCGCACAAGGCGGCGCACGGGTCGCTCAACCAAGTGCCGACGCGGCTGGGACTCCTGAAGATCTCAATGACTCGATTTGTACTATTGGGGCGACAAGGGCCATCAGGCACGGCACGGCCTTGGCTGCACGGCACGGGCGGGGCTGCACGTTTCTCTTGATGTTTATGAGCGTCCAGGGCCTCGCCAACGCCGAACCGTCCCTACATCACGCATCGGCGCCCCGGGATGGGCAGCCACTGGACGTACAGAGCCCTTCTCTTCAGGACTGAACGCCGCCGTCGGCCGAATGCCCCAAGCCTATTCCTCATTGATGCGAGATGGAAATTACTCCACAGCGATCGACGTCCTATATATAAACTCTAGCGAGCATGTGAGCGTGCATGTGCCTGCGTTCAGTCGAGTCCATGTTACCGCAGCCGTGGGCTTCCAGTATTCCTAGTTAGCCCTTGCTTCTGGCTCGTCTATTTTCCGTGTAGCGCCTCCCCCGCGTCTGATGAATGCAATACCTCTCTCTGTATGTTGCAACATGGGTGTCAACCTTACTCAGCCTACGAGGGCACCACAACATCCTGAAACACACCGGGGGAGCACCTCACCCCGCGTAGCCATGTACCGTCTGATTTGCCTTGAAGGACCCAACGTCAGCGAGAGACGTGAAATATGCATAAATGTCTTCTCATATGTCGTCCAACTAATGGGGACAGTCTTTTTTTGGCAACCCATTCAATGCTTGTCTCCTGCTTTGGCAGCTGATGGGTCGGTTTGTCCAGATATCGAGAGCGTCGGTCTCGGTCATCTCGGGCAGATGACCTGCAGCAGATGGCAAACCGGAAGGGCCATGATACGCTGCAGTGGCTGTCAAGGCCCCTCTGACAGTCTTGGGGTAGGACTCATTACAAACTCTAAATCCTACAGACGTGGCACAGCGCGGATGTACCCATACAAGTTGCACATAGCAGTCCAGCCCACTGGGAGACCACACACACGGCTTACTCTACCAAGGGCTATCACGTCACACCCGAGGCTGAATCGGCCGCGGGGCGACGGTGCAATCCACCAGGCTCAGCCGCTTCCCCGCTTGCAGTGGTGGTGGTCGGAGACAAGAGAGCATTGATTCCTCACGGGGGTCTTCAGGGCATGCCAGTCGTGACCGGGCGAACCAGCTCTAGGCTGTCAAAGTCCAGGCTTCTGCTTGCGTGTGTGGGCGGCGTTCAAGTCAGTGTGTTCATGCAGACCCGAGTTCGAGTTGAGGCGTGTCAAGTTCATGTTCGCGACCGGGCCGGCCGTCAACAAACACCCTCCTTCTCCCCACAGTGCCCTCCCATGCGACGTCTGGAAGCAGACCGAACTGGCTGTGCAGACTTAGGTTTTGCTGTGCAGCAGTGAGGACACCCGCGGAATGGCGGAAGAGACGGCGGGCATACAACGCCTTCTTGCGCCTGAAATCGGATGGAGCGAGAGTGACGCGAGGCTGGTCTGGGAAGGCTGTTTCTTGAAACCGAAGCGAGCATACAATATCCAGAGGCAACTGGGCCGGAGCAGGGTGGATGCTGGGGCAGGCCGGGCCCACCCACACAGCCTGGCTGGATTTGCATCCTGGAGAAAATCACCGCAAGCTTATCGCGACGGAACCTTGTTGTGAAACTTTACTGTCCTTTCATCCTCGTTTCCTCCCGTAACATTAGCGAATCGTCCTCGTCGACATCGATATCGACATCGATCCGACCCAGCACGCAGCGTGTGCAGCGTGTGCCTGCGGTCATCATCTCACATCTCACATCTCGCATCTCACACATCCTCACCCGACCTCCCTCACGCCCCGAGGGTCTCCCACCCCTTCTCCCATCAACCACGCGCGATCAGTGCATGCAGGCCAGCAGGGCAGACCGGGACACATTGCAAGCTAGCTGGGGATCCCTTCATCGCAGATCACTTCGCCCAGTCGCTCACTTTGGTCTATTGTGCGCCGGCGACCAGTATTGCTTCTCTTTGTGGTGTGCCTGCGACGACCTGGCCAGTCCGAGCGCTGACCCGGGCCAGCTAGCCGCTCTGCCCCTCAAAAGATGATTTCACACTTTTCGATCTTGGGTGTAACCCCCATTTTGGCTCTCGAGTCTGCCTTGTAGGCGCGTCTCGAGACAAACTTCGGTCGTACACTTTTCCACGAGACGGTTTCTGATATTTGATCAACTGCCCTTTATGGATGACTTTGGACGAAAGGTTACAAGGCAGCACAAACCAGCAAACTTGGGATGATTCTGGGGACGTATCCTTTCACCCACTGGTCAGGGTCCCAGGTGGCGCCGTCTGGTGCCCACCCCAACGCCCAAACGGGCAAAAGTCTGAGCATAGCCGCTGATGGAGGGGGCGTACACGCTGCAGCACGGGTGCCGTTGTGAAAGGCGTGGCGTTAGTCGGTCTGCCAGCGGCCTGGTCCTGCGGCCTGGCGATCAAGTAAGTACGGTTTCCTTGCATGAGCGCCGAGCCTTGCAGGAACCTAGTCACTATCGTCCTCACCTATGCCGGCCGGTCCACCACGCCGACCACACCTGGCCTCGCGATATCCGGTCAACATAGGCCTTGCCTACCCAGCGCCCGCATCAACACCATGCCGTGCGCCAGCCGACGGCTCCGAGGGCTCCGACGGCTCCCAGGGCTCCCCGCGGATGCCAGCCAGCTCTCTTTGCAACCCTCCCTCTCTCCTCCCAGGGAGCACAGCATGTCCCAGGCGGGAATATAACGACGTGCTGCTGTTCCGAGCACTCGGTTCTGGCCCATGATTGGGTAGGCCAACCCATGCTCGCTCCCTGCGCCTCTGCCACCAGACTATGCCGTCCTCCTCCTTCCACGCCGTCCCAGCGCGCGGGTGGTTGGGCAAGTCGCGAGGGAGACAGCGCCCGTCTTTCACATGAAGCGCCACAAAGCACTCCCGCAAGGCATGCACGGGCGCTATCTCGAGGGGTCCACGAGCCCTGACGTGGGTTGTATTCGTCCGTTGGCAAACTTTCATCCCACATTTTGACAGAGTAAATTTACTCTGTGTCATCTAGTGATTGGGCCTTGTCCCTTACTGAAACTCGTGTCAGCTAATCTGCACAGGTTTCGACGCGTGGGCGCACACCTCAATCTTGGAAGGTCTTGAGGCATCTGATCTCGCCCTCGTCTTCGACGCTTCCAAGAAGCTTCGGGACCTAGCCCAACCGGTCGCCTGTGTCGGCCTTGCCCACCACCCACTTATCGTCATCGCGGGTGTCTGTGCGAGTAACGCTCGAGTGCTATTCCCTCACCATGAGCGGGCGCCTCGTATCCTTACTCGTAACGTCCACCACATACAGCCGTGCCAGCCGTGCCAGCCGTGCATGTTGTGGACCGACCGCCCGCCAGCAGAACTGCCCGCGGGTCGATATCGACGATTATCTGTGTCATCGTTAGACTGCATTCGAAACATTTGGGGGTTTTCTAGCCTCTTTGCTCTGTCCCCAGTGACACTTGCTAATTGCACCTTGGCCCGTCTTACCAGCTCCCTTGGACTTTGAGGCCAGACCCGCTGCTGCGGCTCACATCCGCCATACCCATGTCCTCGCTCGCGGCTGAAGTTGTCACCCCTGAGCATGTCAGCTTGTTTTCTGGGCGCCCCAGACATGCCCATCACCACCCCAGACAAGGATAGCTCCCCTAATCTGCTTAGCTCCCTCCTCAGAGGCACCGCCTCAGCAACGGTAGGGTCTATGTATGTGTATCTTCCTCGATTTTCCCCGATATGACATGGGCCGAGTTCCATCCCATCCCCTCTCTTCACAAGACCGTTCAAGGAACAAATCTTGCTGTAAGACTCGCACGATCGGGAAACTATTGCTCTCCGCTTCCCAACTCGGACACAATTGTTCATTAAACAATTTCCTTTTCCTTCTCTCCAGCTCGGACCGTTCTTCACTATCTCCTGTCTCCCTTCATCATCTCGGTACCATACTATCTGCCTCTATCTGGTCACAAGCTTCACCAGTACTTACACCACACCGATCACAACATCTACCACTGTCCCCAGCCGCGTCCGTCTCCTCGGTCGAAGCAATTACGCGTCTCATTATCTGCGTTCGTCATTGTCTCACTTGTTGATCAAGTCGTGACACCATGGTCTTCTGCGCATACTGCGGGAAGAGCTTCACCCGCAAAGAGCACCTGGAGCGGCACATCCCAAGCCGTGAGCCTCCGCCTCCTGGCAGATCCCCTTTGTGTTGTTCTTAACTGACCCAACACCCCCATAGACACCAACGTGAAGCCTCATAGATGTAGTGCTTGCCAGCTATCCTTCGCTCGCAGGTGAGAGCCCTCACTCCAGCTTCGCTTCCTGCTTGGGTAGTCGCGCTGATGGCTAGAATAATAGGGACCTCTTACAAAGACACCACTCTACGTATCATGAAGCCAGAGACCCGATGGAGCCTCTTCCTGGCGGTGTTCCCACAGTTGCTGGCAGGACGCCCATAGCGTGCCAGAATTGCGCAAGCGCAAAGACGGGATGTGATAAGAGGGTTCCATGCAGTCGATGCG
Organism: Diaporthe citriasiana; assembly: GCA_014872975.1. Taxonomy (NCBI): domain Eukaryota; kingdom Fungi; phylum Ascomycota; class Sordariomycetes; order Diaporthales; family Diaporthaceae; genus Diaporthe; species Diaporthe citriasiana. Next base: position 270,888 of record JADAZS010000003.1, on the reverse strand, counting down.
CCGAGAAAAACCTGCCCTGTGCTGCTCGCTTCGCGCGGCGCTCCTCCAAGGCTGCCGTGAGAGCAGCACAAGCCAGTGCTGCGATGAACAGCCAGTGCCTACCCGGAGCTCAGACACCAGCAATGCCAGCTGTCTCGTCCTCGATGATGGAGATGGACCAGAACTTGACGAAGTCAAGCTCGCCAGGCAAGGGCTCCCCTTCAGACGAAGTCGCATGTGCCGACTTGAAATTGCTCTCAAGCCCACAGCAGCAAAAATCGCCCCAAGAAGACAACCATTTCAGCCCGGGCGCATTCTCGCCTCATAACAAGCTAGATGTGATGAACGACTTCATGCAGCTCGGGACAGACTTCGTGACCCAAGACCACAACTACTCGGACCTGCTCGTCTGGCCCGAGTATCCCATGGAGCTGGATATCTATTCAAATGCCATGGCTATGCGACCAGACATGGGCCACGGTATGCCCGCTTTTGCAGACATCAGCGACTCGTGTTCCAATTCTGAGCCCATGACAGCTACTTCGTCGCGTGCATCAGTCCACACCAGAGGCACAAGCATCATGTCAACTGCGAGCTTCGACCCCAACAAGTGTATAGACATGGCCATGCGGACGCCAAAGGACGCAAACATCCCAGAATTCGAGGTCGTCGTTGCTTCAGAGAACTCATGGCCAATGGCTAGGTGCAACCCGCCTACTTTCTCCGGCAACTGCCCACGCACGGCGATCGTTCATCTCGAGGCGCTCGAGCAAAAATGCCAGCAAGAAGGAACGTGGGACTCACTGGAGAAATACCTGGGCCAGTTTGGAAACGAAGCACCGCATATGCCACAAGTTGTCCCAATCACCTCTCGGACACGTGACAAGATGACGGCCATCACCCAGTCATTCTTACACAAGGCGCTTGAAGTCCACAGACTAGGAGCCAATGGCTACTCAAAATCAGGTTATGCCAGCCCGGGAGGCATGTGCAACTTCATCATGCTCCCGCCATCTAGTGTTCTGGAGTACTTCCTCAAGAGCTACGTGCGCAGCCTGTACGGCTTTTACCCAATGATCTTTGCCATGAGTCTGGACCCGAATGAGATGGTTCAGAACACTCAGGCTGCAACATTACTTGTCCTGCTCATGATTGCGCGAGGCGCAGCGTCCGTGCCAATGGCAGAGGCAAGGTATCTGTCTGCCGGTCTTACAGAAACTTGTCGGATCTCACTGTTCGACATCATCGAGAGAGACGTCGAGCTATCAGCCGACCCCATCGCGCTGCGCTGTGCGCTCCTGTTCACCCTGCTCGGTGCATGGAGTGGTGACAAGTGGCAGATGGACATTGCTATGGGCCAGCGGGGCATGTATCTGACGGTAAGCATTCGGCGCCCTAACTTGTCGTTCTGGGCGATTACTGACAGGAGCCAGATGCTGAAACATGCTGGCATGTTAGAGCCACAACCATCGATGATACCAGCTTTCAATGACTCAACGAGCACTGAGCTTCAGTGGAGAGCATGGATGCACCGGGAGACACAAAACAGGTAGGCATTCAATACTCTACATGGGTTGAAACCCGTCTGTAAGCTGACCGCCTCTTTAGGCTTGTTTACAACTGGGTCATGGTGGACCAAGAATTGAGTCTTTTCCACGACACTGCACCGATTCTATCCATTTCGGAGCTTCACTGCCCTCTCCCGGGCTCTGAAATCTTGTGGCTCTCGCCCAGCTCTGAGCAATGGCTGGCTGGTATCCAGTCCCTCTATGGCTGCACCAACAACGTGAACCCGCAACTACTTACCACTCCTTCTCTCACACCGTCACTGTTTGATCTCTTCCAAGACTTCTTGCACGACAATCTTTCCCGTCGACAGTCCAGCTTGACCCCGCAACAACTCCGCCTGCTGCTGCACCCCATTCAGTCCTTACTCTGTCACCTGCGACAGATGCTCTCCTGCTTCTCGGACATTCTCGGTGCAAGGCGTTCAACAGCTCGCACTGTGACAAGGGCGTCGACATTCCAACGTCTGGAGGAGGTCCAGGCTCTGCTCCAAAAGTGGTATGAGCTTGCCATCGTTCAGCACAAGGCGAACCCAAACTGCACAAAAACGCAGTGTAATATTGTGCTGTATCACCTCATCTCCCTGAATGCCGTGACAAACTTCCCCGAGATCGAGAGGCTGGCCCGGAGGGAGGGCTTTGAGGCTGGTGGCCCCACCTACTGGGAACTGAGCCTGAGGCACAAGAGGTGCATCTACCAGCGCGAGGAGGCCATCTTCCACTGCGGCCAGGTTCTACGACTACTGCGGTCCATACCCGCGGACAAGCTACCGCCGTGGTGGAGCACAGCGATATACAGGGTTACACTGATTTTATGGACGGACGCCATCGGAAGACTCGACCCAAGCTTCAAGACAGCCATGAATGACGGCTCAAGCCCCGAGAGCGGAAGCGCCCCGAGCAGCTCGGTCGTAGCTGTCGATCGGGTGACCCCTGAGGACCCAGCGTTGATTGCGTATCTCTGGAGCGGTGATGGGACAGCTGTGCTCTCGCAGGACAATGGAACCGCGGTGAGCCTGGACAGCCCTGCCAACATCCTGGAAGTGGGGATACAGACTATTGATGGTGGGATAAGCGCACGCATTGGGGACGGGATCAAAAGGAAGCTGGCCACGCTGGCAGACAGCTGGAGTTCTGATATGATTGGCGCCGTGGCTGCTTGATGACGGGTTACTGGCGTTGGGGGGTTTTTTCTTTCTCGGGTTTTTGTTTTTTTCATCTTCCGTTGCTACTTAGAAAGTTGGTCACACACTGGGTCCACAGGACAGGTGGTTCCACAGGATATCTAGAGAGGGCTTGGGGGGCTGGATGGCTTCGGGCAGAAGCTATTGGTTCGGCGTCTACGGGGAATTGGGATTCGATTCTACATGACGCACGTCGAGTCTGATGATTCATGATGGCGGGCCTTTCTTCATTCGATACGGCAGATAGCGACGAGCTACAAATGTCTCACTCACACCGTTGTACTGCTGCACACATGGCTGCTGGGCTTCAAATTGTGAATTTACTGCTTCAACCACAACCAGGCATGTCTTGGCGCACCCCGGGGCGTGGGTCGGCAGTGGCTACGGACGTCAGGCAGTAGAGTAGGATTTAAACATAGATCCTGTGATCGAGATGGGATACCAAGCTTCATTCTGGCATGTAACGCTGGTGACCACATCGCGTGATGGTGGGCGGCGGGCGCCCTACGGGGCAGTGGTGGGCCAGCAACTGAAGCCATGCCAGGCACTAAAGGCGAACGCACAAAAGCTTCGTTTGGGCGTTCGCGAATCAGGACGCCAACAAGCCTCGCCAGTTCGTGAAGAAATCCTGCCGCTGTCCCGTGCGCCATTGTCAGCCACGGCCGATGGAGGTCATCTCCAAAGTCCAGTTCAGCCCCGCACCAGCAACTCAGCCCTAGCAAAGGCTGAAGCTTGCGGCCGCTGGATGGCGAGAGAGAGGTGGGGAGGAGATCCCCAAGCCGCTCCGTCAACGAGGTTAAATGCGATTTTGTGACCCGACGCATACACACACACACACGCATTACGCGCGCACAGCCGCGGCGGACAAATTCGGTCCCAGGACGGGTAAGCTGGTGCCTGGACAAAAGATGTGGTGGTGATGGAGGATGGGATTTGCAGACCCGACTCCTAGTTTTGTTGGGTCGGGTTTATGCGCGCCACGGTCTTGGAGACGGGTCAAAATAAGAATGTGGAGCAACCCAGCCCTCCCCCACTCCCCACCCCCAGACCGGGGAGACTGGGGTGCACCCTCCACAGGGCTTGACGAATGGGCGCCCTCAGATACTGTCCCCACTTGCCAAATGCAGCAGTCACAGCTGCCTGCAGGGTATAGGGTCTGAATGCAGCCCACCTTTGGTGGGGGGGGGGGGGCTGTGATTGAAGACGCCGCCTGCCTTTAGCCGTACCTTCGTACATACAGGCCGGGATAACCACTCTCCAGAAAACAACAGTCTACCTAGGTACATACTTTTGAGCAGATACTTGTCTACATCTCGCCCATCTTATGTGCTTCTCTTCGCGGCCCGCGTCTATACCGGTGGACGCGAGCTGGCGACATCCATTTTAACTTTCCAAAGTCCTTGATTCCTTCCACTGAAGTCCGGATGGATTCAGCGAGCTATACTTCACAGGCCGATTCTCAGGTATGTAGCATACATGCATCGACAGCGTGTTCCCGGGCCAGTCAGTCAATCGTACAGTACATGTTACACTCTCGAAAGGCACCCTCAGCTAAGCTTGCGTCACTATAGCACGACAGGATGCAGCCCACGCCGCTGGCCCTGCTTCTCGAACTTGTCCACAGTGGGCAAAAAAGAAATGGCCGCGACACAGGGTAATCTAATCTCCACAACTGATTCGGGCGAGACCTGATGCAGACCAGGAGACATCGTCACACACGCGCGCGCTACAGTGGCTGGAACACCCCGCCATCGGCCCCCGTGGGCTTTCCGAGCCCTTTCCCTTCGCACGGCCATCTCACACTTTTTTTTCGTGCCTTGGTGATTCACCAAGAGAACCAACCGGGCTTGTCAATGGTTGCTTCTTCTCAGTCCATCGCCGAGGGCGGGCCGCCCACTGTTGTTGTTGTCGGTGTCCATCCAATCAACCCGCGGTTATGATACTGGACTGACACAATTTGGATCTCTACACACACATACACCCACACGCACGCAACGTACGTTCTCGTGACCACCATGCAGCGGTTCCTTTGCTGTGCTTACGTACATGTGGTGGCTTGCCAGCAGATCCCCGGGGCCGCCTGTATGCAGGGCTTTTTTGCTTTTCAGGATCTGCAGAGCAAATACAGCACTCGTGAAAACCAGGTATCATCCACGACAACGCAGCCGATTGGCCCGCTCGGCAACCAAAAGGAGTGACCGTCCGCCCAACAGATATTCTGGGCCGTCTTAGTAGTTCCCCCCCGGGCGTGCGGTGTTTGTTGACAGTGCATGATGGATCCGGCTTCCCGGCCCCCAGATCCTTTGGGGCGTGTGGCAACGGCAAAAAGATTATGCCTGAGTACCTGCATGGAAGCACCCTTCTCGGATCAAGAGAACAGAGCGCGGCAGAACTGGGGGGGTGGAAGGTTCACCCCACGCCCTCGGGACACACCGGGGGGGGGGCAGCTCGAGAGACGGGTGGACGTGGTTATGGTGTGTGCTAAGCTCAGTATCCAGCGCTTCATGTCGATATCAAGCCTCAACAAGAGTGTTCTCGTCGCGCATGGTGTTTCATTCATCGTCAGAGATTGGATTTGCGAACCACTTTGGGAGCCATGTTACGCCGGAAGCACCGGTTAGGGAGGGGAACCAAGGAACGACATGACAGAGGTCGAACATGTCGAACTACTGTTCATGGTTGATGCGTAAGCCGTAGTATGAGCGGCGCGAGCCGTCTGAGTGGCCCTGTCTAGAACTGCAAAGAGCAGTGCCATCGGCTTCGACGAGCCTGCAGTGATCCAACTGGCTGGGAAGGATTACCAATCAAGTTTCGAAGGTCGAGAGAACCTTTGCGCACATATCACGTTTCAGGCCTGTCCGGTGAAGGCATACTGGGAATGTTTCCGCTTACAAATCGCAACGTTGGAATTCTCTATTGATTTCGCAGACCAATCCGGAGGGAAGTGAGCTCTGGATAACATCAGAGTGCATCAACAGCCTTCGATAGGATGCGCCCAAAACTACATTTTTTTGGATACAGATAGGAGCCGACGCCTTGCGCTCTTGAAGCAAGTCTGATATTGTATTTGAGATACAAGCCAAAGATTGAGCTCAAAATCCTACTCTTAAAGAACAAGGTGACATGTAGACGGCAAGACGAATGATGGATCAAGAGGAGCAAAAAAGACACAAAGGCAGACTGCCGTCCGAACCAGTGGGCACAAATTAGCAGCAATTGTTCTTGCGGTACACACGAGCGAAGGGTCCGAAGATGTGGCGTGCCCGAACACAGGTGCAAAGAGAAGTACATTATGATGATGGCGATAAGAAACAAAACAGTTCGTCCTGTCTGGATTCAGGAGATTCATCGGAGCTACTGACTGTTTCCTGTGGATTGAAGCTGAGATGCAGTGGAGCAGATATTCTGTGGTGGTGAGCACTGGGCAGTTGTCCGGAGGTCCGATGGGGCAACCAGCCCACAGCAGGCAGGGCCTAGGCCTTCTGACGCAGCCGTCCAGACTGGTGCTTATCTGAGAGCGCCCGAGCCTCGTGACGAATAGAAGGACTGCGAAAGAGGGGCTTGGCGTGTTTCTGTTTGCGGCTGGACTGGCCACGGCGTTCGGTCAGTTTTGTCTGCTTGGTGGGCAACCGTATACCCGTATCTGCGAGCCCTTGTTCCGCTGTACTTGGGGCCGTGCCTTGGCGCACCGAAACAGGACCGATGGTGCGCGACGTCAAACCGCTGCGGCATCCGAGCTGCGGGACCGAGTCCCCTGTCCGCTCCAAGGCACCCGGCCGCCCCTTGCCCGTCGTTTTACCCCAACTACGGAGCTTCTGCTGGCCCCGGACTTTTGGGGGGGAGGCGACGAGATTGTCCGGATCTGGCCTTATATACCACGGCCGCTGGTCGCCATCGGTTATGAAGATTATGGGAGCCATTCCGCACTGTTGACATTCTTGCACTCTACTGCATTACATTCCACTACATTGTGTTGTCACGATAGACCAAAGACGACTGTCCAGCCCGACTTGCATTAAAAAAAAAAACATCAAATAAAATGGCTCCCTCAGCAGTAGATGTTGCGTCCTCGGACGCCACCACAACAACCAGCCAGTTTGACCCAGCCCGTCCTCTGGCCGGTAAGGTCGCCCTCATCACAGGTGCAGGCCGAGGAATCGGCAGGGGGATCGCCATCGAGCTGGGTCGCCGCGGCGCCAACATTGTCGTCAACTACGGCAGCTCGGCCAAGTCGGCCGAGGAGGTGGTCTCGGAGCTGGCCAAGCTGGGGTCCAAGGGTGTCGCCCTGCAGGCGGACATCAGCAACCCGGCGTCGGTGAGCGAGCTGTTCGAGAAGTCAATCGAGCACTTCGGCTACATCGACTTCGTCATCTCCAACTCGGGCATGGAGGTCTGGTGCCCAGAGGTGGACGTGACGCCGGAGCTGTTCGACAAGGTCTTCGGGCTCAACTGCCGGGGCCAGTTCTTCGTCGCCCAGCACGCCCTCAAGCACTGCAGGCGGGGCGGCCGGCTGATCCTGACCTCGTCCATCGCCGCCAGCATCGGCGGTATCCCCAACCACGCCCTGTACGCCGGCTCCAAGGCCGCCATCGAGGGCTTCACCCGCGCCTTCGCCGTCGACTGTGGCGAGAAGGGCATGACCGTCAACGCCATTGCCCCCGGCGGCGTCAAGACCGATATGTTCGACGAGAACGCCTGGCACTACGTCCCCGGCGGCTACAAGGGCATGCCCATGGACATCATCGACCAGGGCCTCGCCAACATGTGCCCCCTCAAGCGCGTTGGCACCCCTGCGGACATTGGCAAGGCCGTCTTTACCCTCTGCAGCGACGAGGGGGAGTGGATCAACGGTACGTGCATGCATGACACTTCACCTCACCTCTACTCAAAAAACCACCAAAGCCTCGTCCTCTATCCCCCCCCACCCCACTTCTTCCCGTCATGGTCTTGCATGTGTGTCTATGAGTTTGGGGTAATACAGTTCTTGCTAACTTTGTGGCGTAGGTCAAGTGATCAAGCTGACCGGCGGAAACGCGGTGTAAGGCAGCACAGACGCCATGATCTGCACTGCCAACAGCGCTGCGTTTGTCTTGGATTTGCTATTTTCTGGCTGCATTTGAGTGATTCTTGAGCGGGGGCAGGGCTGTATACGCATTGTCACATTACTGCAAAGCCTCTTTCAAACAGAGGTTGTCGAGGTGAAATGGGTCTTCTGACTACCTGGTGGCCGGCCTTTAGTGCAAACACAAGCCGTGGGGAAGGGTTTCACATTCATATAAAAATAATCAAGCCACATGCACTCTTCCAATGTTTGTATCATGCCACATCGTCCATGGCAACATGAAAAGCTAAGAGTCCTAACGTCGAGATTCAAATTCTAGTTTCGTGACCGAGTCTCGCTCGCTCGTATTGGCGTACATGAGTGACCCTGGTCCTGAACGCGCAATGTGCCACGACACGTCGCACAGTGAGCACTTTACGGCTCTGTTCCGTAACGGCCCGTTCCATCACTGATATATGTGGTAGCATCACCGCTTCTTTCGAAATGGATGCTCGGAAGCAACACAAACCTGCAGGATCGTAACGAGAGGCCACTCAATTCTGTCCACGGCAGCCTCATATGGGTGATCTTCTCTGCATGGACAGCAAGCCGGCAGTCATCATGTGGACTTGATGTGACACCTCACATTTTCCTCAGAGCTTAGGTCGAAGAGGGGAATAGGAAGATGCTGATGAAATAAATACTGGTAGGGGTCTATCCTAGATCGTCGTACATAATGGAGCAGGCCGCCGTGACACACCAATGCTACCTAGACGGTAGACATACCGCTACAGACATAGTCGTCTGAGCAAATCCTGAATACCACATGTGCTAAACAAGAAAATTCCAACCCGTGGAACGAGGTGATCATTCAGGTCTGGACCTATCTACGGATATGACCTCGGACTCATGATATCTCGACGTGAACAGGTGACTACGTACCTATGTACTGCTACTGGATTCCAGTCCCGGCTCGACCTGTGAGTCAGCACGTGTTCCGTCGAATCAGCTGCTCGAATACAGGAGGGAAGATACCAAATATAGAATAAGGGCCTAGAAGCCATATTGCGTTCTCTAGATATCTTTTCCAGTGTAGAGGCTCCACTGCCACGCATCTGAGGTGCAGGAAGAGTGGCGAGGGCGAGCGTTTGAGGATAAGCCATTACTCGCGTCTTCCTTCCTGGGCCTGTACCATCCCTGTGTTTGGATATGATTTGGAGTTGCGGATAGTCTGACAAAGAGGCAAAGGCGGCGCCTTTTGCAATGCGCCACAAGATCACACTGCTACGTCAGACAGCCGGCCTTGCGCAGGGAATAGCAGCCTTCAGCCGCTGTTAGTCCAGGGAGAGAGACACTGATACTCATATGACAGCTCAGCATAGATTTCTCACATCTTGGCCGATCAAACAAATCAACTTCACACCCATTCCTCTCCAAGGAGGGTGGTAGTGTCGGCAGTTGGAAGCGGGCGACAAGCCACGCAGGTCTCATCTCATGACACGATTTCGCAAGGGGCTCTCCATGTAATTTACTCGAGCGTAAAATCACCATGATTCAAGATATCGCAAGGTACTGCTCTGTTATTTGGCCCTTATGCAGGGCGAACGAGACCGCCCGGAGGAAGGAAGTAACGCGCCCAGCCCGTCGTGCATCGAACGGGATGTCGTCCGAAGAATACATGCAGGAAAGTTTGGGTCGCATGCTTGGTTTAAACATCATTGGGCCATGCATGCCGCTTAGCAAGTGTCTACTTTCCGCATGGGGAAGAGGCCAAGTCTTGTCCCCTCTGCCGTGGACGTACAGCGCAGGTTGCGGGACCAGTCGACTGTAGCCAGGCTTTGGGCCGCCTCTTCGTGCAAGGGGGCCCCCTGGGACGATGTCAGCTGCTCGTTCACATGCCCTTGAGGCTATGCGAAAGAATTGCGGGAGGATTTTACGGGGGTTGATTCGTGGGCACAGTCAGCACGAAATCGTATGCTCGTCGTCGCCGGCTCCCTTTGAGTTCAGACGCTTTTAGGTGGTGGTCAGCTTACTGTTCAAACGTCAACGATGGTGAGCGCTCATCGAGTTTCAAGATAGACGACCCAGCGATCTCCCAAGGGGTCGAACGAGGAACGACACCTACTTTCCTCATCTCACGTGAGCTTTTTCATCCAAGGAGGACCTCAGATTGCGGCTTGGACTCGTCGTGTAACTCCCGGTGTGTGTTCTTTTCTTGCGTTGCGAGACAACGCGCGTTAGAAGGTGTCGGTTGTCTGCAGCCCCAGGGTGCAGCCATTGACTGCGAGGCGGTCGCACCTACTGTACCGACAGAGACTTGTCTGCTGCGTACAGTAGTTGGGAAGGAACACGTCATGTGCGTACTTGGTACATGCCGACCCCCACCTGAGATGAGTGATCAATCAGACGCCCGCAAGAGTTGCGTCACTACAAGGTGACTGCTCAGCGATCGATCCATGTCACGCACCAAGATTGTGAACTCCGATCAACTTCTGCCACCGCTGCAACCACTGCAACCACTGCAGGATGGAGGGGCCTAGATACATGCAAAACAGTGACACACCGCTGTTGACGGTACCGGCAGGCGAGTCGGCGCATCACTTGCTGGCACAGGTGCTCGTGGAGATCATCGCCAAATTGCCCCCTCAAGCCGATTACTCGGGCGACAATGACGCACTCAAGGGCCTCTGGGCAGGGCCAACCGGCTTCGCCTACCTGTTCCTTCACGTCTCCTCCAGGTATCCTCACCTCAAGGTCGCCGGCCACCACGCTCTTACCTGGGCCCGCAGGTACATGGACGGTGCCAGAGGCGACCTGCCCCTCGCCTCCAGGTGCGGCCTGTCGTGCGAGAAGCTGGCTTACGATGCCGTCCGGGCCTGCATCACCAAGGACGCAGCCTACGTCAACCAGTTCCTCTCCAGCCTGCCCGAGGTCCTCGATCCCCACAGGTCCTGGCCCGACGAGCTGCTGCAGGGTCGAGCAGGCACGCTGTACATGTTGCGGATGATGCGCCACTGGGTCCCCGACAGCGCGGTCCTGATGGACCGGTCAATCGAGTCCCTCACGACCACCATCTTGGCGGCTGGCCCAGAGTGGAAGTGGCACGGGAAGCGTTACCTGGGCGCTGTCCACGGCGACATTGGCATTGTCACACAGCTTGTCCTCGCGATGCCGTCGCTAGCTGGCCGCCTCGAGGACAAGCTAAGGGACCTGCTGGCCTCCCAGCTGCCTAATGGGAACTGGCCGAGCTCGGTCGGGAGGACGGATGCCTCCCTCGTGCAGTTCTGCCACGGCGCCCCAGGGTTCCTGCATTCTCTGGCATCACTCAGGTCCTATTTCCCTGGCCTCCGGCAAGAAATCGACGCGAGCATTGAGCAGGCCCGCAGCTGCGTTTGGAGAGAGGGCCTGCTTCGAAAGGAGCCCTCCCTGTGCCACGGAATACTCGGGAATGCCCTGTAAGTTGTGCTGTAGCCACGCGGGCGAAGGAGCTCAAGCTGAACACCAAGCAAGCACATTACGTGGTCCTGAGAGACTGCACTTTCTGGCCACGGCGACGCCAGACGCCGTCGCGGAGGCCAGGAAGAAGGATGGGGCTGTGTTCGCGCCGGCAGACTATGGCAATAGACATGCCACTATCTCAGGCTATGCACTGAGTGCTGCATGGTCATGGATGGTCGTCGGGGAGCCGTCGCCGCGATTGATATTCTACAATGATGTATAATACAGAAGCTCGCACATGGTCGCATTCGTTCTAGTTCCGAGTGCCGATCGGACGCGTGTGACGTTGATCACTTCATTAAGCTCACCGATGAGCCAAGATCTGGCCTCTGGGGGCTCAAGGGAAGCTGCAGGCAGCAGCAGTAGCAGTCCGAAGGTGGACACCCTCGTCCGAGAGAAACCGGATCCGTCAAGAGAAGCAACAACAAGATTCCGCTTGAATGGCCAACGTGCACTTTGGCGGCGTATGCATGGATTCCCTGGCGATTTCTCTTCAGCACTCCTGCACCATGGTGATCAGGATGTGAGGCTGATTCCTTTCGTGGAGAACATCACTAAAACGCTGCTGAGGAACTCCATCCCAAGGCCCATGATTCCAACGCTTTGGAGGATTTCTGATAACATAAAACAAGGCGGACCTTGGCGATAAATGCGGGACCCTGGCCGGGACCGATTAGACTCGGCACTCCGAGCAGAGCAAGTGTTTTCAATTTTCGTCGAAGCTAACAAGTGCTGATATCAGCGGTGGATGTGCCGACTGGGCGGGGATGTTGGGCAAGAAGGGGCCAGAACAGGAATTGGCCCACGTTGCACAACACAACTGTCGTTCTTCTCTGGGCTGCAGTAGAGCTCCTGCAAGTCTTACAGCCAACATACAACTATCAGGGCTCGGTGGCTTGCACCATGGAATGAGATGGCAAGCCTTCAGACACGTCGCCAAAAGCAGAGAGGATCGTTTGTGAGAAAAAGAAACACTCAGAGTTGGAGAGCCAGTAGCAAAATGCCAGTGGCGCCCGTTCAGGGTTGCAACAGATCGCTGGGTAAGGGCTGAACTTCGCCCACGTCGATTGCCGTCAGACGGCCTTCACGCCAACCTTAACCAAGATGTGTGGCAGCCTCCGAAGGGTGTGGACGGCCAATGACCAACACATAGGCAGGCAGAGCATCACCAAAATAGGACAACGATCTTCCTAAGCGTAGTGCGTCGCGCAGAAGCTCGAGGCCTAATCTTCAGCTCCTATCGCGGTGCCCTGGGGACAGGCTAGATCCTCCAAACCCGTGTGAGCATGCGAGCGACGCGGGCTAAGGCCTGGTCGACCACCTAGGCCACCCCGGAGCGATTCGTGTGGTCAGGATCGAGCGGAAGATTATCCCGAGGCTGCTTTCTCTGTTTTCTCGAAGCCCGCAAGGTACGACTCGGACAGGCATCGAGGTGCGAACTGCGAACTGCCCGGTCCCGCGCTCACGACCCTTCCGAGGCCTTGCAATCTTGTATTGATGCTCACCACTGTCTGGCCGGTCTTGTCCGGTCCTCGTCCGACCTCCAAGAATGATGCCGTCAGCACCACGCCAGTCTGTTGAGGAGGGTGAGGGGGATTTAGGGTTTTGGACATTAGTCACAGCCAGCCGCGCCGGCTTCCCCTATCGAGACTGGCGGCGAAGGTATACCATACCCGTGGACATGGGCAAGGCAAGCAGCTAGCTGTTGTCGCCAAGGCCGTCACCGTTGGGATGACCATGAACCCGGGATACAGAAAAGTAAAGATCAACGACACTATGCCCTGGGGATTAGTGTGCTGGCCGTGCGGCAACATGGGACATGCAAGACCCATGTGCGCCTAAAGACCCGTTCCTAACTAAGGACGAACCATCGCCGGCATGTTTTACTCCCTTGCCCTAGCTGCCCTAGCAGTGACCCGGCGAGAGTGCCAGTCCGCCCTGGGGGGGCCCGCCCACGCCCGAGGGTAGAAGGCGTTGAAAAACCTCCGCGGGACCTAACCAGTCTCCCGCACGTTTGGGCATGGACAACATGCTGTCAGAGGAGATGGGGATGTGTCGCTCGTGGCGTTGCGGGCGTCATCCCCTGATCCCCCGGGCCCTGGGGGCGTTGCGTCCGGTCCTCTGGTGACTTGTTCCAGCGGTATCTTGGGGCGCGAAGTCGCGCCGCCAAAGCCGATGGAGTCAAGTGCTGACATGTGTGGCTGATACCCTCGCACTCCAACACCTCCAGCACTGCTGCACACGACAGGTCACTATGCATCAAACTTACACGCGCATATACGGGCCGGGGTGCTCGGTATGAGCGGCAGGGATCAGGGGCTTGAAGCATGCTCACCCACGCCTTCGTAGACTAGATGATGGCATGTATGCCAGGGAGGGTTTGGTCCAGGCCTCGTCTGCACTTCACCAGACTGCGTCTGAAGAGCAACAGAGTTTATGCTCGGATAAGTGATATTCCCAAGCGTCTCATATGCTGGCCCGAAATGAGAGGCAGCATGCACAAGTCTGGAGAAGATCTGTGCCGATCTCTGCGCGCCGGGGGCCGAGACGCGAAACTGAGGCAGTCGAACACTAGTGGTTGAAGCCAAGAGCGTGGCCGTGCATGACGATGGACTGAAAGTCTGTCCGTCATGGCAGGAGTTGTACCAGAGTGTCGGGTAACCCCCCTTCCACCCAGCCGTGGCGAGTTGCGCAGCAACCCAAGGGGGGCCTTGCGTCGTTGAGAGATTGACTCCAGTACCCGCTGTCACATGTGCCAAGATGCTGTGGGATCCCGAGCGTGGTACCTCGCCTCTTGTCCGTAAGCCCTCGTTGTCAAATGAAAGCACTAATCACCTCAGCCTGTGCTGATATCTGAAGCATCACCGTCCTGCTAGCACGTCTCATCCTCGAGTGACTACCATCACAAGTCAACTCCCCATGGTCCACAAAGTCAAAGTGGGGGTCGGAGCCACGGGAGCCTCAAAGGACATAAGCCTTTGCGCGCCGACCAGTGAGGAGGGGGCACGGGCAGGGGCGGCAGACGTTGTGAGAGGTTTCCTCACAGACTTGGTCCCGGTGGGACGGGCACAGGCACCTACCCTTGCAACACATGTATGTAGTATATGTAGTGCATGTAGTCTACCTACACAATGACTGGGTGTGGAGTTCATCCACACAGACACACCTCTACATGTGAAACTACCGCAAGTGAACACAAACAAACAAAACAACACCCACACAATCTCGTACCAAAAAATTTACCCATTGGCTGGCCCACTCGTGACGGCTCCCGAAAGCTTATTCCTCAGGTCCTCTCCTAGCTCAGCCCTAGTTCTCACACCCTCAGGCTGGGCCTCTCTGGCTTCGGACATCTCCACTTAATGATGTAATCCCAGAAGGCCCGCCGTCTGCACCAGATCTCTAGCCTGGCACTCGGTCCGTTTCTCGGCAAGCACAGGGAAAGAAAAGCGCTGTGGGCGCACACACGGCCGGAGGTGCCTTATATCCGTGCTGACAAGGCTCTTCCTTTGGGGACTGCCCAGCTGCTTGGGAGCGGCAGTTTCAGCTGGACCGCCTGGGCAGGATGTCCTGTCCCCCCTGCTCCCTGTCCCCCGGCTCAGGACTGGGCGAAGGATGGGGAGTCTAGGTACCTTTAGCTCGTTGCCCGTGGCTGCTGTCAATTTCAGCGAGAGCGAACATGAACTCGCCCGGTGATATTAACCCCAGAACAGGTGGAACTAAGTCCCACATCACCGTGGTACCCCACCCAATGTACATCGAGCACATGGTACTCATGCTGTGCGCCCACAAAGTTGACGGCCGAGCCGGTCTCTCACACACAGACAGTACGCATCCACCCCCCTTCCCGAACGTTCCTCTCGGGTGCGACAAGAAGCACCGGGGTCTGGGCCCCCGGCAATGCTAAAATCTCCAGGCGGAAGACTCAAGCACAGTCATATGGTGCAACCACCCACACAAAGGACTGTGTCTATGCACTCAGCACAAGGCAGATTAGCTCAGGAACCAGACAAACGAGAGTGGCATTGGCAGGCGATAAGAACGCATCATTCCAATTATAGACTTTCACGCCGTTCCCCCTTGCTAATCACCGTAAGGAAAGACAACCCGTTGAGTCCATTACGCCTTTCCGTCTTTCCGCTCACGGCCGTGGTGGCAATGTCTATCTGAGCCCGCGCACCTCCCACCTCCCAAAAGTGCGAGCTTGTCGTTCGGCTGCTGTGATTTCGCGTGGGCCTCAGGGCCAGCCCGAGCTCGCTACTCCTGTTCTGTCCGTCTCACAATCGTGCCGTAAAATGAGAGTGTCCTGAAAGGAAGCCCTACGCACGCCCCTTGGTAGCAGCTTCATCCGATTTGTGACTGTTGGTCAACCTTCATAGCACGGACCAAATAAGCAAAATACTGCGGTGGCTTTGCGATTGCCACACATGATTGAGCGCTGAAGCGAAAACCGTTGCACCGCAAGTTCCGGTATGGAAGTGCCCGAGGCGTAAATTAGAGTGCATTGTCGAATTGATTTTTTTTTCTGCTCGCAGGATTCTGTTGTCGGCCAGGAAAAATACCGCAATATGTCGTTTCATGCCGGGCGTCGGAGTTCCTTGTCAAGAAGGAACAACTGCTTTGCGCGAGATGTGCAGTCAGTCTTGTACCCCAAACCCCCGAAGTGGGTGGGGGGAGAACTTAGGATCGGATCGTCACGAGAATCCAATGTCGCCCTTCCGATGCGTGACCACCTGCATGGTAGATCCCAAGTTCTGGCCCAGGTACCCGAGCATCGCCTTGCTGACCTCGGGGTCCTCTGACAACTCTGAACATACCTCCCGGAAATTGGCATACACTTCCTCGAGCTTCCGAAGCTCACGTGCGAGGATCTCCAATTCCAACCACCGGCTGTCCTCACTATTGACGGTGTAGGCGCCGAGGCTCACGCCTAGCCCCGTCAAACCGTTGCTTGTTGTCATTGACGCAGTCGAAATCTGTGTCGTCATTTGAGCGCTCGACGGTCCCTCATGATCAAAATAAGACTGTGAGGCGTTCTTATAGAAAGACGTGATTGTGCCAATCACGGTCGCTAGCAGCATAGCAGCGGTATGCGTGCCTGACCTTCTCATACATCGCGTGCATGCTAGGTGAATGTTAGTATATGTGTGTATTGGAAAGGAACTTGTAGACAATGTGGGGAAAGAGCGGTCATACCAAGCATAGCTGCGCATCCCTCAACTGCTTTTCGGTTGAGGGAAAGCACCAAGTCAAATGGTGGGGCGGCAGGAGAAGATGCGTTGTGTAGAGCTTGCAGTGACTGCAGGCATACTGTAAAACATGTGCAAGAACCTCCAGCCGAGTTGGATGGCGTGGACTTCGACCTTGATGGAGTCTGTCGATGATGGGGTGTGACTGTCGGACTGGGGAAGCAGTTTGGCGCTGGTGTGGAGACTTGGTTGAATGTGAATAGCTCAGGCCCTTTTGTGTCCATCCAGCCCATGGGGCCTGAACTCATGTCGTAAGATTGAGAACGGCGATGTATGTGATCATTCGTCATCGTATTCGTGATGGAGGCGTCGGTGAATTGAGTAGGCATCTCACTCGGCGGTGTCCATGGTATCCCAGGGCCATACATTTCAGTGGCCAGGCTAGGATCCGCATGTGCTGGCGGGCTGCCATCTACCCCCATGAAGGCGAGACCTGACGATATTGATTGAGTCCGACTCATGGACCCGTCAATACTCGTCGGCGGTGTGATCCAGCCTCCTTCGAGCTCGTACATGCCCGGCATGCCACCATGGATACCGTACATCATGTTGTTGTTATTGTGGTTGGTATTGTTGCTGGGTGCTGTGTTGCTTCCAGGGGAGGCTTGACGTGCGGCTTGTTCCTTGGAGCTTTCCGAGGCCTTTGGCTTTCCCGCTCTACTCGAGGGCGAGTAACGACATTCTATGCCACAGGTAAGGCATCTGGAACATATCGGTCTTGACTTGGAGCACTTGACTTTAGCGAGGAAGCAGCCATCACAGGATGCTCGAAGGCGGGGTTGACGTTGCTTAGTAGCGGTAGCCATGGCTGCTATGGGCCGCCGCTCACGGGAAATCGAATTCGTTGTGTTCGTGGACGGCGGTGAGGACCGAGTCAAAGTTGAGGATAGGGCTCAAGAGGTGCGGTCTGAGTAGAAGAAGGGCCTAGGTAACGAGATAGTGTTGAATGCGCCAGGTTTCCAGGGTCGACGGAGGCAGAAGAGTGGGATTCAACAAGTATGTACGAAGGTTTCTCACTAGGACAATGAGTAAGTGTAATTGTGATACGAGCGCAATAGATATAGGGGCTCGTGTTGTGAGTGGATCTCAAGAGATGTTTGTGTTAGTTGGCCAGGAAGCGCGCAGAGTAAAGTTAATTGGAAACCGATAACTCGAAGGCGAGGAAGAAGCTTGAACACATGGCACGAGAAACACAGACCCCGACTTAAAGCAGACGCCGTCTTATGATTGCAATTCAGGTTGTGGATATACCCCAGGTAGGCTAGTCCACTTGGTGGTCGGAACTGGGGCCAAGGCAGCGAACGTTGACGCTCGGCCACACTCTATAAACAGCCCCTACGCAGGTGGCACCCTGGGATGATGAGAAATCGAGCGTGAGAAACGGGACTTTACCGCTAGCCATGCGTTGAAGTGTCCAACGCTCAGGGGGGGTTGGGCAAGTGTTGCGGAATTCGGTCCCTGCAGCATTTCCTGCACAAGAGGCCAACCGCTCACATCAGGCAAGGCAGTCTTCGAATTGCTCACTGCAGGCCACGAGGGTCAAATTCGATGCTAAATGGGGATCTTGGGTCTGCCACTAGACAGCCAATCCGGCGAGCAACATTGTGCCGGGAGACCCAACATGAGTAACAGGCACGCCCAGTGCCGTGGGAGAGGTGATCAGGTATCCGGAAGACGAGGGATACGGGCCAGGAGCCTCGAGCGAGGTCCAAGTCGAAAATACGTGACAGGGAAGGGGCGTGTAGCAGGGGCCACTTGACATGCTCAGGGGTGTGACAACATGATGCAGCCTGTAAGTACCTCGGACTACGAGGACTAGCACAGACCGGGCTCCAGTACCTCTCCCAACGTTCCGAAGCGCCCGTCATTCATATCAGCCCCGGCCTCGAGACTGGCGCGAGGCTAAGAGGTAACTCTGTCCTACCCGTGCTACCCCCGGGTCACTGATCGTCTCGTCTAATTCAACCTTCAGAGAAAGGCTTCCTTCGGATTCCTGAGCCAGTCGCAAGCACAAACGGCGCCAGAAATTTGCTCTTGTGGATGGAATTGGCGGGGTCTGGATAGCTTAATAGTACCAGGCCGACGGGTGACTACCGTCTTCTTCTCCCAATTATATTAAGATCTGCCCATGGTGGCTGCCATGGCAAGACTTCTTGTCGCCAAAGAAGGACATGATCTACCTCTGGTAGAGTAGTTTAAAGGCAAAAGCCACAGAGTGGTCGTGCTGGGTGGAGCCCTACTTGATTCGGTAGGCATCTAACCCCGTCTTTTTGACTCACATTACTTTTTGGTCCAACAGAAAGTGGACACCACCGCGTTGCAACGGCTTTCTTCTTGTTTTCGTGTGAGACTCGGGCCATCTGTGCGTGAGCAACAGCCATATTGGATTGTTCCTGAGGCGGGGTGGGGAGTGAAGAGGTTGGGGGGAGAGGTCACAGAAGTGCAAGACGGTCTTCTTGTTGGTTCATGGGATCCGCTGGAAAAGTTTGGGGGCTCATGTTGTTGGCTAACAGCACCCCAGGCTGCACTGCGTCGAAGGAAGTTGGTTCGAGCGGCGAGGCACTCACAGGACTGTAGAAATGAGCGGTGGGAGATGTTGAGATGTCCAAGTAGAGTAGGGCGCCCCCTTAACGATGATCGCTGTTGCGTGCGTCTGTATCTATATCGGGTCGACTGGGTGAGCACCCAATTGGTCCCAAACACTACGCAAAGAAGCCAGTGATGCATTGGTCATAGACGTCTCTGCTGGAGCTAGTGCGTCTGCCGCTCCGCCAATACAACAGTGCCCGGATGCTTCCCGAGATTATGTACCGGTCCTGTGGCCATTATCGCCAAACTGCACCCGTACTGAGAACTTGATTGTGGGCGCACGCAACAACCTGTGTCATGACAGGCCCAGTGCGAGTCCCATGGGACTCGAGCTGCAGTATCCTCTCTAACCCCCAATTGCCAGAAAGGAAATAAGATAACTGACGAGCTTGTTCGTTCAGGTAAGCGGTCAGCACCCACCAGAGGTCACTTGCAGCGCACCAGATCCCTGTGGTCAATTGCCTCGAAGAGTGAGACTGTGTGGGTGGCACACTCCACTTTTGCAGTGAACAGCCTGCAGTGAACAGCCTGCAGCGCAGACCATGCGACGAATCTACTGGGAGGAAGGCCCATTGTGAAGGAACATGAGCGTGTGCATAAGCTTGCATGTTCCCAGCTCGTGGGAATGACGGCCTATCGTATGGGCTGCGCAACCCCGGATATCGTGCGAATGGCTGGACTCGGAGGTGTTTAAGCTGTGGCGGCGGAGCAAGATACTGCCTTGCCGAGGTCTCCGTCCAGCGCGGGTAAGACGTGGGCCAAGGAGCGACAGAGCCCAATTCGGGAAAAGTACAGATGCTCTCATCAATAGCGCGCGGGTCGGGCTTGTTGTGTCGAGCACGATGAAGCAGGAGACCACGGCTCGAATAAGACTGAGGTACTGAATTTTGATGCCATGTTGCCATTGTTGTGAGAGACAGAACGGTGGTCTCCCCCTTCCCCCCATCAGCGTCAGCCGGCTAAATTTTGCTGTAGACAGGGGGTATATAGATGCCCCGTGGGTTAAAGAAGCAGCCTGGGAAACAGTGGGGTGATGTGCTGTGAGGCTGTAGGGGCTTGGCCCAACTGTCGATCCTACCGCGGGCGAGGTTCCGTTGGCCTCGAGCGACTGCCGTAGCCTGTTCTGCTCCCGAAGCCTGTGTACCCGTGCGCTGGGTGGATACAGAAGTGCCCAAGGCTGAAGCAGACTAGGGCGGCAAGCTTATGAAGCTGAAATGCCCTCCTGCCTGGCCAGGGCTAAGCCGCCTCGTGGCCACAAGCACAACCTATCGCTCGCGGGCAAGTGGCGGTGATCGACACCAGGGCCGAGTTAGGGGGAGGAAGGCCTCGGAGGCGCTGCGGTCAAGAGCCCACACAGTCTGGGGAGCTTTCCACGGCGCTGGCGGATTGCTAATGACGCCGGTGTCAGCTCTACAGATGTGTAAGCAGCGATAAGACGCGAGAGCGGCCGGTCTGGTCTGCTGGGCCTCGAAAGATATGCTGTGGACTAGGTGATTCCGCAGCAGCCGGTAAGCTGACGTCTAGGTCCTGCGATGTCGAAGTCGGGGCGGTTGCTGTAGAAGCGTGCTTTGCTCGTGTTGGCCTGCGTGTTGCATGTGCATAATGCGGTGCAGGTCGGCGCGAGTGGGCCCGCTGCGCGATCAGGGCATGTCTGGCGACGATTCCGGCTCGCACACACAGGCTTGATTGCCGGTATGGGACGAGGGATCGGGGTGCTTTGGGCGCTGTGAGATTTGTGTGCCTGGTACTTGGGAAGGTCGACGCGAAGCACGGCATGCTCTGTTCTGCATAAGCAACGGAGGCTGCAGAGGGTTGCACTAGGTAGGCCGCCGAGATTGCTGCGGGCGCAGCGTGGTGGAGTTGACGATGCCCACTGTCCCCAGGTCCTATCTCTGGTCTGAAGAGGTGCGACTTCTTTCAGCCGCTTGTTCTTCAGCCGCTGGACGTGGTGGGGTGCCGCCATGACTTAGGTCGAATTCGGCTGCCCGGAGGGCTCAGAGATGAGGGCGGAGTCGGGAGGAAGGAAGCGGATCAAGCATCGCGTCGACACAACGTAGCATCTTCAAGTGGAGGTGGAGTGTGGAGGGGCGGGCAGTGGGGAAACCACAACCCACTCACTCGTGGGAAGTGTTACTGCAGTGGCAGGGAAGGAGCGAGGCTGGCTAACAGCTCACAACAAGACCCCTGTTCTGTCGAAAGGCAACCTTAATTCGACCTCACGATGCAGGCCCCGTCCAGCCATGAACTCGCAACTCAGCACAAAGCAGGGCCCTGCAGCCACGCACATGAAGGCAGGGCAGGCTTGGGCATCATGGGACCCGATCGTTATCTCTCGAGTCCACCCACCTCGCCCATTCCCGCAGCCACTCGACGCTGCTGACCGGAGCGTTGCTCTCCGCCGACGAGTCTGCCCTTGCCTCGACCCTGTTGATGACCTTTATTCGTGATGCGCTTCTTCGGGTCATGCCGCGCCAGTATTCCCTTTGGCGCTAACATGCGCAAAGCTCCGCCCTCGAAATCCTCAGTCAGGTCGACCCCAAGCCCGTCGTCCGACGGGTCCAGGCATTTCGCAATCCACTGGCACAGAGACGCTCTCTCCAACGTTACTACATACTGAAACCAACTGTGCGGGAGAGCATACGAACCGAAGACCAGTGGTCCAATGTCTACGTCACAGTGGCCGCCCGTATGGCTGGCCAGAAACATGGACTGTGACTAGGTGGCGGCCATTGTGGTTGAGGTAATGTTCGGCTACGCAAACGATTCCCCTGCCGCTTCCTAAACAGCTAGCCGTCCCCAGTACCATCAGTTCCGGGTGCGCTCTTGCCATCGAGTCTCATGTTTGTATTTCCTTCTCCTTGGTGGCAGGCGCCGAGAAGAAATGGTGGCACGGGATAAAATCAAAGGCCGCGCAGATGGGCCGCCGTCCAGGGTCAGCAAGTCTGTGGTTCCTACGACCTGATAAGGTTGGCGTATTCAGTAGTGGAGACAGCAATACTAAGGACCGCAACCAGATAATCAAGTCCACCCAGGTTCGTCTCCCCTAGCTCCTCTTGCCCCCAGTGCTGAACGGCATCTCTAACTGCATTGGCAGATCTTTGCGGGTCCTTTGGTCCTGGACATGGAAACCTGGCAGGCATTGCGGGATCACATCCACAATCCAATACGCCGTGCCACAGCCGAGAAGGGAAAGAAGAGCACAGAGAAGAGTCTCATGGTCATCGAACCCCCGCTATGCAGACGAGAACTTGTCTCGCTCCCATGCGTTGGCCACGCTCTTATCGCTCCAGCGAAAATATGGTCTGCTGTTCCCGACTTGCATGAGCACGCGAAAGAATCTTGGGGCGGAGGCCGCAAGCCGTGACTGAAACCCCGATTATTGGATCCCGTGTCACTCTGGCGGCAGGCCGTGCAGGGCCTTGTCTTTTTCTTTTTCTTCTCTCTTCTCCCTCTTCATCGATCGCGCCCGCAGGCGCACGCTGCATGGTAAAGAATGCGGTGTTGGAGCAGGCCGTGCCCATCCAGGTGAGCGGTGTCTCAGGCAAGGCATTGCCTCAGGAGCACAGCAATTCAATAGTCCATGGATCCCTACTTGTGTAGCCGAAAAGGGCTCTAGTGCTTTCTTCTTTTTCATTCTTGTTCGCGTCATGAATGTGTTGTTTGGGCACACAATTTGTCAAGACTGGAGGCGAGGCAGCCTACTGGGCTGAAGGCCATGATCTCGGTCTCGTGTTTTGGATAAAAGTCCCTGCCGGTTCCATCCACGGCTTTCGGCGCGGCAATGGGCGGAAAGACCATTCGTATTTTGCGTCACACACGAGTCTGTGCAATGTATAGCATGTCATGTTCAACGGGGGAGCTAGGCCAATACGTGCGAGATCGACTGGGCGCGCTAAGAGCCCTGGGCGCTCTCCTGGTGGTTTCGCCGTCTCGGTGCCGGTCCCTAGTCTCGAGTCTGTGAGCTCTTCGCCCCTTGTCGAAGGAATGAGCGGTCTGTTTGCCCTCGTGTGAAAAGCATGCTGCTCGTGCAAACGGCACACGTGAAACGAAACATCCAAGCGGGATTATAGTAGTGTGTTCTAGCTTGAATTATCTCACTGCGGAAGTGACAGGGAGCCTGAGGTGGCTTGCGCGATGGGTTAGGGTCGAGAGAAAACTTGAGTGAAGGTATCCAGACTTCCCCCAGCCTGACTGCGCTTTCATGGATTGAGAGCAGCAAGAACAAGATGATAATTGAATAGGAAAATAATTGGACTTGACACATAGCAGTCACATTATTTCTCTATAAATTCAGCGAGGTATTTAGTTTGTGGAGTGGCTGTCAGTCCTCAATGGCGGCGAAATAAGCACTGCCAACTGTTGTGTGAGGCCTTTACATAGCAAAAGCCGAGTTGAGAAGACATAGTATACAATTACGGTGGCTCTTTGTATAGCTTTGAGATAGACTATAACATTTTATAGTCGTGACTAGGTGGCATGATAGTCGCGCCTGAGCCTTCGCTCGCACACCACGTTATCAGCGACCTGGTCCCTGGAGCTCAATGATTCTCCACATATGCGCATCTGCTTTAAGAGTTTTTATTGATGGTGTATTCAACATTAGTATCCTTACAACGCATGTGGTCACCTAGGATGGAAACGACTTGCATGTGTGGAACGCAGAAGGATAAGATCGAGTGTGTGGCCGTATCACCACCATGACGGCAGTCGTTGATAGTTTGAAGACTGGGGCCTTCGGCGGATTGAGAGCCAATACCTCTGACCCGTCAAGAGGATTGATTCAAGATTATCAAACATTGTCAGTCCAGCATTCGAAAATGTTCCGACCATGGAAGACTTGCTTTCGGTTTCCTGCGCAGCAGACACCGAAGATGGCCATGATGCACATAGGAGTATTTGGAGCATGGCAGAAAACTATTGAAAGGGATGTGCGTGATTTTAAAGGAGCTTTCCCAGTGTTTTGTATTCTTCTAGGCCAGCTATAGTGCATTGAAGCTATTCCCAACGTCGCCACATCCGTATCAAGGGCCGCTTGAGGACTCGGCGCTTGCCATCTTCAATGAATGCCCTATTTAGCGAAGTTGACGGCCGAAATCATTCTTCGAGACACCAGGAATTATTCACCACTATTAAAACTCCCATCTCATCATAATTCGGATCTGCTGCTTCGATGCTGAGCCCCGAAAAGTTGCCTCAATATGTATGGGGAAGCACAGCCGTGTGATCACACCGCCAGCTCCCACATCAGATGTTCGTAATCTGCCACATCAAGGGAGTCATCACAACTGGAAACGTTCCAAGATTGAGAAGGAGCAGACTGATTTTGATATATAGGAATCTAAGCAAATATTTCATTCTGGTGTTAGGAACTAAGACCGACAACCGCCGTGGTATATAGAAAACCTCCTCCATTAGCATCACAGCCCATGACAGTACATGATCCCCACCAAAGAGATATAATCAGGAAAACATCTATAAAGAAATGTAACAAGACCAATTTCCCCCGCCAATATCGCTGTGCAAAACAATACCAACAGAAATGCAAAAGGAAGGTGACAGATTGGGCTCTGTGGTGCCGGTGTCTGTGTTTCCTGCGATGTTACAAGATACCTCCCCCAAACTCGGACAAAACAAATCCATTTAAACCTTCAAATAGAATCCCCTTCCTGACAGTATACATACTCGTGTGCTGCTATGGTGGCTTGTTGGCTCTACAAAAGGGCCTCTTTGATGAATGAGCCGAGTTGTTTTGCCTAGGAGATAAATTAGCATTCCGTGGCACAACAGAAAAGGATGGAGTATTTTTTTACTCACCAGGTCGCCATGCATCATCGAGAAGTGGTTACCAGGCATGTGCCTCATAGTCATCTTGTTCACATCAAGATATTCGTCCCATCGGTTGGGCCCGAAGTCTGACCTGTTGTCTAACAGGAACAAGGCATGTCCAGTTGGATATGGGTCAGGCCTCGGGTCGGATGGCAAGTGGCAAACACCATCCTCACACCAGATCGCCATGACGTTGGGGCACTTGTCCTTGGGAATTGACTCTGCGGTGTAGTTGCTCAACGCAGTGACCGAGGCCGCGAAGTGCGGAAGCAGCCACCCCGGAATCTTCTTCTCATCGCCATCACCAAGAAGTCCAATGCTGGCAAACCAGGCATGCAGACCGGCTGGGAGTGGCTCAATAGTGACGGGGCACGGCGCATCGATGATGATAAGGTTGTCTACCTTCTCACCAGCTTGTGTCAATTGCACAACAATTTCGTACGCAATGACACCTCCTGCTGACCACCCAGCAAGGTTATAGGGACCCTTCGGCTGGCGACGCTTCATCTCCTCAATGAACTTGGTCGCCATCCCGTACACGCCACAGTGGAACTCCTCGGGTGTTTTCATAAATGGGGAGAAGAGACCCCACACGGCCCAGCTGGGTGAGACATTGGAGATCTCAGTGTACGATGTTGCACTCCCGCTGCCATCCGGTACCATGAAGAGGTGCTTTGTAGCAGTGCGGTGGCTACCCTGCAATAGCACAGAGGACGCCTTGCGATTTGGGAAATCGTCGACAATACGCGAGGGACGAGGTGGCTTCGGTATGGTGGCAGTCACCATCGAAGGCGGCAAAAGCTTCTGGGATGCAGACGCTTGTGGGGCTTCGAACTTGACCTGCTTTGCAGCAGGCTTTGGGGGTGCCGGTTTCTTGGGTGCCTCAGTGATGCCTAGAGACCGCTCAACGTCCTTGAGGGAAGGATTTGCGACGAAGAGGTCTGAGGGGATGTCGAGACCGGTCTTCTCCCTCAGAGTACCAAGAATGGACAGACTCATCAAGGAGTCCATTCCGAGATTCGCCAAATCGGGAGCTGCGATAATTTCCTCGACTTCCACACCCATTTCTGAAGCGATTGTCTCCCGAATGGCTGCTTTCAGGCTAGCACTGCTAGTGCTATCCCTGGATGCAATCTCGCCTTTGATTTCAATGCTCTCAGACTCATCGTCAGGTGTGGTGACATCGGACTCGGAGTCCAACTCCGGCGTCTCAGTCTCAGAGCCAGAGTCGGCAGAGTCCCCGGAAGAAAGGGTCTCAGTGGAACCAGGCCTCTCGAACTGCTGAAGGTAAGACTTGAAGCTACCAATCGACGAATGCTCGACGAATACGTGAGAGTCAATGTCTAGGTCCAACTCCTCACGGATACGACCAGACACAGTCAAGCCCATCAGGGAATCGACGCCAAGGTCGGCAAAGGCAATGTTGTCAGCGAGCTCGTCATGGCTGACACCAACCTCCTTCGCCAAGATGTCCATCACCTGAGAAACGACGGACGCCAGCTTCTTGTTGACATGGGAAAGGTTGTTCGGGGTAAGCATCTTCTGCTCCGTAGCTGGGCCAGACTTAGCGGCAACCTTTGCGGCTGGCTTGGCGGCGGGAGCAGGGCGAGCGCCAGCAGTTGCGGCACCCCCACGGGGTGGCAGGACTATGTTGAGAACTTTGCGGGGAATAGCTTGGAAGCGGATATCGCCAGTGATACCAATGAGCTTCTCACCATCGAAGACATAGACATCACCTGCCATCATCTTGGTGCCCTTCACAGGCTGCATTCGGATGTATGAACGGTAATCCTTGCCAACCACTGGAGCTTCAATGAACCTCATTGAGCCCCAGCCGTGGGAAATGAAGACCTGCTCCCGAGAGTCGACCGCATCAGTGCCGTTGATGATGAAACCAGATATGTGACACAAACTATCAATGAAGAAGGGGCTGAAGTTGTAAGAGCCATCCTTCTCGGATGTTTGGAAAACGACCTTGGCCGTGGCTTCGCAAGTGTCGCTATCGAGGATCACCTCCTCCATGCCTTTATAGCGGCGATCGTAGTCGACGAGAGCCGTGAAGAGCTTGTAGGCGAGGCCACGCCCGATCTTGGAGGCCTGGCCAATCTTCTCAGCTGCCTTGAGCGACTCGATGCGGCCTTTGATGAGATAATCAGCACGCTCGAACTCGTTGGCCCAGTCCTCAGCACGTCCGTAGTAGACTTTGCAGGTGGCGTGCTCGGTCTTCTTCGCGCCCTCTCCAGTGGAGAAAGTGAGGTCTGCATAACCAGCGGCTACATTAGCAGTAGCCTTGACACGAAGGACATGCTTCTCAAGGCTCTCATCAAAGATGAGGCTCTTTGGAACTTCCATGTGAGCGACGTTGCAGCCGATTTGGTCAGCGTCGGGGCGGACCAGCTTGTAGGCATATTCGCAGATTGTCATGGCCATGTCGCCGTAGAGAGATGATGGGCACAGAGGAGCTCCGTTGACCAAGTGGCCGGTGACAACGAGGCGCAGATCCTCCCGGGACATGTTGGACTCAGTCTCAACGGTGACAAGATCGCCCTTGACTTCTTCACTGATGATTGAATGGACTGAGCTCGTAGACAACTTTGGTTTCGCCGGCTCAACCGCAGCGGGGACAGTGGGCAAAGCACCACGGTTCTTGGTAAGAGACCAATCTCCTGTATACTGCAGCCAGTAGTTCTTCTCGTCAAAGGAGTAGCTGGGCAGGTCCAAAATGCGAACTGATGAGGAGAAATCACGGTGAAACTCGCTCCAGTCCATGTTCAAGCCAGCCGAGTGCAGCGTGCAGAGAGAAGTGCTGAGCGTCTTGTAGGCGGTCTCGTTGCGACGAACTGTCGGTACAGCGATAGTCGCAACGCCGAAAGCAGCCTTGACCATGTTTGCGCAGACAGGGTGAGGACCAACCTCCAGCCAGACTGTGTGCTCGTCGATGGTCCCGGACTGCTGGGCATGAACCAGGCCGCCCAAGAAGTCGACGGCATCGCGAGCATGATTTCGAAGATATGCGGGATTGATAGGCTCAGACTCGACCAATTTTCCAAGGAGAGGAGAAATGAGAGGGACTTTAGGAGTGTGGAATTTGACGGACTGAGCCAGCCTTTCGAACTCTTCGAGGATTGGATCAACTTGAGCGGAGTGGAAGGCGAAAGGCACATTCAACTGAGTGCACTTGAAGCCAGCAGCAGTCAAATCGTTGGAAATCTCGGTCATCTGCGCGGCTTGACCGCCGAGAACAGTCTCTCGCGGGCCATTGATGCATGCCACTGTGACAGATTTTCCCTTCTCACCAAGTGCCTCCTTCACGGTGTCAACCGCGCCTTGGACGGCAAGCATGGCGTGCGTAAAGGCGGTACACTTCTTCGTGAGAAGACGTGCACGAGCACCGACGAGGTAGATTGTGTCGCTAGCGGACAGAACGCCAGCGATGTTGAGAGCAGCGTACTCGCCCAGGCTGTGTCCGAGCACAACGCTTGGCTCGACGCCCCAGGATGCCCAAAGCCTGGCCAGAGCCATCTCGAATGAGCAGAGCCCAAGTTGAACGACGACAGGTGACAGCTTGGTCATGTCCTGCTCGCTGCCATCAATCAGTGGCATGAACGAGGGGAACCCGTGGATGCGTGCGATTTGGTCAAACTCGTCAATGCTTTGACGGAAGACAGTATGGTTCGCATAAAACTCCCTGCCGAGCCCAGCATAGTGGGACCCCTGGCCCGTAAACAAGAACGCCACCTTAGGCTGTTGCGTGTTTACAGGGGAGAACTGCTCCTTGAGTCGCTCTTGGATGGCGTTCTGTGCCTCGGAAAGGTCAGAGACGGCCACGTTCATGCGCCAATAGTGTTGAATCTTGCGAGCAGTGGTGCTGTAGGCCACGTGAGACAGAGGAGTTTTTGGGTGCTCCTGTATCCAGGCGACAAGCCTTTCCGCGTTCCGGATCATGGCGGCTTTCGACTTGGCGGTAACAGTGACGACGTGGTGGCTGCGTGGATCGCCTGTCGCAGAATCCAGCTTAGGAGCGTCTTCCAGTAGCAGACCGGTGTTGCCGCCAGCCGCGCTGAAGTTGTTGATGAAAATGCGCCTGGGCTTGCCGTCGCGTCTCTTGAATGGAGTTGTGTGGAACGCAATGTTGACGTTGCGATCAGAGAGATCCTTGGGGAACCCCTTGTTGATCTCACCCTTGATACCAACATGCGGAGGGATGGCGTTCTTTTGCATCATCATGAGGACTTTGCAAAGGGCCGTGACGCCAGACGCGGCCTCGCCGTGCCCGACGTTCGCCTTGACAGCGCCGAGATAGAGTGGCCGGTCTGCAGGTCTCTTCCGCTCTGGTGGAGCAAACACATTCGTGACAGAGAGCATCTCCGTACCATCGCCAGCCTGGGTGCCGGTGCCGTGCATCTCGACATAGTCCACATCGAGCGGGTCAACTCCGGCTTCATCAAGGATGGCAGATGACAAGATTGACTGCGTAGGACCGTGGGGATGAGTGATGGAGATGGCGTCGGCAGAGTGGTTTGTCGCGGTGCCAAGAATGACGGCAAGGATGCGATCCTGGTCTGCTTCAGCATCCTCCAAGCGCTTGACGACCACCGACGCGCAGCCATCGCCTCTGCAGTACCCATCTGCCTCGTTATCGAAAGTAGCGCATGGCCCCTTCTTAGAAAGGAACTGTCCTCGACTCAAACCGGAAAAGATGTCCGAGTTGGTCATACAGGAGAGACCTCCCACGATGGCGGTGTCGCAGTCGCGAGCCCAGAGCGAAGAGCAAGCCACGTTCATAGCGGCAGCGCTCGAGGAACATGCAGTATCGACATTGAGACTGGGTCCGCTGAAGCCGAAGTGGTAGTTGATTCTACCGGGGCCAAAGGCTCGGACACCACCTGTGATGAAGTAGGTGTCTACTTCTTGGGCAGCGTTGATCTCACGCCAATCGTCCGAGGTTTGACCGTAGAAGGTACCAATTCGGTCCAGCCTTGTCGACGGCGTCCTGTTCGGCACGTATCCCGACATCTCCAAAGCCTCATAGGCGGTTGTCAGCGCCATCCTTTGCATGGGGTCCGTTTGGAACGCCTCTCGAGGAGACATGTTGAAAAAGCGTGGGTCGAAATGACCAGGCTTCTCGATCCAACATCCGTATGGTGTGTGGCTGGTGTTGATAGCCTTTCCCGTGGGGTCCACGTGAGTCGCGACGGGAAAGCGATCCGCAGGAACCACTCGGTGGACGTCCAACCCCTTCTCGAGGAGCTCCCACAGCTTCTCGTGGCTTGCAGCGTCAGGGAACCGGCCGGCCATTCCGACAATAGCCAGCTTGCACTTGCCAGACGACCCGTGATTTCCGATCGACGAGTTGATGCTCTGTCTCGAAATTTGTGGCGGGTTTCGAAGGACAATGTCGTGCTTTGTTGTCGACTTCAGGAGGCTTGCCAATGTGCCCGCGTTCTGTGTTGGCCCAAACGGAATGACGAGAATGGTCTTGCCGCCAAATCTCTTCGCTGCCTCGAGACATCCATCGAGGACTCTGTTGAAAACCAGGGTATCATTGAGAATTTCACGAACAACTGCCTGAAGAAGCGAAAATGTGTCCGATTCGGCAAACCGATTGCCAGTGCTGCAAGAGATGATGGGTGATCTCGGCTTGGTCTGGTGGAAAACATCCTTAACAGCTGAATCCTCCAGCCTCAGGATACTTGCTATGTCAACTGCGGAATGAATGTGAGCGGCATGGTACGGTCCGTATACTGGTATCGATGTCGCCTTAGCCGGCAGGCAATGTGATTCGATGAGCGTCTTCAATGTGCTTGGCGGGCCAGAGATTGCGATGTTGTTAACCGAGACTGCGCTAATGTAGGCCTGGCTAGGGAGTGGGATGTGCTTTACTAGCCGTTAGCCGCTGTACCGTCTTACTTGGTAAGAACAAAAAAGCAACTCACGTTGGATTGATGAAACTCATCAAGCTTTGACTCGGCGAGGTCGCTGGCGATCCCTGGGAAGATGTAGGTCCAGCTCTCGGAATGCTTGGCCGGCGGGCATAGTCGTTCAGCCATCGCGGCAACGTGTCTCCCTGTGCGGAATGCCATCAAGACAACCTGGACAGCCACGGGGACAAGAGTTGAGAGGGTGGGTGTAGAGTTGATTGCTGCTGCGGCGAACATGCCTGAGCAGAGGCCGAGGAAGAAGGTGTTGTCATGTTGAACAACATCCTCGTGGTGCTTTTCAGCATGGCTATGGCATGGTTAGTTTGGAAGGGCTCCCCTGCGTTCTCCTTTCGTTGCGGCACATACTCGATATAATGGGCCAACTGGGAGATGCACAGCAGTGCTCCGTCGACTCCAGGGTGCTTCAAGCCTTGCGCATGATATCTCTCGTTGAGGTTCTGTATGGTGAGGAACTTGGGCAGTTTTGCTCTTTCCACCTTAGGCAGGCCCTCGATCTCCTTCCTCAGAGCGTGCCGGACTTGCTCGAGGAATGCATTGGCCAGAATGCCTCGTTCGGGCTGGCGGAAGAACTCGGCCAAGAAGCCATGGGTATCAGTCGACTGGTCTCCAAACAGGAGAAATGCCAGCTTGTCAGCCATGGTTGAGAGGTGTTGACATGGATTGAAGCTTTGCTTTGCTTTGCTTCTCTGCTGCGAGACGAGTCCAAGGGAGGGCGTCCCTCGAGCATATATACGGTTCTGCAACACGGCCAAGTGACATGATGCGATGCGATACGATGGCTCCACACGCCACCGATTATCCGATCTACCCTGAGCTCGACCACAGGGGCGTGGGCCGTCAGAACGGTGTGTAACTACACACCCCCCCTTGGAAGCCAGCCTTTCCCCCTTGGCACCGAATAACTAGCTCCGTCCGGCGGCCACGGGTTGTCGGTGACCGAAGTTGATGTGGACAACCAGGTGGGTACCTGGGCTAAACTGGGCATCTGGTACTAGCAGAAGGCATCCATGATTGGGCCTGGTGTGAAGACAACGGCTCGGGTTTGGGCTGTGGTTTGAACAGGCTGAACTGCCACACCCATGTTACGGGATCCTCCAGGCTAGGAAATTCTGAGCAAGCTCGGAATGTCCGTGTGAGGAAGCCAGAGTATGAGCCATGATTATGGCGGCCGTCGCATAGCATCACAGCGGCAGAGCCGGGGGGGGGCCAGTGGGTGAGAGTCGAGGCGCTGAAACCAAGGCCGTCCTGGTCTGGCATGTCAGTGCCACCACGATTCAGGTACCAGGACGAGGGCGTGAGAGCGATTGTGAAACAATGGACTACAAGGAGGCATGGCATGGTAGATTGGAGTGCGAGCGAGGCACGGGGGCAGCGAAGGGGGCTGACCTCATGGGGCAAGCGATGGGCTGGGCGAAACTGAGCATGTAGCTTGTAACTGGGGCCGCAGAGGCGGCAGAAAGCTGGCGTAGCCAATGTCGAGGAATCTCGGTCGACTCCCTAGTCTGGCGGCTGTCAAGACGCTGGTGGGTCGGTGCTGGGACCTTGGATCTAGGAGCAGGGGCCGGACGTCCGGACATCCCCAATCATCCCATGTGTGGAGGGCATGCGAGGCGAGGCAGGGCACCATCATCACTGAACCGCTTGCCAACAGCACCCAAAAAACTGCAGGTGACAGGCCCCAAGTCCGTCGGCACGGGATCGATCAGCTTACTGTGTCTTGGTGGTGCGATAAAGAGGGATGCAGACATGCAGACAGACCGAGGTGTGCCTGGGCAGTGCGGACGATATTGTTGGAGGTGACTGTTGGTTGTGGCGCGGTGCGTTGTCGTTGGGCCAGGTCCGCGGTCCGGCTTACATAAGGGGCGCTTCCTCTCAGCCTCAGCGGGACATCGGCCGGGGAGGGCACGGGCCAGGAGATTGGGGTGGACAGGGGGTTGAGGGCGGGGAAGGGTCTGCCCTTGGTGGGGAGAAGTTGTTTGCTTGTGTACACAGTAGTCTAGGTAGTGTACCACGGTCTGATATTGTGGTGCACCGAGCGTGGGTGGAAGGGAAGGGGAGGGAAGTACATGTGCGTTTATGGTTATGAGGTACCTACCTAATTGATCCCACAGTACCACAGTACTCCGTACCTACCTACCTATCTGCCCAGGCACTCGTACATGGTGACGGTACTCACCCCATCCGTGTTGCCTGGGACCGGGCCGCCTGCAACATCAGCAGGGCGCCAATCACTGCTCGGTACAACCAATGCAAGCCACTGTACCAGAGTACCTGGTTGGGACTGCGCGCTGGACAACACCTGTCAAGTCACATCATGTCACCCCACAGGGCGTGTGAAACAAAACAGTCCAAAGTCCCAGAGAGTGGTGTTTCCCATTCCAAACCTCTCCCTCCCGCGTACCGACCGGCGCCTCACCGCCCACAGCATCACCGCCGCCCGTCTGACCGTCTACCAAAACAACGGGCCATGAAACCACACTGTTGCTGGTCTAGGCGGCAGGCTATCTGTCTACGTCCGTGGCCGGTACTCGCTGACTGCCTGCGTGCGTGGTACAGGGACCAGTGGCTCGACCCAGCGATTCGGATCCGTGGGCGCCGGGCGCCAGCCGCACTGGCATTTTGGCTCGAGGCCACATATCGCCAACGGCCAGCGCCGGCGCAGGCGCCGCCTGTGTGGGGCCCCATCGGCCGAACCGACCAGATCCGTGGCTCACCATCGCCGTTCTTTTGCTTCTCTGCCGCTCTTCTTTAAGGTATTACTGGCCTAGAACGCTGACTGTCCTCCTGCACAGTACCTCGAGCCTGTCGTATGACCGGCCTGTCAGCCAGCTTCTCCAGCGGTGCAACTACGATCGCTTATTGCTTGCTCGCCGTAGTCCAGGCCCCTTTCTGTCTGTATGTCTGCCTGCCTAGCTGGCTGGCTGGCTGGTCGGTCGAACGGATGATAAATCAACGCGCAAAAATCTCTCTTCGCCTTGGCCTCTCCCGTGCTTACAGCTCAGGCCTCGGGAGTCCCTAATTCTGGTGTTCCCAATCCGCCACGGTTACGGAATACGACAACCACGCTGCTGGTGTTCTGCACAGATCGGCATGTTTTGGCCAGACTATTGGTATCTCTTCCTTATCACAGGCTAGGATAATAGCGCCGATAGATATGCCCGATGCCTTGGGTCCACACATCTTCGACCGCTTTTTGGGCCGTGGACTTGATCCTGTGGTGCTTCTGGTGCTTCCCCTGGTTTCTCGGGACGATTGATCCGACCACGCTTGCAGGCGGAAACTTCCCGTCGACCAAGTGCTCGAACTAGCCGCCTCCCGTTGTCATAGCTCTCGTCCTGTTTCAACCGCTGAAGCCGTTGTCCACACACCCCATCTCATAAGGGGAAGGCCGGCTTACTCAAAATTCGCCGGCTCCATGCTCAGAATAGAAACAAGCAGCGCCATCTCGTCATTCAATATCAGAACGAACGTTTGTTTGAACCCAGTCCAAGAGCCCGAGCCGCAGTGCTTCCCTTTCCCTTCCGTCATCGTCAGATACGCTGCTCTAGGCTTTTGGGAGCCTCGGTTTCGATCTAGCAGGGCAGAGTAGTCATGGCAGTGTGTACAGCCTGATCCTGCAACGTTGCTCTCGGACGTCCGTCACCACTTCATACAAGCCTATCACCGACCACTGCCACACTTGGTTAGATTTTTGTCACATCACTATCGCTGCGCATCAGGACCAGTGTCGTCGAGTCCTTTCGGCCCTCAGAATCATCGGCTCAATTTTCCCTTGGTCGGAACAATCTTGTCTGTACTGAAGATGAACTGATCCCTTGGCCTCATCGGCTGGAAACATTAGCACAGCCGGCAAGTCAGCTCCTGCGGACTGGCACGACTGCCCGGCTGCACGGATGGCCTCCTGAAGCTTTGGTGGAACAATCTCTCTCTTTTTTTTTCTTCTCATGTCTTCGGTGTCTAGGCAGGCAGGCTGGTCGTCTGTGTTGGGAGGGGTGCAGTTGTTGCACTGCGCTACCGTCACGCCGCCTTGTCAAGCCAGTGCCAGATAAGCTCTGCAAATCGTCCATGAACCACTTCTCCATCCGCATGCTAGACTTCTCCTCTTTCTCCATCGAGATATGTCGTCAGTATGTCCATTACCAAGCGCGGGGTCGGGCTAGAAGTGGGAGGGCGCATCTCAAGTGCTGGTGCGTGGGGATTTGCGGACGGCCGCAGCATCTCGCTCATGGGCTAAAATGTTGTGCCAGGGCGAGAGACACCTTTGCGTCTTCTAGGCACTAGCCCAATCTTTCTACATCGTCCTACACGCCCGGACCGGACCGATAGATTTTGCAAGACGGGCAAGTCTTGTCAGCGGAGTCAAACAACATCGTGTGATGCAGGGTCTCGGGAGGGAAAAAACATACAGATTATATGAAATTTTTGCATGTGCGACTCGGCGCCGCAATACTGTCCGGAATGCAAAATCACACTCACTGTGGGGTGTTCAAAGGAGCTCAAGTCGATGAGCACTGCAGCAAATGTGAAAATCTGTGTATGTCTGAGGACATGTGATCCGATACCTCAAGCTCGGTACCGGACGCGGCTCTAATGCAATATGGCCAGTGATATGAACAAGGTCAGCCTGGGAAAGACAATCAGCCCATGGCTATGCAGCTGCCAGCAAGAGGTCGACTCTCTCAATCAGTATGTGTCTCATCCGACGCATGCCTTACGCAGCCCTGGCTCCCACAGCAGTCATCACGGTGTCACAGAAAAGTCTTCTAGAAGATCTCACCTTGCACAGGCATTCGCTCCCGGAAGTGAACGGCCCTTTCTCGCATAAACGTGCTTCCGTCGCAAGAGCTTCCGCCCACCGCGCTGCTCATACTGCAGCGCTGTCTCGTCCATTACTTGCTTGTCATGTGCTTGTGTCGTCAGATCTTTCTCACACGCCGTCCTGGCACCGATCGGACGTTCTGGAAATAGCACACATGCAAGAAGAATGATAACTCTGCCGCCGCCCCACACTAGAAGCCCGTTGAGCTCCAGCATGCCCAGTCAAGGTTGGGAATCCTCTCCGTGGGCTGAGTGGTCAGTCCGCCTCTTCGCCTCCGCCAGCTCGTTGCACTCTCTCCAACTCCATCTGGGCAAATTATGACGGCATATCGGTAGTCTGTCGATTATGGTGAGCTTACATGTTGAATCCAGCGCAAAATACAGCCGCACCCAGAGATCTGGGGTTACCCGAGACGGACATATGTTGAAACAAAGAAAGAGGCCAGTAAGAAGGCAGCGATGACATTTCGGGCGCCCGCCCTGCTCCAATGGAGAGGCTGAGTTGGGTAGTACAGCCATCGGAGCTTACGCTTGTGCTAATGCTGATTTTGTGCGATGGTAAACATGAACTATGGCACTCCAGCTTCTCGTTGCAACCCAGGACATGCGTGGGGACTCCGATCCCCTCTTTAATACCAGTTTATACAACAACTCGTCGCTTTCTCCCTTACCTGCGCCATGTCCAGACATCCCCATAGCCCCCATCTTACCAGCACAGGAGCTTCTCACTGGGGAAAACACGTGAATACCATCATTCTTACCAAGTATGGCCAGGTTTCAATTATCACGCCTCAGGAGACTGCGACATGTGTTGGGCAAATACGTACCCTCTGATTTATTCGCGATCCTTCTCTACATTCCCTTCTAAGTATCACGTGCATATCAACGGGCCACCTCACAAGGCCAAGAAAATACATATCCGCTATTCATCACTACCAGTATATCTCTATGTACTTGGCTTCCGGGGCACTCGGGCCTGCAGCCTCTATGATAAGGTATGTTATGATTATGCTGCGTGCGTCTGGTCGATCCCAGACCAACCTCCTTAGCTTCCAAAATACACACAGGTCTCCTTTGGTTGTGAAAAGGGACGAACCGATGTACACAAAGAAATGAGATGCGAAGGCGCAGGCACACTTGCTGAAAATCAATCGCGCGCAGGAATTAGAATTTAGTGCGGACTATACGAGAACGAGGCTTGGGGACAGCGGTCGGTTCATACAGAGCCCTGTTTCAAAGTCAGTCTCAATCACACACACGCACGTCACGGCGTCCATGCCGCAAGGCAGACTCGGAAGCTTCAGCCACCCCTCCAAGAAGGGAAAAGAAAAGGGAGGAGGAGGCCCGCTCGCAAAAGCCACTCACCCAGTATATGTAGGGGGGTTTACAAAGAGCATCCCCGCCGTGTCGGTGTAGTTCTGGGTGTTCCCGGCCGCATTACCCTGGTACGGGAGCCCCATCGCCTTGCAGACGGCGATGTGGTCCTCCGGGAACGTCCTGCCCCGGAGCTTGGCGGGGTCTTCTATCACCGTCGCCGTCAGACCCATCTCGACATGCCACTCGTTGTGGCAGTGGAAGAGCCAGGCGCCCGGGTTGTCGGCCTTGAAGCGGATCACGGCGTGCGACTTGGCGTTGACCACGAAGACGTCCTTGTATGCAGGGTTGGCGGGGAAGTTGGACGTGTCACCAGAGAAGGAGCCCGAGTTGGAGGCCGGTGCGGCCAGGACCTGAAACTGGTGGCCGTGAAGGTGGAAGGGGTGGACACCGGTGTCCAGGTTATTGAGGACTATCTCGATGACATCGCCCCCCGGGGCGATGAACGGGTTGACGCCGCCGTAGACAACGGGGTTGGAGTTGTCCTCACCGGTGGTTGCGGCAGAATACAGTGTCGGCACACGCTGGGGCACGTATGGCTTGTCATTCAAGCACGAGCGCGGGATGCTGTTGTTGTCGAAGCAGAATGAGACGTCGAGCTTGATGCTTGTTCCCACGGGGCCGAGAGGCCCCTCCCCGGTGGGGTTGGTGAAGAGGCTGCTGTCGACAGGGTCCCACACATTGACGACGTCGACGGAGGTGCTATTCTGGGATGGATCCGTCACGAGGTATCCGGTCTTGTTGTAGGGGAAGCCGAGGACCGGAGCTCGGAAGTCTGGGTTCACATCAAGGGAAAAGAGGAATGGATAGTTGCCGCTGTCGCTGTTGGCAGCCGAGATCAAGACGTCATACCGCTGGCCAGGAGCCAGATATATTTGAGAGGCCTCGGCTGGGGTCACATACGACCCGTCTTGCATGATCACCTGCATTGTGTGATTCTGGAAGTGGGCCAGGCAGGCACCAAAGGCTGAAAAGCTTATCATCCTAAAACGATAGGTCTTTCCTTTGTCGAATGCGATTCGAGTATTGCCTCCCTCATTGATGAGGATGCTGTCTGGCAATGGAGGTCGAAATTGCGTGTTACTTGGTTGAAGCATAGCCTGCACAAGGGGTATGGTCTGGGAGTGGTACCTATACAGATCGGTCTTGCTTTAGCAATCAAGCGTGTACTTTCCCCGTAGACTTCTTCTTACCAGTCGGTGCAAGTGAGGATGACCTCTTCGTCCACCTGGCCTGCGTATGGGTCTGCAGGGTCGTGGACGACCATTGGCCCCCTGAGTCCATCGGGGTACTGGCCCATCTGATGGGAGTGGTACCAATACGTGCCTGGTGCATCGGCCTGATTGGGTGAGAGTCAGCCTTCTCTCACTCAGTGTCTTCGAGAGTTCTGAAGGATCACATACCAACCACTGATAGGTTACAGACGAGCCCGGAGGGATAGAACATTGTGTAGTAGAGGAAGGGCCGTCCATCTCAGGAGTGCCTAACTGGTTGATGCCATGGACGTGTATACCAGTCGTCTCATTCCCGAGCTTGTTGTCCACGTGGACGATGACGGTGTCGCCGACGTTCGCCTCCAGCAGGGGACATGGCCATGCTCCGTTGATACCAATGACCGGTCGCGAGTATCCATCCGGCGCAGCGTTCACCCACGTGATGTCCCAGTAGACTTCAACGGTGGCGGCGCATGCGAAGCTGACCCAGCCCAGGAGCAAAAAAAGAATGTTCGAAGAATACATCATAGCAGGGTAGACGCGTCCAACCACGACAGACAGATGGGCTCTAAGGCAACGGACGAACTGCTGGCGCAGTGGCGAAGGGTGAGGAAGTACCAGTGGACACTGACAGGTAGGCCACGTCCTGTGCGCAGTCCAGAGGGTGCGAGACAAGATCTTTAAGCAAACAGGCAGATGAGCGTGTCCAGCTGCACGACACATGGGTTGCCCGTTTGGTCCAACGTGCTATTTCCATGTGGCGGTACTCAGGTGTGTACCCCTGCTACACCTTTATTTACAAAGCCCCAGGAAAAACTAGCCGATATCCCCTGGGCCTATATAGCATGCATGGTGAGGCATGGTGAGATTTGAGGCTGAGAAGGGAGGGCGCTCATCATCTGAGGGCGCCATCGGACCGTCAGTCCAAGGCAGGCAGTATCACAATGCGAGCTTCCGTAATCCGTCGAGCTGGCAGCCTTGGGTGTGCCTGGCCACCCTATCTCGTCCGGGTAAGTGAGCAGGAGTGCAATCGATAGTCTGGCACTGCTGGTAGTGTGCCTATGTCATCCTGGGACTGTCCGTGCCCAGAGCATCGCGACAAACCTCTTGACACATACATGGTGTAATGTTTGCAGAAAGTCAATTCTAAACGCCAAGTGATCTGCCGCAGCGATATCCGTGGTGGATGAAGGCCAGTCTGCCGGGATCATACCTCAGACTACTTGCTCGATGTTACCTTTCAAGCCTGCAATATCCAAATGGGGAAGTCTATCAGTGACAGCAAGCCCCAAGGATTACAGGTAGCGCTCTGGAGCACACCGCTAACCTAGTACGAGACGCAGATAGTGGCTTGGAAATATGCCCCCTGTGGATTCGTCTCAGGGGTCTGGGGAGAAGCAAGCTCAGGGCAAACCAAAGTGTAAGACTCAATCAACCTTAAAAGGCCGGTGAGTCGGGATCAACATGGACCGGGCCCGGTTTCCGAGGAGGTATAGTTCACGCCGAAGTTTAATCTCGACGCGGCACAAACATCGATCAAGAAGGGACGTCCTAGGAGAACTCAAGCCATTTTGTTGAACATGTGGCCAGAGACTGAAAAGTTTGTGGCTGCAACCCGTGTACGGGGCAGGGGAGAAGGTGATAAGAAAAAGCAATCAAGGGCAGGCCTTGGGTGTGGAAGCCCTAAGCAACAAGCCGCGCCGCACGGCGCAACGGAGCCCAGGGGTGGTCTCGCTCGTCAGGTGGGCGAAGCCCCCGGCCGCTGATGGCCGTAGCCAAGGCAGCCGAGGCGCAAAGGCGGGCTTGGGACAGGACCCGGGAATAATGAAACGAGCGGAAGCGTTGGAGGGGGGGGGGCAGCTCAATCTCAGTGTCGAGTTGGCTGCTTACTGTCCACACTCGCTCTACCCTCGCTGTGGGAGAATGGCCTGACGAGCATTAGCCGTCAGCCCCAAGATGATGATGCCAGGGCCTAGTTGGCCCATTACACCACTTGGGCGAATAGTTGGACAACAAGTTTTGAAGCCGTCTCAACAGCTGAGGGCCCAAGTGGCTGACTTGGAGGGCACGGAGGGCATCTCAGCCTCCACCCATCAGCGCGAGGGCGAGCTCGAGGAGGGGGTTGCATGCTGGACGTGGTATATCCAGAACCAAGATATGGTATGCATATCGGCATGTTTTCTGCTTGTGCATAGCGGCCCTAATGCAGTGTAAGCACACTTGCATGTACATTAGAT
Organism: Diaporthe citriasiana; assembly: GCA_014872975.1. Lineage (NCBI taxonomy): Eukaryota > Fungi > Ascomycota > Sordariomycetes > Diaporthales > Diaporthaceae > Diaporthe > Diaporthe citriasiana. The sequence continues at coordinate 230,372 of JADAZS010000003.1, read as the reverse complement.
ATCACAGAGAAAATGCCTTTGGCCAATGGCGTCCTTTTGTTGAGAGTACGAGGGTGACCCAGGCGAAGAGGCAAGACCAGGACCGGGAATGATGCCCCGATGTTGTAGCCTGATGTGCGCTCTTCTGGCTCTTCCAGCAGCTGCCGATTTGTGTTGACAAGAGCTGGTCAGCAGAACAGGTCTTGGACGTGAAGTTGGGAAGGAGGGGAAAAGTAGACGAGGCACCCACTCGCCTGTTGGTTGAGGTGACGTCTAAAGAAGCTCGGACAGGGTCAGGGGGGAGGGGCTGCAGTGGCCACAGCAGCACTCGGCCAATCTTAGCAGCCGCTGCGCTTCGGCGACTGGCTGAAGTGTTAACGAGGCCAAATCACACTCCCGTGTGCAGTGCGACCTCGACGGCCAGCTCCAGGATGGCCAAGCCCTGCTTGACATTTGAGTGCCGAGCGCTGCAGCCCAGATGCGCGTTAGTCAGCGCTGGCAGTTAGGCAGATGCCCCCTCCATGCTCTGACCAGATCTGATATCAGCTGGAACGGCTGAAGAAGGGGCCTAGTCGAAGCATATTGATCCTTCTCGCCCTCTGCCCGCCCTACAATGTAACCCCTCCCACTTGCCGACGCTACATACCTGTCCAACGTCATATGCCATGCCCAAGACAAGCTCATTTGTTCGTACGAAGCCCAATACGCCCGCGCTGCCGGGCCGTGTCGGCGACATGTCAGCATCGGTGGCGGGGAGACCCTCGTGGGGCTTTTGTTTCATTGCTTCTAGTCGCGGTCAAGGGTGGATTGTTGACGTGCTCACTCAGAAGGCCCAGAAGCAAAGCAGAGTCCCACAAGGGTTATCCTGGCCACCCTTCATCTCCAGCCACGCATGGTGGCACGACCAGCACTTACGGCACTGCCCGTGCCAGGCTCTGCGAATCCAAAAAAAGACATGTATTATGTATGCGGATTAATCATGGGACGAACGAGCAGCATGCCATGTCCCTGATTCATCTCCCATATGCGGGGAGACAGCTGGTTTGGTGCGGCGTGAGACAAGTTGCAAAGCACAACACGGCACTGCACATCGGGGCAAGTAGGCGGCCTAAGCCATGCGCCTACCTCATCTCTCTCGTCACACCTTGCTCAAGCTCTGCCAACGCACAGCAAAGCTTCGTCGACGCCATCACCGCACCAGCCACGGAAACTCGGCCGGATCAACCCTCACCGTCGTATTGTATCCATCACACAAAGCCAGCCGTGACGATCCCGGGCCAGGCTCCCTCGGACCCGAAACATCAACCGGTTGGGAAGGGGGTGTGGGAGGCCTTTTGGTAAGTGGAAGAGGGTGGGCATGAGGAACACGGGTCCCCTCGTGTGAAACCTTCCACAGCGTAAGCCGTGGACGCCTGGCTTGCCTCTTTGGGAATCTCAGAGGTCCCACTCAGGAACAGCACGTCCACACAAGGGCGAGCCGAGAACCCTGCACACGAAGATGCTGTGTCCATGCCTGCTGCGATTTCCCATGATGAGGACCTCGATGCCCACCAGGGTGACATGTTGGGCAAGAGTTCCCGAACGATAATATCTCCCAAGCAGGGCCGTTTTGCCTCCAGTGGTGCAAGACTAATGCAGTCCCGCTCAGTTGTCCCCCCCTCCCCCACCCAAATGTGCAACGGCTGGCTCATCAGACCTTTTCTGTCGTGCACACGAGGCTTGCCATGGGAGTGACCATGCTTGGCTGGCTCTGCTGTTGTTGGCCGCCCTCTATCTATCGACCGATGTGCTCTCCCAGTTCGCGTCAGTTTCCTGATGAATCCGAGACATCTCTAGGTATACCTCGTGTCACGGGAGAGGAAGTGTGGCGGTGTGGGAGAGTATCGAGGAGAGGTTTGATTGCAATTACGGCACGTTGCCATGTGCATTACATGGCTTTCCATCAGGCCAAGGTATCCCAGCACGGGTCGTGGGAGATTATGTCTCTGAGAGGCATGGGAAAAGTATGGCACACGAGGAAGCAATCTAAGGATGCTCCCGAGAGACACCTTGACCGGTTCGTTCCGCATATTGTCTGTGGTCTCATGATGCTCACTTCTGAGACCTATCCACACCTACCCAGTCTTGAGGCAGAGTTATTCATTCGAGTGGGCTGGACTCGTCTCCCCTTGCTTGGAGCAATAGCTCCTGAGGCCCGCAGGTCCTTCCCATGAGGCGATCGATGCAGAGATCATCATACCAGAGGTGCCTATCGCGCAGATGACGAAGGGGATGAAATGTCCACATTCGGTCTCACATTAGATTGTTATTTGGCGCCAATGTGTGAAAAGCAATGTGCCTCCATACGCGTACCCCCATCGCTAAAGCTGCACCCAGCCCACATGAAATGAATCATCATGAATGACTATGAATGCTCTCGAAGGGGATCGAAAATCAGCTCTCTCTGGATCATGAGTGATTTGCTCAACCCGATTTCCAGCCGTGATTGAGATGACTGGACAAAGGTTTTATCATCACCTGCCGTGGAATGTCCATTGTGCGAGGGATGATAATCCTTAGCGGCTCGCCATTCCCCAGTAGCTGTCACTCACCAGCTTTGTCTTCCCTAGTAGCTGAATGAGTGCTTGTGCAATTGAATGAGAAGCCTCACGAGCGAGATTGGTATTGCTCAGCTCAGTATCAACAAATTGTAGGTAAGTTTGTTATAGAACCAAGGGCAGATATCAGATGTATCATTAATCGTAAAGCCATTAGGCCTCTCTCCCATGCGAGACCATTGTCTATTGCCTTCGTGACCAATATTTCTAGAACAGAACCTCTCTGACCCTTCCAGTCTTGCCAATCTCGTACTCGACCCATCTCGCCATGCCTCTCCTCCCTGTGACAAGCAGTGACCCCGGGTTCATGACATGACACCCTTCATACGTGACACAGAAGGATGGTGCCGCAGCGTCCACGAGCATCATGGCCGTAGGCAGGGGATACAGATGCATGGATCCCGCATAGTCCCAGTGCACGGGGCGGACCGACTGGCGAAACGGGGCGAGGTAGCCTTGGTCCAGGACCGTCTTGACCAATTTGCGGGCGGCGAGGGTGTCGTAGGGCACCTCAGGCTCCGAGTGCTTCGTTTTCTTCCGCGGCGTGGAGGGGTCCACGTCCATCTTGTCAGGTAATGGTTCGCCCTCGCCGTTTTCTGGGTCATCGTTGGCGCCTGACATGTCCATATACTCGGCGTCCGGTGGCTCGCCAAGGTTCTCTGCGTCTCGGGCCCGCTTCAGACGGACGGCCGACCTCCTCAGCCTGGCCGAGACGTCATCTCTGAATAGGACGATCTCGTGGCATGGCCCGAATAGACTCAGCCGGCTCGGGTTTGACGTGAAGATGGCCTCGCCACTGCTCTCCTGCCCTCCCTTCGCGGCCTCACTGTTCGCAGTCGCAAATGTTCTCCTTACTCTGCTTGTAAACAAGTCGGGTACAGATTTTCGGGGCAGGGGCGTGGCAGCACCCGCCGAAAATGCCGAAGCCCAACCGTCGTTGTCTCCTGGCACGAAAACAAACGTAGCGGACGTAAGAAGCATAGGGAACTCTGCTAAAACAGCTGCCAAGGAGTCAAAATACTCCTTGTACTCCAGGCTGCCTCCGCTGCCTCCTCTTGCCATGACCGCATGCTGTGTAAAGTTTCCTGTAAATACGAAGCACAGCGGCGTTTCTCCTTCGGGCTCATTCGCGTACCCTGACAGGATCTTCTTGACGGCTTGTAACGTGCGTGGTTGATCAAGATTCATCTCTCCCAAGACCACGATCCTTCCCCTGCCGTTGTCTGAGTCGTCTTCAGACAGCGGCCTCCGAAGCAGTCTCTGTTGTACCCTCCTCATGCGAGAGCCCGTGGCCCGCTCACTACCAACGCCTAGGAAATCGATCCATCCGAAGCCTCCACCAATTGTGTCGCTGTCGGGCCCACTGACACCCAGGGTCACACGTCGCTTCTCGCACGGTGGCTGACCTATCAAGAAGCCCTGAAAACGTCCTCCTATGACGCCTCCAACGCCAGAACTTCCACTCAGGCCGACTTTACTGCCAACAGAAGCATCTTCATCTTCCTCGTAGACTCCGTCGATGAGGACGATCATACCGGGTGTAAACCACGACGAGTCCTCGGGAATGGCGACTGCTTGCCTGAGATCAAGCTTGATTGAGCCGGTGAGGTCACTAACAGCCAAGTTCCCAGTTGGCAGGACGGTCAGCATGCCTAGAAGCATGTGTTGGCTACCGTGGCGGCCAAGCAGATTTGCAATGGGTGTGATTTTGTGAAATGTCGACGCCGCAGGGTCGGCCCTTCTTGCAGAAATCGCGCGGGCAGCGGAGACGGCGGATGTCTGGAAGGACTCATTGCGTAGAAGACGTTGGTGGATGACATTGAAGCGGTTGCGGAATACCATTGTCTTGTGGGAGGCTGGTGGCATGAGTGACGGCCTTCTGGTTTCCCTGATTCTCATCCCCGTAAGCACGTCTCTTGCGGCCGGGCGAGTCTGGAATTCGAGTACTCACCTCTCGAAGTGCTTCTTCTCCACGTTGTACGTATACCTTGGCTGTTCGAGCGCATTGATGACTTTCAGCCACTGTCTCGGGTCTTTGATATCATCATCCTGCTCTAGGTCGACCTCCAACGACGACATGCCGAAACTCGTCTGGCTCTCCTCCCGCGTCAGGGCGGCCGTTGGCCTCAGGCCCAATCTCGCGTTGGACACATCGCCGTCCTCCTGTTGCGCATCCAGGAGCAAGCTGTTCTGCCGAATGAGGCCCCTGGCACCAGTTACGACGGTTCCACCACTCATGTTGCCCTCCAATGCCTTTAGTATCTCCTTCAGCTCAGGGTTGGCACCGTCGACGATGACCCCTCCGTTCCTATTCTTCCATGATCGCGCGGCCTCCTCTAGTACCTTCTCAGCCAAGCCTTCTTCTCGCCATCCTGAGCCACAGTGCCGTCCAATGAAGCTTGCCAGTTCCTGGAGTGCAGAAGACGTTAGGGTGAGGGAGTGTTTCTTGGTAAAGGTCCGGAAGGCGAGAGGTCGTAGAGTCGCAGCCGGGAGGAGAATCGGCAATATGGGAGCTTGCTTGCTTGTCGAGATGCTGAAGGGTCTGACGGGGTGCACAGGTGTTCCAAAGGCTGGCGATGACGATGGCGCGGCGGAGGACAGAGGGGCAACGCCGCGGCCGGTGAACATGGCACCGGCAACGTCCTTGTGCTTGCGCCGTTTGGTTGGACTGAGGTTCATGGCTGGTTCTTTGTCTTTTTCTCTACCTCAACAGTGGCTGTGGGATGGTAGCGACCAGAAAGGGCCCGATGAGGCCAAAACACGGCGTCGTTGCTGGATGAGTCTGCCTGTTCGTCAGAAATATGCAGTTCGATGATCAATTAAAACGCGTCTTAGACGCGTTGTTGGCGTGGGGCCGTTGTGCAAGGATCACAGCTGCGGTGCAGGTGCAATTGCAGGGGTGCTCTTGGCGGGTGTCAACCGACCCCTGTCCACTGGTTCCTGGCGGGTTTGAAATACAGTGGACTCGGACAAGCCTAGGGAGATGCTGCCTTGAGTGCCCAAGACGACGTTTTGCATCAAGAGATACACACAGTCACATGCGAAACACTCATACATAGAAACTCTTGCGTGTGCGATGTTCCTCCACAATCGGACCGCAGATCAATTCCCAACTGGGACTACAAGGCAGTCCGAAATTACTGGTCCGAAATCACCACAGCAGTAATTAGTCGACAGGCAGGAGTGGACAACGTTTGATACCTATGCAGAGCCCATCACATCACGGTACATATCGCTACAGCAAAACTCAAGTAGAGTCCGGAACTGGCTCCCATATTCCCGCCTCCATCGCCTCTCTATAGAATGTCTTCTTCACCATCAACTCGTCCTCCGCCGGGCCAGCACGCAGCAGTGTCAATATTTAGCATGTAAGTCATCATAACTTGAGAATGTTCTGAAACGGCTCGCCCCAATACCTAGATGCGATCATCATCGAGCCCAGAGACATCGAAAGTGCCATCAGGAAATTGACCTCGTTGTTGTCAAGAATATCCCAGCCGGATTCGACCACTCTCGAGGGCCTCTCGTCACCAAAACTTGACTTCCGGTGCTTGTCCTTGGGATCATACCTGTCCGCACCTTCCACGTCGTCCACTGCCGAACCTCCCGTCTTCTCCACCGCGCGCTTGCCCTCGCCACTGAGCACGGCGGCTTTGACCTCGGCCCTCTTAAGGTTATGCTCCGACTTGCGGGCTGAAGAGGAGACGAGGACGCGCTGACCGCCCTCGCCCTCGACTATCCTCCCACTCCGGACGTCCCTCACACTGCGCTGGAAGACTGCCCCGAGGATAGAGTCCAGCACACTGCCGAGCGCCCCCCACAGTGTTAGGGCGAACATCAACGTGTTCCTCTGCGGCAGGGACCAGGGCTGGCCGCCGCCGAGCTTCCCGGCTGTTGAGTCGTTGCAGAAGGGCAAAAAGAGCATGGATGTCACAACGATTATCATGCTCCCGAGAAGCCCTGCGCCAAGTCCCGTGAGTGTAACGCCGCCGTTCGTGCCGGGCGGCACCTTGCGGAAAGTGGGCGAAGTGATCAGGCGTGGCGGACCCTTGGCGAGGATACCGAGCTCTGACGAGAAGGTGTCGGCCGCGACGGCGGCGTAGTTGGCGATGATGCCGATCACGAGGACGTCACCGCCCCAGGCGAAGCAGAATGAGCCTTCGGGGATGGCTTGATGTTGGGTGATAGACGCCGCGCGTTGTCGGAGTTGGTAGGCATGGAGGATAGATAGGATAGAGGCGACAGCCGAGTTCGCGAGGACTGCACGAGGGAACAATGTCAGTCGCTACCGTGGCCACACTGTGTGGGAGCAAGGGCAAGTACCTTGAATATGGTTTCGGGGCCCTTCCCCACCAGAGGTGCCTTTCGAGGCCATGGTTAACTTTGCCTTGACATCTTCTTTCACCTGGCCATAACATAAGATTAGTGCCCGTTGTCAGCTGGCCTGAGAGCCTCGGGATATTCTTACATGAGTAACTCGGGTGCCGGCGAGGAAGAAGACGCAGAGAAGGGCGAAGGGAAGGTTCCACGGATGTACGGCATGGGCGATGCCTGTGAGGGTTGCTGCAATAAGACCGCCGGCTGTCAGTGATTTTTTAGAGTAAGCACGAAAGATCATCAGCCCGAGGGCGGGCACTGCAATGGCGGGCTTCATGTTGCTGGAGCGGCGTTTCAACCGGATCTTTGGAGCCGAGGGCAAAAGAGTGTTCAACTCCAGAGCATATTTGTCGCGATGATGAAGGTGACAAACAGAAAGGGAGAGGAAGACGTCGGAGGATGCATCTGGTGCGAAGACAGCTGACTTCGCAGCCTTGGCTCTTCCGGTTTAAGGTGCTATGAAGTCATTTGTCCAGGTGCGAGCCCGAGCTCTTATCGGGGCTGCCCCTACTGTTGGGAGCTTATCGCTGCTAAGGGCCCGGAGCAGTTGCGAACCCGTCACCAAACTGGCACCAGAAACGACACAAGGCTTGCCCATCACGTCAGCCGGACCTTGCGCGCTCAGAGAATGTCAGTCAGGGGGAATTTGGCTTGAATCCACGTCGCCAAGTTAATCTACCTAGGTTTCGGCCAGATGACAGTCGAGCTGCTCCGGCCCTGGCGGATAGGACAAGGACATGGCTAGTTTCAGTAGCGATCATGGTTCCGATCATTCCATTCAGTCATCCAGAAACCCATCTCTTTTAGCTACCCAGCCCGCGCCTATTAATCCAACCGACAAATAAATAAGGCCTGCCGCCTGCCGCCCACCAAACGCACAAAGTCGCCTGGGTATCCTGCACTCTCCCTCGCCCTTTCCCTTTAGTATTTCCTCCCGCGCCATCGCGGCATGTGCATTCTCCTGTGGCCAATTTCGCGAATGGGGGGGTATGGGTATAGTCTATAACACATTGTGACAAGGACAAGCACAAGACAAAGGAAATACGGGTGCTGCTAGGCTCCTCATAGAACCTGCAGCTAATTCTAGATTGCAGCCGGAAACGACCGTAGCATATCATAGCTTCATGGCAAAGTGCGCTGGGAACTGCTCAGGGCCAGTCACCTTCGCATGAACGCCTGGCCCCAATTGTTGTCAAGCGATAAGCAACGACTTCTCAGATGAGTTGTATCAGTAGCCCATACTTGGGCTCTCGGCTCCGTTTCCCTCGGGACTTCCACTGCTCGACGAGAAATAGCTCTGATCAATCTTGAAGATCCAGTCGAGCTTGTCGCGTTCACTCCGCGCCGCGAAGAGCCAAGTATTGTCCGTCCCGTAGATGGCAAAGACGCCAGCTTGCAGCCTGGGGGACAGCTTGGCGAGTCCAGAGCTGACGCTCTTGTTTCTGGCATGCGACGAGGCAGTCCCGTCACCGTTGATATTACCAACGATGCTTGTGATGACCCGTCCTGAAGAGCCTCTGCGGTGGTGCGTTGGCCTGCCGCCATTTTGTTGCGAGCGGATTTGCTCAGGTGACGCGGTCAGGGCCGCGTTCATATCCATGCCACCGTCATCATCATCTGCTCCGTTCAGCAAATCCAGGATTGTCGGCTGGCTGTCGACTCGAGAATTTCGTAAGCTGACGATGGCGACCTCCTCCCCATCTGTGACGTTATGGATGTGGAGGTATGGTCGGCGCAATTCCACGAAACGCTTTATCCATCGTGTGGCGTCACTGCTCGGCACTAGGAGATAGCCGCCCTTGAGCACAGTCGGGTTCTTGGAGACACGGATGACGCTTGCCAAGAGCTCAGGCTGTGAAGGAGACACGGGGTTGCCATTCTCAGGTGGCTTGGTGTTCACTTCGCTCAGTATCTGGTTTAGGGGATCGGGATACCTCCTCCACAGCTTCAAGCATCGCTCCAAAATCAGTGTCTCACGCTCAGAGTGTTCTGACCTCAGAGGCGCCGGCTTTGAGAGCTCTACCGCTGTCTCGTCCTCTTGGTTTGGTTGCTCGTCTTCAGTTGGATGTCCTTGTCCCTGTTCACCGGATGGCTCGCCAGATAATTTGCCCGCCGGCTGAGCAGATGACTCTGATGATGGCTCGCCAGCTGACTCGACCTCTGCTTCGTCACTTGGCTCTGGAGGATCCACAGGATCCAAAACCTGCGACACATCTGGAGTATCCTGTAGCAACTCGTCGATTGAGTCGACGTCGTCTTCCCTCGAATTTTGTTCTTGGGGGTCAGAGCCAAGCTCTTGATTTCCTCCATCTAGCGATGCTCTCGGCTCCGGCAGCCCTACCTTTTTCAGGAAGTTCTGCATTGCACCGATCTCAGCGATACGTCTGCGCTTCTTCCGCGCGCTGATATAGTCGCTTATCAGAGAAACACCTCGTGGAGTCCAGGTTGTCAAGTTTTCCTCCCCCTTCACGTAGTCGTGCTGACTATTCATCCTCCATAGATCACCCACTCGTTTGATAGGTGCCGGTCGCATTTTCAGTGTGAAGATGGCGGTACTGGAATGCACGAAGCGGACACTTTGCCAGAGGGCGGAGAGCATGGATGTCTGTCGCACGAAGGAGCGCGACAGGATTTGGCAGAAAACATTTTTCGAGAAACGCATAGGCTCAGCAAGCTTCGGAGAGCTGATGTCCCAGCTGATGGTCATCTGCACTCGATATTTTTCCCCTGTCGTGCGGTCTAGCAGAAGTGAATTGTGCAGGCTGGAGTCCCACTGGCCGGTGATAGTGACGCTGCGCGTGCCATTAGCATTTTGTCGGAAGACAGGTTTCGACGCCAATTTGAGAGCAATATCAGGTGAGGCGGCGCCTAAATCTGGATTCTTCCCAGCAGCGTCTACCAGCTGGATTTTGCCGACGCGAACGGAGACCACGTCATCCCAGGGCAGTATATCGCCAGAGCTGTGATTCAGGTTGAGGGTTATGCGTCTCTGAAGCCCCTGGTGTAGCTGGAAGGTTCCACTGTCCAGCTCGCCAGTTTGCGCGACCTCGACCGGGACATATTCGCCATTCTCATCCATCTCCAGCACTTGGACTCGAGAGAGCAGGTCGTGCTTTTCTTCAGTGTAGAAGTGAGACTCATTGATCCGGGCTGATTTGGGCTTTCCTCTCGAGCTGGGCACCGCATCTCGCATGTCATCCCAGCTAAGGAGCTTGTCGAGGTGCATGGAGGACACCTTCGCAAAGATGGCAACACGTAAGACCACCTCAGGAGGGGCAAAGAGAGGAACGTTCATACTATGGACGCTCTCAAATCGGATGGGGTCTTCGTCGAAATCTTTCACCATCTGGGTGGTTGTGATGCCATCTTCTTCGGAAATGCCAGGTATGAAAAGTTGGGCATGCACTTCCGTGCCTTCGCGCTCAGCAAAGCCCACCATTTCATGCATCACAACGTTGAACTTTAGCGAATTTGTAGGTGCCCGGGCGGACGATGGTTCAAGCGATAACTTGATGATACCAATGGCATGAGACGTGTGCGGCGAGAGAACGTCGAGATGGAAGTCCTGAACTCGGGATTCAAAGACCGCCTTCAGCGGAACGTCTGCCTCTCCAACGAGCGTGTATTGAGGCATGCAAGTCTCAATGAAGGGGTTGTCGAGACTCAGATGCTGAGCGTACTCCGGCTGGTCCAGGTACTGGTGCATCTGTCGCATTTGCCGGACACGATCGTGCAACTTGTGCAAGCTCCAGAGGTGAACGAGGCTGTGCTTGTAATCCACCACGCGAACGCCGATACAAGGCTTGATTGCTTGCTCGAGCGCGAAGTCATCAGACTCGCCGCCATTGAGGATCATATCGTAAGAAGAGCAGAGATCATGTCCAGAATCAACAACGCAAAATTGGAAGACCACGCTCTCATCCAACTCCTGGCTCATGATTTGTGCCTCTTTCAAGGTCGCAGCATGTTGAAGCACAGATTCGGCCATCTGGACGTACCGACGACCTCTCCAATGCTTTACAACTTTCTTAGCCAACTCGATCTCAGCGTCCGACAGCTTAGGGTTCGCTTTGGCTCTCTTCAGAGGATCGAGTTTCTCGATTTTGGCCTCAAAGTCGCGCTTCTGGACCTCGAGTTGTTTCTGCATGTCCTCTTTCATCTTCTTCAAGGTCTCCTCCATGTGCGCCTTCTCTTTCTTGATTTCTTCAACTTCGACATTTGCTACTTGAGCAGCCCTGAGCTGTTCATGGAATTCTTCCTTTTGCTTATCCAGTTGAGTCTGCATCTCATCACGAGCATCGCGCATTTTGTCGTCAGAATCGCCTTGTTTCGGTGTCGACGGTATTGTCAGAGCCGTGTCAAGTGAGAAGTTGTCGATCGTACCAGTCGACATGTACTTCTCTCTGACGGGATAAGACGCCAAAGATTCCATGTCGTCCTCTCCCTCCTTGCCGGTGACACGTTCAGCCCTGGCTCGCTGTACGTCCTCAAAAAGTGCATTGAGTTCCTCATCTGTCAGGTTTGAAAGATTCTGGTCCGAGCCGAGGATGGCGCCTGCAGCTTCTCGTCTGGCAAACGACCAGTCCGAATCACGACCGCGCGGTGCTGGCGAGTCTGAACGGCTGTCGCTGCCGAACTCAGATCCTGCTTTGCTCCAACTCCGCTCATGTGTGAGTCTCGGGCTAGGCGTTGGCGATGTGCGCTCGAGCGCCTGCAGTTGGCTGGCTGTGATCGACTGACGCAAGAGACTATGCCGTTGCGTTTCCGTCCTCTCTGCTCGCTCCGCTTGAGCTTCCATAGGGTGGTTGAACCTGAAAATGTGGAAATCACCAAGAATGACGCGGTATCCGGAATGAAGCTGCTGGGGCTCGGTGATCCGCTTGCCATTGATCATGACAGCCGCGCCTTCCCTGGGACTGAGGGTGACAGTGCCATCTGCGGCATTCTCAAACGAGCAATGCTCAGCTTGAATTCTGGTTCCTTTCAACCTAATTCCCAGGTTGCTGTGGGCCTCCGATTCGACATTACCAACTGTTGTGATACCAGGCTTCAAGTTGTAGACAAGACATTCTGCCAGGAGTGGATCATCTGACAGGTTGACTAAGTGCGGCATCCTCTTGGGGGTGCTTAGCCCAACGAAACCCTTCTCGATGCTGATGCCGAGTTCTTCGAGGGCAGCCTCCCGCTCTTGGTGGATCTCCTCGGTCTTGGCCATCTTCTGCTCCCAGGTCTGGTTAAGGTCTGACAACAGCTTCTCGCTTTGGCTCAGCTGCTCGGCGATTTCAGCCTTGGAAACCTTCTTGGTGGAGCCGTCCGACGCAGTAATTGTGACCAGTTGTTTTTCGAGGGGCGTGCCTTCCGCGTATACCTCATCTGCGGGCACGCCAGCTCCGCCGACAGCACCACCTCCGCCCCCGAGCTTGCTTCTGAGCTGAGCCAGCTCTTCCTTGAGCTCTCTGATCATGCGGGCATTGGCGTCCTCGTTGACAACAGCGTGGTTCTTGATTCGTTTGGCGGAATCCGCATATCTAAGCGTACTCAAGGTCTCATCGTAGTTGATATCGGCAGGACTGATTGCTGCTATCATTGCAGTCATACTGTTACCGCCCAAGGAATCCTTCAGCAGCCACGTGAGGACTGAGTCTCGATAAGGCACTTGTGAGGCAGCACCTTTCTTTTTCTTGCCGGTGGAGAGATCCGCGAGGGCAGCAATCACACGGCCGAGCGTGGATAGCGATCTGTTGATCTCGGCACCTTCTTTGAGACGCGCTCCTGTGGCTCCTGTGGATGTCGCTCGTTCGGAACCCGCAAGATCGACCAGACTGATCTTGGCGACCTTCTCCATTTCCATCTTGGTTTCGGCGTCGACCGTCTTCTGGGTAAGCATGAGTGTAAACACGGCATGACTCCGGCTGGATGTCGCGTTCATGTTCGTAGCGGCGACGGTTCTGGCCTTGTTACCCTCGTCCATGAGATTTTCAATTTCCTGAAAGCTGCCGACGACGAGCTTGGCGAGATCTTCGACGTAGGGACCAGTCGACGGATGCTCCCGAACTTTGAGATTCCCCTTGGTGCCCGGGTTCAACAAGTCCTTCACTCTCTCATTGTAGATTTCCAGGTACGACACTTCGACGGTGCATCGCGTGTTCGGGTCCGACTGCGTGATGCCGCCTATTCTTTCAAACATGTCTTGACAGATCATAGGGATGATACCATGCTCTTTGCCATAGCCCATCATCGAGTAGGACTTTCCAGAACCGGTCTGACCATATGCAAAAATACAGTTGTTGTAACCTTGGAACGCATTGTCCAACAGCGGCTTTCCCAAGTCCTCATGTAAGTGATGTTGCTCGGCATAATGTGCGTCACTCTTGTTGAAAGACCAGTACGATCGGTCGAAGGCAAACACTTTCTGGCCGCTGTCTTTGGAATTCTTCCCCTGGGGAGCGTCTGGCGGCGGGGTGAGGACGGTCTGGGCATCTTTCATCTCCACGATGCATTTTGCGCCGCGGTCGATTTCTGCGATATACATCCATCAGCCCTGGGTGATTTTGCAGCGGAATGCGCTGTTGGGAGGCGAAGGGTAGGCCGCCTCGGAAGAACTCACCTCTGCTGTTAAAAGGCCGCACCCTCACCACCACCTTGATGTTTCCTCCAGCCATGGCTGCTGGATCTTACTTGCGCGCGAGCCTTGAAAAGGCCCCGCGCACAAAACAACTCAAAGAAGAGATCCGATATAGGTCGACAACGAGAGATTTAAGGTTCGCAGGCCCTCAGCACGAGTAGCGACGATAGGGTTGAGCGGCAGGTCCCAGTCGTTGCCCGCGAACTGGCTCCAATCCGATATCGAATCTTAGTGGAAGTCTCTTTGTGGTCCCAGCATGTGATACCGACTCCTCGACGCGACACCCAAGCTCATTCTCTAACCCAAAAAGAAACCGGCTCGGGTCGCGGTCGAAGACGGTCGGTCAAGACCGTGCCGGGTAGGTGTGATCACGCGTGGCTGGAGCAGCACTGCAACGCCTGGTAGAAAGGATGAATCGTTGGCCTCGCGAGCACAAGGGTAGCGAAAGACCCTGGCCGGCAGGCCTCAGTTTCGGTACTTGGTAGGACGGTTCCCCGGTTGACAGTGGGAGTGGTCGGCCGGTGTGTTGACGACTGTTGCTCGATCTCCTAGGCTAGGGGTCATGGAGGGGGACGGCAGCGTCTACGGCCGAGAGGTGCACGGGCGGGTGGTTCTCGTGGTCTCTGGTGGTGGAACAGGTTGTCGGGTTAACTTGGGGAATGCCCCCCAGATCTCCAAGCGAAGGTGGGAAAAACGGGCGTTTTCGTTGATCAACAAATTTCCCTTGCAGCGAGAGGAGCATAACGCGACTGGACGCACCTTGCTGGGCTGCACCGGGCTGCATGACCGCGAAGTGCCCATCCTCCTTTGGGTTTGGGGCACCTCGTCATACCCGTGGGAAATTGCACTTCACGTGTCATGGGCGGGCAGCACGCTTCCCGCTGTGGTGGCCCCTGTCACAGGGTGTCAGCCGAGCAGGGGGTCCGATACCCTTAAACCCTTTCTTTCAATGCCCCGAATTTCGGATTTCGTCTTCGAGAATGCTCGAGACGAACTGAACGGTATTGGCATTGCTACCTTGATTTCCTTTTGGTTGGTACTATGGACGGCTTTCTCATTCTATGCACAAGACGGTCCTTTTGCCCTCACACCACCTGGTTTGTCCCAATAAAGCATTCTGGATCCACATTATGGCCCTCGCCCTGCACAAAGAGGGCAGTTATCAAAAGCACATCAGGGAATTAGCTTGAAGGCCTCAAAGTCCCTCACTTCCTCGGTCTCTCGCAAGCTGCACACCAGCCTCCATTTTGAATCTCATATGTGCACGAATTTTCAAACAACATTCTCCCACTCTGCTGAACCCTTCAGAGGTTGAAAGTTCCGTTCAGCGGCAGGTTCCGACTGCTCGAGCCCACGTAGATAGTGTATTGTCCTCTCTGAAGCATCCATTTCTGGGCCGTAGTGTCCCAGACACTGAGATCTCGACGCGTAAGGTCGAATGAGAGCGTGGACGTCTGGGACGGGTTGAGGAGTGCCTTCTCGAAGCCTCGCAGGACTCGTGGCCTGCCCGTCCCTGGCATCTGGACGTACAGCTGAGCGACCTCAGTCCCATTCAAGCTCCCAGTGTTCTGGACTTCAGCTGCAACAGATACTAGAGTATCCCATAGATCGGACTGGCCGCCCACCTCAATAGGACCACTAGGGTACTCGGATGTGTCCGAAGTGGAGTTTTGGTTTATTTGGAGGTTCGCGTATGCAAAGGTCGAATATGATAAACCATAGCCGAACTCGTATCGCGGCTCGATATTGTTGGCGTCGAAGTGCCTATAATCAACATAAACACCCTCAGTGAAGTTTGCCTGTGGGAAAAGCTCAAAGTCTCCCTCCGCCTTGGCTGGGTGCAACAGCTCACCATAGTCAGATTCATTCCGCGCCACCGTGTACGGCAATTTACCCCAAGAGTTTGATTGCCCGTACAACAAGGATACCAGTGCACGTCCGGATTCCTGACCTGGAAGATGGGCGAATATGAGAGCGGTGACGTTTTCGTTGTCCACAAATTGGTCGACAAGCCTTACGCCCGCGTTGTGAAATATGACAATGGTGTTGTTGCACGTGGAAGCGACGTGTTTGATCAGACCGTCCGTGTAATCGTCATAAAGGCCGGGCCGGTCCGAACCTTCGCTTGCCCACGCATTTCCAAAAACCAAACAGGCATCCGATGCTCCGTTTACATTGGGCGTTGCGGATCTGAAATCCCAGAAAATGGCAGTGTCGTCGTTGGAAGCCTGCTGTTGCAGGGCGTCCATTGGTGAATGGCCCAATGCTGCCGAGTTCGCTCCCGACCCTCCACCACAGAACAAGGTGCCATTAGGAGCGATCTGATCGTAAGGGTACGTGAGGTTCCCGAGAAAGCCCTGGAGAACGCTGGAAGGGTCAGCAGACTCGGCTCCGAAAGTCCACACAGTTCCACCAGGAGGTTCAATATTGTATTGGCCAGGTTGAGTTGCTGAGTAGCCGAAAACAGAGAGTATCCTTGGCCTGTTCAAGGGCAGAGCGCTCCTTGTATTTTTCGCGAGCACGTGTCCTTCTACTGCCCCATCAAATAGAGTCGACTTGAAGGAAGAGTTCCGCGCGTCGACGATAGTATGCGGCTCTGCAAGGTTCCGCGGTAATCCTATCCCAGGGGTAGGAAACCCCTGATCTTGACCCAGCTGGTACCACGATGCGAGGAGACTTGGCTTGGTCAGTGAGTTTGTCAACGAAGCAGGTTGTATTCAACTCACCGTGTAACTTGGTCATCAACTCTTGATTCAGGCACACTTCCGTTCGTGACGGCCTCCTTCAACTTCGGCCCCCAGTAGACGCCCGCGTTGGGCATTGTAACATCAAGCCCGGCCAACGACGTGGCAACTCCCGTGTACTGTGCGTTCCAATCCGAAACAACAAAGCCCTGGAAGCCAAGCTCTGTCTTCAACAGCCCGTTTAGGGTATAGCTATTGGCACAGCCGTAGGAATTATTGATACGCTGGTAGGAACACATGATATTGGCACTGCCAGCGCGAACAGCGTCTTGGAATGGCCTGCTGAATTCAGTACATGCGCTTTGAGGCCCGAAGATGCTGCGTACCAAAGATATAGCTCGTGCATAGTCTGGTCATCAATGTTGGAAGAGACTGATTGAACGCCTCCGTTTGGCATTCGATGTGCCTCTTGTTCGTTGGCGACAAAATGCTTAAAAAACACCATTAGAAAGGGTATGATGAAGCTGGGAAGTTTTGGCATACTTTTGTAGATGTGATTACGCCGGCTGCTTGGACGCCTTGGACCGTCTCGAACACCAAGGCGCCAGATAGGTAGGGGTCTGTTGAGATGCCTAAGAAGGTATAAGAATCAGGAACATAGTTAGTCAACAGATATGGTCGCAGCTCACATACCTTCCCAATTTCGACCGCTTGTTACCGTTCGTCCCAAAGGGCTCACGACAGGCCCTAGGAAGGCATTGGCACCTTTCTTTCTGAATTCGCCGCCCATACCTAGAGCTCGAGCTCGGGACAGATTTCGGTTCCAACTGATTTCATCAGCTTTGCGTGCCATAGAAGGGGAGTGAAGGTATCATTGTAAGGGGAGCATCTTTGCTGTCTAGACGAGGGTGTGGCATACCTTGCGCCCATATGAATACCCGCGGGCCACGCTGAGACGAAGTCAGTCGCCCTCACGCCCTGACCTGCGTCCTGAAAGCACATTCCAGGAAATTGCAAGCGCTCGATTGGGTTCAAGTAGCCCACACATCCAGTGTTACTCGTTGAGCCAGCTGTCAAGCTAATCTGTGCATAGCAGAATGCGTAAGAAAGTGCACAGACGCGTCAGACGAGGGATTACGCTGACCTTTTCGTCCAGGGTCATGTTTGACACCATCGCCTGTGCTCGTGAAAGAGAACTGGCCCAAGACCCAAGCCCTGTGATGTTGGCTAAACACAGACGAAGTGTCAGCGCCACGCCCACTTCATATCAAGAAAATCTGCAGCAGCCAATTACGCATGAGGACTACTTACGTGAAGGCTCGACAGCCGGTGATTGTCCATAAAAGTAGGTATCACTCTTGATTGCGTTGGGGTTATCTCCAGCTCCGTTTCCTGACCCTGTGCCGCCAGAAGATCCTGAGCGGTTGGGCAAGGCAGCCAGGCCAGCGAGCCCTCCACCAATGATGAGCAGAACTGCTATTACCACAATGGCAATGCCGCGCTTGTGCCGCAAGAATGGGAAGCGGTCTGTAATCCTGGACCAAAGTCCAGGCCGGCTGGAAGAGGCTGCTGTCGCCGTCGCGCCTTCTTTGGCTGCAGAGTCAGCCATGACGGGCTGGTAAGTCGTAGATTCGGACATGCTGAGGTAGTTGAGTCGGGCGAGTTCGCGATTCCTCAGAATTGGCCGTCGACGTCAAGTGCGGAGTTGGGAGGCGGTCTCATATTCCGCCTGCAAGCCTGCTCTGTTGCTGCCGCCGTCTATGCTTGTGCCAGAATAGGAATGCAGGTAAACAAAGTCCAAGGGATCCTCGACGGTCCAATACGTAATTAATGTAGTGAAGATCCCGAAACTCGGTCGTTGAACTTGCTGAAGGGCCTGCGTGCTCGATTGATCAGCTCAGCGATGGGGCAGGAGGAGACTGAGAGATGAAAGTCGCGCCGTCGGTAATATCAACACGAGATTCAAAGTTCGAGGAGGGTTGCTCCCTTGTTGCTACGGCACTACCACGCGATCGACAGGCACTACTCAGACCTGCCAATGCAGCACCCGCATTCCCTGCCGGGCCCACTCCCGGCCACTGAGGCTGTTTGCCTATTGGCGTCTTCACCTGGAGAACCCCTGTTCCTCCCACTGGTCTCCGCAGCGGCCCCATGAGCTTAAATGCGATTCTTGGACGGGTGCTCCATTAACCCAGCATACTGTCCTACTGATTGCCCATGAAAATAGAAAACCGCGGCAAGGCATAATGCTCACAGAGACACTGAGATTCTTTTCTTAGGCTACGTAATTTTCACACGTAAAAGGATTTGAGGCGACCTAGGCTCGACGCGTTTCACAAAACCGCTGTTCTAGTAACAGACAGTGCAAGACACCGAGTGTGCAAAATTCGACTCACCCTGGAACCAGACCACAACACCACGTTGGGTGCGACTTGATAATCACATGCGAATATCCAGTCTGAAAAAGTGTGGCTGGCCTGTACCACTGTTGGGAGCGCGAATCCCGGCATGAACTCCATGCCCTGCTACTGCATCAGCCCGTCTCTGCGGACGGCTTCCAGAACACCGGGATAGAGACGGACAGGGAAATACCAGGAAATCCGATGTCATCGCATTCAGCCCTATCTCAGGCCTCATGTACGCCAAGTCACCCAGCGGTTTGACGCTGTGTAGAGTTCGCTCCATTGCGCTTTTAGGCACCATTCAGAGGCTCTTGAGTGATATGGCCACTTTTGACCGACTCAGCGGACTGGGATTCCCTGTTCGAGCGCACGAAAAGGCTGCAGGTGGGAAACTTCAAGTCATAACGACGTACATGCTGGCGGAGAGGTAGTAATCCCTGGTATGCACCTGAACTGACACCTGAGAGTTGTGACCATCGGGAGAATTGGTATTTTGACAGGCGAAATGTTTCAGGATAGTGTGTCTGGTGTATATGATAGGTGAGAACAGGTACGTCGACGGTGAGGCACTTGCAACTTCAATATCGTGGAGCCCAAGCACAGTTGTTGACCGGAGATGAAGGAGTCCACAGAGCCGCCTGAAACCTGTTGAGCATAAGTTTCAAGGCTTTGCTGTCCAATACGATAGCGATAACTCAGAAAATGCGTGCCTTGAGAACCTAGCATTTCTGCACGACCGATCAGGTTGCTGTCATGGCTGTTCTGTTGTAGTCTCCAATGGATTCTCTGCGGAATCTCCGAGGTTGTCAAGTGGCAGCCTTTGCCGCTTGGGACCATTTTACGCTCCTGCGTGTTGCCAGCTGAGCAGTACATGTCTAGGGCGAATCTTATCACACATAAACTTATGTCTCCTCTTGCCATAAGTGCAAAAATGCGCGCCAAATTTGATTGAGCCAAAGACTGTGGTTCTAATCTCAATCAGTTTCCAGTAGAACCACACTCGCAGCCAATCTGCCCAAGGCTCATGTCCCGGAGGCGCCCCGCCTCGCCTGTGAGTCTTGACACATCCAAAGGATGAAGAGTCATTTTGACTCACAGGCTTCTCGGTGAGCTGAGCTTTGGTCAGCTCTCGCTCCTTCATTCCCGCCCAGACAATGAACACTACGCCTTCCCTACCCACCAGCCCTGACTACGTTGTATCGGTGGCCTTGGGGGCAGAACCGGACGAATCTCCCCGTAGAAATCCCGATAGAAAGTCTCGCTACCAGACATGGCTTCGCTGACTATACAGAAGACGAGAAGTCTCGCACCCCGACATTCCAGAAAGAGGCAAAGAAGACTATGCAGGGGCTTCGGTATCCACACATGCAGCAGGCGTACCTGCTGCCTTGTAGTAAGGAACTGGAAGAGCAATGAGCGCATGTGTACAGCATACATGTTCTGCCCAGTCCCAACGGGGTATCAGGCTGGGTGTTCCACGCAGGCAACAGAGTCCAGACTACCTAGGTATAACAAGTCACAAAGTGCACCTGTGAAGATGACAACGCCAAGCTATACAGCGACAAATGAGGGCTCCGAAGTCCTCAGTACAACGGGCAAGACGCGGGCAAGGCACGGGAGAAGTACGGGAGAGGCACAGAAAAGAAGCCAAACCAAGACGGGAAGCCTTGCAGGCCGTCCCGCCTGACAGATCACAAGAACTGTTATAAAAATAGAACGACGGTGTAGTATGACAGAAAGCCCGGCCATTCAGCCTTGGGGTTTATGTTGTAAGGGGGTGGGAGAGGGGGTTCGCAAACGGCGAGACGCAGAGCCACGGCTTCCGACGGTGCCAGCACCGTACATTTCGAAGGATGCGGCCTACTGCATGTGGGATCCAATCGTGGGTGGAGGTCGGATTGAGTGGGCGTGATATTCAGGCTGATCACTGCCAATGTCACCACCGACATTGCTTGCATAGTCCGTCCACCAGCTGCTATGGAATGAGTCTCTCATCCCAGCTTCGTGATCAAGTGATTTGCAGGAGATGCAGTGCCTTGTTGGCTCTGCGATGCCGACGAAGCGGCCATGGATCGGACGAAAATACAAAATATGTATAGTGTCGGGTATCTGAAAATTTCAAGTAACGTATTATATATGTGTCCAGGCCCTCGTCCCTGGCTCGGCAGTGACTAATGTCCAACCTCAGCTGCTCACGACCGGGCTTTGATATCCAGAAAATTTGCCGTTCGTGCACCCATTTCAATTCCTAAACGTCTGTCTCACCCACTCTGTCCTGAACGGACAAGTGCCGGGTCTGATCCCATCTCAATGCTTTGTCTCAAGAGATCTTGCCACTCGAGAGTCCTACCCTCCCCAGATAGAAATACGCCCCCCCCCCCCCCCCAAAAAAAAATCCATCGACTTTTCTCCATCGATGATGGGCATGTAAAGTTTGGGCAACAACAAAGGCTGACGCCTTTGTGTCCGGGTCCCTGGGGAAATAGAAGTGATTTGCCCTGCCCCCGCAGCATTATGTGGTTGCAGTTGGGCGTGCGTCAAATATACTAGTGTTGGTGAGGCAATGCGACGTTGGGCACAAATCACCGTATTCCCAGGCCAGAGAAGTAAATTGGCGGGAAGCTCGTGAAAACCGTCAACGTCGTCATGTGTACTTCGTGGGGCCGCTGAGCGGCATGTCGTAAATCAGCGGCGCTAATCGACTGCGATTCGTGTGGACTCGCACGCTTGGGTGTCTCGGGGATCTGCAGATTTCTGAAGGGAGGGTGAGTCCCGCAATAGAAAACTGACGAGAGCCCGTATGAAGCCCAAGCTCGTCGGACCGCGCTCAATTTCAAAGGATCAGCTGTTTCAGATTCCTTTGTATGATCATGTCCTGGACAGATCCCATCGTGATCTTGAGGAGGTTCGTGTCTGTGGCGTTCGTAAAGTGGCCGTAAATTTCCTTCTCGGGATTGCGGTTGAGCGCGCGGAATTTGTCCATGAAGTACTTGCTCGCCTGCTTCCAATCATCGGGTTGTCCGTGGTAGTCCGTGAATCCGTGCTGGGTGATTGGGCTTTTTGCCAGCTTCTCCTTGAAAAGATCCATCTTGTTGAGGAACAGAATCAGTGCTGACTTGAGGAACCAGTGGGAGTTCGCAATTGATTCCCACAGCATGAGAGCCTCGTTCATTTGGTTCTTTGAAGCAAGTTAGCACGTCGGTCTGCGGGGCAAGGATTAGATTGCTTACGCCATCCTTATCCTCCACGAGACATTGGTCGTAGCCTGAAATCGCGACCAGGAACAGCAGACAGTTGACGTTCTCGAAACAATGTATCCACTTCTTCCGCTCTGACCGCTGGCCGCCAACATCGAACATGCGATATGTGAGTTGGCCCAGATCAAACACCGTCTCGGTTATACCCGTTGT
Organism: Diaporthe citriasiana; assembly: GCA_014872975.1. Classification (NCBI taxonomy): domain Eukaryota; kingdom Fungi; phylum Ascomycota; class Sordariomycetes; order Diaporthales; family Diaporthaceae; genus Diaporthe; species Diaporthe citriasiana. Next base: position 208,298 of record JADAZS010000003.1, on the reverse strand, counting down.
CCGTAGCCGTGACCGCAGAAGATCCTGGTCAGTCGGGACATAACTCTTGTCCCAGAATCGTTCGATATCGTCGCAGAAGCTGCGGGGATTAGCCACGCTCTTGCCATGGATTGCACAGCGATTACTACTCACTATTCCAGGTTGTCGTGTAGGGCGTATTCGTTACCCTTGGCAATGGCTTTCTTCACGCCCTCGTCGGCCCAGAGGCTTTTGATCGGCTCGAGGAACTCGGTAGGGAAGTGATCGTTCGGGCTCAGCTCGTGGTCCACCAATATTTGCTCCATGCATTTCTGCATTGAAGGTCAGTCCAGCTCAAGGCAGCAGAATCCGGGAGGGGCGGCGGTGATCATCTCCCAAAGACTTCTTGTCAAAAACATACCTCGCTCTCGGGCTGCTCGAAGGCGATGTTCAGTTCGGTCATGGCATCGTATATCAGGCGGAACGACTGGACGATGTTGTTGAAGACGACAGGCTTCCACTCTAGCTTCTCATTCTTGCTGAAACCCGTGGCGTAGATGAGTTTCATCTGCTTCAATACGGTCGACTTCCCTGACTCTCCGGCTCCTGTAGATATAGCGGTGGTCAATGAGCGTCGCCGAAATTGAACCGATCTCGGTCCAATATGGCCTGAAAGGCTGGGAGGATCAGAGGGGCGGGAGAGGGCCGGGGTGCAGCCATACCGAGCAAAAGTAATTTGACCTCCTTCTGCATCCTTTTCTCGTCCGCCTTGAGGATCTTATCCAGCTCCCGCGACCGCGTCGCATCGGCCTCATCTTTGTTCCGTCTCCCAAAGCACATATTGTCGTCCTCTGACGGTGTTTATATACAATCGGGACGAACGGGGATCCTTTTCTATTGTCGTGCGGTGACAGCAGCCAGGGCGGAGATGGGAACGACCCCGATGCGGGTAGACTGTCGAAGCTTTTCGAGGAATGTCCTCGTGTACAGCCGAGTGGCGATGTTTTCGATGATGACAAGAGAAGGAGAGGCAATCAGATTAAGGGGATGCTCCCTCGCTGGGGAGGATTTTGGGAAGATGAGGGTGGAGGTTCGAAAGTGCCAGCTGCAGCGGCGGGTCCAAGCTTAGATAGCAGCGGAAGCGACCTCTTTCTGAATTAGGCCTGGACACGAATCAGGAGCTGCGACAGGACAGCACTTATCAGCATCGACGGCCGGCCGTTCGGTGAGGATGTCTACTGTAAGTTGTCTGTGTGTCGAGGAGGAGAATATGGGGCGTTGAGAGGTAGATGTGCGTGTGTGTGTGTGTGTGCGCCGTGGACCGTGGATCTTGGGTCGTGGATCGTAGGAGAGAAAGTAGATAGGTAAGGCAGGGTCGGGAAGAGAGCCGGGCCAACACGACAGGACAGGATACGGCAGGGCAGGGCAGGGCAGGGCAAACACACCTCGATGACTACTACCTAGTGTCCCCGGTGCTGGGCCCTCTGGTGCTGCAGAAAGGGTCCGAATGCTGCTGCACACGCAAATCCAGCGCAGTCCAGGTCTGTGTGGGGTGGAATGGAAGGCGGATGAGATGAAATGAGAAGGTTGCAACAAAGGGGATGTTAGAGCGCTGGACGGAGCTATTCGGCTACTACAGTACCAGCAGAAAGGGCCCAAGGATCTTCATTAGGGATTTGTTACCCACTCTTGGTCGGGCCTCATTTCTCAGCAGCTTTGCCCTCTTTCTACTTGATGCTGCTGCTGCTCACGCTGGTTATAAGGCTTGCTCACGCTCCTTCGGCGTCAATGAGACCGTCAGGCTCTGGGCAAAGAGCGACGCTGCATGCTCCTTTTTGCTGGGAAAGCCAGGTGCCCTGCCCTCGTCTCGCCCCATGCCCCATGCCCCATGCCCCATGCCCCGTGGCGCCGCGAAAGTAGCGGGTACAAGAGCTGACGGAGCTTGGTGGGTAGTGGGTGGACCAAGAACAGGCGGGCCAGTAACAGGGTACCTGGCTTGGGCGTCTTGGGGCACAGGAAGAAGCCGGTAGCCCGGTACCCAACACAGCTGCAGGCAGCGCATGAAGGTTGCAGTCGGGGGTCTGCGCGCCCTTCAGTCCCCCCGCAAGGATGCGGGCGTTGCTGCACGATCATTACACGAAGGTACCCAGACCACCTACTACCGCGGCTTACTCACACACCCAGACCACACAATATTTCGCCTTTTTGGAGGGGTGCACGACATGTCGCTGCTGATGGCCCGTGATGGGGCACTGGCGAATCTCGCTGCTCGCACGCGGTCTTGACTGATTACCACGCTGACATGAGATGCCAACCCCGTCTGTTTTCTTGTTTGTGGCTCAAAGGATCCCCCTCACCGGTCGTCGTCGTGACCTTGGTTGCATGGCGATCACAGCCTGATGAGTCCGCATTGGTCGTCGGGGTGGCCAGGATTGCCACCAGTCCACGCTGCATTTGTACGCACATTGACCGTATTACACAGTACGCCGACTCTGACAAGAGCAACAACGCTGGCAAAACCGCGAACCGGGTTTTGGCACCTGCTCGAGAGGGCCCCAATGCTAGACCCGTCCAGCTTGGAGCTTGGGCGTCTCGTGCTCGCTAGTCTGAGAGCTTCTCAGGCTGGAGACTGGAAGACTTTTCGCTAGGCAACTCACTCCGCCTGTCGGGTACGGTCTGGACGGGATGTCCTGGAAAGACTTGACCGTCTGAGCGTTCCATCTCCAGATCTGTCGTGGCGTGTAAGATTGCCGGCACGCGCCCGACCGATCAGCAGTGACATTTGACAGGCGCTCGGAAAGCCTTGGCCTACACTACTGTGTAGAAAGCTGGGGCCCGGCAGTGTACTCTACGTACAACCATCCCAGTCATCAGGATAGCTGCGAGACACAGAGGAACGGTGCTCTGCCATGCTGATAATCTTGTCCAGCGAGCAGGCATCCATACAAGGGCTGGCAGGCCTGCATCTCACGTTACAGAAATCGCCCAAACAGCGCGTGCAATGCAAAAGGGACCTTACCTGCCCTGCTTTTTTCTCAATTGGTCTCAACTGGCCCCATTATTCCAGCCGTTCGCTTCATAAAACTGCAACGGCCAAAGAAGAAATATGAACTCCCTCGCGGCCTGCGTCCAGCCACTGGGAGCCGGCCTCCCCTTTCCATCTCTCAACTGCAGCTCTTCTTTTTTGAGGCAACCGAAATAGCCTGATAGTGGAGAATCCGCATTGCAATGTATACGGTACAGCACCGCAGTAGCCCGGCGGGGACGGGGATTCGACCTTTCAGGACCCGCTACAACAACAAATGAAGAGACATGATTAGTCAATGGCCGGTCCTGAAACCTCCTTGGGAGATCACCCCGGCACGCTGGCACGTTGGCTCGTGGCAACCCAGAGGGCCGGCCAGCACGGGGCCGTTGCATGGATTCCTTGACGATGCATTCCCACCGCGACGTTCGCGTGCCTGGACTTGACCGACAGCCACATCGTACTCGCCTCGCACATGGCAGGCTCCTGCTCCTTTTTTTTCTCTTCTACCCTGTTGGCACGCGTCCTTTTGACACGCCACAAGGGCACCACACTGGTTTGCTGTTGCGGGGAGCCTCAATAGACAACAATTCAAGAAGAAGGACGGTGCCGATTCCAGCTCTGCCCATGCCTTTCGGGGAATTAGTCGGGCTAGTAGCATTCCGCCTCCCATCCCCCCTCCTTCATTGATTAGCACCGCTGGGAAGCTTGGTTTTGCTCGCGAACTAATGACTAGGGTGGTCGTTTTGAAGGCTCCAGGTCGGGTCTTTGACATTCAGGATGGCCTTGGGGCAGCTTGGCTCCTCAAGGTTCATAGGGAGTGCGGGAGTCTGGTGAGTCGCGGCATGCTCCCGGTGACTGTGCGTTCCCATTCTTTCTTTGTTCGCTTCCGTCGATCATGGGAATTCCGGATCCTCATGTCGTCAGCAAGCGCGACTCCCTAACGAATGTGTGCCCCCAGTTGCCCTGATCACCCGGGTGGCATGCGAAGTCCCTAGCGGGCAACATGGCGCTGCGAACGCCTGGGAACGCCCTAATCCCCGCTCACACCTGTTCGTTCGGCACGCCCACTTATATTCCCGGAATTGGGAGGTCACATCGTCTCCCGATCGGCACGCTCTTGGTCGCTTGGTTCCCCAAACCTCCTGACCTCGCAATCTACTGTGGCATAGTGTTTTTCCCTCGCTTCCTCGCGAGCACCACACTCAGTTAACGAGATTTATAGCCCGGGCGTGTTTTCCGGAAACGGAAGAACAAGGCTGAGCGAGCATGCACGCAGTCAGCACTTTAATAAGAGCCCGCCGCACACCATCTGGCCAGCTGTGAGCATACACGTGCCCCGTATGGTGGATTAGCTTCGGCACTTCTGTGACGTTGGGCTTGAATTGCGATTAGCCTATGATTGCCAGGTCACATTACCCTGGGCAAAGCTGATAGTATCGCAGCTTCGTGTGATGGGTGGACCATCGATAATCACGGCCCCAGTCCCGTCAGGCAAAAGTGAGCAGCTGTATCGGATTTCTCAAGGGAGCGTTCGCGGCTGCCCTTCGACTGAAGCCAATCCCAAAACCGCGCAATGATGATGGACGGTTGCACAGGAGTCTGCTTATGGACACTATTGTTCCATGGACGCCACATCGTTAATAATGTCCCATGTTTTGGTGTAGTCTGAGACCTCTGGCTAGGCGCGCATCCAAGACATTTCGAATCCTGCGCCCATATGCCCCCACGCTAAGCCCTGACGACACATCAAACTGTGTGTCTGTCACCGGCAGTGCTTTGTCATGTTAAGTATCGATGGGCCATGGGTTACCAATTTGGGGACTTTTCACGTCGTGGCGAGGTCGACCTCGTGCCTAATGAGCCCAGATTGTCGCAGCCCGAGAAGCCGGCCTTTCAGGTTCCAAAATGTTCACATTAGAGAAAGGGCGGCTCGATGTCTCAGAAACGCTTACAGAGTGTTGCTATTCAGGGCGCAAGCTGCGTCGAGGCCAAAGCTCATTCTCGCTTATCATGAGATCGTCCGGGGAAAATCGGAAGCCGCCTCTGCAAATGCTGTGGACGACCAAATCAATCTCATGAGCTGACACAGCCTGCGTCGAAAATTGTGCTCCAGGAGGTATACTGAGACTGATCCTCCCTTGCCACCCATTGGAGATTGGCCTCGCGTTGCTGGACGTCAGCCATCGTATGAGGACCCCAAACTGTGGTTTGCCTCGGGCGTGCTCACCACATACATTATTACAGTAGCACAACCGCACTCTTCAGAATCACAAACTTCGTTGTGTAGCCCGTATGCTGACGTACTCTATGGGAGGGTAACATTCCCACAGGAGGTAGTCTAAGAAGAGTTTGTTGTACTAGGAGGCTAAGAAGCAGAAGGGTAGGATGTAAGAGTTTGGGATTTTCTTCTATAGGTTGTTCCATAGGCGGTCGGGCACTGCTCACTACATCAATGCTGTGGCTGCGTAGCGGAAGCCCGAGCAGGGCTCGTTGTCATCAAGAGTGCCAGTATCATACTAACAAACCAGAGGAAGAAGGAGAAATGCGCTCAATGTATAACATGGCGTTTCTAGGCGGGCCCAAAGGTATTTACCTTTTTTGGACTTTGGGTTCGCACGCTACGGCTCAACCAAGTGCTTAACATGCGTATTGGTGGTTACGTACTCGGTGGTTGGGGCGGCGAGCAGCGGCAGAACTTGCCATGACGTCTGTACTTAGAAGGCCGTCAGCCCCGTCTGCTCGGTATGTGATGTCAGTGTAGAAACAGGTTGGGCGGGGCAAACGAAGCCAACTGCTGGATGCATCGATGCGTTGTGTTGCTATCTTCTGTAAGACACGATAGCATTCAGCTTTTGTGTTAATCCTGTTGAAGATCCTGGTTACTTGGACAACATCCGCTTAATGTTGCATGTTGACCTTGCAGGCTTGGTAAGTTTGTTTGCTTTGGGCAATGGGAAAATTTTTCTTTGCCCAATCGAGATATAGCAGCCGCCTAAGACTGCTCCGCAACTTCACCCCACGAACTCGTTTCGCGAACGAGAGCTTGTTCTATCTCTGCCCTTCAACACGTTCGGCAACACCCTCGCCTTTTACAGTATTGCTGCCTCCCTTTGCTTCTCAGCGTCTTTGCCATACCTCCTCCCCCGCCAAGATGACGGAAATCACCCATGCGACCATCCAAGGTACATCAATTTTCTCTTCGTCTCTCTACCCCTCCATCGTGACCCCACCATGAATTTCTCTCCCCTGTCGGCCATGTTCAAACAGCAGCGCATCTGCAGTAGAACTCATCTCGCGTCATGAGCACCAAATAAAGATACCGTCCCTCTGGAGCTCATCCGACATATGGCCTGGCCTCTCTCATTTCTTGCCCATCAAGTTCGTCGTGTCGTGCTTGTACACACTGGGCCTGCGTGCGCAATAAGCAACTTTAGGGATAGCGGGAGAGAATAGCATCGAGTGGTGCTAAGCGATGACCGCATATCTCCCCTGCCTTGTCCTCGCCAACGTGACGGCCGGAACCTGGCGTCCCATTCTGGCATGTGGCTAACGGATTATTTGTCTTAGATGGATGGTTCCGCGAGATCTCAGACATGTGGCCCGGTGAGTCAGGACAAACTCCGGCTGATGAAGGCGCTGGAAGAGTGGCGTCTGACAGAACAGCAAATCAGGCCAGGCCATGACCCTCAAGGTCAAGAAGGTTCTGCACCACGAGAAGAGCAAGTACCAGGATGTCCTGATCTTCGAGTCTACCGACTATGGCACTGTCCTGGTCCTGGACAATGTCATTCAGTGCACTGAGCGGGACGAGTTCTCCTACCAGGAGATGATCACCCACCTGGCCATGAACTCCCACCCTGACCCCAAGAAGGTTCTGGTCATTGGTGGCGGTGACGGTGGCGTTCTCCGTGAAGTTGTCAAGCACGAGGGCATCGAGGAGGCAGTCCTGTGTGACATTGATGAGGTCAATAACAGCTTCCAACATGCCCACAGCTCTTCTTAAGCAGTATATCACTGACAAAAGTCGTAGGCCGTCATCCGCCTCTCCAAGCAGTACCTTCCCGGCATGGCTGCGGGTTACAAACACCCCAAGGTCAAGGTCCATGTCGGTGATGGCTTCAAGTTCTTGGACGACTACAAGAACAGCTTCGACGTCATCATCACCGACTCTTCTGACCCAGAGGGCCCGGCCGAGAGCTTGTTCCAGAAGCCTTACTTCCAGCTGCTTCACGATGCCCTGCGGGACGGCGGCGTCATTACTACGCAAGGTTGTACGTTTCCTTTATCCTTCATCCCTAGGAAGATGCTCACGCAGGCGAACAGCGTGCCTGGTCCTTCTCAAGCATCCTGCTTGGAGCCTCAAATGCGCTTTCAATCTCATAAACAGAACAATGCTTCAACTTGCGCCCGACCCCGCTCCCCTGCCTCTTTTCTCTACAACAGCCAGCTTCAACGCCAGCTATCCCTCCCCGTATCAGCTCGCGCACCAGTCCCATGTCCTGAAGGCTAACTTTGTCATTAGCTGAGAACCAATGGCTCCACCTGCCTCTCATCACCAAGCTGAAGCAGGACTGCAAGGAGATCTTCCCTGTTGCCGAGTACGCCTACACTACCATCCCAACCTACCCTTCGGGACAGATTGGTTTTATGGTCTGCTGCAAGGACCCCAACCGCAACGTCAAGGTGCCCGTTCGGTCCTGGACTCCGGACGAAGAGGAGAAGCTGTGCAGATACTACAACTCGGAGATCCACAAGGCCTCCTTCATTCTGCCCACATTTGCTGCTAAGGCCCTGCAATAAGTGGCAGGCGGTAGGGACTGAACGTGTCCTCGTATCGTGAGGCCGGGGCGGCCGACGAATTTCTCTCGACGGAGGGAAAGGACCTCAAGGGTCAGAGCCAGGCCGAGCCGTCACGATGATTAGATAGGACTACGAAAAGGCCCGATCACACCGGGGAAGAATCCTGATGGATCGAAAAAAGCAAGCATTTGAGGCTTGCAAATAGATGTTGATATATACCCTTTTGAGCTCAGAATCTTGGCAGCCCCAAACTTTGGGTCCAATCAATCCTGCCCCTTGTCGCCAAATTGTATTTTGCCCTGACTTATGTCTGGGTACACGTCAAACCGCCTCTGGTCCCTCAGAGGTATTGCCTTCCTCGTCTCCTCTATCTTCTCCCCGGTCAGCTCTGCGGTTACTATAGTCTCCTTTTCCTCTGCCTCCACGACCACCTGCGCCATTGGGTCAACCACGAGGCTGTGGCCGTAGGCAGGGTATGCCGCGTTCACGTCCCGTGCTGGTGAGCACAGCGCAACGTATACCTGGTTGTCCATGGCCCTAGCCCGCCCCTGCAGGCTCCAGTGTAGCGGGCCTGTGGTAGTATTGAAGGCACCGGGGTATATCAGCGCAAAGCAGCCCTTGCGGGCGGCTACCATTGCAAGCTCGGGGAAGCGGATGTCGTAGCAGATTGCTATGGCAATCTTTCCGTACCCAGGCAGGTCAACGATGGTGACCTTGTTCCCCGGGGAGAGGACGTCGGACTCCCTGAACTTGATCTTGCCGGGGATGTTAATGTCAAACAGGTGCACCTTCCTGTGCTTAGCCAGCAGGTCACCGCTCGGCCCGAAAACCAACGAGGTGTTGTAGTAGAGCTTCTTGTCCTCCTTGCCATGCTGCTCTGACTCCGGTATCGAGCCCCCGACCAGGTACGTCCCAGTCTCCCTGGCCATCTCGGACAGGGCGTGGTAGCTGGGACTCTGCTCCCTGCTTGGCGGCGACGGCAGCAGCTGTTCGGCGTACGTGGGGAAGTAGTCGCACCCGTAGGGCGAGTTGAAGCACTCCGGGAGGACGATGATCTTCGCGCCCGTCTTGGCGGCCTCACGGACCTTCTCACGCGCGTTTGCGAGATTGGCGTTCTTGTCGGCGCCACTGGCGAGTTGGATGCACGCCAGCTTGACGGGCTTCTTCAGCACCAGTGCGGGGCTCGCGGACGCCATGTTTCTCTGGAACCACTTGATCGGTATAAGGCGGGACGCAGGAGATCTTGGGCTGCGGCTAATAGAGACAATTGTCCTCCACGTGGTTCGCATTCTCAGCAACGGGGAAAATCAGTCGTGATGACGGTGCGGAGGCACAAAGCGTGCCGGATGTCGACATACATCGGCCTGGTTATCGGCGCTGGAGAGCTCAAGAGCATCCCCGCAGTACTCCGTGCCCACCTAGTAGTTAGGCAGGTAACCATGTACCTACCTGGGTACCCACTCACACATAGCTCCTGAACCCCTGAACCTTGGACTATTGGTAGCCATAGGGGTCAACGACCCACGTAACTGCCACACTGGATGCACCTTCCTGTTCAACTACACACGCACTCCTTTCGAACGGCCAAAGCCATTGGAGCAGGCATCTCAGAATTGGGACTTCCTTCTTGGATTCCGAAACCTTGCTACGACTAACACATATAGGCTTCTGATGCAAATGCCATCCATCTCCCTTCTGCTTCACCTCCCGCAGTGATGGGGGTAGCAGTATAGTCTTTCTGTTCTTCTAGCCACTGCGTCGCGAATATCTTGATGTCAAATTGTCTGATTCCCTGTTCCACGCACGAATCCCTGCGGTTGCCGTGAAACGGCTCTGTTCCTCATCATGAACTGGACCGAGGGCAACCTCAACCGTCACTCTCGGGCCCGCAAGGGCAAGGAGACAGTCCTTCGCCAGAAGGAACACTTTGCAAAACTTCGCGCCCGTCTGCTTGATGCCAACGCTAAGAGCAGCCCACCTTCAATTTCTGTTCTTGCCGTTCCTACGCAGCCAGCCTCTTCTGTCCGTCGTGCTGACCTGAAGTCGACATCCTCGAGGAACAGTCAGAATGGCGACCGGCTCATTTCCAGCCGCTATTTCTCTGGAGCCCCTCCTAAACTGCCGGCGCCGACTCATCTCCGGGATGACGATGCAGAGGAGGTCATGCGCCAGAAGAGGCGCAAGCTGTTACTCAAGGGTGATTGGGTTGGTACTAGTGTGCAGAAACCCATTGAGATGGAATTCACGAAGCTAGGAGGATCTCCCAGTAATCCATGGGGCGCGAAGAAGAAGCCACGCCATCCAGCGTCGAAGCACAAACTCCGCCAGCTTGTTGGGCTGGCACATGTTAAGGGACACAAGAGAGCTCATCCGAGACCGGTGAATACCCGCACGCCCACCTCTCTCAGAGAGATCAAAGTCCGTGTTGGAACCCATGAGAGAGCACTAGGAGACAGCTCAAACGCCAGCGCCCGAAGCAGAGGTCTACAGGTTGATTTATCAGACTCCCCTGGTAAGCCGTCTGGCCACACATCAAGCCTCACCAAAATGTGTTCGAGATTTAGCTGATTAATGTCTGCTAGACCAGCCCATGTACCACCACCGGAGGAAGCATCACAAAAATCAAGGTCGACTCAGTACCGCTCTTTCCGATTCAAACCATCAGTTGCACAGTAGCGCCAGCCAAACGCCACTGCTGACGACCTCGCCATTGTTGTTCCATCCTGTTCCCACCCGCCCGGCCGTGCTCCAGTTACTTCACCGACAATCAGCAGACTCGGATAAAGAGGACAGCACTTTTGCCCAGGTTGGAGCCGAGAGCCCAGCATTCCCTCCATCTCAGGCTGAAGAGAATGATGTGTGGAGAAATTTCGTTGCGGGCTCTGACGAGAACTCTGCCCCGAGCGAAACGGAGCCCTCTGATGACTTAGAAGACGTCGCTCAGAGACTGATTTCACCAGGGGTCAGTCAACTCGGAACATTGAGGCAGCTCCACGAAACATGCAAGGCAACTGCTGCTACTTCACCAGTAATAGCAGGAGTGGATGAGATCGGAGAGGAGACTCCTACTGCGCCTTCTGTCCTGCGTATGACAGATGAAGGCTCTGATGAAGTGTCCTTGCTAGCCACCTCAAGCTCTCCAAAGCCCTTGCCCCTCCTCGATAGTGTGGTAGATGACACAACCTCCGAGATGGATCAGCCAGGAGACATTGGTTCCATAGAAAAGGAGGCACCCAGTGGAAACAAACAGGAGGACGAAAATAACATGTGGAGGAATTTTGTTTTCGGAGAATCCTCTGAGAATCTTGGGAAGGCTCTGGAAGAGGCACGAAGAGAAATTGCGCGGCCGTGCCTTCCATCCACGGGCGATTACCCTTGCGAGGAATCTCAAATAGGCCTCATCGCATCTTCACTTGGCAGTGAACCCATCAGCAGACGTGACTCTCACGAAGAATTCTGCAAACCTGCCGCTATTTCGGCAAGCCATGTGGCCACTGCAGGGACATCCTCCTCAGCAGAAATCAGTTCTGAAGCTACCTCAGGGTCCACGAATACCGCCGTACGTACCGACCGGGCAACCCAAGGCTCCTCCGGCTCTTCGTCAGCAAACTACAACTACACAGGCCGAGTGCTTTCTCCCAATGCGACGATGACGCCTGTATGTGAGGCAGACACTAGCCCATCTATCAACAATCCGGAACAACTTGGGAAGCACGAGGAAGCGGACGACTGCTTCAAGTTTGCAAGGCCAAAGTTGTTCGTTGGGAAAAAGATTGGACATGTCGATGAAAAGAGACAAATCGCTTTGTCAGCGCCTCAGATCAGGGGTACAACTCAAACACGCCGGCGACAGAGGGGAGCAACTGACGGAAGAGCCAATATCAGGAAGTTGCCCAACTACGGGAGTGACCCGATCGAGGAGTTTGAAGGGGATGTCCGGTCAGATCGAGCTGAGAAGGGGTCGATGTTCGGGCCGCTCGAGACTGAAAATGAGGTTTGAAGATTGAATCCAGTTAATTTGCCGAACAGCCTGATGCAGTCGCTTTGCCGTCAACATGCAACGTCTGATGCAAAAAGTTGTTGCACTAGCACCTACGTAGCTTGAGACTGTGGTAACATCAAGTGCTGGGCTGTGTTGACAGAGTAACTGTATTTAGCTGACGAATCGCAACAAGTGAGAGGGGTATCCTGAATGCTCGCGGCGTTTCTGCTGCTACCTCTTTTCTCTATCAGGTATCGTTCCGGTTCGGTTAGGCACCGCCATGCTGACCACTGGTGGGAGCAGAAATGCGGCCACAGTTTTTATGTAATGGACCACCTCATACAGCATAACCTCCTATGGCATGACCTGTAGGAAAGCCTCTGGTGTGAAAGCCTCCTGGGGCGAAATCTCCTAGTGGATATTCTTGGCAGAAGGCACGCAAGCAAGCTACAGGGGCTCCGCAAAGACGTTTTCGATCTTTTTTGAGAGAATGTGGCTGTTGTACTGTAGCAATGTATGTGATATAGATTGCAATTGTTGCACAAATGAGCAGCGACTTTTCACAGATTCTGCATTTCAGATAACCAGCTTGAGCCTGCTTTCATAGGTATGTGCTTAAGATGTCTCCTATGTGGTTGGATCATGGCGTAAGCAAGCCACGTCTGGCGAGCCTTTTCGGGACCGCTGAGACAACCACATTGCAGTCCAGTCGGTCAGCTTCTGCGACCGCAAGGCTCCCGACATCTTGACCACCAACAACAATTCACGACTATCGACAGGCACCAAATACATGCTTTTTGGAACACGAACTCATCAATGTAAGAGAGCCATGATGATTCCGTGACGCCGACACTTTGATGCCTGAGATGGAAGTCAGGAAAACCCCCCTTGATGAATACCAAGCCCCAAAACCCTCACGCGCGAGCTCCCACAGGGCACGAACAGGCTGCATCACCTGCAAGCGGCGTCACGTCAAATGCGATGAAGCCAGGCCTCACTGTTCCAATTGCCGCAATGGAAAGCGGGTGTGCGAGGGCTATGCCGCCACAATGGTGAAGAGGGCTCGGGTTCCCAGTGCCATGCAGGTCTGTTGGGATTCCAAGCCCACCGCTGGTGCCAGAGATATGACGCCGCCGTCGCCCATACAGTCTGCGTCACTCCAAGAATCTCGGCTGATCCCTACGACGCTTGGTGTCAAAGACGACAAGGCGAGACTGTACTTTGACGAGTTCGTCAGCTTAATGCGAGGACCATGGATGACCGCATCCGCCGCGTCATCTGTAGCTGACCTGTGGGAGGTCACCCTGCCGCAGCTTGCGCGCAGCAAAGAGACGCTCCGACACGCTGCCATTGCCATCGGCGCAATGTCCATGTGGAATCGCAAGTCTAAGCTGGACGGGGCAAGACCTCACGCGCCGTCTGTGTCCACGCCCTGGGCCCTGGGTTCGGCAACAGAGGTGGGGCCAGCAGATGCACATTACCTTGATGGAGTGGGCTACTACTGCCAGTCTCTTAAACTACAGAGCCGCAGTGCGTCAATTCAAGATGCGGTATTGCTATCGGTCCTGCTGCTCACCTTCGAAACGCTGCGAGCCGATCGGCAGGCTGCCTTGCATCACGTCAACCACGGCTTGGCCCTGCTCCTCACCATCGCCACGGGCCACGATGGACTCCAGGTAGATGCCCTGGCGCCAGACCCCAGACCAGTTCTCGAATCGGTGGCAGGAGTTTTCACGCACCTTGTCCCCTCGGCCCGCTTCATACTTCACGGCCGGCTTGGCGAATGTCGACCTCTGCCAAACTTTGCAGAGGCGCTGAGGACCCAGAAGCAGACCCTGAACTCTTTCACAGAGCTGGTGAGCCGGCTACCTCGCCGTTCTGCCGCCGTAGAGGATGTACCTGCAGCTTTCAGTAGCCTTGACGAGTTCGAGGAGCATTGGGTCGCCGCCCGGCGCCGCCAGACTGCCACGGAGGCGACGCTGGTCGAGACAGTGCAGGCTTCAGGCTTCCTCAACACTACGATGGAAACTTACTCTGATCACTTCTGGGTAGATCTAATGCAGGACCCCAAGATCTCTGGGATGTTGGACGACACGCGCAAGCGAGTAGAGGCACTCGGGCCAGCCTTTGAGCCCCTCTTCAAAAGGATCATCATGTCCGACGAGGTTGGTTCTCGCTCGTACCTAAGAGCTTTGCACCTCCGTTTGCAGTACCTTGGCATCTACACGTTCGGGAGCCCCCGGAATTACATGGACATCGAAGCACTGCAAGCACAGACGCCACTGTTCCGCGAATATCTCTCCCTCGTGGACCTGGCCCTTCGCGCAGTCACGATGGACAACGACGAGGCGCCTGCACACCAGCTCTCTTTCCACTGCGACCTATCATGGAGCCTATTCGTCATCTCCATATTCTGCCGCGACCCCCTGGTGCGCGAGCAGGCCCTACACAAGCTGCGGGACTACCGCGGCCTCGACGGGCTGTGGGACGCGCACACCCTCTACAGCTTGGCGAGGCGGAATCGGGACGTCGAGCTGGCGAACTCGGTCGAGGGCACGCCGCTGGAGCAGTGGAAGCGGCTGTGGCGCCGGGAGTACGCTATCGAGGACGGTGGTTCCCGCGTCGTCCTCCGTTACCTGGAACGAGACGCGGCCACAGGGGAGTGGCTGCCGGTTGAAGAGGCTGCCGAAATACCGAAAGATTCATACGATATCCACTGGAAACGGCAGCCTTTTACGAATGACGGCAAGCTGCTCATGGGCGATCTGGTCGCGTTTTGAGCGGCGCATGGCCTTTCGAAGCAAGCACACGTGGCTCTTGTAGAAAGACGCGGAACACGTACTTATACTGAGGACTTGAGTACAGGCATTATCTGTCTATGCGACTTTGCATGTGTCATTATATTGTTCAGAATCTACGGATACGCTACAGAGTGACACAAGCTTGACTACTACTGGGAAATCAAGCTACGTCAGTCCCCCCAAAAAAAAACAGTAGTTTCCAATCCCTTGGAAATATAACCAGCAGTATACAAGTGCCGTACCGTCACACAGGGATTATAGAGCTTGACTAAACAGATATAAAAGCCTCCAAGTCCTGTCTTATTGAGGTGAATGTTGAGAAACCGCCGGACACCTTCTTGAGGCATCATACGCCTCATTATCGTCTCTCAATTGCAAACGTGGCCTCCTACATGTCTAACGCCTGAGCTTGGCACTGGAGGCACACATTAGCATGTTGAAGGCATGTATAAGGACGAAAGGAACAACTTACCATTCCCCAATACACACCCTTCTTCTGGACCAACTGGTCGTGCGTCCCCTTCTCAACCACTCGCCCCTGCTCAAACACAAAGATCACGTCTGCACTCTGAATCGTCGACAACCGATGCGCGACGGCAATCATGGTCCGCCTGTTGCGCGCCTTTTCTAGTGCAGCCTGGACCATCTTCTCCGACTCCGAGTCAAGCGCCGACGTCGCCTCGTCCAGCAGGAGGACCTTGGGGTCGCGGATCAGCGCCCGCGCCACGGCGATCCGCTGCTTTTGCCCACCGGACAGCGAGACTCCCTGGGCACCAACTTCGGTATCGTAGCCCTCGGGGAGAGAGATGATGAAGTCGTGGATGAAGGCGTCGCGGCAAACCTCTATTATCCTCTCCCCGGATATAGATGCTGTGTCCTCAATGCCAAGGAGGATGTTGTCGCGAATAGTGCCTCGGAACATTGTAGGCTCTTGGGCCACGAGCGATATGTTCTTGCGATGTTTGTAGACATTTGAGTTGTTGATGTTGTCGCCATTGAACAGAACTGAGCCTTGTTGAGGTCCAAGCTCGTAAAATCTCTCCAGAAGAGACAATATGGTTGATTTGCCGCAACCCGAAGGACCGACAAGTGCTGCGTACTGACCTTTCTCAATCTTAAGATTTAGGCGCTCGAATATAGGTACGTTCCGTGTAGGATACGTAAATGACACATCCTGTAACTCAATATCTAAGCCCTCGCCGCTTTCGCCAACGGCCACATCATTGCCCGGATTCTCGGGACCATCGGACCGGTCAGTAAGCGCGGAATTGTGGACGTCAAGTATGCGATTTGCAGCGGCGGCGGCCTGTGAGGCGTTCGGGGCGATGGACAGGGACTGGCTAGCTGCCTCTGCGCCTTGGACAATTGCCATGAAGCAGACAAAAAAAGCCTCTAGGCTGTACTCGCCAGTAGCGAGGCGCCTGCCACCATACCAGAATACCAAAGCCTGACAGCCAAGACCAATACTGTCGGCAAAACCATACAGCAAAGACGTCCAGCGGCCCTTCCGAAGTGCTGCATTGACGTGATTTTCCAACAGTTGTCGATATCGATTGCCGATAGAGCCTTCCATAGTGAGAGAGGAAACCGTTCGTATAGCACCAAGGGCCTCGGTTGCAAATTGCGAAGATTCCTGGAACACAGCCGAGTTCATCTGCTCGTAGGTTACCTCTTGTCTGAACTTCCAGTACCCCGCGGCCAGCATGACAGGCATCAAGACCAAAGAACCGATCAAACCCAGCTTCCACGCGAAGACGATGGCGATTATCACGCTGCCCAGAGCTATGAAGACGCCTGATATAAGCAATGCCAGGTTCATGCCGAGAAGTTCTTCCAGCTGCTTGGCATCGCTCCCAACACGCGCACTCAGTGTCCCGTGAGAATTGGCATCTTGATCGAAGAAGGAGAGCTTCTGGTAGAGCATATCGGAGAAGTACTGATTTTTGTACACGGCGCTGATGTTGCTCTGAACAATCAGGCCGATCCAGCCTACAGCCAGATATGCAAGGCCAACACCGGCCGCAAGATAGAGCCACGCCAAGCCCCAAAAGCTGCTTTCTCTCTGGAGTTCGTCCCCTGTGAGAAGAAAGACGCTGATGACTTTGGAGAACAGGTAAGCTTGAACTGGTGTTCCGGCGGCGGTTGCCATCGAGGACAAGAAAATGCCAACGTAGTACGGCCACTGCCAATGCTGATTATACAGAAGCGTTCCGAAACTGGAGATCAGACTTCGTGGTTTCCCACCCGTTGCTAGTTTCTCTGCATCCTCATTCTGAGACAGAAGTTCCGCTGGATCTTGGTTCTGTTCCATGATGATGTTATCGACATCATGGCACGGATCTGGCACGTTGTCGGCTTTTTGCCCTTCATCGTCGGAGCTTTGGGCCTGAGAAAGCCCCAAGGACTGAGCCCGCACCAGGGCGCTGTAAACACCCAGATCAGACTTCATCAACTCCTGGTGTGTGCCCTCTTCCACCGCGCGCCCTTTTTGCAACACAATGATGTGGTCGGCTTTTTTGATCGTAGAGAGACGATGGGCAATAGTGATGGTCGTACGGTGTCGCGTTGCTTTGTCTAGGGCAGCTTGGACTATCCTTTCACTCCTGACGTCGATCGCACTGGTAGCTTCATCAAGAATTATTATGGGGGGTTTCTTGATGATGCTCCTGGCAATGGCCAAGCGCTGCTTTTGGCCTCCTGAGAGCTTTGCACCTCCGTCACCTACTTTGGTACCGTAACCCTGATAAAACAGGACACGTTTAGCAAATCATTCGAGAAATGGTAAAGATGGCAGGGTGCATGGTGACAACTATACTTACCTCCGGCAATCGGCTGATAAATTCGTGAGCGAATGCTTCACGACAAGCCGTCTCCACCAGCCGCCGCTTCTCTTCAACAGGCTCATTTTCCCACTCGCTTCCGATCAGACCGTGGGCAACATTTCCGTAAATGGTATCGTTGAAGAGAAAGGGCTCTTGTTGAACCAACCCTATTTGCGATCGCCACCACTTTAGGTCAAGTTCTTCCAGGTTGTAGCCGCCGACAACAATCGCCCCCGAAATCTTGGGTTTGGCTTCTTCAAGCGGCTTAGACCCATCGTGGTCAATATTTTCTTCCTGATTCGGATCTATAGAATGTGCGTGAGAATATGATGGACCTTCAGCCGCGTGGGAGATGCCAGGCTGGTCTGCAAGCGAGTACCACCGTTCCAATAGGCCGACGACAGTGCTCTTTCCCGATCCAGACGGGCCGACAAGAGCGGTATTCTGACCAGATCGGATGCAAAGGCTCAGAGAATCGAGAATTGTAGTATCTGGGCGACTTGGATATGCGAAGGTGACATTGTCGAATATGATATCATGCGACATAGCATCCAACCTCTCCGACCCAGTTGTGAATTTTGGCATGTCGATCACGGTGAAGAACTCACAAGCTGCAATCATGGCTTTGCTGACAGCGATGAGGGGAGTAACAATGCGCTCCAGAGAGTTGAGAACGAGGGTGATGTTAAAAAGCACAACAATGACGACCCCAGCATTGCTCAGGGCGCCAGCAATGAATCGCTGTATGCCGTACCAGAACGCCAGGCCAAATGCGCCGAAGACGCCAAAGAACTAGCAGCTTCGTCAGAAATATAGGGAATCCGAAGGGGGGATATTGGTATGCAGACTCACGAGCAAACCGAACTGGATACCCAAAAAGGGAGCCGCTTTCTGAGCCCGCCTCTTAGCCTCGTCCACCCACTTCTGGTAGCCGGACAAGATACGCGCCTGTGCTCCGCACGCAAGTATAAGTCTGATTCCACCCAGAGCCTCACTGGCAATAGCGGTAGCTTCTTTATCGGCTTCGGCCGACGTGGTCTGGCCCGTGACAATACGTGGCATAACCACGGAGACGACAACAAGTGCATAAACAATGAGGGACATCATGACCAAGGTGAGATCCCAGCTCCAGATGAACGAAACAATAAAGGCGGTCACGATGGTGCTCAAGAACTGCAGAAATGTTCCCAGCCTGTCCGATATTCCAATTTGTAGCGTTGTGGACGTCGCGGTGATGGTGGTCGCGGGTCCGCCGGCGGGCATACAGTCGATGGCATGAATGGGCTGGGCAAATAGGGACTCGAGGTAGTGTAGACGGATCTCGGAGGAAAGGCGGGTTCCAATCATCTGGAAGCAGAACTTGTTGATGCTGGTCAGGGCCCAACGAGCAATGAAGAGCGCCATGATGTACAGCGCTTGTCGATCTAAGACATCGTTGAAGGCGCCGGGTTGTAAATTTGACGAGTCTCGAAAGTAGTCGGTGAATTGATTAACAAGTTGGCCAAATACGATGTTCACTGTGAATTTCAAAGTCAGCTACCAAAGGACCGACCGAGCCAGAAGTGTTGTGTAATTTTTGGGGAGAAGTTGGCCGAATTTGCAAATAGTAAGCCATGAAAAAAGAAAAAGATGAAACGAAAAAAAGGTCCTTACTGAGGGGCCCAGTCGCACCACCTGCTATCGAAGCGAAACATGCCACGGCGTATATACAGAAATCCCATCTTGTGGCGTAGGAAAATACCCTGAAGTAATCAGCCATGGTTGGCTTCCGAGCCGGGACAGGGTCTGCGGTTCCATTCTTGTGCTGGCCGGAATCATCGCCGGAAAGTATGGGCTGGTCCTTTTCGTTTGCAATGGAGGCGGCGGAGCCAGCCATCTTGAGGTAATCGAGACTGTCGAAATTCGGGTTGGAGTGGAAACTGTAAATGCGGAAAGCAGTTGTATGTAGAACAGGCAATGAAGTTTTGTGGGTTATGACAGATTCAACAATCCGTCCAAGTCAGTGAGACAAACATGGCGTTGGGAAAATTGCGTTTCTTGACGATTTATAGCAACGTGGCTGTCAGGGTGACCTGCGCCGACTCTGAGGCTGGTGTAAGCAGTGAAGGGAGAAGGGAGCCTCGCAACGGTCAATCGTAAATCGCCCGATTAGGAAACTTACGAGGCTCCACTCTGCCGTGTGACAGGGATCACACTTTGGGCTTACAGGTACGTACCCAGCTAGGTACCAGTACCAGAAGGAAGAGCAGGGGCTCAATGGAGACGACCGAGATTACGTCAAATTTATATAGTACAGCTGGATCTTCAAGACCATCGGTTCCTTTGTGCACAGTAGGTAGATAGATATCAGGCAGCTATGTTTGGAATACATATGGTCTCGTTCTATCATGTAGTGTGTGATGCTGACGCAGCTGCGGATTGCCCATGGAGGTGCGGACTGACCAGTTGACTTGGCCCTGACCCATAATCGACATGAAATCTACAGGAAAACGCTGTTGCCTGTCTCCTTCAGAGCATTCTCGACCGCCATAACGTTGTGGCGGACAGACCAAGGTAGCTGTGTCTCGCCAGGACCTACCGAGTCTAGACCGAATGAGCAATCGGCCTGATCGGCCAGACCACTTTACGCGCCGAGCAACTCACCCGTGATTCAGACGTGATGTGATGATAGCGCCCAGGTGAGCCGCAGCAGGATTGTATCCGTGGAGTAATCAGGAGGTACGCAGAGAGCTGGGCGATCATGACATCGTGCAATCCAATACAAGGTCAGGCAGAGACATCTTTATCTGATTATAGACTTGCCCCATATCGCCTCTCACGCAAATTCAATCCAGGTCGCTTCGCTTCGAGAAGCATATTTCAATATGTAATGTTGGCTTGTGTAGATTCGTGGACGAACGAGACCGTCATCTTCCGGTGGACACCTGGGCTATATGTAGAACTAATAAATTATGCCTGGTGTTGCTGTGGTGAGGCCTGTGTGTGGTTCGGTGAGACAGCCGGTTGGAGCGGGCTGGGCCCCCACCTTGAGAGTGCAGGGCTTCGGGTTGGGGAAAGGGTTTCCGTTATATTAGAGGGCATGGCCGGGTCGTGTAATGCGATTCCCGCGAGACTTCAAGATTGTCTCATGGCTGCTAGGGGATTGGCTCTGTCCTGACCAGGGCCAGAATTTCAGCTTTGGGCCCTTGCCTGATGCAGGCCAAAGTCAACAGTAAATCTCAAGCGTCAGCGGAGCAACCATGCGCGGATTCAGGATGCTAGAGCAACACGGCCGCATCTTCAGACAAACCTTACTGTACCGTGTGACGGGCACCGCTCGGACATCAAAACAGTGATAAAGACCTCAGCCTACATGGAGATGTGTTTACAACGCGTCCAACCCACCGAATCAAAATATTCGCGCCGTGTTCATAATGGCGGATGAGGCACTCCTGGCCTCTGACACTATTGCCCTTTCTTTGATGAATGTCTCGCACGAGACTCTGCACGCTGGTGGCAGCTCACCATCACGAATTCTTTTAATAAATGAAAGCGAAGACTCTCTTGTTCACCCGGGCTGGCCTTGCTGAGTTCCATGAGATATCTGCTGTTGAGACTGAGGCTGACGGCCTTACGCGCAACCACCTACTTCCGCCGCAGATACACATCTGGAACACCTTCTACCACAAACTGCTTGCGGTGATGGATTTCATCTTCCACGTCGACCTATCCACAGCCTACGTCGTCCTCCGTCGGGACTTTGTCACATCCCAAGACCCGCACGGCTCCCAGTCCTCCCCAATTGGCGCCGGCTTTTACTGTATGATGCTCCGGGTCACCAACTTATTGAGCCCTCAGCATAGCCCCCAAGATTGAATTGCTACCTTGTAACTAACGGTACAGCTGGACAGATTCGGCCGAGGCTGCCAACGAGGCGGCGCGAGCACATTGTTCCAAAGAAGCCGCGAGGAACCGGAGCTTCATGAGCGAGAGGGCCGTGCACTTTGAGAAAAATGGACTCTACATGGGCGGATGTGTTATGCGTGCGGAGGACAGGCACCGGTTCGAGGTCAAGGTCAAGAGGCTGCGGGCGAGGGGCAGCTGGGGCGGGGGCGGAAGCGAGTTGACATTGGGTGAGAGAAGGAAAGGTATTTTGAAGGCTGTAGAAGAGGAGGGCGAAAGAGAAACCGAGGGCGAAAGGTCTGAGACGCCGATGAGTTCCTCGAGCAGGTCGACCGTGAGGACCATCAGCCGGTTGTGGTCGCGTATACGAAGGAATGAGTACGGGACGGTTTGACACAGCACAGTACCTCCTCCTCCTCTGGGCAGCGAGGCTTAGGGTTGAACCCTAAAGGCGTTGGAACTTTTGATTTTGATGCACCCCAAACCCTCAGATTGAATATCTTTCACCAGACAACCGACGGCTATGGAATTCCTTGGTCTGACCTAAAGACATCAAATAGAGACTGTCTAGCATTTATCGCTTATCGAGCCCACTTCCATATCGGGTCCCCCGTGGGGTCGGTTGCATTAGCAGACCTTGCACCGTCGACGGTGCGCCACCAAGTTCGCACCAGGCGGCTTTTGCTTGCTAACACCAGTCTTGGTCCACCAACGAGGTCCTATAAAAGCATCTCGGCCAGAATTAGTCCTGGGCTGCAGGGAATGCGGAGCACACTGGAAGAGATATCACCGCTTCGACGTTTCATTTCGCTGCCAGCTTCGGACAAAACCAGACTATGCCGACCAAGGCTGATCGCAAGCATTTGGAGGCAACGGTATCGGCATTCCACTCACAATATGCTTCAGTCTGGGGCGACGAGAGATGGCACAACTCACTGTACCCTGCGCTTGAAAAGCCCACCCGCTACGCAGCGCTAGTGAACCAATACGTCCCCTCGTCTGAGGTTGACAAGATCCTTTCGGCAGGGTCAGAGGGTGAATTGCGCCGGATCCAGTTCCCAGGTCTTCCTTCGCAGGAGGGAAGCGATACCACGACTAGGCCCGGCATTCTGGCTCTCGAGAACATCTCACCAGCCACACCCGACCCGGTGGGAGAACCAGAACTCAGAGGGGCAGAGCCCGCCGAAAAGCCTAGCAAGGAACACGACACCTTCCTATTCCCTCCACCCAAGGCTGTCCCCACACCGTCCAACTCCGGCAGGGACCTCCAATCACATTGGAACCTGGACGCAGCCTCGGCGCTCAGCGCTCACATGCTTGATGTCCAGCCCAACGACCGAGTACTGGACCTCTGCGCCGCGCCAGGCGGCAAGTCGGTCGCCCTGGCCCAGCTGATCTTCCCTCACCTCCACGCCGGCTCGGCGTTCCACCACCCAGCGCCGCCGAAACCAGGTTGCCTACATTCCAACGAGGTCGACCACGCGCGGAACAAGCGACTGGCCGCCAACCTGCGGGCGTACCTGCCGGAGTCGCTCTTTGACGGCCGGGCGGCGGTCAGGGTCATGCGGCTGGACGGCTCCGACACGCGCGCTGTGACCCAGCTCCCGTGCGGGCCGGGGGGCTACGACCGGGTCCTGCTGGACGCGCCGTGCTCGTCGGAGCGGCACATCATCCAGGCGCACGTGAGGGCCGCCGCCGGCGGGCGGGTGGCGGACGAGATGGCGCGGTGGAGGAGGGGAGGGTCCAAGACGCTGGCGAAGCTGCAGACGGAGCTGCTCATGACCGCTCTCAAGGCCGTCAAGGTCGGGGGCAGGGTGGTTTATTCTACGTGCTCGATCGAGGCGGTCGAGAACGACGGGGTGATCGAGAAGATGTTGGCCGCCGTGGAGAAGGACAGGAAGAAGTTCGGTGTGTCCTGGGGCGTCAAGTTTGACCTGGGCAGTAAGTCGAACAAGCGAGCGGGCCCTGTGGACGAGGCGCTCGAGAGCTTCACGGAAGAGACTAAATACGGCAGGATTGCGGTCCCAGACCACAAGGATGGGAAACAATGGGGCCCGTTGTTCTTCTGCGTAATCACAAAGATATCTGGGAAGTCTTGAAGCTAACACTGATATTGTGGGAGTGAACTGGAGAGGGAGTTCGGGTGCCCATCGACTTGAGGTTACCAAAAGGTAATGAGTGTATTTTGCCGAGATGTATGGCCACGGATTAGCATGACATTGGAGACAAGTATCCTTCTTGAAGCGACCTCATTTCTGCCCAGCCATGACGCATACGGGCTGGGCTCGGCCCTTCAACGTCGCGTGCTCACCGGGTCCATCTGCCAACTCGAAGCTGATCGAGCCCGATTGTGACCTCGACGCGACACCAAGTTATTTTTGTAATTCAAACTCTATGGGAATGGTGTCCAGTTGGTTGGCTAATTATACAAAACGAGAAATGCGCTTTAAGCTGCTGACAGCTCATGATCTACGTATAATCATTCTCTCTGAGTATCCCAAAAGGCCAGGACTTCAAGTGCACTGAAAATACTGATGGCTTCCACTGACGCACGTGCAAAGCCCTGCTCAGCAATTACAGACCATTCTCAGCTCCCATCGTGCGACGAAATGGCTGCTCCCATCGTTGCCGGCGAAGGCTTGTTAGGCACGTGGCCCAGGTCACAACCTAAAAGTGACGTGCCTCGTGGTCAATAAAGTCGCCGCTTTGCATGCCGTAATAATCCGACGCCATATCGTAGTAACCAGAAGCGTAGTGATCAGCATGGCTGCCGAGTGATGCTGGTGGTGTTTGCATGGATATTTCTGGCGGAAGAGCAAACATATCCGGGTGTGCGTCTGGGAAATCCGAAGATCTTCTTGAGGATCTACGCGAGCGATGGCGGTGATATGAAGGGCGCCTCCGCCTGCCTGACGTTCTTGCTCTCGGTGGGCCGCGAATAGTGGCTCGAGGGTGATAGTAGCTACCGCTGGCTTCGCTGTCGCTGTCTGGTCCCGCTGCCCATGCACACAGGCCATGCACTAGAAAAGCACCCGTGATAACGGGAGGGATGAGCTGCGCGGCAGAGTCGAGATTGTTCGCGCCTTTGATCTTGTTCCAGGAGATTACGAGCTCGACAGCCAGGGTGACGATGGTGGCCACGATGAGGTCGCAGATGCTCTGGAAGTGTTGGAGCGACAAGATACGATTCTTGGTTATTCTGTGTAGGGCATACCAGTCAGCCAATGCCTCCTGAGGGAGCTGGAGTGTGGCGGTGATTTCACCTCCATCTCCGCCGTTGCTGGCTCCGGTCCCAATAGCAACCCTCGAAGATCCCGATGCGGTTGGCGAAGACCCCAGTTCCAATTAGGAGGATGGTGAGATGGATAATTATATTAAGCGTGACCAGGCCAGGGTCGTCTAGCCTGACCTGCGCAAACAAAAATCCAAACTGCTCGCACCCCATGTCTGTATTCACATCTTGCTCCGTCTTCCGTCTATTATGAACACCCTGACACCAGAACCAGATATGTAGGCTGAGCAGAGCTCCATACATAGAGTACGTCGTGGCTCGAAACAGCCATCCGGTCTTGATCCTCGTCCATCTTTCAGGGTCCCACCACGGCCGGCAGCAGGTCACCAGCCTCCAGAGGTAGGCCGGCACTGTGAAATACAGCGCGCCACAGGTCAGTAAAAGGACTATGTGGATCTCGACAGGCTGGAGCCTCTCCAGGTTCAACACCAGGCCGATGGACGTCGCGGCGGTGGTGAGGGCGTTAATGAACTTGAGGTTGAGGGCATCGGATTCGAGAGCCCACGAGTTGACGATCATGCCAAACCACTGTAGGTAGAATGCGATCCTGATTCCAAGCCCGTAGCTGTCACAGCTGACAGGAATGTGGCAGGCCGCCATCGCGGACGGCTGAGGGACATCGTTCAGGGCGACCAACTCGCCGGCTCATTGACGAAGATAGCAGGTAGAACTGTCCGCTCGCCCCAGCGCGCGCATGGGATCCGGCCGTGATTCGCGATCCTAAAGGGGAGGAATCCGCTATCGCCTGGTTGGCTGGCTATCAAGTCGCTCAAGGCCAAACACCATTCGGAATCGTCCACATGTAGAAAAACATATTCTTTTTTTTGATACCGGCTCCAGCGGAGACTCCGCCTTGTGCAACGCGAAGTCGAAGCCAGCTCCTCGAGCCACGTCTGAGATCTGCCATCATATGCTCCCACGGCTGACGCTGTGCTGAATGCCCCGCTGTCTCGCGGCTTGTGACTGACATACGGCATATGGCTGGACCCCCCCTGTGTGCGGGTCCACAATGCCAGATGCTGTGCCAGGTGAAAGCGATCAAGTCACTCGCTGGATGGTCTGTATACCTGGTGGTTAGCGTTGACAGAGCGGTGGACACGAGGAAAATGGTTCAAGACACAGAGGGAGTGTCGCTAGAGGGTATTATTCGAGGACTTCCCTCCATCCATGTGTCGCGCTTGGAGTTTGTTGCTCCGTGTCTGATCACTTGTGTCCCATGCCACCACGGACTACATGCAAGTGATTCCGGCCACCAGGGCCGCTTGTATTGACAAGGTATCATTACAAGAAATGTAGCGCACGTGCTATTATGAACAACCAAAGTTCAAGTCGCTATGTGACATACACAATCATATGTCCCACCCAACAACCAGCTCCGCCGGCGCGTATTAAATCCACTGCACCCATTCATATCCCATCGTCGACCTTATGCTGACTCATCCGGCTCATCCGGTTTGCAAGGCTTAGCCCGGTGCCCTTTCTCGATTCCAGGGCCTTGGACCACCTCTTCTGGTCCTTGATGGGCTTCCCGTGTCCGGTCAGGCCCAAGATCTCCATGAGCTCGGGGATCTCGGCGTGGTCCCTCGTCGTACGCATCCGGTGGCACCAGGTGACCTTCTTCTCCTCCACCAGGCTGGGCTCCTCCTGTTCATCATTATCATTATCTGTCACCACGCTCGTCGCCCGGCTCCTTTTGGCCGCCTCGGCTAGGCGCTCCTCTTCCGTTTGCGTGGTCTCCTTCTTGTTGCCATTCTTGCTGTTATTGTCCTTGTCGTCCAGCTTTAGCTTCCGGTCGAACTCGTGCGACGGGCTTTCGACCTCTGGGCTCTTGACGTCGACTGGCTCGAATAGGAACTCGCCGCCGATTTGGCGCTGATCCCCTGCCTTGAGCACCAAGCCATTCTTGATCTGCTTGACGCCCTGGACGATGCTGTCGAGCGACGACTTGAGTATGCTCTTGTTCATATAGGCCGGCCGAGTGCCCAGCGCCAGGGTCTTGATCATGCCCAGCTCCTGGTACAGCTTACGCGTGGGGTCCGCGTAGATGGGGAACGGGCAGGCCGTCTCCGAGGCGTACATGTCGATCAGCGCCGGGTCGCCACAGCCCACCACGGCGATGAAGGTCGGGATCGGCAGCTGCAGCAGCGACTCGGCCGTGATCGACGCCGAGAGGCTGCGGAGGTACTCCTGGCAGTTCTGCGCACGAGAAGACACACATAGGTCAGCTTTTGACCGCTCAGAACAAATGCACCGCCCGCAATGGGTTGGTAGATCATCTCTGAGGTTGGGGGGGGGGGGGCTTACACCACAGAAGAAGTGCCGCACAAATATGATCAGCACCCGCCTGGCAACGCTCCTCCCCGTATACAAGCTCCTGAAGGTGTGAGTCTTGCCGTGCCTGTCCAGCACGATGTAGTTCTCGATCCTGCGGATCGTCTCCGCCGACGGCAGCTCGTCGTTGGTCACCACCTCGCCCTGGAAGTCTGCCTGGTACACATCGTCGTCGAGGTCCGTCTGCACGCTCGGCCGTGGGGAGGCGCCGGTCTCCTTCTTCTCAGCCCCTGACAGTGCTGCTGCTGATGCGGCGATCTCAGCTTCTCGCGCCTTCGACGTGCTGCTGCCTCCTGGGGCAGTCTTCTCCTCGTCAGCCGCCACCCCTGCCTCGAGGGCCTTGTCCGAGGGTTCTGTTGTCGTTGCTGTATTCGTTGTTGTGGGAGCTGGGGTTTGCGTCGAGGTCTCGTCTGCGGCCCGGTTTTTCTCCTCTACGTGGTGTGGTGATGATGGTGCGGGAGGCTCCTGGTTCGGCTTGGCTTCTGCGGCCGGATCCGCCACTGAGGGGTTTGAGGCAACCATTGGAATGTGATATTCAGGTAGGACTGTCGCAGGCACGCTGCTGCAGAAGGACCAATGGTGTATATAGGTATATATGGTGTGGCTAGACAAATAGATAGACTGATAAATGTTCAGACTAGCTCCGGGAGACGCAGGCCGAGGCTTGTCAGCTTGGGGGACTTGGTCGGGAGATGCGCTGCCCGTAAATCGTAATTCAAAGGGCACGTGCAGTGTGGCTTGGCCACTGACGTCGACACATGTGAGGTTCACGAGAGCCCAGGAAAAGTCAAAATTAGCAGCAAAGGAGATGAGGGAGGAGTCCTGAAGGTGGTTTTGAGCAGGTGCAGCATCGGGTGCGAGAGTGCATAGCCAAGACCGGACCATGCGGGCAGTCGCAAAGAGGCGCTCGCTCGCTGCCCCACGCTTTTATGTACGTACGGAGGAGTACAATGTCCTCCAGCACTTACCAAGACTCCAAGACTCCAAGACTGCCGTTCGATTGTCCAGGGTCCATTTCAAGATTTGGGTCGCCCAGGGGGTTGCTCCTTTGTTGCGACGAAACCCAATGCCGCCCGCGGATGCGACGCTTCATCCTGCTTGGACGACTCTCGCCACCGTCGTTAGCTTAAAAGAGAAAGCCATGTTTCAAGGCCTTCTGCTTTCCGGATGCCGCTTCGTTCCCGCACACCCATTTCTAAGCGCGTTTGCCGGGGGCTCAGCTTTCCAGGTGACCCATCCATCACTGGGCTCTGGAGTCTGGACTAACAAATTGTGGGCCGTGGGTGGGTGATTGAGTCTTCTTACACAGTACCTTGTGTGATTAGAGATGCCACAATGAGAAATATGTCCATCAGCATGCTTTCGTGACTGACTTAAACTCAAATAAACCACTAACCAAAGCAACCTTGCAAACCGTAGCATAAAACGTGTACGAAAATAATCAAGACAACACAATAAACCTTGCTGTAGACTAGTGATGTCACGAGCCCGAAGAGAGCAGTTGAAATAATTAGGTGTCGCCTTTTTCGAGAATCTCCGGAAGGGAATGCACACATTCTTGGTCGGTCAAGCCTACCTGAGCCATTCCAAAGACTTGTCTTTTTGCCCAGCTCAATGTATCTCGCAACATCGGCCTCGCGAGGGTCTCTTGAACACGCGTTCAACTTCCGAGTGAGCCTTGCGACTGTCATCCAATGAGTGACTAGCGAATGACAGATTAAATGAGTGACTAAAAAGAAGATTTGACTGGACCACTACGCGTCCTGAACCCCCTTCCCTTCCCCGACTTCTTCTATTCTTCCAAATTGAGCACGATTCCATAACAAAGACTTGACCCTGCAACACGCCCTGCATCATCAACCAGCTAGGCTGGCGGCTTGCTGATATCGATCCGGCCACGACAGTCGTGGTTGCATGAGTCGACTCATTTGCTCGTTTTCGGGCCAGCACTACGCTTTCCAAGGTACGATCTCTTCTGGTGAGCTTGTATCTGATCCCTGGCATCCCATCCCATCCGGGAACCTTCCTCCTCGCTCACTCCGCGAACTGACTTTCTAGGCTTGCCGTAATGAGGTGGGCTGCCTCGTGCTGATGCTCCGCCAGCGATCAAGGCCGGGCATATCGTAAGCTGGCTGCGCAGACTAGGCAACGTGGTCGCCCGAGCCGACCTGTCTGCCTGGCAAACAAGTTGTTTGCAGGTGATTCGACACGAGGTCTGGTCTGATCTCAGAAGGGCGCTCCTTCGAATGTTCTGGGTGGCATGAAGCTGGTCGGGTGCTTGCCCTTCGAGGCAGACGAATGCCGTTGCTGATGCTCCCTGATGGCAAAATTTAACTGCAGTCAATGTAAATCTGCATTCTCCTGGATCTGATCAAATTCCGTCGAATCCTGGGCCGCCTAATTGGCTGTGGAAGGCTGTGCTGATGCTCTTCTCGTCATCATCACGGCGGCCGAAGCCGTTGATCGGGCCCAGTCGGCTACCACCCATACCCTCGACATACTGCCTTAGGCGGTCGCTCTGGCTGTACGAAGTAGGGCGAGAGGCACCAATAGCATCGTGTAGACCGGCCCCTAGACTAGCACCGCCCTGGCCGATTCCCTTCCCACCAATAACGCTGGCGCTGGCATCGGTGTATTCCGAGTTGGCCACGCTCTCGCCAGCAACGCTCTCGGTGGCCCGGCCTCGGCTCTTGCCGTTCGATCGACCGGGTGGAGCTACGCCGGGAAGGCCAGGCCACTGGTCCGGGCTGAAACTGGAGAACATGTGAGGGTAGGCCGAGTTGAGGCCAGCACCGCCAAGCGCAGAGCCGTGGATGGAGGAGACGTCGTCGGGAATGAAGGACATCATGGATGCAGAGTCAAAGTCTCGAGTCGAACCATTCATGCCACCGTAACGACCATTCGAGTAGCCTGCTGCTGGCTGTCCGACGGGGCCGAAACGCTGCGGGCGGTAAGCCGTCTTGGGTCGACCAAATTGCAGCAGAGATGTTTGCAAGTTGGTAAGAGGTCCTTCCACAAGGCATTTACGGTCCTTGAAGTGCACCAAGAGGTGATGCCAGAGCTCATGCTTGGACAAGACTTTTGGGTTTCCGATAATGACCAGGCCGTACTTCGCACGGGTCAAAGCCACGTTGAGTCGTCGCGGATCGGAAAGAAAGCCAATGCCCTGTGTGTCGTTGGAGCGAACGCAAGAGAGAACGATGAAGTCTTTCTCACGACCCTGGAAGGCATCGACAGACGCAACCTCTACCTCCTTGTAACTCTCCTTCTTGAAGGTTCCTGTGTTTTGCAGGGTGCTAACAACATAACTCCTCTGGCCTTCGTATGGAGTGATGACACCGATGTCGACTGGCTTGACACCGGCCTTGAGGAATCGAGTCACCACCTTCTCGACATTAGAGGCTTCAGTCCGATTGAGGTATGAAGTACCCGACGCAGAAATCTCCTCATTGCCCAGGTTGGACCAGAACATCATGGGGGTCTCGCCAACAGGCCACGGGAAATCCACGTCCTTGCGGAGCCGCTCCTGAATGGTCACACCATTCTGAAGAGAACCCTCGTAAAACATGTTCGAGGGAAACTCGGACAGACATGGATGCATGCGGTACTGGACGTTGAGACGGATGGGAACGTGGTTGAGCTTCACCAGACGCTCAAAGAGGGACTGGTTAAGGCCGGCCTTGGCAGCTTTCTTGTTCATAATGACAGGACCAAGCTGCTTATGGTCACCAACCAGCACGATCTGCTTACAGCCTAGTACCAGGGGAATCATGCATTCCGGTTCTGCCGACTGAGTGGATTCGTCGATTAGAACACTCCGAAACTGCATCTTTGCCAGCCGGGGATCGCCAGCGCCGACACATGTGCAACACACAACATCAGCATGACTCAGGATCTCCTTTTCGGCGGCCTTGGTAAGCTGCTTGAACTTCTTCTCGTCGTGACTGGCCAGTTCACCGTACTCGTTCTTGAGTGTCGTGAGCTTGCCCAGCTCCGAGCCCATGTCAGATGCAAGGGACCGCACTTGCTCATGCAGTGCAAGGAATTTGACTGAAGACTCGACATCTTCACGAGACTTGGCAGTCAAGCGCACAACTTTAAGGCCGGTGCGGTGAATGCGCTCACAAAGCTGGTCGACAGCGACGTTGGAGGGGGCGCAGACGAGAACTTGACCGCTGTTCATCTTCGCCAAGTGGTAGATGATGGTAGCGGAGGTGACGGTCTTTCCAGTTCCAGGAGGGCCTTGAATGAGGCTAAGCGGCTGTGAAAGAACGGCTTTGATAGCGTTGATCTGGCTGTTGTTCAAGTCGGGCAACTGAGGCGCAGTGAACTTCCTGGGTATCTGCGGTCTTGTTGGCGCGACTTGGACCTCGTGCCCAAGCAGCTTGTGGAATAGGAACCCAGAGACACTCTTCTCGTCGAGTGCAAATGTCTTCATGGCGAGTTGCATGCGATCGTAAGAAGTGGCCTTCCAAACGTATTCCGCAGAGAAATTGTGGGTGCAGTCAGTCGGGACAGACTTGTCACTTCCGGTCTTGCGGAGTTCCAAGATGACCTCGTCGTTCTGGTTGTTGGGGATCTTGATCACATAGCCCACGCCCTCCCAGGGGGGCCGGAGCTCTCCCTTGTACTTGAGGCGCATCTCGTCTCCGACAGCGAGCTTGACGTCGCCCGATTCCATCTTCGGCAGAACGAAGCTGGCCATATGTTTGTTGTTCAACCCCATGGTCCAGCTCACTACCAAGCCATCCTCGGACTGGGCTTCTTTGAGCTTCTTGTCGAAATCGGATTCCATCTTGACGAGAGGCCCAAAAATGTTCTGGTAGTGGTAGGGGTCGTCGTACCTGAGAAGAACAGGGTGCGGGTCGTCGTCGGCATTTGCGGCCTTCTCCAGATCGGCAACAGTAGCATTGGTATCTTCCTTCCACATCTCCTCGAGCTTCGCAATCGTGGGCGGCGTAAGCTGACGAGCACGAAGCTGCTCGGCATCGGAGGGCGGATGTACGAGCCAGTCCAAGAAAGACCGGTTCTCGATGAGCGGCTGCCATCGAGATACGTCCCAGCTCATGTCCTTGGACGATGTGCTGGCCGCGCATGGCTGGCGGCAGAGTAACACGACCACAGTATCAGATTTCGCCGGGATGAAGCCAAGTAGGAAGACATTGCGAGTTCCACAGTTGTAGCACTCCAGAATTGTGTCTTGCATGGGCGACTGAGGGTGCAGTTGGACTTCCTTGTGCCGGGCGCGGACCAGATGATTCACAATGTGGGATGTATTGGCTGTTCCGCGACCGCTGCAGAACCACTTGTTGCACGACAGGCACTTGACCACTGAGGACGGCGAGTGGATTCCGCAGTAGGCGCAAGCGTGCGCAGGCAGCTCCTTCTCTTCCTCTGGCTCGTTAAGGCTCACGCCCTTCATGGCGCCAACAGGAACACTGGCAAGGCTCTCGTCGTCATCGTCGTCGCCGATAGTCTCGTTTTCGCCGTCATCGTCGTCGGTTCGTCGGCGACCGTTCCCGACTCCCCTGCGCCCACCGGTCTTGCTGTAGAGAAGGCTTTCATCATGATCGAGATTGGACAGCTCATCGGAGCCACCAGCCTTGATCGCTTCGGCGGAGTCGGAGATCAGGTGGTTGCCAACATGGTTGAAGGCGGCGTCCATGCTGGATCGACACGCACTTCTGTGTCGCAGAGATTACTTGTCGCTAGATAGACTGCAGCACAAGTCAACCTCAAGAGCGACGGGCGAAGGTTCGGTGTAATGGTGGTAAAGATGGAAGAAAGGACGGTGCGAGAATATGGTGCGAGAAAGCGCCCAGGAAGGGTGGGGGACGGGAGTACACACACCTTTCCAGCGGCCGGAGAACGAATAGATTCACAGCCGCAGCTTGGATGAGAATGATATGGGTAGTAACCGCTTGGAATGACTATCACATCCTACCTTCCCCCAGAATATTAGACTCCCCCAGGCTAGCGATCGCAAATGGCGCTGTGACTTGTTTTCGTGAGAATACGGTGGATTGTTGTACTCGATTCGGCCTACCTAGAATGGTGATTGGGAGGAATTTGGATACCAAATGCCTGCCGCGATGGCGGGGGTACATGGGTACCTGGGGAATGTGTGCATGATGCTCCGTGCGTAGGTGGGACAGGCAGACTGGGTAGTCGATAAGATAAGACTTTTTGTTCTGCAGGCAATTCAATATTTTGGCGTCCTCTGAGCACGCTACAGGATAACCACCTTTAGGATTACCTCCTAGGAACTGACATTCGCAAAGAATCACAAGCGCCTCCAGCAATGATTGTGAGTTCAGGCTCCAGGTTCAAGGGACTGAAGGAGAGATCACTAACAGCTTTTGCTTGGTAGCGAAGACAAAACCGACAACGGAGGGACTACCTCTACCGCAGGGCGCTCCTGCTACGAGACGCCGAGATCAGCGAGAAACGGGCCAAGCTTAGGGAGAGCCTTGCGACTGGCAAGCCCTTGGACAGATCTATCGCCAACGACGAGCAGTTGAGAAAGGACTTCCAATATGACGAAGCACAGCCAGACCACAAGGACCAGCTGGACCTCGACGACGAGTGTACGTCCACCTTACCCGCCCTCTGAGATGCGTACCCTTCCCTTACTGAGATTAGGCTAGATGCGGCGCTGTCCGGAATTGTCGATCCTCGAGTCCTGGTGACCACCTCTCGATCGCCTTCAAGTCGACTGGCTGCTTTCTCGAAGGAAATCCGACTGCTGATGCCTACGGCGATCCGTCTAAACCGAGGCAACACCATTCTACCCGAGCTGGTTCGTTCGTGCAATAGCAGGGGCTTGTCAGATGTGGTCCTGCTGCATGAGCATCGAGGTACACCGACTGCCATGACTGTATCTCATCTGCCGCATGGGCCGACCGTCTCATTCTCTCTGCACAACGTTGTCCTGAGACATGACATCCCAAACAGTCTCCGTGGCACTGTCTCCGAAAGCTACCCGCAACTCATCTTCGAGGTAAGCTGCTGAAACCCACGCCTTATCTTCCTCAGATCCTGTGAGCCAAATGTCGCATACGAGAGAGCACCCTGTCAGTGCGTACGCCATGACAGCTTTGCGCGTGTAATGGCACAACTTGTAAAGACACGGGACCCTGACAGGGATTTGACGTCTCGCATGGGAATCCTCTTCTCTGAGCTCATAACTTGATGACCGGCACGGGCTCGAGACAACGAGGGAAACCGTGGAGCACCACCTTGTTTTCTTTACAGACAGTTGCTGATATGACCTATTCTAGGGCTTCACCACACCAATTGGCCAGCGGGTTGTGAAGGTCCTCAAGCACCTCTTTCCCCCTCTTCCAGCTGCCGAAAGCAAACCGAAAAGTGGCAGAGTCGTTACCTTCAAGAATGTGGATGATATCATCGAGGTCAGGCATCACGTTTTCGTCAGGACTTCGTATGATTCCTGTGAGCTCAGCGAGGTAGGACCTCGCATGAGTCTGCGACCTTTCGAGATCCGTGGTGGTTCTCTTGAGAACAAAGACGGTGATGTTGAGTGGCACCTCAACTCATACACCCGCACAAGTCGGAAAAAGAACTTCCTTTGAAATTTTCATCACGTGCTGTCGGAGAAATCGAGCAGACTACGTGGCAATTGTGCTGCGGATTTGATGAGTGGAATCAGAACGGCCTATACTGGATTCCCGGAGGCAAGCCTTGGCATGCTTGCTTGAGCTGTATCAGTTGAAGCGAAGCTCCGCATTTCCAGGACAATCGTCTACTGGACACACGATCAAGGTTGCTTGCAAAGTCGACACACACACAGCCGGGCAGCTCACAGCATCAACAGGCGCTATGGGCCAGCAACGGGCGGCGACAGACGAGCCAGCCGAGACTCGAGTGTTTTCCACGCGCGTTGAGAGCTTCATTCGCGGATTCCGGCGAACAATAGGTTAACAACACTCGCACCTCTGCCGGAATGAGAAGCTAGACGTTGTTGACGAACACATATGCTACACGAACGTCCAACATGGCTGTAGCTCCTGGGCTGCAAGCTGGTACTGCCGCGAGTCACACGGTTGAGGCTTGGCATGGTACAGTTGAAGAGGGGCTTCGGAGAAGCTATAAAGGCCGTTTTTCTTATCCACCTACGACGCAGAGATACCCATAGGTTGTGAATACTAACAAGGCACGCGGCGTTGGATGGCATCATGATGCTGCTGTGAGGGAAGATTCGAGCATGAGTTTCGCTCGTGCTGGGGTTAAGATTAGGAGGATTCGCTGAAGCTAATGCGATACAAGATTCGATAAAGCCCCTGTTAGACCATCGGGGTAATGTAAAAAAGTTACAGATGTGAATGTCTGGCGTTGTCCCTCTTCACACGTCTGATTACGTCGCTGCCTTCATAAGAGACCATCTGAGGAGAAGTGAGGCCCTCCCGGCACTTGCAACATGTCTGCCTGTATGTGAGAGGGTGTGGGCACCTATTGGTCGCAGCTATGATCGTTGGTTGGCCCACAGACGGGAGCAGATGATCAGGTCGAACCAGGCTGTCGTATATCCCCCTCCCCCCCCCAAAGACTTTCGTAAACTATCAGCATGAAGCAGGGGTCAGAGAAAGGCTCGTAATGATGGATATTTACATAGTAGCCTGGACATTCTGGATGCCTGGACCCGCTGGCTGAAGTACACGTGCTGAGCCTGGTCGTGGGGCTGGAGCGACACGTTCAGTGGGTGCACGTATCTGCGTATCTGCAATCCGGATGGGCCCGTAGAAGCGCTCCGTCCAGTCCATGCGGTCTGGTATTGGTTTAGTCGTTGTTGTCAAATCCAAAACAGGTGCAGTGGTCACTGGTCAGTCGTTCTTCGCTCGTTCC
This sequence comes from Diaporthe citriasiana, assembly GCA_014872975.1. NCBI lineage: Eukaryota > Fungi > Ascomycota > Sordariomycetes > Diaporthales > Diaporthaceae > Diaporthe > Diaporthe citriasiana. Next base: position 172,540 of record JADAZS010000003.1, on the reverse strand, counting down.
AGACCCACAGTGGTAGGGTCCACATCGTCTGCGATCCGTGCTGTGCACCCATGATATATCTGTAGTTCCATCACTAGCCTTGCCTTCTTCAGTAAACAGCTGATCGCGGCGGTCTACGACTCTCAGCTCCTGGCACTGAACACCTGCTGGCGGTTGACGTCGATCCACCAGGACTCCAGGCCCCTCCTGGACATCTCCGTCCCGAAAGCACCCATCCCCTCCACATCGGTGACCTTGGCGAAGGTGAAATCGGCCAGGCGCGTCTGGTCAAAGACAGGCGCCATCGGTGGTGAAGACCTGGAGGCGGCTGAGGCCCCCTGTTTCGGCGTATATCAACCCCGGGGAGGCTCCTGTCTTGAATACGACGGAGTCTACCCCGATGCGTTTGGCAAACTTCTCGAAGTCTCTCAGACGCTGTATCACTTGCGAACCGCGCGACCTACACAGCGGGAGGAAGCTCTTGAGCAGGGTGTGGTAGATAGTGCCCAATGGGGCCATTTTGGGACATCATGGGGGAGCCTTTTTGAGGCGACCAGGAGGTGACGAAGGGACGACGCAGGGGGAAGTGAGGCCAGAGCAAGAGCTTGTGAGGCTCGCCAAAGGCAGTGGGACTGTCTCGGAGCCATGGGAGGACCAACACTCGCATTGAGTGAAGCCATAGGTAGGCCGCAGCCTGCAGCCTGCAGTGTGATGATGTCTTGCCCCGCACATGTGGTTATGGGAAGCTGTCTTTGCATACAAGTTGCAGGGTGGTCAACACGCGCACTACCTATAGATTCCGCCAGCAGACAGATGATAGACAGAGAGACAACCGGGGTCTCGGGGTCAGGCAACGGCGGCGTCGACAAGAGCTGTCTGAGCCCCACGGGTGCTCTCCGTACCGGAGTCCGAATCCGACGGGACGGTACGCAGAGTCTGTCAGTGTCTGTCTAGTGGTGTGAGTGGTGTGGCTAGGCACCTCAGCACCTGGGATATATGGATCTGGTCTAGTTCAGGATCTGGATGCCTGGGCGGGCAATGCATGCAGATCCCGTTAGTCCTTGAATCACAGTGAACCCTTTCTGCAGAAGGAGACGCAAAGCCTCAACTGCTGACGCCGTCGTTGGATTTGAGGGAGTGCTAAGGAGTGCCCCAAGGTTCGCCGCTGCAGGGCTTCTTAGGTACCTAGATATACCTCATGGAACACACGGTTAGGGGTCTTCGCACGCCTGTATGTATGTGGGCAGGTGTACGGGCACACATGTATTGCGACAATTTCCCTGCCAAGGAGCTTCCAGGAAGGTGGCTGATGCCTTGTGAGAAGCACACCCACATGTTGCAAGTCGCCCGTGCTCTTGCTCAGAATCTGCTGCTTAAACCCCCCACAATATCCTCTATTCCCAAGTCATTCATCCTCTTCACCGCTCCACATAACAATCTTCACGGGTGGCATGTGTGAGACATCATTGCCCTATTCATCAGCTCTTCTCAAATTTAGCATCCCCCTCCCGCGCCCCGATTCAGCACTCAGGGATCCCTGGCCCTCGCGCGAGCCCAGACGTCATCTTGCCAGGGCTGTGTGCACATGTTGGTGGGCTCAGCGACCGACGGCTCAGCTGCCCATCAGCAATCAGCAACTCAAATCCAGCTCCCTGCAAGCTTGCTCCAACCCGTCTTTTCTCATACAAGGCTCTCCCGGGGCGGCCGTTGTGCGAACTTCTTTCCAACCCGCCGTCTTCCGTTCTATCACCAATTCCTGCGACAGTAGCACCTAGAGACAGACAGAGACTATAACACGCGTGGAGCCCCAACCATTTGGTCTCGTTCCCACTCAATCAACTGCTTCATTATCGGCCAATTGCATTGGTATCCCGCAGCATCCGATCGGGTCACCCGTCCTGTCCCATCATGTCTTACTCCCAGTATTCCGGCAACCCGTACCAGTCGGGCCCCGCGCAAGAGTCGGCATACGGTTCCCAAAATCCCTATGGCAGCCCAGTATGCCCACCCTCTATCGACGACATAATGGGATATGCCATTGACTAACACACTGGCCCAGGAACAACATGAGATGCAGAATTTCAGCCCGGGGCACAGCCCCTACGGCTCCCCGCCGTCCTCCAACGCCCTGTCGCAACAGGACTTCCTCCAGCGCGTCTCACACGTCCGTAATGAGATCCGTTCCCTCACCGCCGATGTTCAGCGCATCGCCAGTCTTCACCATGACTCCTTGGTCGGTGCAGACGACACCGCCCAGCGCCGACTTGACGACCTAGTCGCCTCCACTCAGCTCAAGAATACAGGCATCCGTGATCAGATCAGGTCCCTCAAGGCCGACGTCGAGCGCACCACCGACGGCAGCCACGGCATGAAGAAGAGGCAGTTCGAGGCTCTCAACGGCGACTTCAAGAAGGAACTTCAGAATTACCTGCAGGAGGAGCAGCAGTACCGCGATAGGTATCGCGACCAGATCGCCCGCCAGTACAGGATCGTCAACCCCGACGCATCCGAGGAGGAGGTGCGCCAAGCTGCGGACGCGGACTGGGGCAATGAGGGTGTATTCCAGACAGCGGTAAGTCTTGCGCCGAGTCCCGTGCCGTACGAGATCTCTCCCCGACGCTGACGACCTGTTCCACACACAGCTCAAGTCAAACCGCTCGGGCCAGGCCTCGCAGGTGCTCGGTAATGTGCGAGCGCGGCACAACGAGCTCCTGCAGATCGAGCAGTCCATCAACGAGCTCGCCGGCATGTTCCAGGACCTCGACACCCTCATCGTGCAGCAGGAGGCCGTCGTGGAGCGCGCCGAGGAGCAGACCGAGCAGACCAACCAGCACCTGCAGGAGGGCAACAAACAGGTCGACATCGGCATCACCCATGCCCGCCGCACCCGCAAGCTCAAGTGGTGGTGCGCCCTCGTCGTCTTCCTCATCTGCGTGGCCATCGGGCTCGGCGTTGGGCTGGGTGTTTATTTTAGTACCCAGGGCAAGAAAACAGCTCAGAACGCGACCCAGTAAGAGGCGTTTCGATGATGGTAGCCCCGTGCTTCTGGTGGCAGTCGGATGAGTCACAATCGACGGGGACAGAGACCCTGGCGATGCTGCGCGTTAAGACAAACGAAAGGCCTACCTTCACGCGCGGCAGCGAGTGGATGGCTGCCTGGCGGGCTGGCTGGATGATCCAGTCGTGCTCAACCGCATATTGGAATTTTCGTCTTCTCACCGCTTACAGCGAACCTGGCGCCTTTCAAAACGACATTTATGAATTGAACAGCAATGACAGCATACACACCCTGGGTGCATGGGCGGACGGGCCGGATCCAGCAAAAGAGGACCTAAGAAATGACGAACAGGACGGACGACTCTTCTATCTAATGTTTTATCCCTTCACCCCGGGCTTTCGGGGGACATCCTTCATGACTTCATGTATATATGTATACGTCCGTCCAGCAGGGGATCACGAAAAGATCGATGACAAGGTTGGATCCAGTGGCAAGAGGGGTCAGTGCGGGAGGGGCGCTTTATGGCCCTGCCGGGATGTGTGATAATATACTATTCTTTACCTGTATCATTGCGTGCGAGAAATCCGCCATCAGCGTAACCCAAATGAGACATTCAGCCCCATCAGTCGCCTGATCACGGTGGTAGTGTGGCCGTACATATCTTGTAGTGTAAGTATGCTAATGTGGTCGATGCCTAAGTAATGGAGGTTGAGGGAAGAATTACCACTGCACTACTGCTCCTGTATTCAGTACAAGCCAGAGCCTATCGGCTGATGCTAGAACCCATGAGAGCGAAACTGTCCGTTCGGCTGCTTTCGCCTGGGACGCCATTTCAAAGCCGCGGACCATTTGCCTCGAACAACACTCGCTCGCCCGCGGTCCCTGCTTAGATCACAACAAATGCCCTGCGCCTCGACTGCCCTGCTCACCTTTCTGCTAAGCACCGATGGGACAGAGTCGGACGGCACGGCCGAAGCCCACCGTACACTAACTCGGTGCACCAATGCGATGCCGTAGGTAACCTCTTCGACACCAGGAACTCACCCCATTGCACACACCACAGGATCGGCAACACCGCCATCACCGGCCGCCGCCGTAACTTATTCCGGCCTACACCTCTCTATCGAAGGCCGGGTCCAGCCGCCTGTAGCTTCGCGGCCAGGGCTGGGTATTTCTCCTGCACCTGGATCTGCGTCCTCGTGGCCTCTGCATAGGACAGCGCGTTCACCAGCTCTCCTTCCGTGCGCGCAAGGTCCGCCGCCCGCTCAAAGTACTTGAGCGCTTCCGTCACCTTGCCCTGCTGCAGAAGAAGCTGGGCCATCGTGGCAACAGCGATATCACACTCGGGGTCGACTGGCTTGGCGTTAGCAGGTGGCTGGTAGCGGGCAAAGACGACGCCAACTTACTGATCAGTGCCTTTTGGCACAGCTTTTCGGCCTCGGCAAAGTCAGACTTCTCTTGGAAGATAGCAAGGGCCTTGTTGATAAGAGGGAGCACATTCATGCTCGTGGGCTTCTCCTGCTTCTCCATCTCGATCGCCGACTCAAACTTCTCGATCGCCTCTTGGTACTTGCCCTGGTCGAGTAGAAGCTCTCCGTAGTAGTTGTAGACATCCGGAACCTTGTCAAAGTTCTTCATACACCGTCGGAAGGTTGCCATGCTAGAAGCAATCGATCCCATCTTGTACTGTGTCACTCCAAGCTGGATATGAGAGAAGATAAATTCCGGATCGAGGTCAATGGATTTCTGATAGTCCTTTGCCGCCTCAGCGAACTCGCCCTTGATGAAGTGCAGCTGCGCCCGGTGGTAGTAGATATCAGGGTCGTCGGCATTCTGCTTCAGGGCAAGCTCAAAGTCTGCCTCGGCCTTTTCAGGATCTCCTACGGTCGGATGTCAGATATGTCTGTCAATATGTAGGTCAGGTAACGAGGATCTTACCAAGTTCAAGACTCATACTAGCTCGCTTAATGTAGCTTTGTGTCATCGATGGATCCAGCTCGACGCTCTTGGTCAGGTCAACCAGAGCCTGTTCGTGCTTGCCGCGCAGGCATGTGAACGTGCCCCGCATGTTGTACGCGAACGCCTCCAGCGAGCCCAGATCGTTCAGCTCGATCGCCTTGTCAAAAGCCATCGCAGCCTCCTCATAGCCCTCGCCCGTCTTGGACTCCATAGCTCGCAGCCCTACTTGCAACTGTCCCTTCCCCGTGTCGGCGGGAATCTCGGCTGAGTCCTCGAGACCTTCGGGCCGGTCCTTGGATCGGAAGCTCTGCAGGTAGTTGCTGACAAAAGTCGGGCTGGGCAGCTTGCTAGGCTTGTTTGCCATGATCTCCTTAGCTTTGGATTCAGCGAACTTCTTGAGAAGCCTCTCCACGGCCTCGGCGCTCGACGCGTTCTTGAAACCGTCGATGATGCAGCTGGCCGTGTAGTCGAGCAAGGATTCGGAGTACTTGCCGAGCTTGTCGTAGGCATTGGCCCGTCGGTTCATTGCCTTGACGTACTCGGGGTCCAGAGTGATGGCAGCCGTGGTGTCCTCGACGACCTTGTCCCAGTCGGCAAGAGCATTGTAACAAGCTGCACGGTTGGAGTAATAAACGGCCTCAGGCTTGCAGAGAATAGCTTTCGAGTATAGCTCGATGGCGTTGTTGAAATCCTTGGAGCCATACGCGTGGTTGCCAACCTCCTTCAGCTTGACAGCCCAGTGTTTACGGTCGTCGAGCGACATGGCCTGGACGGTAGCCTCGGTTATCTCGGGGATCTCATCGGCGCTGTCGACGGCGGGTGCTTTTGAAGTAGCGGATGCCTCTCTCGTCGCAGCAGCATTCCTCTGGGCCTCTGCTTTCTTCTCAGCCTCCTTGCGCTTCCTCCTCTCCTTCTTGCTGAGTTTCGGCTGCGCATCTGCTTTTGGCTTCTAGATGTGGGCAACACGAGCAGTCAGTACCATGGTCCGCACAAAGGATCCGTCTCAAGCTGGATTTCCAGCGCGCCAGGAGCAACAAGTACAAGCAAGAATAGATGACGCACCGAGTTGTCTGATGTGTAATAGTAGACCGTAGCGCCGGCGACGACCACTGTGACGCCGGCAATTGTGTAGACAACAGCCTTGTTCTCAGAAACCCAATTCGATATGCGGTCCCAGACAGAGGATTCTGCAGGCAATGGAACGGGGATGCCTGTGGAGGGGGGCGGGAATGATGGCTGATGCTGTTGAGACATGATGTCGTTCGAGGATGTGGGCCTGTGCCGGATGCCCTAGGACTACAATGCACAGATGAATCGAATCGAAGTCGAAGACCCGATGGCGGAAGCAATTGGCGGAATACCGAGGTCAGAGCGACGGCAACAGAGCTGAGTACTCGAGGCGAGGAGTAGTTGTGCAGCCAGAACCCAAGCAGGCCAAAGCTTCGTTTCTCTTGTTCAGTCGGCTGGACGGTGGCTGCTCGTTGCTCAACGCGAAAAAAAATCGGTCGCGCGCAATTGGAGGTCTTGCTATTAGGATTGGCAAGCAGCACAAGCAAGGATGGAATTTAGCAGGTGGGAGTGAGCTCGATAACGGAGCACGGGCCACTTCAACGGCGTCATCAACCATGGAAATGGGACCAAAAGCTGCCCACAGGTGGGTACCCACGACCCCAATTCTGCCAACTCAGGTAGCTAGCCCTCCAAGGACTCCTACAGCACCTACCTAGTCAAGCTCACAGAACAAGCCCTAGGCGGGGTGTCCCCAGGTAGGTACCTAGGTAGGTATAACGGCTGTCAACGATACCCAACATACCTATGGCTGGATGTCGTGGCTGCTATGAAGCTCTCTGAAGGACTTGTTTGAACCATTTGGGTACACAATCTTGTCAGTATAATGGATGACAAGAGTCGTGCGCTTCCAGGCGGAATTGTTGTAGTCCTGCAGCCGTGACTTCCGGCCTCGGAGGCGCCTGTCAGCCCGCCAGGACCTCATGTTCGATCGCATTGACTCACTGCACGACTCCTTCACAGCACAAGGTTGGCATCCTATTCTATGCCTATTCATTCTGCTTTGGATCTCTTCCCACGTCTCGCTGGTAAGAACGAGCCTGGAAAACCACGTCATGAAACCAATCTCTCAGAGACAAAATGGGTGAGAACTTCCAGCTATTTACATCTCTACGTTTTGATCCCACGCTGCTTCAGCTTGTGGACAGCCAGCAGGATGACCTTGGCTGGAACTCCATCAAGCCGTCTCCTTATTACATGCTGGACTACCACCGAGATCGCATGTTGAAGGCAGCATCGTACTGGGGCTGGGACAAGGCAGTTGAGGCTTTCGAGGGGGCAAACGGACTGGAGAGGTTGGAGTCCTTCATAACGGGACAACTTGGCCAGGACACGAGCGATCAGCCCAGGAGAGTCAAGGTCCTCCTATCGCAGGGAGGACAGCTTGGTCTGGAGTCTTCGATCGTCCCTGGGACGTCCCTAGCGAATCTCTTTCCCAAACAGCTAGTTGGGCCAATTGACCACAGTTCTGCTGATGACCAAGAATCACCGCTGGGCCAACTTCGACTATCACCACCATATGTTATCCATCTTGACGACCGTCCCACTCGCCGTTCTGAGTACACCCACTACAAAACCACGAAACGCGACATGTATGACCAGGCTCGTACCCGGGCCAGTCTCAAGCCTACCGATGCGACTCAGGAAGTGCTCATCGTGGACGAGGCTACCGGTTATATTATGGAGGGCAGCTTGACGACTCCCTACTTCCTGCGAGGAGGGAGGTGGGTCACGCCGCCCGTTGCTGAGAAGTTTAGTACAGACGACGGCAGCGGTGGGCAAGATGGTACGACGAGGCGATGGGCCTTGGAGCGGGGCTTGGCTGTGGAGGAAGAGATCAAGGCACGAGATGTCGCTGATGGCGAAGCCGTTTGGCTGAGCAATGGGGTGAGGGGATTTGTCTTTGGCAAGATCAAGAAGACAGAGACTTGAGCACTGCTTCGTGACTTGCTCCGAGCGTGTTAATGAGCTGCTGAAACGGGTTACCAAACGATGGGCCCTCAACTTTGAGCCCACCCAGGCACACGAATCCCAAACCGACCCGAGTTGTCTTTTTAAGGTGCTTACCGTGCGTCAGTGGTGAAGGAAGTGGCCAGTTATTGACCCTGCCAGACTTATAAGCACTTCAAGGCCTTAGTTGCACATGGAGTCTCAGAATGTGTGCCTGTTCGATTACAATTCGTGTGCTACGGGAACCTTGGAACTTCTCAACTCGAGCAACTCGACCAGTAACAGCATTCCCATTATATTGTGTACCTTGAAAATGTCACAATGTGAGCCAAGCCATAATAATATGGCCTCGGAAGCTTGAGTGCCAGGGGCAATTCCGATATAAAATGAGCATTAAGCATGCAACGGTCAAACAATCCGTGCAGCTTGTTCTCCTACTACGACCGTTGTGTCCCACGCAATAGAAGAGTACAACACAACAGCACACCACAGTCAAACAGTTCACAGCATATGTATATGATTAAACACTCATGTTTGGCTGTAACCTTAAACCTATACCATTCTATTCCTCCATGAAATGTCGTGGACATGAACAACAAAAATATGAAGGTGAGTTCGTCTGGAACAGACCAGGACCCCCAAGCTTGGCTGGCGCTCGGGTTGGCCCGCCGGCAATGAACACGGCGGCTGTGGCGGATCACGCCGATAGGGGAGCCTGACATGTGTGATGCAGGCTTGCGTCATTGAAACATCTAACTGCTTCCTGCGCTCGCTCAGTTGTGGTCCTTTTTGTATAGACCAAGATTCTTATCTCCTGGACGCGTAAGATGGTGTCCAGCAGCAAGGCCAGCTGAGCAGAAGTGAGTGTCACATTCTGGAACTGCGTACGGAACAGGAGGACCAGTCGTGCAACAAGTGACGAAATAACGAACGGAGCGGACACTCGCTGCTCATGTCCAGGATGGTTGGGAGTCTTGTGGAAGCGGGCCGCCGATAACGACAAGGACCCGTCTGTCACTGTGTTGTTGAAAACAAGCTTTCGAAAACCCGCCCGCTGCAACCCAAGAATAGTACTAAGTGTCCAGGGGTCTGCTTGATAGCACCAACGTTTGCAAACCAACCGATCAGCAACATGCAAAGAGCAGCCATAAAAACCAAACCGGATCCAGGAACCGTGTGGCCAAGGCAGATCAAGATCTCTTAGCATCGGGAGGCCGAGCGCCACCTTTGCACCAGCCGACACATGGCAGGCCACAGGCGATCATCGACGTGAACCAGGATACGGCAGTCTGCCCCCTCAAACAAGGTCCCCGCTGGACCTCGAACTCGGACTGGGATTGGGAGGGGAGCTATCTCTGTTGCTTGTGCTTCCCCGTTCTGGATCAATGGCATGGCTCTCCCGCACGCTTTACTCTGCTTCTCCCCGTTGTAACCCTGCGCTACGTGCCATGCCTGTTCAACCAGCAGAAAATACAAGCTATCGAGGAATGACGCCAGTCTCCAACCGCTGAGAGCCAAAGGAAGCAGCATGAGGTGACGCAAGCTGGCCGCACATGTGTCAACCTCACCTTGCATGGCGATGAAGCTTCTCCTGCCACTTGCCTCCGGAGCCACCCCTGAACCCTCCCCGATGCTCATCGACAGGCAAGTTGTCCTTGTTTTGCAGCCGATCAAACAATAGAATAGTCTATATCTCTGCTTCAACCAGACTGATTTGCTGGCTTGCACCCTTATGCATGAAGTGATCCATTTCCTTGCAGCATTTCCCAACACAGCTCGTTGCGAGCGTGTACCCACATAGAGACACTTTTGTACCGTGAGTCGTTTAGCAAAGTACCACAAGCGAGGTGCATGAGCTCGTCGGGCAACCCCGTGTCAGATAGGCCAAGCGCGTCCTTGTTCATTCTCAGGCATACACCTCTCACAGGATGGGCGACTCTTTGAGGACGCACATGGCGGAATCACCGTCACATTCACTGACGCATCAAATACATGGCCAGAGGTAGAGGATCAGTAGGCCAACATATCAACAGGCGAACTCAAAGTCACCGTCTCCTGTGATCACTGCCGTGTCTGGGGTTTCTGATCCCCGCCACATAGAGACATAGATAGCCGTTAAAAGGTGCGTGCACCATGTGCATTGCGGTCGTACTACCCGGGTACCTGCCTGGGTACTTGGACTAATACTTCAGGGGCCTGAGTGACACAGTTGGGATCAAGCTTCAAGGTTTACAGTGACAAGACGTCCCTCCCCCAACCGCGAAGTAACCTCCAGGCATATAAGACCACCTTCCTCCTGCAGCATTGCCCATTCCATCTTTTGACGTCAGCATAACTCAACCTTCCATTTCACTGCCAAGCACTATCCACCACACCCCACGAGTCCATCTTTGACAGCTTGTCACCGAGCATCCTCCTTCTCTTAATCCATCGCCCACCAGACACAGTCATCGTGGCTACCAAAGCAATCATGGAGGCCGCCTTCAAGACGCAGTCCGAACTGAGACAGAAGCTGGGACTTCACAAGGTCCTTGCCGTACCCAACCGGAATTACAAGCGCCACGGCACCAAGTCCTACGTCTACCTGATCAACAAGTTTGGGTTCCAGCCCACCCAACCTGGTCCTTACCGCCATGCCACCACAATTCAGCAGCGTGGGCTTGCCCACTCCAACGTTGCCCGGGGAGGACGTGTCCGTCGTGTGAACAAATTCGTCAAGGCCGCCGGCGATCAGACAGGTGAAGTCACCGCCGAGGACCAGCAGAATGACTCTATGTACCTCTGCGAGGTCGATATCGGAACTCCCCCTCAGAAGCTGAAGCTGGACTTTGACACTGGATCATCTGACCTCTGGGTGAGTGGCCCAGGCTGATAGCATTAATGTGCACATAGCTGATGGCCCCAGGTCTTCTCTACGGAGCTCCCTGCCAGCGCCCAGAAGGGACACAACGTCTTTGACCCGTCCAAGTCGTCCACCTGGAAGGCTGCAGAGGGCGAGGCGTGGAAGATCTCCTATGGCGATGGCAGCTCGGCATCTGGCGATGTTGGCAACGACACTGTCAAGATTGGCGGTCTGTCCGTAGAGAACCAGGCCGTTGAGTTAGCCAAGGTTGCCGCGGACCAATTCACGTCGGGAACTGGCGATGGGCTGCTTGGTCTCGCCTGGCCATCTATCAACACGATCACCAAGAACAGCGAGCCCTCTCCCCAGAACACACCTGTTGCGAACATGATCTCGCAGGGTGACATTCCCGCGGAGGCCCAGCTCTTCACCTCCGCCTTCTACAGCTCCCGTGACGACCAGGCCAAGTCGTTCTACACCTTCGGGTACATCGACCAGGACCTCGTCGGAAAGAACGAAATCTCGTACGTCAACATTGACAACTCTCAGGGCTTCTGGATGTTCCCCTCGGCGAGTGCTACTATCGCTGGCAAGAAGATCGACCTCGCCAACAACACGGCCATCGCCGACACTGGCACCACCCTCGCCCTCGTGTCCGACGAGGTCTGTGAGGCACTGTACAAGGCCATTCCTGGCTCCAAGTACGACGAGCAGCAGCAGGGCTGGCTGTTTCCCACCTCCACCAAGGCCGACCAGCTGCCGGACTTCAGCGTAGCTGTAGGCGACAAGGAGTTCATCATCCAGAAAGAGGATCTGGCCTTCGCGGAGGCCTCAGAGGGATACTGGTACGGTGGAGTCCAGTCGCGTGGTGATAACCCCTTCGACATCCTCGGCGACACATTCCTGAAGAGCGTCTATGCCATTTGGGACCAGGGGAACACCCGCTTTGGCGTTGTCCCAAAGATTGAGAGCACCCAGAATCTTGAGCCACCTTCTACTAGCTCATAAATGAGTATTCACGGAGGGTTCGAGAATTGACTACGGGGCGACGGTGTAGATTTTACGCTGTTTTGATGACATGATTTGATCGTACAAGGGACAACATTGAGATGCTCCCCAGCTGGACTTCTCTGCCTGGAAGAGCATTTCTCGAAGCACTAGCTAGCGAACTCTATATCAATGCTTTTCTTTGGACCAGTAATGCCGGTTAGTATTGATATGTTTGGTGAAGGTATTACCAGCATCCTGCTTGGCCGCTACTGCGTAGGGTCAACGTTCGCTTACCTCGCCGCTGACATCGAACGTTTGTTTGCTTGACCCTGAACCAACATGAGTAAGAAAGGGAGCTCTCGTGCATCTTCACCCTGCGATCAAGAAACATTCAAACATTTCATGCGCGCCGGTCTCCGAGTCCACAGCTGGCGCATGCCCGCGTGTTACATCTGGCAAAAGAGACCGTGTAAAATGATTGGCTCGCTCGCTCTGGCCAGGCTTACGACCTGCATGCCCGTTTGCTCGATGAACCGCCTGTTGGACCCAAGATACCTGAGGCGTACATCCTCACCGATGGTGATGGTCTGTCCCCATCAGGGCGGGTCCGAAGGTGCCGGCATGGGCTTGCAGGAGCTAGCCTGAGGCTTGCTGGCTTGCTCGCTTGCTCGCTTGAGTCGAGCCGAGTCCTGTCGTGTCCTACTGGTGGCGATGCTGCCCTGCCATGTTCTGGCCCTTTCTGGCCACTCCATGCTGCCGTGCCGCTTTCGGTGGCTGGGTCCTGGTCGCACAGCGCCAGCCTGACAGGTAGTGGCGGACGTGATAGAGGGGCCAGTCAGTGTGGAAATGCAAAGGTAGATTTATAGGTATGTACCGGAAGGTGATTGCGTAGGGTGGTATTGATACTTGTCTTGTCCCAAACGATAGGTTCGGCCAATCATACCTCTCCGTGATCGCTTGGCGAGAGAGAGGGAGTGGTGCCCGGTCGTGCCTATCATGTGAAGATACATCATCTCCAAAAACCCAAAAGCAGAGCGAGCATGAGCGATGACGTTACTCACTCTGGGCCGGGCAACACGGTTGTACTTGCGACAGCAACAGTCGAACTCTCATGAAGAGAGCATGGAAATCTTTGAGGCCGAGGCGCGTCATTTGCATTTCTGGATGCGATCTCTGTGGTAAATCCGGGAGCAATCCCGACATTGTCAGGTAGTGTGTGCATCTTGCTGTGTACACAATCATGAAAAAGGTCCGACCCATCGGCGCCGATCGAAGGACCTTATGGTCAGCCAGCCCGGGGTGTGAGACATCCTGGTAAGGTTGGGGTAGCTTCTGCCCACCGGTTGATCCCTGCCAATTGGGAATGTGCAGCCTGGGCCGTGAGAAATAGTCCGTCCGCGTAGTGAGTACGTCGAGCCTTTCGCTGAGGGCGACAGTCAGACGCTCGATAACCGAAGCCCGTTTTATGGTTTAGAGCATGACGAGGATCGAGGGTTGTTGAGGAGGGAGACAAGCCGCCGGTCGCAGTCAAAGCTTGGGTGGGTGCCAATGCCGACAGGATAGGCAACAGGACGGGACGCAGCGGAAGCCCGCTTGGATAGGAGTTATTCTGAATGGATCTGCCGTCAAACCTGGGGATCTTAGATTGCTCAAGCGTTTCGTGATGGGCGTGCGACAACCATGCTTGCTGACTCGGATGGGCGAGAATGGACAGCCGACGGTACTGGTTGGGGGCCTGGGCAGGAGAGGAGGCAGGAGAGACCCGCGTGCTGTTGCTGGGAAGCAGCGAGCAGCACCGCTATAATTGTTGATGCTAAAGAGGCCAGAGTTGTACCCGACACACGCTGTCGGTAACCGTCACGAGACGACTAGGTATCATTGCCTTGAAATGGTTGAGGCTGACCAGTTTAGGTGGCTTCAGTTGACATGGTCGGTGGCCGGGTGCCCTGCACGACTACCTACAGCTGGTGTGTGGTGACCGTAAGCTCCAGATACCTGGGGCACCCTTCGCGGTCCTGAGGGACCGGACCAGTCACATCTACTGTGTAGGCAATTCGGTTGGTCCCCACACGACGGCGGTCCAGGCCCTCTTGCCGCTCGTCCACCAGAGAAGAGGTACCTACCAGCCTGCCAGCCTGCGTGGCACTGGGGATAAGGGAAAAATACGATATGCCAGTTACCACTCTTGCTGCCCATCTCAACAACAAACACTATCCTTCACAAATCACCACCACCCGCGGGGTTGGTAGCTGTTTCCGCCCTCCTCCTTGGGTTTGGTGAGATCCGACAAGAATATAGTGAGCAACCAGCGAACGTTCAAACCTCTCCTCCGTGTACCTCAAGGGCAGCCGCACCGCACGCCCACGCCTCCGCGCCTCGCATCACGTCGTCCTTGAAATCAGTCTGCCGGATTTAGGTTCCAAACCCGCAGTCGGCGCCTCGAACTGCCACTGCCACTGCACTTGCACCTGCAGCCGCACCAGCCCTGCTGCCACAGTCGTTGTCTGGCTTTCTTGGTCTTTTTGTTGATTGCCTCCTGTTCCGGGCCCTCTTGTTCTACGAGAGCTCGTTCCAGTTTCAACAGTCACTCCCACGCCCACGCTTCCCTGCATCGCCGCAGCGCGGTTCCTGACAAAATCCATCCACTTATCCGTCCTAGTCTGACCTCGCGGGTCTGACAATCAAACGTTTCCCGGCATCACCCATCTCGACGCCCGATACCGCATGTCGACCCTCGACACAATCTGAAAGCGCTGCAAGTACAGCTCGCGCTGCAGTCAATTCCCCGCCATCCTGTCCCCACGACCGCCGATCCCCACGCACAAGATGGCTGCCAACCCCAAGCGCAACAGCAGGAGGACCCTCGGTCATCGCCGCCGCGTTGACGATGATGGCGACGACGAGGGTGGCCCCGAGACTCTCGACGCTCTTGACGATGACTCCATGACGGAGGGATCCGTCGTTAGCGATGAGAACAACCATGCGGATGATAGCGACACCAGCAATGTTGACGAGGCATCGCCTATATCTCCGGTTGTCAAGAAGAACTCTGGCCGCGGATCGACGAAAGCCGGTGATCGTCGCGCTGCCCCTGCCGCACCTGGAGCAACCGACGCTGACGGCCAAGTCGCTGGGACCATCGCCGAGGCCGAATCACGCCTTCACGGGCTAAGCATCTCGGACTCGCCCAAGACCACCCATACCGACGAAACCGCCGCGCCGACCTCCAGACCGGGCGGGCCAGTAGTTGTAAGCTCGACATCGGTGCCGTCTCAGGAGCCTCCCTTCGAACGCCGGCGACGTGAACATGAAGAGTATCGCAAGAAGAGAGACGAGGACCCGGCATTCGTGCCGAATCGTGGGGCATTCTTCATGCACGACCACCGTCATGCAGGGCCTGCTGCGAATGGTTTCCGCCCCTTTGGCAGAGGAGCATTGGCCAGAGGCCGAGGAAGGGGTCGCGGTTTCGGCGGCCCCTTCGCACCCGTACAGTACGAATTCACTAAACCCCCGCCCCTTTTCAATTATCACAGCCAGCACGGTTGCTAATTAACGGCGTTCAGATCGTTCCAGTCGCCTTTTGACCCCACGACGAGCGCTCCTTGGTCTCACGATATGCATGAGACTGTTGCTGAGCCCATGCCTCCCCGACAACCAAGGCAATCCGCTCAACCTGCCGAGGGCCTTCCTAACGGCGATGGACACATCCCCACTTGTCCTCCTAGCAACACCCCGATCAACAGAACGTTATCGACCGAGAAGACGCTGGGAAACGTGGAAATACGTGTCTTCTTCCCGGGGCTAAAGGAACCTAAATCGTTCTCCGGCATCGCGATCAAGCGGTACACGAAATTACCAGACCATAGGCCCCCGCTGCGGCGTGACAAGCCGGTGCGAATTTCGCTGCCGGACAACCCCCCGCGGTACATATTCCCTGCTGTTGATAGGTCATTCATCTTTATTCCTCGTGCTTTGCGACCAAACCAGCAGCGGGTGCGTGGCAAGCCTCGCCCGGGGCTGGGCTCAGTGGGTGGTTACTCGCGCCGTACGAGTGTCTATGGAGGGAGTTATTATGGTGGAAGCGTTTACACTCCGAGTGTTGATATGAGTCGCCGTTCTTCTATTGCTCCAGCAGACTTCATCTCTCCTACCGGATCCGCCATGTCGCGTCCCATCGTCAGGCTCCCGCCTATGGCCCGTCCAGACATGCCAATGCCTATGCCTGTACCGGCTACTGTGACGGCAGTCTTTCCCCAGCCTCCCCCGGTTGGCGACACCACTGACGCTTCCACGCCGGCGCCTGCACCAGCGCCAGAGCAGGCAGCGGCCTTTGAGTCGTCGATCAGCGATCTTCCGCACCCTCAAACGCATCCTCTTCCTCAGAAGCCTATCTTCCAAGAAAATCGCCCGGGCTCCATTCCTATGCATCAACCCAGGCCGCAGAAGGCCGTGTCGGTGGAGAACATTGAGTCTCCGACTCGGCAAATCAACCCGCCGCAACAATATCAGCAAGCTTTCCACCAGCAGGTTCCCCCTCAGGTGGTCAATAGCTTGTCCCAGGACACACACGCTCGTAATCCCTCTTATCCCTCTCAATTCTCCACGGGGACGCCCTTGTCCCAGATTCCCGAAAGGGCCATCCATGCTGCGCCGTTCCAGCCGTCTGGCTTCGCGCAGCCTCAACCCCAGCCGGCTTACTACAATCAGCCATATCAGATGATGGCCCCTCCTCAAGGTTATTACTACCCTCCGCAGTACAATAATAACATGGCGCCGTCGGCGGCAGCTCCGCCTTTCTACCCTGGGACACAGCAACCCCAGCAGATGAATTACAACCAGGGTGGACAGGGCGATCCTTCAGGTGGCCAGGGGAATGGACAGGGCGGCGCCTCGTCAGCGTTGGTCGCCCAGGAGAGTGGGGGTTGCGTCTACTACTATGACGCGTCTCAAATACCAACATACCCCAATTATCCGGCGTACGCAGCGCCTGGATACGGCATGGGCATGTCGCCAGGACCTGACGGCTTCTACTACAATCAGGCGGCTCCAGGAATGGCACCTTATCCAGGATAGGGTCTGGGTATCGTGTACGGAGATGCCGTAGGGAATCCATCCGGGTAAGGATGCAGCAGTCAGAGCATTATCAGCTGCGCTCACTGAGTCCACGTCTTTGTCTACTCTTCACTGCGACTATCATTTCTATACAACGTCGTTGGAGGGATAGGTCGGAAGGGGCGGCGGCAGTGGGGATGCTGTTACTCGAGGCAAACGGCTGGGATCGTCAATCAATGCGCTGATGTGGAGGGAGAAGCACCCATGAAGCCTCTCGCACGACACACAGGGTCTTTTCCGGCGTGTCGCCCACAAAGATCTCGAAGATCTCTCAGTCAAGTCCAGCAGTCGCACCAACATGTGATACCTTCGCGATGATCACCGGCCGACAAGACAAAGCGGCAAGGCATGACAGGTCCTTGGAGGCGCTGATTTGAAAGCCGCTCTACTACTCAAAAGGGTATTCCACCGGCAATCTTATTTTACCTGATCAATTTTCTTGTCCCTGTTTCCCTACATGCTTTACTTCTCTTGCTTGGCGTCGGCCTTGGAACGTTCGCGCTTTTATGTTTTCGACGTGCAAAAAAAAAAAAGAAGGCGGAGGTTTCGGAATCGGCGTTTCGGTGTTCATATCTTCACTGTCCGATATAGCATCCGGTTTGTCTATCAAGCGTGGCTGATTTGGAACCCGTTGCTCTCTCATTGTAAGGTGACTGCTGGTGTGGTGGGTTGCAAAGGGGGTTGTTTCAGTAATGGATCAATGGCGACCATGACACTCCTTTGAGCCTGGGAGCCTGGGAGGAAGAATATCCCTGGTGCTCTGTACTCCTGTCCCTCTCCTGTCTGTGCACCTGCTTTTGCAGGCAGGGAAATCACCACGTTTCCGGGGGGGGGGGAGGATCGAAAGAAGAAAGGTGATGCCCTGGGGTGTTGTAGGGCAGGCGATGGCTCGAGGACGAAGCGGTGGCAGTGATTTGGTCATGGGTCTTGAGAGATAGACTTGGCTAGACGGCTCACACGATTTGGTCATTTGCTGCTTGTGTTGGTGGTCTGCTCGCGGCAGGGTGCTTTGGAAGATTGGGGGGATGCTGTTGCGGCGGCTTATAGGTAGTTGTATGGAATACTCGCTGTTGAAAAAGTAGGGTCTTGCAGCTTGAACGATGCTTGGTGATGCCCCGCACGCCCTGTCATTGGCAAGGTCTCGTCAGGATGCCTCTGTATATCATGCCTATACATGCTGACGGTGAGGCATTTCCAGGAGATCCAGATCGCGTATAAACATGAGTCAATTACATTGGGCAGGGGGCAAGCTTTACACGTTCAGCTAAAGATACAATTGCAATGTGAAGACAACATTATCAAAGTGCTTGTGTGCCTTTGGAACCAAGGAGTGTTGTGGAATTGAACAAAGACCGGATTTGGTGATTTGAGGGTGATTTTGAGGATGCTGATGCTAATGCTTCCTTCGGGTGGATGCCGCCCTAAGGTCCGAAGAAGACAGATATGGAAAGCGAAGGTCAAACCGCACAGAATTGTCAGGTCATTAAAAATCCAACACGAGTCTCATTTGGCAAGAAGTCAGATTATATGAGTCTAGGAAATTTCAAGGACACGATGATGCCACGTTTTGGTTGTCGCACCCAGGTCAGACTGGAATTGGGCGGCCATGGCTCAGCCGCGATGGCCCCAAGGATGTCGTCAACCGAGCGTGGGCCAACTTACATATTTAAGGATGACGATTCCACCACCCAACTGATATGAGGGCGAGAAAGCAAACGGCGGCGGAAAACCCCGGGCAGAAATCATCAAATTCTCATTGACTTGCCCAATTGGCTCGTGACGCAACACCTCACTACATCCACGGCGATGTCGGACACTCCACAATCACTTAACCCTCCGACCTCTACTCCGCGGCCCCTGACTCCTCCTCCCGCCAGTCCGTATCCGCCGACGCCTCGCCACCCCGATCGGGGCGGCATAGCCGTTTTCTCCGGCGGCACGGCAGCCAACTTCCTGGTCGATGTATTCGACAAGATCACTACGAGGAAGAAGTGCCCCTTGCGCTACATCATACCCATCAGCGACAATGGCGGCAGCTCGTCTGAGCTCATCAGGGTGTTTGGAGGACCGAGTAAGACACAGCTGCCCTGACCCAACGCACCGTGTTAATGATTGTTGACATGCCGCAGGTGTTGGTGATGTGCGAAGTGAGTTCTCTGAGTGTCACTGTTGAGGAATGTACTGGCTCTACAGATTACTGATGAACGCCGGCTCCTAACATAAAGGCCGTCTCGTTCGCTTGATTCCCAATCACAAGGGCGACCAGGAAAGGACAGCGATCAAGACCCTGTTTGAGTACCGTCTGTCTGCGGATCCGATGATGGCGCGGGCAGAATGGCTCGACATAGTGGAGGCAAGACACATCCTATGGACGTTCGTTCCGAGCCAGCAGAGGGAGCTGATCCGCTCCGTCTTCAACACATTGAACCTCGAAATAGTCAAGAGAAACAGGCCTACGAGCGTGTTCAACTTTGCTGAGGCAAGCGTCGGTAACCTCTTTTTGACAGGGTGAGTTTGTTCAGACGGGCCGAGGAGACCATGCAACCCTGGCTCTCAACGTGTACACTGTGCTGATCCCGATCACAGAGCCCGGCTCTTCTCTGGCTCCTTTGAGTCGGCGATTTATCTTCTTTCGCTGATTTGCGCCATCCCCGAATCCACCGCCGTCTTGCCCGCTATCAACTCCAATTTCACACATCACATCTCGGCCGGCCTCGCCGACGGGTCCGTTCTCGCCGGCCAGGTGGCCATCTCTCATCCCTCCGGCCCCACTGCCGTGCCGGACGACACCTTCCAGCCCACTGGGAACAAGCACCTGGACCTGGACCGCGTCGAGGATGCCAATCTCCCGGGCTCGCTGCCCGTGCTGCGCGGCCACCACGCCTTCTCCAAGGATGAGGAGGAGGACCTGGCGTGCCGGATAGAGCGGGTGTGGTACATCAACCCGTACGGGCACGAGATCTGGCCGGTGGCCAACTCCAAGGTGATCGCGGCGCTGGAGGACAGCGAGACGGTGGTGTACAGCATCGGCAGCCTGTACACAAGCATAATCCCGTCTGTGATCCTCCGGGGCGTCGGGGCCGCTGTCGCCGGCGGCAGGGTCAAGAACAAGGTGCTCATCCTCAACAGCAAGACGGACCGGGAGACGGGGCCCGGCGCGAACCCGATGACCGCCGCGGACTTTGCCCGGGCCATCGCGAAGGCGGCCAAGGAAAGCCAGACGGACTTTGGTCCCGTGGGCGAGACGGAGATCAGGAGGTATGTCACGCACATCGTCTACCTCGCCGGGGCGGAGACGGGGGCCCCTGGCATGCCGAGGGTCAACGTCGAGGAGCTGGCCGGGTTGGGCATCAAGTGCGTCAAGGTCAAAGGGCGGGTGGAGGGTGAGGGCAAGCGGAGGATCGTGAGGTACGAAGAGACAGGTCTGGTTGAGGCACTGGAGAGCATCATCGGCTGAGTTCGCAACTTGGGCCTGCCGGGCTGGAAGCTATTCACATCTCAGCAAGGGTAACGTGAAGGCTCTCGTGGCCCAGGTTCGAGCCGAAGGGCTCATTGTTAGGTCTCGGATTCATCATCAACTTCTCTATCAATTGAAGTCATCATCAAGCTGAAATGGGCATTCCTGCGGCTTGCCAGATTAAGCATAAATCGACGGGACGGTTACATTTCGGGAGGCTGCTCTGGGGGATGCTAATTTAGGAGGTCTTCCTTTGTGACACGGCAATCACCGCCTGTTGGGCAGGGGGAAACAATGATACCACCGGTGCATAAGACACAGTCACCCACGGCCGGTGGTTGAGAGACAGCCACGCAACACACACACATCATGAAAGATGACTTGCATTTGACGAGGGAAATGGCTGAGCTTGCTGAGCTTGGGAAGGATATACACACGGTCCGGGCACGAGGGCGGGGGGATGAGGGGCAGACAGTTCAGGCCAAGACGAAGGTCCTGAGGTCTAATCATGCTAGGCAGCCCACCAACCGGCCGTGTGCAGGCGTGTACCAGGTCGTGATTCGTTGTCGTTACGACTGCATTCGTACGAGCGTACGCGTTGGTGGCCGCTTTGGCGGCGGGTCGAGGCCTATGCCCGTCCACGGTCACCCTCGCTCACGCTGCCAGACTGGGGTGGTGTTGGCGGTGACCCACAAGGGAGGAGCGGGTTAGTGAGACTCACATGTCGGAAAGGAGATCATGCTTCGTCTTGCTTTGCTGGTAGTTAATTAAAACAAAAAACAAAAAAGAGCGGTATGGGAATGGCCAGGCGTCTATGTAGAAGCACCGGCTCGGTCCAGGGTCTGCTGGCCTGTCCTGTTCACCCAGCGGTCCAGCGGACATCTCCTGGGCACAAAGGCAAACGGGGTTCGACAACGCTTGGCTCTGCTCGTGGACTGACTGGGCTTTGACTGGCCTAACCGACCTGCTTAGTGACTGACAGGACTGAAAGACATATGAGACGAAAGCAAAGGGGGGTTGCTTGTTTCTGATGTATCGTGAACGCCACCGCAGCATCTGTAGTCTCGAATAAAAACGAGGCGAATCATGCGTAGGTAGGTAGGTACATTACCTACACAGTCAAGTCAGACGAGAGGGAACACTGGAACAGTAGCTCCTGCTCCTGCTCCTGCTCCTGCTCTGCTCCTGCACGACCGCCCTCCCGGCCCTCTTCGCTGCGGCACAGGCGACGAGTCTCTTGCATGGCAATAACGGTGGCGATCATGTTTCAAACGGGGGGACATGCTCAATGCTTGTGGACGGCGAAAGGCGTCATGACATTAGCCTGCTGCGCCTGGGCAATCGTCCCAAGACCAAGCCTGCTGCAGCCTCGCCCCGGTCTGTCTCGGCTTTCAAAGCAGCTACAGCGTAGGGAGCCCAAACTGCCCAAACTGCCCATACAAACCACCCATGCTGGATTGGCCAGGCAGGAGCAAGGCCTACGTAGGCCTCCCCCTCTCCTGCCTGCAATGTCATCGCGTCGTGGATGCGTGGGTGCGTGGGTGCGTGGGTGGAAAGGCTGCCTGCCCGCCATCCTGTCTGGGTTGCCTGCCTTGCAAGTCCATCCTGTTAACAGTTGTGCAGGTGGGGCCAGACCTGAGCGTAACAAACGCCCCTTGTCTTTGTGAAGGCGCCGCCACCGTTTGCGACGGACATGCCCAGCACCTTCCAGTTTGCCCCCATTTTCCCCTAGTTTAACAGGCAGACAGACACAGACGTGCTGCTTCATCAGAACATCGCCCCTTTTTCGCTGGCATTCTAGACAAGTGAGGTGTTGCGAGTCCCCGCCCTCTGCCTGCTCCTCCCTGCAGTACTTATTCGTCCTCCCGGTCCAAAAGCCCCAGCTTCGCTTCTCTCACCTGCATACCGTGCTGTAGTAGGTACCCCCCGGTCCTTAGAGCCCTGGTTTCACACTCCATTTTGCCCGAGCAACCCGGCCGAGGTAAAAGCCAGCCCGTACGTGCGCAGCACACCGACGGATCGACGTGGGATTGAGGCCGTTTGTTCCAACCCGCCCCCCCCCCCCCCCCGGCTGGCCCGCCGTCACTTTCAGTGGTACTTAACTCCTGTGGACTGCAGCAGCCACTTAACTGGTAACCGGTACGGCGGGTACTTCACTTACAGGACCAGACCGGACCAGCGCACGCTTGCAAACTACACTATTAGCACTCGAGGTGCTCGCCTCCGCACCAACACTAACACGGCGCAAGCCATTCATTGCTGGACGCCGTCACGTCTTGGGCTGCCAATCAACCGCAGGTCCCAGCTCCCCCAGCTTGTGTCAGGTGTGCACTGTAGCAGGTAAGCTTGTGCCATTCACTCAGTTTCCCCTCTGCCTCTAACCACGGATCCCTCCCTTTTACCTCTCTGATCGGCCTCTTTTGCTTGTTGCCTTCTTTCCCCTCCTCTCTTCTCTTCCTCAACCAGCACGGCATCCTAACCGCCGTTGTGTCCTGTGATTCACCACACCTGTCTTCATTCATCTTCATCTTCCTGCCCTAGGAAATCTTACATCTTTCCTACCCAGCCCATCGACCTGACCAAGCCAGCCCCCCAGCCGTATTCGGCCGATCCACCTGGCTTGTATACGTATGTGCTGCATCACCGCCCTCCTACCTTTCCCATGCGACTTGCACTTGCGACATTACCATCGCACTGCAACTTAATCATTGCATTTCCGTGGCACAGGAGGGACCGTGGTTCAGTTCACCGCCCGTTCTCAGACTTACTCGTGTGCTCTGCCGGTCTCAACTGTGCAGTGGCGTGCCGATGACCCCGGACTCCCACCACATGACGCCTCGCCTCGCTTCAAATCATCACCACCAGATTCTAACATCTCTGATCAGACAACATAGGTCCTGAATCCATCATGGCTTCGTCTACACCGGCGACCCCTGACACGCTCGTCACCTTGAAGGTCAACTTTCAGGGCAGCACTCGTCGGTTCAAGCTGCCTCTTCGTGACCTCGGTGCTAGCTCGCTGGAAGATAAGGTACGTCATGCTATCTGCCAGCGCCGTCGCCATCTGCACAGCCGATTCCGTCTTATCGTACCCACACCCCTACCCCATATCACAGGACGACATCAAACTGTTGGCCATCACGACGGGACAGAGCAATAGAGAATTTTTGTCACTTGTTGCAAGAATTCCTTTAACAATTGACGACCTTGCATACTGACGGCTCTGCTTAGATCCGAGCCAGCCTATGCATTGCTCCTGGAGCCCACGCCACCTTTGAACGGTACTCCGATTCTGCTTCTTCCTACGTCGTCCTCGACCACAGCAACATCTCCGTTTGGAAGCAGCTCTACCGTGCTGCCAAGGCGAAGCAAAAGCTCAAGCTCCGAGTGACCCTCAGGGACTCTGACGAAGACGACAAGAAGCCCAAGCCCGTCACGGTCGAGGACGAACCCGAAATCGAGAACCAAGACTTCGCCCAGAGCAAGCCCGAGGCTCCCCTGATCTCCACGGCTCCATCCGAGGCTGCCGAGCCCACGAAGCCGGCTCCAGAGCAGTCTCCAGCTCCATCATCGTTGTTCCCAACGTTAAAGGACTTGGCAACTTCGGACCTGTCGAATCTTGACAAGATTAAGGCTTTGGACCAGCGACTAGAGAAGGCCATGAGCCAGTTGCAGCTAGGGATGGACAAGTTCGAGCAGACTTCCCCCGCCGTCCAGACTCGGGCACAGGACAGCCAGCCTGCGGAGCCAACGTCCGTCTACGTAGCCCCCAAGTCGGCTAACTTCGCGGTCTGTTGTAACAACTGTGATCACACCATACCCGATTCCCACTACCACTGCTCCACGTGCGATAACGGGGACTTTGATTTGTGCCCGGAGTGCGTTGAGCAAGGTGTCACTTGCTACAGCGCTGAGCACTGGTTGATCAAGAGATTCGTCCGCGGCGATTCCATTCTGTTCAGCACCACGGAGAGGATAGCGCCCAAGCCAAAGGCCAAGGAGGCTGAACCCGCCTGGGCTCCCTGTGTCCCTGTGTATGAGCGGCTGCCTTCGCCGAGGTTCAACCAGTTCCCTACAAGGACATGCAACTCGTGTGTACAGGAGCTACCTGACAAGGAGTTTTTGCACTGCACTTCTTGCGAGGACTTTGACCTTTGCAAATCCTGCTTTAAGAGCGACAAGCACGGCCACCACCCCAAGCATGGATTTACCCCCGCCGTGGAGGGCACTCCTTTGCCTTCCGATATCTCTAAGCGGCTGTTCCCTGGTCGCAACCAGCGTCACCATGCCATTTGCGACGGCTGCGAGAAGTTCATCTTTGGTATCCGGCACAAGTGCCTTGACTGCCCTGACTGGGACTATTGCGCAGACTGTGTTGTGAATGCCGGCTTCATTCACCCCAAGCACCGCTTCGTTCCCATCTACGAGCAGCTGGTAGACGCTCGTACGCGAACTGCTACCCGTCCTGTCCACTATGGCATTTGCTGCGATGGACCTCTCTGCAATGGTACCCGCAAGGCCTACATTGTCGGTGAGAGGTACAAGTGCACTGTGTGCCACGACACCGACTTCTGTGCCAGCTGCGAAGCAACTCCGGCCAACACGCACAATAAGACTCACCCTCTCATCAAGTTCAAGACCCCTGTTCGCCGCGTGGAGGTCACCACAAAGGGTGAGGATGAAAACGGTCAGAAGATGCCTGTGATGGGCGACCGCCTGATGCGCCACCGGAAGTCCACGACCTCTCAGGCGACGGAGACAACCCCATCCAGCAACATAGCGGCCAGTTCCGTGCAGACTGTTGTCGATGTGAAGCCGACTGCTGGAGACGGAGAGTCTCATCTGGAGACACTGAAGAAGTGGGAGCGCGCGCATGCCGAGCAACGCGACAATATTGTGGCACGACCCGCCACAAGACCTGTCTCGAAGAAACTGGTATCCAACACCCCTCACGCTCAAGACTCTACCTCGGTGGCTGTCAATGCTACCCCAGAGAGCCAAGGAAGCAACGGCAGTGATGTCGAGAAACTTGTCGCCGTGTTCGAACGGGACACCGTTCTCGACGGCACTGTTTTGCCCCAGAACCACGTGTTCGAGCAGACTTGGGTGCTCCGCAACGCTGGCGAAATCCCTTGGCCTGCTGGGTGCTCGGTCAAGTTCGTAGGCGGCGACTACATGGGCCACATCGATCCCAACCACCCTGCTCGCCTACATGATCTTGTTTCCGCCTCCGAATCGACTGTCTGCTACAACTCCCTGGCACCAGGACAGGAGTTTGCTTTCACCGTTCTCCTCAGAACACCGGCTCGAGAGGGCAAGGTCATCTCGTACTGGCGTCTGACTACCAGCGACGGTCACAAGTTTGGCCACCGCCTGTGGTGCGACGTGACTGTGCAGGCGCCAAAGGCAGTGGATGAGGAGAAGAAAGAGGAGCCCACCACCGTTGTAAAGAAGGAGGCTGAGCCCGCATCGGAGATCAGTAGCCAAATGATTTTCCCGAAGTTGGAGAAGGAGTCTCCTGAGGCAAGCACCCACGAAGACATCAAGTCTGAGACGGCCGAGGTTATCGACGAAGACATTGATGACTTCGAGGACTGCGGTGAGGATGATGACTGGGCGGAGGAAGAGGACGATGCATTCCTGACTGACGAGGAATATGACATCCTCGATGCATCCGACGAGGAGTATCTCGGCGATCAACAGAGAAGGGTGCAGAGAAAGTAAGCGTGGCCAACTGTTTTGATTTTAAAGTGGCTGCGACATTGAGAGTGGGTTCCGATAAGTCGTGCGTGTAACATGTCGGCTGTTTACAAGTTTGGTTGGAATTTCTGGGTTGATAATGCGTCTCCTTGTTTTGTATCCGGTATTTCTTGCAGGTCTCATTACTCTCCCTTCCCTCATGATTTCCATGATTTCCAGCCCGAAAGCAGAGTGTTTTGACTCTTGCTCTTTTCGGCTCTCCAAAGCACCACCACCTCAACGGAATCATTAGCAAGAACAGAATGTTACTACGTCCTCTACGTCCTCATCCTAACTTAGGTGGCAAAATCGTCATAAAACAAAAATCTTTGCAGCACGTCGATTTGTATAATTAAGGCTTTCGCCGGTACTCTAGCAGAGCTTGCCAGCCGCTCCATATCTCTCACAGCACGCCCCGTCTATATCGGGTTTCACCCGCGAACGTGAACGCTCGTCGTTTCGATCTTCTTTCTTCTCTCCGGCCCATGATCAACCAAAAGTTGTCTTCTTGCCCTGGGGCTTAACTGGGGCGCCCGTCAACCTCGCCACGCTGATGTCCTGGCGGAAGTTGCTAATTTCTGCCTCCTTAGGTGCAGCAGTGTTGGGTTCAACGTCCTTAACTCCGCCCTCAACGTGATCCTGCCTCCTCTTATTATTGTTGTTGTGCCGGTGGTTGGACGCCTGGGGGCGCTGCTTGTCGCCGCCTGCCTCACGCCTGGCGGGCTTCTCCTTCTGAGCACCGGCGGCGGCGGCGCCGCCGCCGCCCTTGCCGCCGTACCGTTTCTTGTATCTTGTCTGGTCGTCCTCTGCCGCTTCTATCTTCAAGCGCCGTCCGTGCAGGGTGTTCACCCACCACTTCCGGGTCTTGACTTTGCGCTCCTCCTTTTGTGGTTTTGCCTTCTGTGCGGTCTTCTTCTTTTGCTTCTCCCCCTCGCCTTCGTCATCATCGTCTCCGCTCTGCTCATCTACTTCCTCTTCGCCTCCTTGCTGTTCCTTGTCGTCGACGTCCATGAAGTCCTCCTCCGTCTCCTCGACCTCTTTGATCTTGACGAACCCCTTCACGGCCCAGTCCGCGGCCTCGGCCTCTTTAAACTTGACCCACGCGTAGCCCTTGCACTTGCCCGAGTCCTCGAACTGCGCGACCTTGACCCACTCAATCTCACCGCAAGTCCCGAAGAGCTCGTGGAGATCGTCCTCGGTGGTCTGGAAGCTTAGGTTGCCGACGAAGATCTTCTTGGTCGTGGGCTTGGGGGGCTCCGCGGGGGCCTCGGCGGCTGCCCCGGCCCCAGCGTCGTTCGCATCGGGCTTGGGCTTGGCAGGCCGGCCCTCGAAGCTCTTGGCGTCCTTGATCAGCAGCTTGCGGCGGTGCCACTCGGTCTCGGACAAGGCGATGGCGGCGATAGTGGAGTCGTACGTGGAGAAGTCTACGTATGCGTACCCCTTGTTCTCGAAGGGTTCGCCGGCGCCGGCTTCAGCCCGCTTCGCACCCTTGGGCCGTGATGAAGGCAGCTTGATGCGTGTGATGTGGTCGGGGGTGATGCTGCCACCCGAGTTCTCTACCAGCCAGTCGCGCAAGTCGTGTTTGGTGACGCTGAAGCGCAGGTTGCCTATCCAGACACCATAGGGCGACCGCTCCTTTTTCTTGTCCTTGTCCTTCTTGTCGCCGCCGTCCTTCTTGTCGCCGCCGCCCTCCTTGTCGCTAGCCTCATCGTCCGAGTCCTTCTTCACAGGGAGGGGCTTGCCCTTCTTCAGGAGACGCTTTGCCTTTTTCGAGGGGGGTTCGGGCAGGGAGAGGTCGACTTCGATCTCCTCGGGGTCGTTCTTGCGCTTCTTTGATTTTTTGGAGGGTTGGCTGGCGACCTCGGGGCTTGCTCGCGGTGGGGTTTCTGTCTCTGTCGACATGGCTGCAGACGATGCCTCAAATGAGGGAGCTCGGCCGGGATTGTGAAATGTTTGAAATGTATGCTGGGAGCGAAAACACTAGTAGACTATATAAAAGCAAGGATGGTATTCAATTGAGCTGAAATTTTTCCCATGCGATAAGGAAGAAGCGAGTCCGATAGGGAAGGCGGTGGGGCCCGTATGCCTTTTTGCAGATCCCCCACCGCAAGGGCTCAAAGTCTGGGCTGGGCCATTTGACTAAGTGGGAAGGACAGTGGTTTGCTTGCATCTACAAGTACCTATCGTGTTCACGCAGTCATGGAATGGAGCAGAGACTGCAACCGTGTAACACTCTTTGATCTCTTTTGGTGTTAATTCATTTACTTTGATCCAGGTGAAAACTTACACGTATACAAAATTTCAAGATGAAGATTATAATTGTAGGGCTGAAATTCATCTTGAATCATGTTGTCCGCCTAAGTGGGATGGCACGATAGGGTCCACTGCGGCAGAAGGCCTCTGTGGTCCGTCATCGGGCTTGCTAGGAGAAAGCTCATTTTCGAGTCACACCAGACTTACAGACATGTATACGTTTATGTCAAAACCCACCGAGGTCACGGAACCCTACTGCGACTGAAACTGATTCCCTGCTGAGAGCATAGACCAGGCAAGTGGTTCCTGTCAGCGCCTTCTGGGGTTCAACACCTCTCTCTCACTCACCCGCATACAAAGTCCTGGTCAATCATTAGCACCAATTTGTGTGGCCTGTGAAATTGCCACATCCCAACAGCAATCATGGCCTCCGAAGCCTTCGTCATCAAGGTACCATGTTCTTCCGCCAACATTGGGCCGGGCTTCGACGTCATAGGCCTTGCTCTTTCCATGTACCTGGAGCTCCATGTCACCATTGACCGGTCAAAGTCCAAGTCCGAGTATCCTCTCAACTGCCGTGTCACGTACGAGGGCCAGGGGGAGGACTCAGGCGAGATCAGCCTCAATCCTGATGCCAACCTGTTGACCCGAGTGGCCCTCTACGTCCTGCGGTGTCATGAGCAGCGATCCTTTCCGGTGGAGACCCATGTGCACATCAAGAACCCAATTCCCCTTGGTCGTGGTCTAGGTTCATCAGGTGCTGCCGTGGTCGCCGGCGTGCTGCTGGGCAAGCAGTGCGGCGGACTGGACCACCTGCACAATGACCGCTTATTTGACTACTGCCTCATGATAGGTACGACTGGCCTGGATCGTGCCCTGGAATATCTTGCTGACATTCATCATCACAGAGCGGCACCCGGACAATGTGGGCGCAGCACTGTACGGAGGCTTTGTGGGGACCTACTTGAAGCCACTCGCACCAGAAGACGTGGCACGTATCGAGATTCCGCTGGCAGAGGTCCTCCCTTCGCCCGCGGGCGGAGTCGACACCGGCGCCCGGCCCCCTGATCCGCCACGGGGTATAGGACATCATATCAAGTTCCCCTGGGCAAAGGAGATCAAGGCTGTGGCTATCATCCCTGATTTCGAGGTCGCTACGGCGAAGGCTAGGGCTGTGCTGCCTGCAGAGTATCCTCGCCCTGATGTGGTGAGTTTGGGACACATGATTTCACACAGGACCTGCCGGTCGTGGATGCTGACCCCGAAACTAGACGTTCAACCTGCAGAGAATAGCACTCCTGCCCGTAGCACTCGGCCAGTCGCCTCCTGACCCTGATCTGATTTACCTGGCGATGCAGGACAAGCTGCACCAGCCGTACCGCCAGACCCTGATTCCCGGGCTGACGGACATTGTCGAGTACATGACGCCAAGCACACAGCCCGGGCTGCTCGGGGTGTGTCTTTCGGGCGCGGGGCCGACCATCCTGGCGCTGGCCACCGACAACTTCGAGGAGATTGCCGAGAGCATAATATCCCGATTCAGGTCCCACAACATCCAGTGCAGCTGGCAGCTGTTGGAGCCGGCCGAGGGCAGCCATGTTATCCGGAAGTAGCTTTTTCAGAAGACTCCGGCACGGAAGCAGGATCGGAGGACCAGGCACTAGAGATTGGACAAGCGGGGCACATTTATCACCATGTTTGCCTGGGGAAGACCTCTATCTGACTTCGTAAGCCGCCGCGGCGCTTGGCTCAGTATTACGGAATTCGAGTAGCCGCCGCCGCCGCCGCCGCCTTCGCCTTCGCCTTGGCCTTGTGACAACGTTGCCCAGACCCGGTCAATGCACGTGACGTGATGTGACAGCTCTCCAGGTAGTCGTTTATCGAATTGGAGGGACTGCAGGGCCGGTGCCATCCTGCGACGCAGTCTCGACTTGGGAGTCCAAATACGCGCTACCCGGTTACGTGCGTGTGCTTCAACCTAGTGTATGCCGCACGGTAGGCCGAAGGTCGTGACCACCGTGAAGGCATCTCATTGGTCGTGCACAGCTCCCGTGGGAGCTATGTGTGTGCCACTCATGTGCCCAGCTGGTTGGTCTAAGTGACATGGGCTAGCTCCCTCCCTCCCTGTACCAGACCAGACGCTATGGCTCCGAGGTCCACGGTATGGTAGAAGATCCGACGTACAGAGCGGCGGATCTTTATTGTGTGCCAACTGCATAGGTACCCGTATATTCCAGCGTCTGCCAGCGTCTGGGGCTTCGTTGGCTCATCTGAGTGGTTGGCAGTGGTTCACGGTTGCTGAAGGGTTACTTTTGCTGCCAGGTATGTTTGTTTGTTGGCATTGCAGCTTGTCCCTGCGGTCCGGTCCACTCGAACGGCGCCGTCGACGCAATGCAGGCACTGGGGTTCGGAAGACGGCCTTTTTTCCTTGACCGCCTTTGTTGTCGGGACTTGGAGACTCAGCTGCCCTGCTGCCGACACCGAGGTACCGATCTCCCTGTCTCCCTGGCCCGGGTGCCTGGATACCTGGGTACCCCCAAGCCCAGGTGGCTCCCTGGACCGGCAGGCAGGCGTAATTACCACAGTACAAGGAGCCGCCACACCTGGAACGGCGAGACCTTGGTGTGCCAGGCGTGTAGTGCTTAGGAAAAGAGGGGCGCCCCAACCCAAGGAAAGTGCTTGCAAGTGCTTGGACCAGCTCGGACCAGCTGGAACACCACCAACGGAGCAGCAGCTGGGTATCCCTCCCTTACCCGCCCTAAGCCTGCTAGCACGCTGGGCCCCTGCAGGCCCGAACTACCTGACTAACTCTCTTGCGTCTCTTCCGTACCGTCTACCATTTGATGCGATTCAATGCAATCGGTCCATCCATCCACATTCACCCGTCCACTTTCTCCTCCATCCATCGGCCACGCCAGCGTGAGTCTGAGCCTGAATTCGAACCTGGGCCTGCACCCGAATTTGCACCCTCTCGCCCCGAAACCTTCTCCCACAACAAAGCGACAAGGCACCACCACCACAAGTGCCGACCGGCCAAGCACGCACACGACTGCGTATCGCCGCTCCCTGCCTACCTAGGTAACCAGGTATCTCTAGCCAACCTGCCGGGCCACTCCACACAGCCATCATTGGACGACTGCCCTCGAGCCCACCTCTGGCCTGCGAGCGAAACTTCTCCGCTTCCACCCTTCACCACTTTCCTTCGTCCCAACCTCCAAGCCGGACCCGCTCAGCATCAGAATTCGCTCGTCCCCGTCCTCGTCCCCGTCCTCGACGTCGACTCCTTCCCCGACCGGCAAACCCCTTTCGGCATCTGACCAGCCTTTCGCCCCCGTCTGCAACAGCAAGGCGATTGTCACATTAGCCCACCTACGACAACATCACATCAGGAGGCGACTCGCCTGCGTCAACGCCAAGATGAACGTGCTGTTGTCGCAGCCACCTGTCTTCCCCCATCAACACGAAAACAACCGCCTCTCTCCATCCCGATCTAGTATGTATCACTCCTTCCGCTTTCCTCGAGTCGGGCCAACATGGCCCCATCTTGGGATGTCTGAGTCTCCGTGACTCAGTAGGCATGTCGAGATTAACTATCTCGCATTTTTCTTGGGATAAAATCGTGGGCTGTTGCATTCTTGGCGCTGACATTTGGGCCTTCACAAGTGTCCCCTTTCACAAACATGGCCTCTGCATCACGGAAACGGAAGGCATCTGACGACGACGTGGACGAGATGAGCGTTTCGCCCCTCAGCTCTCCTGCCCCTCACCAGAGACAGCTTGCGAGACCATCCAAGAAGAGCAGGCTCCCTGAGCCTCCCTCCCGAGCACTGCCGCTCCCCCGACTTCTCGAGACCCTCGACAACGACCAGCTGCGGACTGTCCTCCAGAGGATATGTGAGCGGCGCTCGGACATACAGGAAGAAGTCCTCAGTGGTGCTCCACGCCCGTCTGCCGCATCCACACTACAAGTCCTGGAGGGTTACCAACACAAGCTCGCCGAGTCGATGCCGTATGGCCACTCCAGCTCCGACTACGCATACTACCGAGTGAAGCAGCCACTGGCTGCTCTTGTCAGCGCCATCATGGACTTCACGCCACAATACCTTCCCCCAATCGAGAACCAGGCCGATGTTTCGCTCATGTACTTGGACGGCGTCACGAAGGTTGCCCATTCCATGCCCAACTGGGATAGCCAAACCTACAGACACCATAAAGATCATGTGTACGACGAGATAAGCAAAGCATGGACAATGGTGATCACAGAGGCGGCGAAGCGTGGTGGCGGATTCGCCCTCCACAGGGACGGATGGGATCAGGTTCTGGCCAAGCACAACGAGCAGGCTGGAGGACGACTGCAACCGGCAGTGAACGCCTTGTCAAGCAATGTGGGATGGTCTGGCACCACTCAGAATCAGAACGCCCAGCCCGGCGCCTCTGACCAGAACTCGATCCTTGACCAGCTCCTGAACGGGTCATACGGAGCTCCCGTCCGTGTCGGCCCCTTCTAGAGACGGAGCCATACGCACCAGGCTGTGCGCCATGCTGCCGAAGCAGTATTGTACGCCGGCTGAAGCGCTGAGAAGAGAGGAGAGATCAGTGTGCATGTTCACAGACATCGTGCAGGAGTGGAAGTGGACCATTTTCTTTTGGCGTTCAGAGGGATGGCATAGACACGGGGGATTACACATCATGGCGGCGTTATTCTCATGGTCTCCGCGCCATTTTGATATCCATTTATTTATTTATTCCTCGGTTCCCCGGCACGGGACTGACTTTGTACATCCGGTGGAAGGCATCGTTGAGGAGGGTATTTGACTGGGTTTTCCCTTTGTATTCATTGAGCCTGCTGGTGAGCAGTGTCGACTGACGGCCTGATGAGTTCAAGTGCCTACCAGGTATACCGCGAATTAGAGTAAAGGGAACGGTTTACTGTAGATAGGACAGCTTATGGCAAACAGAGGCACATTGGCCATGCTCGGAGACGCGCGTTCCTCTGCATATTGAAGGTGACGAATCCCCAAGAACCCCCACCTGGGAAAAAAGACACTGATGTAGGATTGTAATACTAAGTCATCACTGACCAAGCCGCCGAGGGCAGCTGACACAAGCCTGCTCCAGCTGTAGCGGTGAAATGATTGCTGTTTGATCTGCATCTGCATCAGAGAATGACACTCACACATAATACTGCACCGCAAGCGAAGACGAATTGTTTAAAATAAGCGATTTCAATATGAAAAATACTACTTCGAGGAAACAGTAGCATTAGGTTCAGCATTCTGTTTGATTGAAGTCAGCTGTAGCTTAGCGTGCATCACTGGCAGTGAGGGAAGGGGAACCTCGGCTTGATGATGTAACGGGAAAACTGGGTCACGTGTAGACGCGGTATTCGGATAGCCGTTACCAGCTAAGGCGCCTGCCCAGGCACGTCTTCAGGCAGAGGGGGCGCGTCAACAACCACGAGATACGGTTCATGTGGCGTGAGAATCGCCCGTCCTTGAAGCATCCGTTTCTCCACCACAATTAAGCCGAGATCAGTCATTCGACTGGCGTGCATGCTGCTTGAAAAGGCCAAAATGCCTGCGTAAGTATTCATCTGCCACAACAGCTCCAAGCTTGCCCAACGCGTCAGGCGCGTCTTCGATCATCGTGAATTACAACTGACCGGCGTCCTTGCCTCCCTTCAATATAGCCCAGGCGACCAACACACCAGAATCGCCAACCCTTTCGAGGAGGCCAAGCCCCGTGTCTCAGAATACACGGCGCAGGAGATCGCTACGCTGCAGTCCCGCCTCGAGAAACAACTTGGGCCCGAGTACCTGGCAGCACGCGCTGGGCCTTCAGGACAAAAGGTCCACTACATCCCTGCGGAGAAATGCATCGCCCTCGCCAACGAGGTTTTCGGCTTCAATGGCTGGTCATCCATGATCAAGGAAATTCAGGTGGACTTTGTCGATGAGCATCCCCAGACGCAGAAATTCTCAATTGGATTATCCGTAATTGTCCGCGTAACGCTGCGCGATGGAACGTTCCATGAGGATCTCGGCTATGGCCAGATCGACAACTGCAGAAGCAAGGCAGCAGCTTTTGAAAAGGCCAAGAAGGAGGGGACTACCGATGCACTGAAGAGGGCGTTAAGGAGCTTTGGAAACGTGTTGGGCAACTGCATCTATGACAAGGAATATCTGAAGAAGGTCACAAGGATGAAGCTTGAGCCCAACAAGGGCTGGGATGAGAGCGGCCTGCATCGACATGCAGATTTTGCCAAGAAGGTTGAGGTCAAGCAGGAGCCTCCTGCCCAAGATGTTGGCAACGCAGGTTTGTTGAACACAACCTCCTTCAAGGACTCGCGTCGCTGATTTGACTCTACGCAGCGCCTCCCGCTATTGAATCTTTTGAAGACCTTCTTGGAGAGTTTGATGAAGTAGATTTCAACATGGTGGATTATGACCACCCCGACGAGGTATCTTTACCAGAAAGCGCGAAACCAACTCCGCAGCCAAACAACAACACCAGACCACAAGCAATGCAGCCACCTTCAAGGCCTCTGGCAAGATCACATTCAGCAGGAAACCCGCCTAGACCACCTCAGACACTCGCCCAAGGGCAGCAGAATCCGCGACCAGGAGGTACGAATCACCCTGTTCAGAATACTTCGCGACCTCAACAACAAAACCAGAACCGGCCTCAGACCATTGGTTCTGTGCAGAACAGCAAGTCAAGCAACAATGGTTCCCTTCAGGCACCAGCACAGGCGCCGAGTGACAGCTCAGGTGCCGCAGAGGCCGTGGGGTTCTTTTCCGCCCGAGCGGTAAAACAACTTACTGGCCAGAAAGAAGACGAAATCAAGTTACCCAGCACGCCCTCAGTCGGCCAGGTCTTCAACCCGCACGCAGAAACTCCCTCAGTTTTCAAGACACCTGGAATCGATTACACCCAGTCGCGTCCACTCGGAAGAGATCTCAAGCACTATGCACCACTTGAGCGAAAGCCAGATGACGACAGCGGCATTGGAGGCGCAGACCTTGGCCCGGCGCCCTCTACCCCGTCGGCGAACAACGGCTTCAGCCGGGCCGGGCCCGCTCAACAACCCGGCCCTGGTAATGCACAGAAGGGCAACGTCGTCAATCCGCAGCTGAACCAGACGAGGCGCATTGGAGCACCTATGGGCCCAGGTAGCCCCCTGGGCAACAGGGGCCAGTACCGCCCGCCGACGTTCAAGCGGCCTCCGCCTGGTGAGGGGAATCACGGAATCGCGGGTGGTGGTGCGAGGCAGGCGCTGGCCGAGGTCTCCACGAATGGCACGGCCACGGCTGCTGCTGCTGCGGGGCCCGGGGGCGGCATCGGTGGTGATCCAAAGAGACAGAAGATTGGCTGAGTAGACTTGTTGGCGGGGCTGGAATCACGATGTATATTTGCTGGCCGTGGCCGATGAAGTGTGCGGCAGGCACACTTTGAGCAGGTTTGTTCAAGAGCCACTAGGGAACCTGACGCATCTGGGCGCTTTGGAGTTTGTCAGTGGGTTCTGGCACGAAATCAGTGTCCAAGGACCAGTGGAAGTAGGGATTGGTGAGCGCTGTAGTTGCCGGCTGCAGTTGTCTGCTTGCTAGCTGCCTAGAGTCGACATGAATATTCGCATAGTGTTCTTCAATTTTGACGCATGGCATCACTCGTGGCCGTCTGGCCCGCAGAGCATGGCTATGTGGGAAATGTTGCTTTCTGTAGGGCAGACTTGATGTCTCGATGCTGTCCGTGTCTGGTTGTCGCTGCATCCTGTCCTTTCGCCAGCTCGCTTGGACAACGGACGTGGGCCCTTTTTTTCTCCTTTTTTTCTTGTAACTGGTCGTTGGCTTCCTTCGCCACGTCCACTTCCTTAAGAAGGCTCGTGAAGTGTCGTGGCTCTGGCACACTGCTAGATGCATACGTAACGTGCCAAAGGCCCATCTGATGTGTATGATCTGCACCAAACACTTATATCACGACTGCTATTGCGGGGAAAATTCGTGTCTCTTCTGGTAAACACCTTGTTCCTGTCTTTACATATACGTATACAATGGTGGCAACTAGAAAACACGTGTGGGGAATGCCAAATATAGCACAGGAACACATCTCTAAGAAATATTTGGGACATCGGGGACACAGAACAGGAACAGCTCAACACTTACAATGGATTATGTATTCCTCGAGGATGAATTGCCACGTGGCCAGCCTTATAAATGTTCTTAACAAGGACAAACTCGTGGACTGTTCAGCAAATTGGAATGCCGCGATGTATGGCACTGATTGTGAGTTTTCTCTACCCTCGATCCCTGCGTGTACTCAAAATGAAAACAAACAAAATCATTTCTGCGCTTTTGTGCAAAGGGATAAGATGAGTGGCATATGGAGCTCATTTGCCTCGGCAGTATAGCATGACAAGCGGTTGATTTCGTGCTGAAACTGTTGTTTCTGCCCTGGCCCGTTCGCTTCTTGAATGATATTCAGCCGTGAGTGACCTTGATTTTCCGGTCCTCGCCTGGACATCCTATACTCGGTGTTCTGTTGCGATGCGGCCAGGGCGGCAGCGGCAGATTCATGTCGCATCTTGAACACCCTCGAGGCCTCTCTTAATAATCGCACAAGGCCAAGGTCCCGAGGGTGGTGAACTAGAATTATTGGGCACCAGAATTATATGTGCACATCGCCGAGAGCGAAATGAAATTTTGAATTGCACTGCTGGTGGACATCAAGAATACACACTTCTCACCGTCACATTTCCCCCCACCCCTCCCTTCAAGTCTGTATGTCTGGACGATACTTGAGGTCTTTGGATTGTTCATTGATCCACTGCAAGTTCAAAATCGCATGGGTGCGGGAGACATTTTTTGTAGCACAGGATGCAACGAGTATACCCAGGGAACATCATTTGCAAGCCGAGACGTGTACTGCTCCGGGCTCTTCGGCAATGGGATCCAGGAGGTGCCAAGATGATCTTGCTAGACACTAAGAGAAGGGACACATCGATACCTCGAGAGTATCTCGGTTTTCTGGCCTGGAAACGGAACGAGCGAAGCACCCTCTATCACCAAATCAACGCAATACGTGCACCTCTCACCCTTTTGTGCACCCAACCAAACACCGATAAACCGCTGTTACTTGATGTAGGCGACGGTGGCGAGTTCGAGTGGATGTCCAAGAAATATGTCGATGTCAACTTGCTTTTACTCGGCCATGTGCGCGTGCCCTTGTCAGCTGGTAGCCGAGACATGCATCAAGCTCTTCTTCGGCAATCTGTGCAATTCATTCTTAGCCTAGCTGCACGATCACCGCATGACGGTGCTGACGCCAAGCATCTCCCTCCCGACAACTTCTCAACCACTCAGCTCACATGGGTCCTATATTTGATTAAACAACCATTCCTTTGCTAGTCTATTTAGCATAAAGTTGAAATAAACAACCGGATGCTTAAAATACCTCCTTGTAGTTTGCTTGGAATATCCTAGTCTTGGTGGAGGTGGTTTCCGGCCGTGTGACTTTCATCACGGGTTGGAGCACATGACGACTGGCTAATGCTGTCCACAGTCGAATCTTTCGATTTTTGGTGTTACAAATGACCAAGCAGTCGGCGAGGAGCAGCTAGAACGGTGACAGTCACATTTGTGTAGCAAACGAAAAAGTGTTGTCACTCTTGTGTTGGCGAGACGGAGGCGGAATGGTCGCACTGCGTCTGCGCAAGCTGCAAGCGTATGGAAAAGCAATCACTTCTGTCGATTGGTCGGGAGGGGTAACCAGAGAGGCTTGACTTTCTCCCGAAGCCATGTCATAAGCGAGGGCGACCTGGCCATCGGGTTACAAATAACATCAAGAGCACAAGAACGAACGTGGGCAAAAACCAGACGTGACTGGCAGAGGGGCTGCACAGAGGTCATTGGACTCACAACTAGCATGGCCGCGTCGATGAGCTTCGAAGGAGACACGACCCTAGCGAGGCATCGTCTCGATGAATTAGACATCTCAAGAGACAGGTTCCGCCTGCTTCTTCCAAAGCCATCGGCGACTCAGCTGTGTCATCCCTGTTCACCGGCTCGGAAGCCTCGACCACATCCTCATCCCATTCGCTAAAGTCCCTACTCTAGCGAGAGAGGCCTTAAAGGACGTTCCGTCGAGCCCGTTTTACCAACACATCGTCATGACCAGCTGCGCTCTCACCTTCTACCGTGAGGCGAGGGTTCCGCATGCATCGTGGAAGCTTATAACATTTCAGGGTGAGTCGTTCCACGGCATGTGCGCCAAGGTAAGGATTGTGTGCGGCCCTCATGCACCTGCCCACCCGCAGTTATCTTACCGATAGCCAAATTGGCAGAAAGATTCGAAATGTGGATAGCAATCTTGTTTATCTGTTCGACAGGCCCGGGTTCCGAGCCGTCTTGTGGGCTCGGCTACCACATCCAACATACAACTTGCGCGTCGGGCGCGTATACTTGCAGGAGCGTCTGCCGGGTTCAGCCTACTGCAACTGATCGATCTTTACTTGATGCCAGATAGAGTCGACACGAGTCCACCAAGGACTTAGATCGCGTGACCCTCCCGTAGCGGCCGCTCCTACGGCAGATATTTGGGATGCTACCACGGCACGGATATGCTCGAGTCGTAAGAAGGCATCCGAGACACATCGGAAATGATCCTGGTTGTCATTGACGTGTCTCAATGGCTTGCTTGTGTTGGTGCTCGGAATTCCGATCGGAGCAGGCTATAATCCCTAGTATTTCCAGAACCTCTTACGGCTGATGAGGAGCGCCGGGATCTTTCCACGTACACTGTATATCAATGTCTCCATGACACGTTTTACACCGCTTCGTTTTACGGGACACTCCATACGTTGAACACCTAGCACAGGGGGCGTGCCTGTGCAGGCCATTTCACAATGTTCGCCTCGTTCTGATGCCGCTCCTCGCACGTTTTCTAAGGCGCCTTCAGCCCTGGGTTGACCGACTCGGATCAGCGATCACTTGAACAACTTCTAATGTCACTTGGCTCCTGATATGGTGGGTGACTGTGCAAGTTTGCAATAAATAACAAGTTGGGTGAATCACAATGCAAAGATGGGTCGATCAGACACTAAAGAGCATCTCCTTTTGCGATCAACCCTTGCTGTAGCTTTCAGCAACTAGCCGTCTGACTTACATGGCGACTGAGTGTGACTCAAGACTGTTCAAACATTCCAACTTAAATACATGACACTCCCGTGAAGTCCCGAATCAAGCGGCCCCCAAGTTGCTCCATGGACCGCCACTATATCGAATGAACTATTGAAGCCTTGGCCCCCTCCGGCTCTTTTCCTAGACGACGATACCTCACTCCTTGGCCTATCGAGGATGCCCAACGAGTATTATGCTGACGACCCACCAAAGCTCCCATCCACTGGAGACTATACCTGCGGGTGCATTGGTGGTAACCATCCTGTCGAATGCTCGAACTGCAGAGGAAGCCCCTGGACTTACGGAAAACTGGGCGGAAAGTAAGCTAACTTATGGGGTCCCGCTCGCAATTGCACGTCCGAATCTGATGATACCTCAGACCATGTCCCGCCTGCAACGGAAGTGGCACACAAGTAAGCAGGGCTCTACGGGCAAATCGGCTCCTTGGGACTGTTTTCACGGCGGTGCTTCGTTAGCCCGTGGCCTGCTGAATTATCCCATGAAGAACGGCGGCAGTTAACTCGAGGTGCTGCAGTGGGTCAGGTGTCCCAACGGATGTGCCCAACTCGGCACCGTCACTGCCTCTCCGAGTCAAAATTATCGCAGCAAGCCGACGTCGGGCAGCAGCTCGTCCACAAAGCCTTCAAGGGAGCACCACACGACTTCGCGTCGAGAGTGATGGGCCGCGACTAGTTGGTGTTGGGGGGTATCCAGAGTTATGAGGCAGATTCCAGAAGACGACCCCTTAGCAATGGCATTGCTATATTCGCTGCTGTTTACAGTCGGTGGCACGGATGCAATTTAACGTCCGAGTTTCCTCTTTCGCGCCCATCGTTTTTTCTGCTGGCGCCACAGTACTGCGTAGCCGCTCGCTTGGATACTTCGCGTCAGGGGATCGTCGGAAGGGTAGTCTCACATTTGTTCCTGAACGCTGGTTTTGGAAGCGAATCTTGATTAGCGCTGTGCGCATTTGGTCAAATACGTCGACTATTCTTCAAGATGTCTTGTAAGACGGGTATTGAGAGAGTCTTCAGCATTGTACGGCCCGTGAACTAGCGAGTATACATAGCCGATGGATTTCTTCGCATCTGTCGAGCAGGTCTCTGATGATCCTTCCCGTCGAGAGGCCGATTTTCGGGCCTTTGGACATACCGCGCCGAGATGTAGCGTGGCCACCGAATGAGGCGCGCTGCGTTGCTCGCATCAATGCTCATTGGCATTGGACCTCGAGGATATGTAGAGGTCATCTGGCCGTGCAAGATTGAGATTCAGGAGCACGAATCGGCAACTGAGACACAGGCGGTACGCTCACTTGTCCACACCTGTGCAGAGAGCTGCATCGTGGCGTGCGCGCTGGTAAATGATTGGTACCAGCACGATGGCTCTCATGCAGCTTGCTCGGTCTACCTTCTGCTGCCCGAAGTGTCGATAACTCGGAGCGCGCTCGGACCGTTTTGAAAGGACTCACTCCTCTGTTGTGAGCAAAGCTGGCCAACTTCCTCAGATCCAGCCGGAGGAAAGGACAGGCAGCCTGACATTCAGCGCTGTTTGTGAAGTGCGAAGGAAGATACTTGGCTGGGCATTTTCCAATATGTTAGTAATCACAGTGTGCTATAAGCAGGTCTGACAGAATAGCATTAAGCTCATCTCAATTTTCGATCTTGTCAGAACGAACGTCGACAGGTAGAGTGCAGAATTTGTGAGACCAATATTTGAATACGGGAAACCTCGAAAGTCGAGAGGATATCTTGGGACGGGTGATACTGACGTGGTTCAGTTGGCACAACAATGCTAGCACACCAGGTTCGTTCAACTTTGAGGTATCTCTAAACGCGGATGAAGGCGAATTGCCAGGTTAATTTACTGCTTCAAGGGAGGCGGTGTAGTGTACATGCTTGTTATAGCAGGGCCAACCCAGAGAATGGCGATGTGTGCAATAGCACCGTGCCGTGGTTGGACTTAATCGCGTGTTTGAAAGAATCTCTCACAGTGGTCCTGGTCTTGCGGAGCCAAGCACGTTTGGAGGTGGTATACAATCCAGCGGCGACCAACTTCACAATTTGCGCAGACTCGCAAACACCATTTGATGCAGTACCTGCGTGGGATCCGACAAATACGCGCATTTGATAATTCCCGCATGACGAAGGGTGCTTCAACCATTCCCGCTTGGCATGAACCATACAAGCAATTGTGCAAATGTCTTCTGATCGACAAAGAAGGAAAGGTGTTAAGCTGTCACCAATTGGTGCGCTGCATTGAGTGCTGACTTGTCGCCATTCAAACGGAAGCGGTCAAGTGATTGTTGAGAATGTGGGTTTGCAACACTGGAGGGCTGATAATATGGCGACAAACGTACTCCCGTTGTCAAACGAAGACAAGTTTAGATGGAAGACAGGGGTGCTACATTGACGACCTCATTCATTTACGAATTTGAATGACCAGCTGAACCAAGCCAAGAGAAAGCGTCTATCTGTTTTCAGCATGCCAAAGAGATGTAATATCAGTTACAGTTGTAATCATTTTGCAATGTTAGTTTTACGTGTGAAGTATGGTCTACATTGACGATAAACTGCGATTGAGTAGTTCGTAGACCAGCTCGGCAAGGACTGCCCAGGCAATGACATTGGGTTTAAGAAGGTACGCGGCAGTTCAGTAGCAGCATAGTGTTGAAGACATTGAGATTATGTGTCAGGCTGAGACGAACACTGAGGCTGCTTCTGTACTTGCTCAATGGTTTGGCGGGTCCCTGATAGTTGCAGCTACGGCGGTGGAACGCGCGCCCCCGCTGAAACGTCACTGCAGTACCGTAGGGCCGCGGCCTGGGGTTGAGCCTCACCACAACTACCTGCCCCACTAAGGCTTCATCCGACCTGAAGCTCCGACAAGCTGCAGGTACATTTGACTGTCGCATCGCCGAGGTTCTCTCCAGCCCATGATGGACAGACAGTGTCCTTGAGGCAATATGTCGGTCATTCTCTGCACTGGTAAGAAGAGTCCCTGGACCAAGTTTGGGTTCTTCACCTTCCTCTACCCACAACCCAATTGTGACCGGTTGGCTAACCTCCGCTTCGCAGCTGGCTACGACCACACGATACGGTAAGCCGCCGCCCACCCCGCCGCCCACCTTCTCGCCCGCGCCTCCGTCCCTCACTCGGCGTGCGACTGCTGGCTGACCTTTGTGGACGAATGTCTCCAGGTTCTGGGAGGCTCTCTCGGGCATCTGCTCCCGCACGATCCAGCACCCGGACTCGCAGGTCAACCGCCTGTGCATCTCGCCCGACAAGCGCTTCCTCGCCGCCGCCGGCCACCACACGGTCAAGCTCTTCGACATCAAGTCCACCAACCCGAACCCCCTGCTCACTTTCGAGGGCCACACGGGCAACATCACCGGCGTCGCCTTCCACTGCGAGGGCAAGTGGATGGTCACGAGCTCCGAGGACGGCACCGTCAAGATCTGGGAGACCCGCAGCGGCACCATCCAGCGCAGCTACAACCACGGCAGCCCCGCCAACGACGTCGTCATACACCCCAACCAGGGCGAGATCATCAGCTGTGACAGGTCCGGCAGCGTGAGGGTCTGGGACCTCGCCGAGAACAGCTGCTCCCACCAGCTGATCCCCGAGGAGGACGTGTCCGTCTCCAGCGTCACCGTCGCCACGGACGGGACCCTGCTGTGCGCTGCCAATAACAACGTACGGCAACACCCCAGCTCGTCGCCCTTCCAATCCTTTGCTAACCTCAAATGCCTTCCCACAGGGCAACGTCTTCGTCTGGTCCCTGATCCAGACCTTCGACCGCACCGAGCTGCAGCCCATCACGCAGTTCTCGGCGCACAAGGAGTATATCACGCGCATCCTGCTGTCGCCCGACGTCAAGAAGCTGGCGACGTGCTCCGCCGACCACACCGCCAAGATCTGGGAGGTCGACGTCGACGAGGCCGCCCGCCTGGACGAGAGCGGCTCCCCCCACCCTTTCCCCCTCGAGGCCACCCTGACCGGCCACCAGCGCTGGGTCTGGGACTGCGCCTTCAGCGCCGACTCGGCCTACCTCGTCACCGCCTGCTCCGACCACTACGCCCGCCTTTGGGAGCTCCACAGCCAGCAGATTATCCGGCAGTATAACGGACATCACCGGGGTGCGGTGTGTGTGGCTCTGAATGATTACTCCGAGGCGAGGTAGGGAAAATTAGATTCGTTTGCACGTGTCTGGTATGATTTGAGAAGGATACGACTGCAATTTTCACACTTGCCCTGTTGAAGTAGTAGGGGCGCTACCTAGAGGACTTACGAGCCGCGTAGCTCTTTTTCTGAGCCTGCGGTCCAGTGCTGTGTATTAATCTCGAGAGGAATCATCGTGTGGGACGGTCAGGACGGCGTTGATAATGGACGTCTTTGGCCAAGGGATTTTCGTTGCTCTCAGGCCTTATTCACAGTAGTTGCGCCAATTCACTGTTCTAAATCTATGCTTGCCAACGGTTTTGTTTGTAGTCCTATTTCCAGCGCCGGACAATTAGTCTCATACTAAACGCGCTTTCCAAACAAGCGTCCCCGAACTCCTTACTGTATGTGTATATGCCGAAGAAAACGCTATTCCGCCCGTATACAAACCGGGGCAACAACAATTATACATTATCGTCATCGACACATAGGCATGCCCTTCTGGTGCTCTACCAGCCGTCTCCCCAACCGTCCTCGTCGTCGTCGGTCTCCTTCGGCTTCAAGTCAATCTTCTTGGCTGGCGCCGGCTTTGCAGCAGGTTTGGTCACAGGCTTCTTGGTTGTTGCCGCCTTTCCAT
Organism: Diaporthe citriasiana; assembly: GCA_014872975.1. Taxonomy (NCBI): domain Eukaryota; kingdom Fungi; phylum Ascomycota; class Sordariomycetes; order Diaporthales; family Diaporthaceae; genus Diaporthe; species Diaporthe citriasiana. Next base: position 128,225 of record JADAZS010000003.1, on the reverse strand, counting down.
TCTCGGGGTTTGCTTTCTTGAGCCCCTTTGGCAGCGGCTTGCCACCAACCTTGGATTTCTGCTGTGCAGCCAGCCACCCAGCAAAGTCCGGCTCCTCGTCATCACCAAATGGTTGTGCACTGCCGCTGCCGCTACTGCTGATATTTCGTGTGGGTTCCTTCTTTGCCACGGGCAAGGTGGCTGATGAGGCCATTGAATCATTTGCAGCTGTTGATCCATCATCAAAAAAGTTGTCGTTGTCGTCCATGTCGCCCATGTCGCCCCAGGCACCTCCATCGTCCTCTGCCGGATCGACCTCTGCAGAGAATGCATCCGCGCCCCAGTCACTCGAGGGAGCCCTTGCAAGTGTTGAGGAGGCAGGCTGTGGTGACTTCATAGCTTGACGGTGCAGTGTTGATGCGGATGAGGTGGTTACTGGCACAGGACGCTTCGCCTCTGGGGCTGAGGCTGGAGCCGAGCCGTTGGGGGCGGTTGGCTGAATTTCACCTGCTGCTGAGGAAATCTTGTTGGTGAACGATGAGATGGCCCATCCAGCCCATGAAGCTGTAGCAGACTCTGTCGGCTGCGGAGTACCCATGCGTGGTGCTGCTGCATGTTCGCCGGTCTGTTGGGGAGGAAGAACAGTGTCGGGCATGTCTTCTGCGGCCTTCTTTATCTTCTGCATGTAAATATCCATTGTCTTCGTTGCCTGGTCCCGGACAATCCTCTCCTTGTCAATCAATGAAGGACAAATAGCGGGCAGGATTTTGAGCGCGATGTCTTCGTTAGAGAAACACTCCCCTGTGACAGCAAGCGCCATGAGTGCAGCATTCCTCCCGTGTACAAAGGGGTCTCTAAGAGAGCGAGTAAAAGCTGCAATCAAAACCTTGCTCCTTGAGGAAGTCCCCAGATTCTTTGCAATCTTGCCCAAGCAGATAGTCGTATTTGTGCGGATGCCAGGCTGTTCGTCATTGGCAGTCTTGGCAAGACACTTCAGCAATTCTCCGTTTATAGTACGGTCGGAGAGCTTGCTGATGATGGTAAGAACAGACTTCAGCGTTTGTTCCCTGACGACTGGTGCTAAATCCGTGAATCCTGACACTAAATTTGGGAAAATCTTGTCGTTCACTATCTTTTGCGATAGTCTATCGATCATCAGAGGTAGGTTGTCAAGCAAAGATACTCGAATGGCTCTGTCGGGGTTTTGAAAAAGCCGTATCACTACAGGCGTTACTTTCGAGTCGAAGTCGTCATTCGACAGTTTTGACGCAATTTTCATCACGACACTGAAGGCTTTGGGCCCTCCGCCGCCAAATTCAACGGATTTGAGGAGCTCGGGGAGGACTTTCATCTTGAAGAAGTCTTCAGGGAAGTCGTCTGTGAGTTGTTCAAGGTCGCTGGAAATGTCAATAAAAAGCACAGCCAGCTGTCCAGAATCAGAATACGTACTTGAGAAACGCCTCCCGCTCTTCTGCAGACTTCACACCCAGGTTGTCAACCCCGTCAGTCAACTTGATAAGTGGCGTGTCGAAAAATGACCCGCGACGATGACCCTGCTCGATGAAGTGGCCGACGCTGAGTCTAGCTTTAGGGTTGTTATTGACGAGTCGTTTGTAACTCGCGTGCATGCTGGGAGGTATATTCTTGGTTTGACCAGCTTGACTCCCACCGGCATAGTCACCATTGAAGGCCTCAAAAATCAGTGTGCCCAGGTTGAACGAATCAACCGCGGAGTGAGGTGCCTTTTTTATGGCATCCCAGCCTGATTGTAGCTCCGGAGGTGCGTACCTCGCCGAATCGGGTACCATACTTCCATATGTCTGATAGTAACGATCAGCTTCGGTGGTGCATGATGTGGTTCTTTGAAAACGCATACATATATGATGGCATCATCATCCTTGGCATTGCTCAAGACCTCGAAGCCCCCAATCTTCCACTCTCCACTCTCTGAGGTATATATCGACCCGACCCTCATGTTACCGTGGATCGAGGAGGCTTCATCGTTGATGAATTTTAGCGTCCGCTGGCAGGAGGTCAGCATGTGTGCCTGTAAAATCGTGGGCACTTGAGTTGGCATACCGCTACGCTGTAAATGCCCCATTTCGTCGTCTCGGGGCTGAGACTCTTCCGTTTGACATGCCATCGCAAGGGCACTAATCGCTCTGTCGCGATGTATATGTACGTGTCGGTCTAACAGGCCTCCGATCAGTCGCAAGTCTTCACCGATAGGCGCCATGGAGATGTACCTCAACCGTGTCCAAGACCTTGATCACACCGGGATGGCGCAGCGTGCGGAGCTTCTTCAGAGCATTTTTCGCGAGCGGTAGTCGGGACCTGTTTGCGGTGATGTCGAAGGAGAAGATGCTGCAGTTCGACCCGTCCTCCTGCGGTGCATGTCAGGAGCTTGTTCGCCTTGCGCAAAGGTTGTATACCTTGTGCATACACGTCTTGTGCCATTGTGCAGGGTCCATATGGACTGGTCGACATCGACGACGTCCCCAAACGAGTATGGGAATGCAGGACCCTTTGCGATTGCAGATGCGACGGCGGACTTTAGGAAATCCATGGCGGCAAAGCACCCTGCTTAGAGAGGTGCGGTAGCTGGCTACCCATAGAAGAAAAGGATACGTGTGGTCGGGCCTGCCTGAGCGTCTGGAGGAGTAGCAGGTCGTATGAGGAGGCGGGCTGTGAAAGATGTCTGGCCGCAAAGGACACAACAGCAACTTCAGGAATCAGGTTGACTTGGAATCCTCTGACGCTCGCCTCCCCCCCAAAGCTCACTCAAGGTTGAGAGAGGACAAGGTCGCGTTCCGAACGGGCAGCAACTGGTGCGGCAGGCTCCCCGCGCTAGTCCCAAAAAGGGTCATGGCCGGGGCGGTAGTGAGGGGCAGAAGGCTAGTCAAAGTGATCAGTGCCCTTGGGTCCACCCGGCTCTGTCGTGCAGGGCTGACAATTTAATAGGCAAGCATTGGCTTCCTCAAACACTCACGTCTTCTCTCTTCACCCAGATCTGCCCTCACCTTTTCCTCAGATACAACATCGGTTGCAGGACCAGGATTAAAAACAAGTTGAGCCTCCAAAGCCCACAGCAGCGCAGGAGGCTTCTCAGCCGTGTCTGTCAACATTTGCGTGGTCTGGGCGTGTTGAAACCAGCCGCCGAAGCACCTGCATATATTCACGCGTGATCCGTACAGATCTCATTTTACCCTGCCTCTGGCTCTGAACTTTTGGAGACATTATACTAGTCCTATCTCTCCCCGGATTGACTTGGCAGACTCGGCCACTTCCTGACTCTAGTCTCGGCTGCTCACCCTCAACTTGTCCGCACACCTGCAAACTTGCATGCGTACAACAACCAAGCACACTTACTACTAGTCTATTCCTCTCATCGTATCCTTCCCCATCTCACTCCATCCCAATCACATACAAACACACATACACGGTATGTACTGCGCATCTCCTAAAGTCTTCTGCACTTTGCTTTCGGTCTGTGTGTAGAGCCCCGCAGGCCTTGTCAATGATGCGCAATGGTAAAAGGTCGGACTGCTCTGCATTCTGGTTTCGTCGGTTGCCTCAGCCCTACCCGTCTTAAAATCCTATCCCTCTCGTTGTCCTCGCGTTGCCTGTGCAGTTTTTGCCGGGCTCTTGGAGGTCATTTTCATCCTGCAGAGCCCCATTCTCCCGCTTTGCTGTTGTCGAGCTGGATGGACATCGATACACTATACCGCTTATCGGAGCCCAGCCTTCCACTGCTCCTATGAGGCCGGGCCAAAGGCTGCGCGTAAACAATCTGCCCGCCCACCATTCACTTACCCTTCAACCACTTCCACCCCTTCGGCTGGGGCAACTCCACGAAGCCGTCGTCGCACGCAGGGTGACGACTACTTCAAGACTGAAAAGATCTGAGACGCCTGCCTGGCTGTCAGCCTCAACTGGCATCACACATTTTGTTCAAACATTAGTCGATGGATTTTTTACGCTAATCGAGGTCATGGCTAGCTATTACGACCATCCGAAGCCGAGCTCAAGCTTGAGGCCTCGATGCATCATCTGCGGCGATCTTGAGCAGGTCGACAAGGCGACCGTCGCATGCATTGGGTGCATGCGACACCATCATCTTGCGTGTATTCCTCCCATTCCGCAGGATCCATCAAGGTAGGTCTCCATTATTCCCGAGTCGTCGCTCTTGCGACCGGATGCGCACGCCTCGGTCCGCTGTGCGTGTCTGGATCAGCGCCAGAACATACCCCTCATCTCATCACCGTCACCACCATACTCAGGCAAGGAGATTTTCGATCGAGTCATATTTGCACCAGCCCCCAAATTCTAATACCAGTCAAGAGGGGGCGCAGATAGGGCGGGATGCAAAGGCCCAAATGGCTCTTTCAAGTCTCCGCTTGTTAGAACTCCATCAGCAGCACGGGCCGGGCATCAGAATAGCCTAGGCTAGCCGCGCTGCTGAGCCTGGGTGGGATGGGCAGCTACCTACGCCTCTCTGGCCTTCTCGTTTCCGCTCCGCGTCCTGTCGTTGGTTGCACTTGCCTGCATGATTCCGTCGCACCAACCCTATACCAATCGCACCATGTGGCAGAACACATCACGTCAATCGGAAACAAGAGCTAACCGACCTCCAACAGCTTCACCTGTGCGCGGTGTCTCGATAGAAACCATGGGATTGGAACCCAGGCAAGGCGTACCTCAAACACCCAAAGTAGAACAGCACCTCTGCCGCCTATCAGATCGACCGCCAATATGTTCGGATTCTCAAGTAACCCCTTCCTGCCGACCGCCGAGGACAGCTCTCCGGTGACAAGAACCAGGTGCAGTGCTCCCGGCTGTCAAGAGTTTGTTGCCAATGGCTATCCAGCGTGCCCCTTTCACATGCAGCCTGTCTCCCCAAAACTGCCAAAAGGCCTCGACAGCCAGCATTGGATGGGTGCACCGCAAATAAATGGGCGCCTCTCGGAGGGAGCACCGCATATTCGGAAGCAACTGGACGCAAAGGTGACCGCGAGGAAGTCCATCGCGGCCAAGCCAGCCTTCTTGCTTACGGCCTCCAGAACGAGCGGCACGAGGCTCAGTGGTAGCGGTCAGTCTACAGTGAATCGTATAGTTACCAACGGCTCTCATCTATCACCAAATTCATCTCTTCTGCGACAAAGACAACCAGAGTCTCCTGAGACCCCTTCAAGGAAGAGACAGCGCATGACATCACCAGGAGACGACAAATTTAGCCCCAGAGTCTCGCAGCGGAACTTTGACTTACCATCAAGAGAACGAAGTCCAGCGTACGGCAATTTTTTTGCCCGGAATCTGGGGTCACCTTTACGAAATGGTAGTGGTGGTCTTTTGTATTCAGACAAGGACAAAGGAAGGCTAGCGGGGCATGCTCCTCGACTGGATACGAGCAATACTCAACAGCCACACAGTGAAAAAAAATTTGACTCAGCGCCCGCCACAACTCCTCTTAGAAGTGCAAACAGCAACGACGCGCGGAAAACTGGACTGGTGGGCTCGTTCACGGAGCCGGTAATCTTTAGCCACGCCGACTGGCGCTCACCTAGTGCGCGCAACAGCATAGCCCCTGAGAAACAAGGCCGTGGGTCGGCCCCTATAAAGGCAAGAAAGGGCCATAAGATTGCGAAATCAGCTTATGGAGGGCTGAAGCCGGTATTACGGACTACACCGCTTGAGAAACAGCGGCAGCGCCTCACAGAAACCCACGATGTTTCGGCTTTAGACAGGGTCATCTACGGGCAGGAGGGGTCTTCCCAGCCACCGCCAGGAGTATTGGCAACAGCAAGGCCCGAGCCGCTGAAGCGTGATAATGTCTTCTACGGACACATAGACCCGCGGACACACTGGACACGGCCTCGCTCTGATGGATGGTACAGGAAGAAGGAGGAGGAAATTCAGGCTCGCGGAGGGCGCAAAGCCAACTTTGGGAAAGCAGCACAACGGATGAAAGAGCAGAGACTGAAGGAGACTCCTGATGAATGGGAAGAGACCTTGCCAGAACGCGTCCGTAATAACGAGGCATGGCTCGGTGCGATGCGATATCATCACAGCCGGACCCACGGTGTCGGGTCAAATCAAGCACCTCAGGCCAGTGAACAACAGCCTCCCGTCAGGAAAAAGCGCGCGTACAGGAGACGAAACCAGGCTGTAGTACCACCAGTACCACCAGAATCGTCCGGCACGGCCACCCGCACGAATGCGGACACTTCCAGCGCTGGGCGGGGATCGCAGCCAGCAGCGAGCTTCACCAGCAACCAACGCGTGTTGAAGAGGCAAACAGAACATTCTACAGGGGAATAGCTTTATCGGTATTGTTACAAGTCTACTGGGTGGGGGCAGGTTCATTACGTTTGAAGGAAATAGTTGTACATTAATCTTGCACTAGGATGGCCGTCGTAAGGTGACTTGCTGGTGAAGGCCATTATAGTTGTGCATGTGCCTATTTGAGCTGAGTGGAAGGTCTTTCAGGAGGACTTGGGGCTGATACAATTCGGGGGCTGCAATTGTGACTATGAGGGCAGCCCAACCGGACAAGGAGCACACTGTTATATGGGGAACATGAGACATAACCAAGGAGATACTTAATGATGTTGCATGGATAGAATAGCAGCATCCAATACTCGCTACACAGCCTCGGACGGTTGGAAGGCTACGGCCGAAACAGCAAGTGCTTATCCAGCTTCGCCTTTTTGAAATGTGCTAATTGGTCCTGACAATGCACAAATAATACAATCGAGAGATACTCAGCGAAGCAGGAAACAGTTGAGCATGGCAAAATCAGCATTCCTCAAAGCAGACTCTGCTGGTGAGGCTGAGTGCCTGCTCAGGTGCAACCTTAGATGCAGCACTCCTAACCCTGTTTTTCTAACGAAAAGCACAGACTGCGGGGACTATCTAAGTGGCGAGGCTGTTTGGCCGGGCGGACAAAACATCCGGGAAAACAATTCACATTGTCTCTGTTTCTTCGCCTGCTCGCTGTCGTGTTTGAATATTTCAGTCAATAATCAACTCCCAGAGTTTCTTTAGTCTGAATATCAATCAACCATTTGGTCAACTCCTTTCGTACCTCAGGCTTGGCCCTGGTGCGAGGCTCTAGATCTTGAGGCAGCCTGTATAGGTACATGGGACGACGTATCGTACCAGCAAAATTGTCCCACAGCACCGCCAGAGAAGAATTATATTCATACATGTTATCTGCTGACAGCCAAAGTCTGGGATCACCCCTTCACTGTTAAGTTCTGCCATCAATGTCACCAGATGCTTCCAGTGTGGCCTCACTGCTCGAAATGCTTGGATGGAACAGAGAGGTACGACCCCAAAAAGCCATCGGAAATCTTTTGTTTCAATTGTCAAAAGCCAGCAACGCCCAAGCTGTCAGATCTATGCGCCATTTCATATACACATTCCGTAAAGCACATGAACTCCTTCCTTGGTATCTCTACCAGACTTTCTTTTTTTGTTCTCACTTTTGATTAACGCCAAAGACCGTCCCCGCTCAAACTCCTTTTGAGAGCAGATTCAGAGCACTTCCTGCTAGAATGAAGCCCGCCTGGTCCTTGCTGACCGCATGCTTGACGGGGACCTGGAACTCTTCGCCCGTCTCCCTCTTGGTCACCTTGAGCTGCACATCGCCGCGGCCCTGGTTCCGCAGCATCTCGTACAGTCCTACCGTGGCGACCTCGTCACAGGCGTCGATCCTATCGTAGTCGGCCTCGTTCGCGAACGTCAGCGGCACGACGCCCTGCTTTTTGAGGTTTGTCTCGTGGATGCGCGCGAAGCTCTTGCACACGATTATCCTGGCGCCCAAGTACCGCGGCTGCAGCGCCGCGTGCTCCCGAGCGGACCCTTCGCCGTAGTTGTGCTCCGCGACCACGAGCCACTGCCGCTTCTCCTCCTTCCACTTCTTCATGAGGTCAGGGATCGTGTGCTTGCTGCCGTCGAAGTCGTACGCGGCGTTCACCTCGTCAGTGGCCGCGTTCACGGCCGTGTTGAGGGTGTTGGTGGCGATGTTGGGGAGGTGGCCCTTGTACTTGAGCCACGGGCCTGCTGCGGAAATCGTGTCGGTCGTGCACTTGCCCTTGACCTTGACGAGGACTTGGAGACCGGTGAGTTCGGAGTCAGGGAATGGCTCGAACGGGTCCAGGAGGGCAAGACGTTCCGATGTTGGAGAGATAGCGACTGGCACGTTCGGATCGGGCGCTTGTGACGCGACCTTGAATGCCTCGTTGCCGTACTCAAAAGGGGTCTTGGGGTCTTCCATTCCCTTTGGTGGCGGGAACCGGAAGTCCTTACCATCGGGCGTTTTGAGGGTGTCCGTCATGGGGTTGAAGGTGGTAGAACCTGCAAATGCCATTGCGGTAACTATTTCGGGGGACGCGAGGAAGTTCATGGTTTCGAGGTTGCCATCGTTTCGGCCGCGGAAATTCCGGTTGTAGGATGTCAATATCGCGTTTGGCGTACCCTTCTCAACACCATCTCGTCGCTTCCATTGTCCGATGCAGGGTCCGCATGCATTTGACAGGACGATACCGCCCGCGCCGGTGAATGACTCCAAAATGCCGTCGCGCTCCAGAGTTGCTCGAATCTGCTCACTGCCGGGCGTTACGTAGAAATCCGTCGCGGGCTTCAGCCCTGCTGCCTCGGCAGCCTTGACTATGCTCTCCACCCTGGTCATGTCCTCATACGAACTGTTCGTGCAGCTGCCAATCAGACCTGCGGAGACCTTTTCAGGCCACTGCTCCTCCTGCACTGTCTTCTTGAACTGCGACAAAGGCGTCGACAAATCTGGCGTGTGCGGTCCGTTGATATGAGGCTCCAACTCAGAAAGGTTGATCTCGATCAGTTGGTCGTACTCCGCACCCTCGTCGGCTTTGAACCTGAAGTATGCATCTTCAGAGTTGCCGACCCCTGGGAAGCCCTGGAAGACCTTGGCCGCACTAGCCAAGTCTCCTCTCCTGGTGGCTTCGAGATACCTCGCGGAAGCTTCTGTGAAAGGGAAAACCGAAGTTGTTGCACCGACCTCAGCACTAGAAAGTGTTAACAACCCAGAGAAGACTCAGACATAGTCAAAATTGTACTAACCCCATGTTGGACACGGTAGCCATGCCAGTACAGCTGAGCGTCTCGACCCCAGGTCCGAAATATTCGACAATAAAACCAGTTCCACCACGGACGGTCAACTTGCCAGCCAAGTGCAGGATGATATCCTTGGGAGAGGCCCATTCGTTGAGCTTGCCCGTCAAACGCACACCCAGAACCTTAGGGGCCTTGAGCTCCCAAGGCGCCCCAACAAGGGCCTCGACGGCATCCGCACCTCCGACACCGATGGCGATAGTGCAGAGACCACCGGCGTTGGGCGTGTGACTGTCCGTGCCCAGCATCATCAGACCAGGCCGGGCATAATTCTCTAGCACGGTCTGGTGTATGATACCGGCTCCGGGTGGCCAGAAGTCGATGCCGTATTTCTTGCCCGCAGACTCGAGGAAGTCGAAGACCTCTTGGTTTGCGCTCAGGCCGGCAGACAGATCCTTATCGGCGCCCTGCTCACCAACAATCAAGTGGTCGCAGTGGATGCTCGCGGGGATCGCGGTCTGGGGGAGGTTGCACGCCATGAACTGCAGCAGGGCCATCTGTGCAGAAGCATCTTGCATGTTCACGCGGTCAGGCTTGAGCGGCAGGTTGGCCTTGCCTCGAATATCACGGCCATTACTGGTGTTGGTCAGGAGGTTCTCTTCGACATTGTTCAGATGGCTGTAGAGAATCTTCTCAGCGAGGGTGAGCCTCTGTGACCCGAGGACCCGTCTGACTTCGGCGTATTTCGTGTAGAGCGTCTCGTACACAGGAGGCAGGGCGGGGCCAGTGGAAAGAAAGCGGCGAGTCTGAGTGTAAGTCGGGGCGCAACGGAGTTGTTGTCGGTGGAGGGCGCCCTGTCGAGATTTGTCAGTTGCAAGGTACGCATTTGGGTATCGGTGGCCTGGCTCACCCTCGCCAACGCTCCTGAGCGTCTGGCGACTTCAATTGATCTCATTGCGGCCGGAGACACAAGGAGCTGTGTCGAGAACGACTCCTCTGCGTTTTCCGAAGAGTGGCTAAAAAATTGGCCCCAAAAAGTGTGAGCGAGCCATGCAACCGCCGATTGCGGAGCCGGTTCCCGTTCTGCACCCCAGATACCCGAGCAGGGGTGTGACCAATCACTGTCACATCTATAGTCAGCTTTTCGGCTGGGGTTGACACCGGATCTAATGCTGTCTTGGGCCAGGCGAAAGACCATGAGCTTGCTATTTTTTGCTCTTTGACCCAACCAGAAGCTGAAGATTATCTTTACCTTTCTCCTGCGTAAATCGCTCGTCATTTTTCATTCACAGTCTCACAACAACACTTAAGATGTCAGCCAGAGAGATGCAATCATCAGATGGAATTCTCCCAAGCTGAATAATGCTGGATCAAACGGCGCATAACTTCAAGATACCATTCAATCTGATAAAATAGTCATGCGCTGTCACAGTCGATTTCATGCATCAGAAGTCCTCGGTTCTGCCTCAGTCATGTGTGGGACACTCTGATTGAACACGAAGGTAGGCAAACATTGCTGAATGCCGACAGTAGATAGGTATCTAGGCTTCGGTTCCTTAATTGTGGGACTATGTGCGCAGCAAGTCGGGGCCATTATTAGGGGAGATGAGAATCCTCCAGAACCATCGATACGATCTTGTGGATATTTTGAGCACGATTGGTGACCTTGAAAGGAGACTATCAGCAAGTCTTCGAAACTTTCTTGGCATCAAAGCCTAAACATGCACCCATGACTACTTTGATCACAGACGCGGGTTTTCTAGTAGTCAACGTACCAAGGCATGGGCTTATTAGACACTGGACTAACGTTCGAATCTCGATTGAATATTGAGCAGAACTTGTGTATTCAGATTTATATATCGGGCTCAGGGACAAAATACATCAGCAATCAAGTCATTATTCTCCGCATTATCACATCCATTTGAATCTTTATTTCCCACAGACACACACGATTTATGTTGCAACAAAAAGTCCCCTGTCAGAGAAGACGAACACTGGCCATCCAAATTGAACCGGGCCAAACGGCAAGTGGCCATGCAACCAAACGAGGACTCGAGACTTCAGTACACATACCTGATATACAATTCAGTCTGGACACCGTTTGCAGGCAGTCTATCACGAAGACCATACAGCCTGCTGCAACTTTTGCTAAACATCTTTCTTGACACATTTTTCATTGGTGACCAATCTCTTGAGGCGGGTTAGAAGATGGCGGTATCCACCTGATTTCTCTGCCGAAGCGCTATCCGTCCTCTGCATTACCTCCCCCGCTGCCTACCTATAAACTCGGTGGCCAGTTTCAAGATCGTGTTTCTGATCGTCCTGCTGACCTGAGTGGAAATGTAGAGATGACCTGAAAACCGATTTGTTGTGCAATCACAAAAATTCTGGTCACAGCAGCAATTGAAACCCATGTTCCGTGACCTCATTGGTTGGTTAGTCTTAAACAACGTGACATTGGTCTCGAAAGCTATCTCCTGAACGCCTGCAAATAATAGACTCAAAGTCATTCATAGTCGTCTGCTGCGAGGACCATAACAGCCCGGAAATTGGTCCGACCCGCACATAGAAAGGCCTTGACCCCTGCTCTGAATATCCCCGGATCCAGACTTTCATACTGCCTTCTCTGGCCTTCAGACTACGGAAGTATCCCACAGCCACAAGAGGAAAATAAAATTTAGTAGTTGACGCCGTTCCTGCCCGTCCTCGAAAGATCAATTCCCCATTCCAACCAGACCAGGGTTCATGCAAGCACACCTTACAACAAAGAATAAAGGAATGGATGCGCAGACCAAGGGTTGCTTACGCAAAGTTGGGCGCAGTGTAGATCAAAGAGGTCAAAACCATCGCGCCAACAGTGGCGCCACCAAGGGCGGCGTATCCAACCCGTTCGGCAATTTTCCGCATCTTGGTAGGTCTCACAGCCGTGGGTCCTTCCTCTGGTGTGTTGTGGAATGAGAGCCTTGACAAGTCCATCTCGATATCTGGCTGGACAGGGGCGGGACTGCTGGGCACAGACTGCTGGTCAACAGCCGATTGCTCATGCCACACCAGCTCAGGGTTAGTCGCCTCCGAGATGTCGACTGCCTTGCGTTTGCCTTTGGCAGTGTCTTTTGGCGTTTCTGAGCGTTCGGAAACCACTGGCGCCTTCGCTTGGTCATAGAGCGTCGCCATCTTCGCTCGCATCAAAGCTTGCTGTTGCTTCACGAACAACTCTCGGGCAGAGCCTGCAGTCCACTCGGGATCTACAGTTTCCTGAGCTTCAATTTCCATCTCAGAAGTCTCTTTCAGAGGCGCAGTTGAAAAAGCCTCAAGAGCCAGCGGGAGGGGTTCAGGCGAGATCCTCGAGTGTCCCCCGCTGCCCTGACTTTTCAAGCGCCCGGCTAGAGGTTGCGGCGCTTGTGGCATAGCCACCATGTGAGCTTCCTTGTCAAGTGCAGGAGCCGTGCCTGAAGACGCAGAGTACTGCGAAATATCCCCGGTCACAGGACGGAGGGGATCCTCGTCGGTTCTGGCTGTGTCCGAGGAATTCTGCAGGAATGCGTTGGCATCCGGAGCATAATGGTTGCGAGAGTGGGCCACCGTGATCTTGTTCTGCTCTCGGGCTTTGAAGAAATCGAGCTTTCCGCTCTTCAATCCTAAGCTCTCCACAGTGACGCCACAATCATCCTCTGACCCATGGTGACGACGGCCAACCGGCAGAACGGCGTCGGATGGACTTGGTTGGCGTGGCGCTGGCTGCATTACTGGGGCAAGTCGACAATTAAATTGTGGGACTTCCTGCTGGGAGAGGACCGCGGTGTCAATTGATGGGAGGATGGGGTAAACCGAAGGAAGTGGTTGGGGTGGAAGAGATGTCTGTGCCGGCAGATAATGACCAACGGGTTGCTGGTAAGGGGCAAAGTCGACGTCGATAGGGTCAATGTCATCCATCTCTTCGGACTCCGTGTCATACAGAAAGACGCCTTGTTCATCTTCGGAATTGGGGCCTGATTGACGCTGCTCTTCCGCATCATCACTGTGTGGATCCGTGGAAACACTATTCCAGGACGGCGAACGAGCTCCAGCATCGTGACGATCTCCGACATTGTCCATGAGACCAAGGTCGTCCAGATCAATAGACTCGACAGGACTCGCCGGTGCAGAGCTTGTCTCCTCATCATCCGTCAGGCTTATCGACTCGTCATCATCATCGATCTCCGCTGCCAAATCCCTGGAATCCACAGCATCGTGGCCGCTATCACTGGATTGGATGGAAATACAATCATGCGGGACAACGTCGGACTCAGATTCCGAACCAGAGTCGATTTCGATGATGCCGTCGACCTGGCCTACTGCATCGCGCTGTTCATTCTTCCACGGATTGATCTCGAGAGAATCGTAGGTAGTCATCTTCAGAGGCGCATTGTCATCCAAGGGTTCGTTCTCGTCGGTCGAACAGTCGTCCGGAACAGTGAAGACACGGCTAGGCGAGTGATCCGCTTGACCACTAGGATGTGTTGTCAGTGTTGTTTCCGCTTCATAAAACATGGCAAGGACTGACGGAGTTTGAAATTCTATCCCAACTGTCACGGTGGCAGGCGTGAAGGTCTTCTGGTTTCGGTAAACAGACGAGCCAAAGGTGACCTCGTCACCGGGATTCAGAGGCCATGCAACCTCATTTTCGAGCAAATCACCATTAAGGAGTGTACCGTGCATAGAATTCATGTCGCGGATTCTGACGATCTGGAACCAGTTAGCTACTCTCTGTTCGAATACGTCCGGAGTACGTGGCTGACCTGTCCGGGGATGTCTGCTTCGATCTCGGCGTGTTCCCGACTCATAACGGGAGAGTCGAAGTAACCGTTGTCGAGCGTCGGTGTCAGCCCCAAAGAAGAGCGATTGCTTGACCTTCCTATCCTGAGTTTCGGCTGGGACTGGGTGAGGAGGACTCGCCGCTCCGGGTACGTGATGTTGTTGGGGCTCTTGGTCGACAGAAAGATGAGGACTGCCCAGAACAGATGTCAGAATTCAGCCAGCAAAGAACAGAGACAAGATGGGCTTCCTGGCCAAATGATGGGGCAGGATAGGCAGCGGCTTGGAGAGGGATACGATGGGATGAGGACATAAGGACTTACCTGAATCCTCGTTTGCAACTTTCAGGGACATATTGTGCAAGTGAAGGCTGAAAGGGCCCAACGCAGTGATGAGTGGGATCTAGACGAGGTCAAGGATTGTTTGCTCGAATGCCTGACCAAACAAGGCTCCAGTGGCTTCGGGCCTAGCACAAGTGGTGTGTTAGGCTAGATACGTCGGCTCGAGGCCGGCGAGGGCATAGACTCGACGACTTTGAGACGGTCACGTTTAGGAGGTGGGAAGGCAGACGAGGTAAGACTGAATCGGGGCAAGAAAGAGAGACACGATGACAGGGTAGTAGTCGAATGCTTTGACGGCGTCGACGAAGTCCAAGTCAAGGGGCAGAGGGAAGGGCGGTGGTGGTTTGGAGTTGGAGGTGTAGACGGAGAGGTGCGGGAGGGAAGGTGGGGCAGGGAGGTAGCAGGTCCACTGGAGCTCCCTCCTACTCCTTGTGCAGCGCCCGTGCCGTTGCTTTACTGTGAGTGATGGAAAGAGCAGGCAGCGACCACGGACCACCCAGATAAGAGACTCGTCCAGATAGCTAGTTGGTTACTATCAGGTGCAGGTAGGCTACGCAGGCAGGCAGCTTGACGCTCGACACTCGACGCTCCAAGTCCGTTATCACGTCAGCTGCTCATGGTTTGCGGAATCTCCTCCGCGCCTGCCAGCTACAAAGTACCGTATCGACCGCCCGAGGAACTGTTAGAGCAGGCAGAGTGGGGAGATGTCAGTGCACAGTTGACCACCGCAACTACTAATCTATCATTTCCTGTTACTGACACGAGCAAACACGCCTTGGTGACGGTGTTTGGTCCGTCTGAGCGGCGAGAAGGAATTCCATCACAACATACACAGTAAACTTATCACAGGGTAGAATACTGGCAGGCGGGGGTTGTTGTTTCAGGAACTACCTAGGTACCTAACTACTACGTAGGAAACGCCCAAGGCAGCTATCACCTAGACTATCTGCCCGCGGCGGGTGGAGTCAGAGACGCACAGGGCAGCCAGGCAGTTTAGGCAAACATGGTTGCACGACCCACTCCTGGGCGGGCTTCCATCCCTTGTACATAGGTGTGTACAGTGCGGTACGCCCTCGATATGAGGCTTTGGAGACATTTCATATCGGCGTAGTCAGTGGAACTCCGCATTATTCGAGTCGAAGTTGTGCATTCTTTTCCATTCCGGCCAATCTGGCAGTACAAAGGTGTCACTGCCGTCTAGTCTAAAGTGAGGACAAAACAGTGCACCTCGGCTCGGCACCATTGGAGCAATGCGATTTCGAGCCTAGCGCCTCTGCAATCACTTTAGCCCCCTGCTCACCGCACTGGCCTTGGGCCCGCTCCCTAGGTGCACACGGCTGCACGGACAATACGGCAGCACACAGCAGCAGAGCGGCTGCCCCGCCATTGCACAGGTTGACCCACAGCGCTCTTCCAGGAGGCGGGTCGACAGGAAAGGTGGGCCGTGACTGGTGAATCTCGCCTCAATGTCGTCACCAAGGAACAGTTTTGTACTCCAGGTAGAAAAAAAGGATGTGCTATTGCTGTACAGGCAGTACAGATGAGTCAGTCCGGGAATGAGAAGATGGGGGCAAAAATGAACATTCATGGGAATCATGGACCGTGACCCGGATAATTTGCGAACCTGGGGCTGGGCAGGTGACAATGATTCTGACGGGCTGAATCGGCAGACGCGGGTCACACCGTGCAATAGACCAGCTTGCTCGTTTTCGGAGCAGTTGTGAGTGGCCAGGAACACAACGGAGTTAACTGGGGTTTCTTCCGTCACCACCCAAAATGTGCGCTGCTCAAAATCCCCCAGCCCATTCACCACTCCTGATTATAATTTCCATTCTAACACACGCACCTAGTCTGTACGCCACCTTCGCAACTCCTTGAACCAATATAAAACGCGCGACCAACCCTCATGGATTTTGTTTCGAGCACCATTCTGCCCACGAACACTGTTCCCGCCTCCGTCCTTGCATCGCAACATCATAGAACATTCGATCATTCCCATACTTAGCACGCATCCCGTGGTGCCGCCTCGACTATTGTTTGGGCACAGCAACAGGACACAACCGGCTCGAGGAGCCATCCCTTTGTCCACTTTCGCAAAATCGCAGAAGTCATTGTAACCGCAATTCCTCAACCACGTCCAACATGCACGACCTACGCAAGAAGGCCCTCCTCGAGAGTGGCAAGACACAGTCCCGCAAAGCGCGCTCACGTCCCGACTCCAAGTCCGCAACGCCAATCACCTCGCCTGGACACTCCCCCGCCGGTTCGCGCGCACCCAGCCGCTACGCCTCCGAGGACGAGGGCGACAGCGACTCCGATTTCGACGACATGATGACCATGAGCACCACCTCAGGTGCCTCCGACCACGGCGACGATGACGGAACTGGGCGAGCATGGGTCGACCGCTTGAATGCAAGAGTTTCACAAATTGTCGCCGGCGGCCGCTCTGGCGAGCGCAAGAAAATCAGCAATCAGGAGAGAGAAGACATGCTGAAGTCGTACCTGCACTTGGCGCGACATTACTACGTTCGCTCAGAAATAGAGGCGCCCATGAATGACCTGGTGCTCGGTCTTGTGAGAGCTATCAAGTCCGGTGTCAGCGCGACCGAACGCACACTTGCGCTGAAAGCTTTCTCGGTAACGATCCTCACGAATCCGACCGACACAGTCCTCGACCAGTACGTTTCAGGTCTCAAGTCCACCTGCGAGGATGATGGGGCCGAGGAAGTCAAGACTGCCGCGCTCCGCGCCCTCGCCGTGGCGGCCATGTATGGCGATGGGTCGACTGAAGCCGCCGAGGACATGATGCTCTACATGCTCGATATCATCGAGAGCGATGGTCACACCGTAGGGGCAGCTGACGACGCACCTGTGGTGGTCGCCGCGCTTGAGAGTTGGGGGTTTATGGCGGCGCATTTAGAGGATATTTCTGAACAGAGCGCGCAAGCCCTAGAGGCCTTCGTGGAACAGCTTGACAGCACCGACGCCTACGTGCAGACCAGCGCTGGCAACAACATAGCGCTACTTTTTGAGAGCGCAACCGAGTTGGAGGAATCCTCTGGGGAGAAGATAAATCTCAGATACGATCCCAAGAGACTGGCGCAGCAGATGCGAGAAGCGTCGAGAGGCTCGAAGTCCATGTCCAAGCGCGACAGACGGCACCTCAAATCGGACTTCAACAGCATCGCGACTGGGCTCGAACGCGGCAAGGGCCCTGGCTACTCGACCGCTGGGTGGGCTGCATCTAATCCGTACACGGGTGGCAACGCCGTCGTCAGCTCGCACGGCGGTGACGTAAGTGAGTTCGGATACCGACAGACAATCAGCGTCGGCAAGGACAAGATGACTATTGACAGCTGGGCGTTGTCGGCCAAGGTCGACTTTCTGAGGACCGTTCTTGCTGGAGGCTTCCCTACTCATCTCGCTAAGAACGAGACGGTGCAGGAGATGATTTGATCGCCTCTGGGGGACAACTTTAACAGCGGCAACGCGAGGGCCGCATTTTCTCTAGCATGCATTACTTTCCAGGCGTTGTGCAAAATTGATATCCCAAGAGGTCGCAGGACAGACTACGGCGATGTGTTAAGAGGGGGTTAATGGGCGGGGAGCGAACGCGACTAGACACAGGCAGCACGAATCTAGATTCAGGTTTCCTATTAGTTATCACGCAAGCAGTAGATACATGCGCATCGAAAATCAACAATTTTCTGAGTACA
This sequence comes from Diaporthe citriasiana, assembly GCA_014872975.1. Classification (NCBI taxonomy): domain Eukaryota; kingdom Fungi; phylum Ascomycota; class Sordariomycetes; order Diaporthales; family Diaporthaceae; genus Diaporthe; species Diaporthe citriasiana. The sequence continues at coordinate 110,305 of JADAZS010000003.1, read as the reverse complement.
TGACCGTGGACTACTAATCGTAGTGAATGTGAGTGGACGTCTTGGCTGTACGACTGGAAATTGGCGGCCTGCCGGACGCCAGCTCCCCCTTGCTGGAAGCCCAAGGACGCCTCAGCAAACCCATGTGGCGAAAACGAGGTGTTGAGGGCTGGGGGCCTCTCATACGACAACGGCGCTGCAGGTTTCTCCTTACGACAATTGTGCGCCAGTTCAAGACATCTGCGTGCCCATCATGCTCAATTGCCCAAGATCCGGAAGCACGCTGCAGGTTGCCGGCATTTCCCGTCACACGAGTCTTTCCCCCGCCATCCAGAGGCCCAGAGAGTACCGGAAAATGGGCGGAGGGGCGGAGGGGCTAGAGAACCAGATACGCCGTTTACCAGGTTTGTTCTCCTCGAGTACATACTCAGAGCTCCAGAACGAGGGACTTTCAAACAGAGAGGCCAAATGTAATGCCTACCAGAACAGGTCTCACATGCCTAGAGTCGAGCCACGGTTCACCATTGGAAAGCGGCGCAGTAAAATGTTGGACGAAGGCGAACCGGGTCTCCCTCAACATCTGCTTGAAACACCTCACTGCCAGATTGCCCGGCCGGGTGGTGCCCAGGTGCCCGAACGGGGCGATCCGAGAGGCCAACCGAGGGTGGATGAAGGTAAAGACCCTGCAGCAGGCGGGCGCCGCGTGGGATGTGGGACCGCCACAAAAGTGGTGTCTAGTCTGATTGATGTATCACGCAGGTTAACATCCAGTAACCACACATAGCCCGGTGCGACGGGTTGGTGCCATCTGCCAGGTGACGGGCGTGGTTTCGCCACTGGCGTGCTCTATAGGCCAGCTTGGCCAGGCCGTTCTTGTTGCGAGTCTGTCTGTTGGGACATTGTTAGCTCGGCAAGCAGCGAAAACTCGATACCTTTTAGGTGCTGGGCAGTCTGCTGGCCACATGCGGCAGCGAACTCGACAACCCCATTTTTGACAGCCGCGATACGTCTCGGAAGATAGTGCTATGACTCGGCGATATCATGCCCAAGTAGGCTATGCTACGATCTCCTGAGGCTCGTCAGGGTGGAGAAGCACTTTACTGGGCAGCAAATCGACTAGAGGGACTCGAGCATCGCTCTCCTCTGGCGCAAAGCCCATAGCCCAGATGACCTGTCTGCTCAGCTATTCCGACCTGCTGGACCGGGTGATGACGACTGTCAGGTCGATGCGGATGGGTCGGACTGGGTCTCCCATGTCGGGACCCGATGGCCGCCCGGTCAAAAGTCTAGGTTGCAAGGTGTGCTCGAGCCGTGAGGAGGCTTTGCGGTGCGGGCCAGGGCGGGTGGTAGACTAGCACTGCGTGGTAGTGGACCTTGGCTTCCCCGGGATGACAAGCGGTCGAGCTGTTTATTTACTGGGCAAGGTCTTGAAACAGCCCAAAGAGTCAGTGGAGGCAGCTGGATAGCCTCCTGGTGGCCGCAGCTGGTGATTCGTGATTGGGACTCAATGTCAAAAAAAAACCACAAAAAAAAAACCCTGCCGACCTGTGTAGGTCAGGCTGTCCCCCTCAGTATGGACTTCAATGTATTCCTCCAGTCCCCTACTCGCACGACTAACGGGTACCTCTGGGGACGCAAAGAAGTGTTTCTAAGTTGTGAGTGGTGCTGCACTGCCGCCTCGGTACGAGCTGTAACAACCTTGAAGTAACAACATGACCGATTTAAGTTGTCGGGATTGGGCTTGGACGCGGCCGGGTGGCCAGAATGTGCTCTACATCCCTTGTCCTTGCAGCAGCTCGCACCCAATCGTGCGGGAGACGGTGATCCAGGACCAATTGGTCGGCCCAACAACCACGGCCGGCCCTTGCCAGCTCATCAAGCCACCCTTTACCAACGGCATCCCAGCCCAGCCAGCCCAACCCGTGCCCTCATTGCTTATCCGTCTCTGTCCTCTCCTGCGACCTGACCTGGGCCATCCGAACGGAGGAAGCACGGCAGAGGACGGTAAAATCCTCATCCTAAAATCCTTGCGTGACAAGGTCCTGCACGCATACACACGCCGTAGCTACATGTGAATGCAGACAGGCAAGCTCGGATAAGAGGGCCTCCTGCCCGTCAGATTTTTTGGAGACTTGTGATTGCGGTTGTGCGAGAGGGATAGTCTGTCTACGTACCTGCAGCTAAGAGCAGTGCACAAGCAGCAGTACAGGGCAGAGCTGTTGGTCTGGCCTCGACACTGCCCTTCACACTCGCTCAGTCTTGCCCATCCACCACGCCCCACCCCCCGCCTCCAAACCGACCTCACTCCTCTCAGTTCGCAGCGCCCTCTTTAGCTGCGCTGCTTTCTCAAAGTCGCAGGAAACTTGTCGGTCCAATATCTCAAATAGGCAGTCTTCTCGCTTAACTGCAGGCCGTTGCGATCCAAGCGCGTCGCATCGCATCGCTTCGAATCTCATTGGGAACCTGCCCACTTTCGCGGCCGGGGTCACTTATTACGAAGGCTGGGAGAAACCAAAGCTGAACCTGCACTGGCCCAAGGCTCCTCCACCGCCACCAACCTCGTCTTGACCATTGCAACCTGCTTTTCTCTCCCCCAGCGCTTCTCCAGCACCCTCTCAGCGTGCGGTAATCTTCCTTGGGCGCATAGTCAATCTCTCCTTTCCTATCTGTCCACCTTCATCTGGTCGTCCGACCGTCGCACGTCGCCCGAGACTGTTTCGGTTGCACTTTTCTCTGCTGTAAGTGCGACCTGCATCTCTGCCAGAGGCCAGAGGCCAGAGCTCCATAAACAAGACCCCCAACCGCTCACTTTGCCTCAGCAGCAAACCCCGGTTCCTATTTCCTGCACCTCATGTCTTGACCAAAACAAAGCAGCCCCAAGTCCGAGGCTCGCCCTGCGACAAGCCCGCCGCCGCCTTACTCTGGCCCCGTTCCAATTGTTCCTCCCCGCCTGCATGGTGCAGTGGTCCTGCACCAGGGGACTTGGCCAGGACTGGGAATAGAGCGGGTTTCCAGCACGGCTATCGAGTGGCACATTACCTCATCCTGCAAGTCCAACAAAAAACCCACGCCCAGTGGGATCGCTGCACGCCATGGGTATCGATTCGAAGAAAGCACCTCCACTCCCAGCCCCCACCGAAGAGTCCGAGTCGACTGTGACCCAGACAGAGCTCGCGCCCTCTGACGTCTCCAAGCCAGGCGACGACAAGTCTTCTTATTCCCTCCCAGAGGACGGCACCCCCGTCACCATCAGGACTCGCGGCCACATGCCCGATCGCTCTCAGACTTCCTTGCTGATTGAATATTTCGAGGCTGGCAAGCCCTCTGCCTCTCCGAGCAAGACTACAGACCGCAAACCGAGCGTGCGGGTTCGCCTCACCCCATCAAAGAACCGGAAGACCGATCGTATCCAGATAACTGAAACGAAGTCGTCTAGTGGCCGCAAGGCCTCCCTGACTCGCCGCCAGGAGCGAGCTGCTCCTCTGACCCCGACCGGCCTCAAGTCCAATGAGGCGCTGTCTGCTGTCAGCGGCGACCAGGAAGACGCAAAGAGTATGCATTCATACACGTCTGCGACCGAGGAGTCCAATGTCTCTCGCAACCCTATCGAGGTCGAGATCGACCGTGGTGGTCACCGACGGCGCCGGCCTGCGAGCCCACTAATACCAAGCGCCGACAGCAAGGCTTCCTATCAGCCGGGGAACATGTCCGATATTTCAGCGATCCCCACTGACAGCTTTTTGGATGGTTCAGGCCACTCGACAAGGCTTACTGAGAAGCGCAGCAAGAGTCCCTCGCGGGTGAGAGAGGTCATTGGCGGTGCAGCTGCGGGAGCCGCCGCCGCCGCCGTCGCCGACAAGATGCGCAGCAAGAGCCGGACCGAGCTCAGCGAGAAGGAGAAATCGGTCTTGACCAAGTCCAAAGACCGGGACAGCTCGGAGCGAAGACACAAGTCCAAGAATCGCAAGAGCAGTGGCAGCGAACATAAGTCCGAGTCTGGCAAGTCGTCGCGGAGGAAGTCTAGCAAGCAGAACGAGGAGTCGGTCCTGTCTGGCGCGGACTCTAGTGTGGTCTCATCAGCTATTTCACACAGCCATCGTTCAATGGATGCCAGCTCTATGCGCTCCGGTGCTTCAAGGTCCTCAATCAACAACCCTAAGCTTCTGGAGACAGTCGAGGACGCCATTCGGCGGCTTATTCTGCCCGAGCTCACGGCCATCAAGAGGGAGCAGAGCAAACGAGAAGCTCGTCGGAGCTCTGTGTCGAGTGGGACAACTGCGTCTCGAGATGACCTTGGCAGTGAACGACGCCAATCAGGATACTCGAGCAAATCCAGAGAGAACCTCTCCAGGGGCAAGGATCGGAGGGGAAGAGAAGCTCGTCATGACCTGGTCGAGAGCCCTGCCCCAAGTGTGGACCACGATTCCGTCGACGAGTCGCTGCACGAGATCTCGGAGGTCTCACGCAGCACCGACAAGCTGAAAGCTACTGCTGCAGGAGCTGCAGCCGCCGCAATGGCCGCTGCCGCGCTGAACGAGAAGTCCCCGGCCATAGCAAGAGAACAGCGCCGCCGCCGCCGAGCTGAAGCAAAGAGCCGCGCAACTGAGATATACGATGAAGAGCAGGAAAGGCTCGGTGAGCCGGCTGCACCGATGCCATTGATGAGCGAGGTCAACCCTTCGGAGATCACCCGGACGTCCATTATGTCTGCTGACACGGAGCGTCCACACTCGGCCAGTGAAGAGCTCACACCAGTACAGCAAGTTGTCAGGGGTACGCCTTCGATCGATTCCAGGTCTACTGTGACCAGTAGTCCCACACCAACGAGGACGCCCGTCTCTCTCCAGGCTCTCGGAGCCCAGCATGCCAACATATCTCACGGAGATCTTAAGACCCTCTCTGAGAAGAGGACTGGAGGTTTAGATGAGGTCGAATACGAAGACCGAGAGTATGGCCGACGGGTTCCAATTAGCCAGGCAGATGTTTATGACGACGAGGACGAGGACGATTACGACGACGGCCCTTACAACGATTACTACAACACCCAGGACGTCCCCCCACCTCTGAAGTACGTGCCGTACCAGCCTGAGCGCCGTGGACTCAGCCCTATTCCGAGTGTTTCGGGCTACACGGAGGGCGGAAGCGAGATCCACAACCGTGAATCCAGGCTCACTCACCGAACATCTGGGTCGTTTTCGTCCCCTGACAAGTCTCTTCGTCACGGCGCGGAATCCCCCAGCCTGTTGAGCCGAGGGTCGTATCAAGACGATCGTAGTGTGCAGAGCTCAAGACTAGGGTACAGAAATACCACCTTCACTGACGACAGCGAACTTGACCGCGTCACGTCTGGTCAGGCAGTGCGTGCGGTTGGCGCCAACCCAGATCTGGTGAATTCGCCGACCGGTGTTCAATCTCACGTTGCGTCTCTAGTCGAGGGCTCAGCTTTAGATGAATCTGTGCTTACTGGCGAATCTGGCCGCAGTGGTCGCCAGTATGACCCTCGTGGATCCGAGGTCATCAGCGAGGAAGACGTCACAGACCAGACAGCGTTCCGTCACAAGGACTCTCAAGAGGGTCGACGTACAGCCGAAGACGAGGTTTCTTCACAAGCTTCTGAGCGACCGCACGAATTCGAGGAGTACGAGCTCGACGAATACGGTCGCAAGGTCCCAAGGACAAAGTACCGACACTCTCCAACGGCTTCGGAAGCTGCCATCACTGGTGCTGCTGTGGGTGCTGCGGCGGCAGCTCTCCGGGCAGCTGCCAAGGGCAAGGGTAGACAGGTTACTGAGTACGAGCAGTCTGCAAGCGAAACCGTTGGCGGAGGCGTCCAGCGGAATAAATCGTTCAAGGATCGAACCAACGAAGGCTACTTCCCAGCCAGTACTCCTACACATAGTGTTGACCGCCTCGTTGGCGAGTATGAGAAAGCCAACGTTGGACACAGCGGCTTGCCAGACCTCAATGACCCACTGCCAGAAATAGGATACTTCGGCCATGACGATGATTCGAACACCAATCCATCACGGATGAGTGACCGATTCAGCGCCACACAAGAAGCTAGAAACGGCCACTGGGAGGAACATGAACCTATGACACCCACACAACAAAGTGTCAATGGAAGTCGAGGTCTCCAGGAATCCGTCGGCGGGCAGTCCTTGACTCTGGACGAGGCCGCTGGTGCGGCTGCTGTAGCAACGGCAGCTGCTATGGCACACTCTCATAGTCGACGGGCAAGTCAGGACATAGACGAAGAGTGGCATCGTACCTCCGAGGACCGTAAGCGAGATACTATTGTCACCAACCCCTACGAGGGCACGAGCCCTCTCGCCAATGCGCCTGGACTCGACATCGATTTTGGACAAGCGCCTCACTTCGACCCTGATGGCTACGTTACAGGCTATGGTGCCCGAAGCCCCTTTGGGCCAAAGATTGATGAAGGCTACATCTCACAGGGCCCTAACAGAACGCCCGATCTCCAAGGAAAGGGTAAGGGTATCGACTACAACCAGCATCCACCCATGCCTGGCAACATGGATCCATTTTACAACCCACAGGACTCCAAACACATGAGTGGCCTTTCTCAAGGCATGGGCTCTCCACTGTATGATGCCGCCACTGGCGCAGGCATTGATCGCATCGAGTCAAACGATATCATTGCACTCATGCAACACCTCATGGTTCGGGACGCTCAACGCAGCGCACGCGACACTGAGATCTTGGTCACTTTGGTTCGCACCGCTGCTGAGATGCGGAACTCGTTCGACGACATCAAGAAGATGCTCGCGGATACCGAAGATGTCATCATCACGGAGGTCAAAGAGAACACCGATAAGACGGTGCAGCGCCACATCGGCGGTCCGCGGCCGTTCCCAGGCAGTGCGGCGCGGTTGGTTCAAGGTTCACAAGCTGGCACGGACAATGAGAAGAAGACGCGAAACCTTTGGAGAAGGGCCCTTAAGGGACTCGGCGCCAAAGGCACGAATGACCTTACCAGAATCGAGGACATGCTGATGCAACTGCTTGGAGAGGTTGATGTCTTGAAATCACAGACTGCTCCTGGCGGTATCAGCCACGACAGCGGTCCATCCTTCGATAACATACAGCCAGCAGTTCAGTATGAGCAGGATCGTGGCTATGAACCCGAGGGCCATGCAGGTACTTCGACTGCCAGCTACGGCAGTCAATCCGGTCATCTTTCCATTCCCCGAAATGCCTCGTACGGCTACGAGCGAAAGGTATCGTCGGGCCACCGAATCAGTACCGTGCCGGAGGGAGACGAGGACGATTTCAACGAGGACTCCAATGTCCTTATCCATAACCACAGCAATACGGACATGCTCAGTCCGGATCGAGAGCCCGAACGCAGCGGCTCCGTGCCCCTTGGAACTCCTCCGCAAGTGCCACCTGGTGCCCAAGCGTCCTTGAGTAACGAGAACACTCCTCGCACTGAGAATCGCAAGAAGCACAAGTCGAGCGGTTCTTCGAGCTGGTTCCCCAAAATTTCCCGCTGGTCTGAAACCACTGCATCGAGTGTTGGGAAGGCCTTCAGAAAATCTAAGGAGACGGAAGCCGGTTCATTGCGTGGAGGACCCTCTCGCTCAGGTTCGGATTTTGCAATATACGAGAATTACCCAGTGACGGATCCGTACGGTGACGACCATCTCCCCTCTGGTTGCTCGGATACGAACCTCAACGAAAACCAACGGCACGACCCCAATCAGATTGAACCCGATATGCAATTCACCATGGCCGGTGTGAGTCGTACTCCGGTCCCAACTTCACAAAGCCCTGTGCAGCCCGAGGCCCTACAACCTTTCCCCATGAACTACTCAACGCCAGAGGATCCCAAATACAAGGCTCACCGCAATTCACTGAACTTGCAGCACCCACAGCCACGCCCTGGTCAGACCGAGCAGTTCCGAAACGCCCTTGAGAGCTCCGCCCAGGATTTCGACACTCCCATGTCACCCAAGTCAGCAGACTTTGGCTCGGTCACTAGTCTGGGTCGTTATGCAGGGCACCAGCCAAGATACAGCAATGGGTCCGCCACAGGTGAGCAGGGCCAGTACACATGGTCGGGCAACTCGCCTGCCCAGTCGGGACCGCCGCGGCCGCCGAAAGAGCCCCTGGAAGAGCCTGGACCGAGGACCACAACCCCGACCAGGAGTCGCATCTCGACCTTGGGTTACAAGCCTTCTGGTAGCCCCAAACCAGAGAATCGCAACCTGCAGAATGTCCTCGGTGCGCCTGGCCGGAGACCGAGTGGGCCTCGTGCAATGGGCACGAGAAGCCCAGTTCCGGCTGGAGATGAGGAGAGGAGAAGGAAGAGAGGTACGTGATTTTGCACAGCGTCGAAGAGTTTCTCGAACAAATGCAGAGGTAGCTGACACGGTCAAATGACATAGATACATTCGGTTCTGTCGTTTCACAGGAGTCAGACACCTTTTAGAGGAAGGGGTCTCCCTATGACGGCTGGCTGCGTGCTGTCCAAAACGGTCTCGGCCGGTAGAAACGACGGGCATGTTCTCCTAGAGCAACTCCTTCGTTGCGCGAGATGCACCGCCGCCTGAGAGTCCGGGCTCGGGCCGCTGGCTGGCCTGCCCAACATATCAACAAAGTGGACTCTGGCCGATTACATGGACGACGCAGGAATAAATAATACTTTTCTGCCCCATTGGGCCGGGGAAAGAATCGAGACATTCTTCACTTGTGATCCACAATATCACACCAGGGGTGTCCCGCCGTATCAGCGTGCGTTATAGAATTCATTTCAACACATACTTCGAAGAAAAAAAAAGGGCATGAGAAAAGGCACTTCCGGCGAGCTCGTCGGGGTGATAGACGAATAACGTTGCGGAGGAAGGAAGGGGGCAGGAGAGCAATTGCACAGTTACGATGACATGACCACCATTTGGCTTATGGCGGTAGGGGCCTGGAGGAATGAAAGGAGCAGCGGCGATGTGTTGATTTCTTGAATCCAGCGGGCCTTGCTGGTTGGTGATGGTGGTGATAGCGGTGACACCTGTGGCTCGAGCATAGTAAGCGCTCGACACAAGGGATGCGAATGGTCCCGTCTCATCCGACTTACAAACGGCCTCGGGCTAAGCATTATGTTGATCATTATGTTGGATACCCTTGGAAAACGGTTTAATGCATGCTTCTTTTCAGCATAAAGTCTTGACTCTAAAACAAAATTGTTGTGACGTGTGGGCGTATGAGCACCACTACATGATGGTGGACTCGGGGCGAAAACCAGCTTCTTTTTGGCCGGAGCTTAATGCGACGGATTAGTGCAGGCGGTGCGAGCTCATGTAGCCTCCCCTGCATCGCACATAAAGACTAGTGGGCGGACGTGTGCGGCCGGAGAAACAACCACGCAGGCCTAGGTAGGATTTGACAGGAAGCTTTGTGCTGACTGGGCGGGCCACCATCTATGTGCTGCATCTGGCAAGTTCACGGCGGCAGCAGCGTGCGGGCTGTTGGTGGGTGCGTCCCTCGTCCGACTTGTCCGAATCGTGCCGTGCTTCGAAATCACAGGCTGCGCGGCGCGAGGCCATTAGTAATGACCTGCTGGCGTCGCTTGCGTGGAATTGAGGGGAACTTGCGTGGTGTTACAAATGCGGCCTGGTGCCTTGGTTTGCAATTATTCACGGACAAATAAAAAAGCGACGTGTGTGTATCGTGGTTGAAGCTATGTTGTTGTAGTCACGGTCCTCGTAATTGAGTCAACAACAGTACCTAGATGGTCATCAAAGAGTATTTCCAAAACACCCGCAACCTCTTGAAGCAAGAACACCACAATGGCGCCACCGAAATCAGACGTAGCCGTCATCTTCGGCGTCGGCTCCAACATCGGCACCGCGCTGGCCAAGGGCTTCGTCAACGCCGGATACCGCGTGGCCACGGTCTCGCGTTCTAGCCCGCCGTCGGCCGATTCCTCTTCCAACCCGTTCCATATCCAGGCCGACCTCTCCGACCCGGCGGCGGCCACGGCTGTGTTCGACAAGGTCAGGTCGGCGGGCCTCGAGTTCCCGTCGGTCGTTGTCTGGAACGCGGCGGCGCTCACCCCGCCCTCGGATCCGGAGAACCCGCTGTCCATCGCCGACTCTGACCTAGACCAGGACCTCAACATCATGATCAAATCACCGTATGTCGCCGCCAGGGAGGCGGTCAAGGTGTGGCAGGAACGGGAGGGTAAGGACGGGAGGAAGGGCACGTTCATCATGACAGGGAACCTGCTGCCCAAGCAGATCCCTCCTGTTGCCTTCTACACGTCGCTGGGGATCGGGAAATCCGGGGCGTATCATTTGGTGGGCACAGCCGACAATGTGCTCAAGAAGAAGGGAATTCGGTAGGTGCTTTTGCTGTTCCTCTTTCGCCATCCACGGCCCCTTGTTCCGTCAATTCTCGGTGTCTAAAAGGCGCACTTGCGCCCCCCCCCCAAACCACCCCCAAACACAACTCCCGGGCTCATAGCGTTCCGTTGGATCGACGGCTTTGCCATTGTATACTCAGGGTTCAAGAGGGTCAAACTCGCGTCACGTTCTGGCTTCTCCCAGCACTTGCTAATGCTAGAGCACGCCAGATTCTTCTTCGCCGACGAGAGGACAAAGGACGGAGGTCCAGTGGGAAAGGTGCCGAACGGTGAATCGCATGCTCAATTTTATCTCGACTTGGTGGAGGGAAAGCAAGATGTGCCACATTATGCCACGTTCGTCGAGGGGAAATACCGCAGTTTCGAGTAGACCATTTGAAGCTCTGAAGCACAAGAAGTCTTGATGAGAGCGGACGAGGCTGCTCTAGATCAGCTCTGGCTCCAGGAGAGACTAGAGCAACCAGGCTGCTGGCCGCTGGAAGTTCGCTCACTTCTTGCAACACCAATGCAGCAAGCTCCTAGTTTCCTAATCAGGAAGTTTAATAAATCTGACGGGCAATGTCGCTGCAGCTGTCCTGGAGTCAAGGATTTCTAAAGCGCAGTCAATGACGTCGCTGTTGTAAAGAGTCATACATGAGAAGGAGAAAAATGGAACGGGCTAGAATGGGGGAGGTCAAAAGAAAGAAGAAATCGTGAGGAAATCTTTTTTCCTTTGCAGGCCATGTCCAAGTTTCCCAGGGCAACCCCGGGGCGAGCTTCGGTCGTTTCGCGCTTCCCCAGATTCCCGGACCGAGATCATCAGCCCTGGGAGGACCCACATAGGCCGCGAACAGCCGAGGCACCCACCGCAATGACCAGAATGATGAGGCGTTGGTAAAAAAAATTCTGCCCGGCGCCGTGACTGACCGTGACCGGGGGCGGTGTTCTAGTGTGCTGTCAAAACCGCAGCTTGGGTCGCGGGCGCCTCGAGGTCCCAGTGGTGGATTGTTGTGACACCACGGGGCTGCGTGCCTGCGTCATAGGTGGAGCGTCTAGCAGGCACTGTCTGTGCCTGAACAGGTGGGATGGAGCTCACACGATTCAAGCTGTCGAGGGGCCCAGTCTCTCTGCACTTGAGACTGTCGAGCTCACGAGCTTGGCTGACCACACCTCGCCGGTGGGCCGCTTCAGCCCTTCTCACACGTAGGCTACTACACGTGTATACGTAAGGTACGCTGGCAGGCTGGCCTGGCTGGGTGGTATCGCATCCAGCGGCCTGGTTGGATGTGGGATCTGCAGCGAGCGATCAGTCCCCTCCACCCCTGGCGTAACCACCAATCCAGGCCAGCCCTAAAATCCGGGGTTGGGTAGCCTCCTCCCTTGCCGACTTCAGGGGTACATGTGAAGGAGGTACACAGTAAGGGGATGTCACATTGCATGCCACCGCCTGGCACGCACGAATTGGAACAGCGGCGCATCCCACAATGTTTGCCCAACACGCAGGACCTGGGAGGAGAGGAAACTCTACATCCGTCCATGACATTGGTAGTGTGTCACCATCGGGAAGGGCCGCCAAATGGTCATCAAACCGCCAGAGCTGGCACGCTCATGAGCCTCCGAAAGTAGGAGGAAGCACGGGCGAGAGCTCTGACACATTAGCTTAGGAAGCGGGAGTCAGGCAAGGGAGCCAGCGAGTGCGACAGCTAGCAGCTCGAGCACGAGCTCTGGTGCTGCTCGGCCTGCTGGGCTGGCTCATGGTGGACGCAATCTTGTCCACAAATTGCAAATATATCGTCACGGACGGACGAGAGGGCCCGCGGTCGAATCACAATCTTGCGAGGGAGTGCATGGGGCGTCGGTGCCCGTCGCAAGGCACAGGAACACAGGAGCATACAGTAGAGCCGTCGACTCGAGCCAACGGTTCGCCTCCGCTTGGCGAACCCCGGATCTCAGTGACCCTACCGTGCTACTGAGGAGGAGTCAAGGAGCATAGACCGAGTATCGTGACTGCGTGACCAAAAACCAAACAACGGGGGCTCCCGTGGACGGGGCAGACGGGCAGCGGGGGTAGGGGCCAGCACAAGCGAAACAACATGGTGGAAGGGCAATTAGAGATGATTTTCATGCCAGCTCTCGCCTCTGCCGGGAGGGGACACAAGTACCACCGCCCGCAAAGAAGGGACGGAGAGGTACAAAGGGGGGCGAGGCAGGGCATGACTAAAAAGTGTCGCAGGGAGGGAATCTATGGGGTAATGGTTACCCCATCGAAAGCCAGGCAGTGAGGTCTTGTGACAAGACAAGAGACGCCATTTCGTAACTGAATGGTCATTCGGCATCACGAGCCACCTGTGCCGCCCCTGGGGTCCCCTGGTGGCCCCCCTGAAAGGCCCTGCGATGCCCTGCGAGGGACTGCGAGCAACTGCCGTTAACTGCTAAGCGCCAGCGCGGCCAGGCCTGTATCCGGACTGCTCCCAGCGGGCCTCTTGACCTGGGGCAGTCAGCCGTTCGGTGGCCTCTTTGCCAAGCGAGATGGCGCTGTGAGAACTTTTCCCATCCTCCTTCCTATGCAATGCCATGTTTTTTTGTTTTTTTGTTGCCGCAGCCCACGGGCCGCCCCCAAACCTGGCACGTTTCCTCAATCCTTGGTCGTGACACACCATCCTGCTCCTCTGGTGAAATCTCTTCACAAACTGTCATAGCTTGCTGAGCAACCAAGCCGCTATTGCTATTATTGCCATGGCCATGGCACACAGCTTCTGGTCACACGGTTGGGTGCCACGGGGGGTTCTAGTGGGATCCCCATGGCTCTGTAAATTTCTGCCCCTCCAAGAACGTATCCTGTACCTCATGTACTCATGTACTCCTGTACTTTGCGTGTATGAGTCCCACCTCTCTTATATCAAGTCCCCCCTCCTCACACCCTCTCCAGCCACCACCCACTGTGGCCCCCCTTCTTCTAGAAGTTTTATCAAGTGATATACTCTGCTTCATATACGTTTGTTGTCAAAGCATATAAACTCAACACCAAGACCATCTGCAAGATCAGAGTCAAACAAATACAATACGCAGATACACATACACACACCCCCTCGACCACACACCTACATCCAAAATCACATATCAGCATATCAACATGCCTTCTTCCTACTCCATCACTGAGCCCCACCCAACGGTGGCAGCATCGACCTGGTGTCACGCCGGTCGTGGGTACGTTCTCAACCCCCCTCCTTTCTTAGCCGAGCCCCATCTTGAAAACACCCGTGACTAACACACGTAAACAGAGGCGCGGGCAACTTCTTCAAGGCACCCAAGGCAGTGACCTCTCCCTCGGGCGTGCCCACCCCCATCACTCCCACCATCAGCAACTCGACCTCGGCCACGAGCAAGTTTCACTCTGGCCGCGGCGGCGCCGGCAACGCCCACTCGAGCATCGAGCGGCCCGTCATCTCCTTCGAGGACGAGTACGAGCGTAAGGAGCGCTCCGAGTCCGCCTCGAGGCCAGCATTCACAGGGCGTGGTGGTGCCGGCAACTTCAAGTCCGCCTCTTCCTCATTCGGCAGCACGCAGCTACGCAAGGGCAGCGACGCCTCAACAGCCAGCAACGCCTCCACCAAGAGCGGCAGCAGCTCGCACTCCGGCTTCCTGGGCAGGCTGAGCGCCTCGCTTTCCCACAGGTCATGAGTGCCCTTTTTCGCGGTCGTCTGTTGGGTTTGGGAGGAAATTTGTTGGCGGTTGCCGTTTGTCCACCGGTCACGACTTGTGGGGTAATTCTTCCGCACTCACAGGTCCTAATGAGCGACCGGGGCGGCAGCCTCACCATCCGACCACCACCCGCACACTCATTTTTACTAGGTTTTTGCGATTTCCGGCGTTAAAAGGCTATCCACAAAAAAGGTCCGGTCATGGAGTCAGCGAATTGTCATGTTTTGGCGCGTGCGTTTTTACCCGGGGTGCCTCAGTGCAGACAGGAAAGCTCAAGAGAGAGATGGACCTGGATCGGTTTCCTCCTAATTTCGAAACTCGATCACCCCCTTGGCTGGCAGACTCCAGGGCGGGAAAAAGGAATTCATTGCGGGCGGCGTTTGTTCTGGTGAAAAGAAACCATTGGTGTACCATATACCCCTCAAAGCGATTGTGGTTTTTTCGAGCGCCTCGCAACAGACAACGTTGTATTGTGATTGTCGTTATCTCATGCACAAAGTCTTTCATGATGTTCATGTGATTGCGAAGAAGAGATGTGTGATTTATGAGATTCAATAATGCCAGATATCGATATTGTACTGTACGAGGAAGTTGTGGATTCCGAACAATGTTCCAATGGAAAGTGATCGATTGGGAACCAAGCACTCGTTGAGAATTATGGCAGAGCACGTTCGTGTGCATTTATCGCATATCTGAGCCCCAAGAAGGACTCCGACCTCTCAACCAATTGGCATGGCTCTTTCATCATCCATGGGTATCATTTCTCCATCTATCGTGAGATTGCAACTCCGGATACTGCAGCAGCAAATGCCTCTAGTTGCGAGTCGCTACCCATTGTCAACCACCTCTCGCACACTTCATAGACTCTCCAACCCCAGGCAGCATGAATACGCGCTCGCTCAATTCTTGTGTGTTTTATCTCATGTCTCATCTTGCAGGACTTTCCTGTACCTTGTCTGCCCTCACACCAAAAACAGCTTTGCTCTTGCTCATGTGAACTTGGTGTGGATAATGTCAGGGTTCTCATGCCAGTCGTCAATGCTGACCCACATCTGTTCACATCATCAGTAAGCCATCTCGAGGCACTCGCAGCCCATTGCGAGGCTTCCGACTGGGTTTTTGACTCACCTTCCTAAATGTGCTCAGGCCGGCCAGAATACTGCCGCCGATCCAGGTCGAGTACTTCCTCTCGGGTGGCGCAAAGATCTTTATGCGCATGTCCTTGACGGCCAGCCTCTGCACCTCGGTCAGCAGGCGGTCACCGAAGCCCTTGGTGAGCGTGCTGCCGCCGGAAAGCACAATGTTGGAGTACAATGCCTTGCGCAGGTCCAGGTCCGTCCGGTTGATAGAGTCGACCACGATCTGGTGCACGCCTGGGTACTCGAGGCCGATGATCTCCGGATCGAACAGAATCTCGGGTGCCCTGAACCGCTCAGCGCCGATCTATAATTCGCGTTCCGTAATGTCAGCTTCAGCTTGTTCCACGTGGTGCGCCAGGGGTTCCACATGTAGGCACATCAGCAGGTAAGTAGCTCTCGTTCCGTGCACACACCTTCATCTTGTTTCCATCAGGCAGCGTGTACTCGACAACTTTGTTCTGATCCAGCTTTATCTGGGCCCAGTCCTTTTCCTCCTTCCTCGGGTCGTGCGCCACATATGTGACCGCCTCCTTAATGTGCCTGACGACCTCCTTCTCCGCGCTGGTGTGGAACACGTACCCGCTCTTCCGCAGCAGCGTTTGCAAGTACTCTGTGATGTCTCGGCCGGCGACATCAATGCGCTGGATGCTGTTGGTGATAGCAAACCCCTCGTACACAGGCACCGCGTGTGATACACCATCACCCGCGTCGAGCACTATACCCGTCGTCCGCCCCGATGCGTACAGCGATAGTACGGCTTGTATGGATGTGTAGAGCGCCGGCACGTTGAAGGTCTCGAAGAGGATCTGCGCCGCTGTGTCGCGGTTGCTCCGTGGGTTGAGTGGCGGTTCTGTCAGGAGGACAGGGTGCTAAGCCAGGTCCTCGCCATCAGCTTGATTCTGGGTGCGCAGAGTCTCCCCGGGCCTCGGAAGGACGGTCAATCTCACCTCCTCACTCAACGTCTTCAGGCCCTCGTCGTAAACATATCCCCAGATCTTCTCCATGTCGTCCCAGTCCGTGACAATGCCATGCTCCAGGGGGTACCGGATCTTCAGCAGGCCCCTGAGCTCCGTCGCGGCCTTCTGCCCGATGAACACCTCGCCCTCGAGCGCGCCAGCGAGTACCCTGAGGTGCTTGGGTCGCCCCACGAAGGAAGGGAAGTAGCATTTTGGCAGGTCGTCGCCAGCGAAGCCAGCTCGTATCGTGCCGGACCCGTTGTCCAGAACTATGGGCGCGTTGTGCAGGGATTCGGTCATCTTGCCTCTGCTTCAGCCGTCTCCCCCTCCCAAATTCACGATATGGGTGGATAGCTAGTATTCGAAGATGCACCTTGCCCCGGTGTAGGCGTGGGTGGGGGGCGCAAGCTGGTCACCGCTTTTGCCAGGGGCCAGCTCTGTCGCGTCGTCTGCAGGTGTTTCTTGGGGGCAAATCACCTCGAGTCTCTCGTCATGACGCGGTCGGTAAGACGTGGAACCGTTCGTCGGGGCGGCTCGCGCTCGGAAATCGAGCCTTCCAAGTGTTGTCGCTGTGGTGGTGGCCGTGGTGTTGCGCCTGCTTTGATGGCAGAACGTCAACTGGCACGAGCCACACGACGCGATTCAAACAACGTTCGCCAAACAGATCAACAGGGGTCCCTTAGCTAGCGCGACGGGATTGGCTTCGGTGAAAAGCGTAGGCCACATGCTGCCCCATGTTTCGGCTGTCAAGCTGCACCTTCCCTCGCACAAGGGTGGGATGGCGGAAAGAAGAAATGACAGACTGTAAAAAGCAAAATGTGAGCGGAACTGGTGAGCACAATTTCATGCCAAGTTTAGACTACCATCCTTGGATGTAGAAAATCTCAAGGCAGGTTATATGGGCCGAGGCAAGTCTCTTGACCTGGCCTGTCTCACCTAGTTGGATCTCGCACTCATTGGGCATGCATAGTAAGTGCTTCAATCCATCCGAACTTACAATCTACCGATCTCATAGTAGCTCGGCATGGCAATGAAGTATTTCACTCGACATGCAGCTCTGAGATACTGCCACCCTAGTTCTATCAATAATACCACGAGGTCGTCTTGTGCGCGGGCCCCCTCCCCCGCCTCGAAGTCAAGCACTTCTTCAGCCTCAACAGACCAATTCCTTGTCAGTGTATCGAAATTGTGAGACCTCACAATACGGAAGTGCATCATAAGACCCAAGATACTAGGAAAACGAGATATCAAACGAGGATCTTTTTGAACAAAGTAAATTATACTCTTTTGAGAGTGCTTGAGAACTATTGTGGTATTCTAAACCCAATCACAAGGTATCCTCCTATACCAGAACGCCGAGAACTATGCAAGATCCGCGATGGGCAGAGCGCTGTGTCTGTGCAGATATAATGCCTTGGTCCCAGTCACTTATATTATCCCTTCCCAATTCCCCCCCTTAACCCTGGAGATGTCAGAAGAGACCATCTAAAAAGCGCCGATGCGGCCGTCCAGAGCCTTTGCGGCAAAGTATGGCCAGCCCAGAATAACTGTGAAGCCACCAGCGTAACTTAAGGAGAAAGTTAGCATCAAAGGTCCTGTTGGTTCAAAAAAAAAAAAAAAAAAGGCAGATGGAGGATGGGTTCCATCAAGGTTCAAGTACTTACACGACGGCCTGGGATCCGACCCGCTTGACCTGCTTTCCCCAGCTAGCGCTCTGGGTCTGTCCTGCGATGGGCAGTCGCTGGAATGGGTGAGGCTCGAATGACCGGGCCACGTTGCGCATTGTGCGCATCACCGAGAACTGTCTGGTAGCCTGTGCCTGGGTGGAGGCACGGACGGCGGCGCGGGCGACGATGGGCGACATATTGGACTGAGTTGAGTCTGTGTGCGACTTGAATCACAAGTGGAGTCACTGGCGTGTGTCTGATTCGACGAGTGGAGAGAGAGTCGTGCGAGAGTGCGACCTTTGTGCTGCAGGTACGGTATGATTTGTGTGGAGAGGTGTAGAGCGTGTGTTCCCGGACTAGGTTTGTGCGGGGATTGGTCTCAGGTATTGGTACACTAGGAAGAAGAGGTTGATTGGAGATGTTTCTTTTTAGGGCTTGAGCCGGTTTGATGCTTTTGGTCTGGTGTTGATGATGGCGAGGGAGCACAGAAACATTTCACAGCAGATTGCCGTCCCGGGTCTTATAAACCCATGACTTCCAAATCTGCACTCAGCCGGACGAGCCTTACCTTTCCGATCTGTCAAAATTTACCCCAGGAAGCCGTTCTCGTATGGCCAGATGGCCGGCGAGGATTTCTCGTGGGCAATCCCCGCAAAGACCGATTTAGCACGCTTTGCGCAGGGCAGCTGAGGACCAGGCCAGAGTCGGCGCGAGGCCATCATGCCATTCCGACAAGTGAATGAGCAGATGCGCAGGCAGATGACGCCCGAAGCGGCGCCGAAAGGGGCAGGGCCAGCGCCGGTCGCTGCTGGTCGCAATGACTGCTTGGCGGAGCGTTGAAAATAGAAGGATGAAATGGCCAGACCGCGGCCAGGAATCGAGTGACAAGACGCTCATCATGGGCTGATCGGGCCCCGCCGACAGCGTGTAGGGCCAATGGCGCCTCGGTGGAGCCTTCCCCAGAGGTTCGCATCTCCCAAAGCAGCCTAACGCACAGCCTCTCCCTCCAGTACCGCCCTCCCGGGACATGTCGCTCACGTCTCTTGGTAGCAATGCACTCTAGGGACAGGGGCTGGGGGCGGAGCCTCAACCTCAAGAGTGTCCCAACAAGTTTCCTGCATTTACCGAGAGTCTGGCCATTACTGTCTAGTTTGCTCCTAGTCTTCCCGCGAAGTACTGTAGCACCGGAGCATGCCGAGAGCCAACGGCCCTGCATCCTTGACAGCTTGGCATCAACGAATCAATCACATCATTAGCAGGGCACCTGCTGACTTCAGTGGGAATTTGTTAGTGAGCAACATCATTTCATCCGAAGAACAGATACACAGTAACCTCTTGTGAGGTCACCTCCTATACCTCTCGTGGCAGAATCACCTCTCGGACATGAATGCCGACCAAATATAGCATCACCTCTTTTGACTGCATGGATGTTGATCGATATCTCCGTAGGTGAGGTATGGCGCTGAACATAGCAAGGCACTAGGTCCTGATGTACCCGAATAGGCAGATTGGCCTCATCATTCTCATTGCCATCAAGGTGATGTGATTTATCACACAATTTTACTCAAAGTGGTGGGTATTTAGACATCAGAATTATAGCAAGATGAGGGTAATATGCGTCTCTTCCTATTGCCATGTCTCGTCCTTCAATTAGCCCACCTGGGCAGTTCAACACGCTCGCCCAAGTAGCTACTACCGAGAGTCTCATGGTCATGTGTCGTCTCAGTGTTAAGTCTTAGCCCACCCTATATAATGCATGGTCCATGCTTAATGAAAGTCAGCTTCTGGGTCTGAGGACACCGAAGCTGAAGGGGCGAGGACTCGGCTCAACTGCATTATAACATACTCAATGAAGAAAACGAGAACATAGGAAGCGAATACACGTTTCCTAGACCTGGTCACTGTGTTTAGAGAATATCCACACTAGGTCGGTCCTGAATACCTTCAACGGAATGTCTCAACTTTCTGCGGCTCAAAGTTCTGAACAAGAATGTGTTTTATGCTGGGGCCTTGTTGTTCGGCTTCTCTCATGTATGTTATTCAATTTCTGAATTGGGACATCATACTTGCGGAATGGGTTCTGGCGGCAACATCCGAAAACATCCCTTCATCTGTGCGAGTAGGACTTGTGTATGAGCGCTGTTGAGCGCACAAATACTCCAGTAACCTCTCGAGTGAACATAAACTACAAGTCGGCTTCCGTATGTGTGCCGCAACGGAGTGACGCGTATGGGCCGAGCCGTGCCCGAGCCGTGCTGCAAAAGCACGACACAATAGAATTGTCCCACAGGGACCGTGAGGACTGACCAAGGTACCAGAGCGTAGGTTTGGAGGCAAGAGGTTAGATAGATGAGACCGACCAAGGTACCAGAGCGTAGGTTTGGAGGCAAGAGGTTAGATAGATGAGACCGACCAAGGTACCAGAGCGTAGGTTTGGAGGCAAGAGGTTAGATAGATGAGACCGACCAAGGTACCTACCTACCTGGATATCGTCTTGTCCATCATTCTAAAGAAAAGCGCTGTTCAAAGACAGTCGCAGGTTTCCCACCAGAAATTATCCGCAGGAGGACACTTAAGAGGAGGTGTGCCAATGGAACTTTACTCGGCAATTCAACCCAGAAGGGTTTGAGTCCATGCGAGCTGTTCCTAGGTAATCTCGGTCCTAACGCTAGGTAGATGGTGGAGGGCATGTTTTACTGTAGCCCATTCGATCAGTAGAAGAACTCTCTAAAGAAGCAGCTAAGTGCATAGTGTCGTGAGTCGAATCAATGGGGGAGATAAAGTGTGTCTTACTTGTGCGGTGTACGTTACCTTCCTCTAGCGTGCCCCATCCATAAGCCCTACTGCAAGACTAGGTAGGGTGCAGTCCCTCGGGCTAGATACCTACCCAGGTAGAGTCTGGCCAACAAACCCCATGGCTCTTGGAGAATTCTCTGAGCGTAGACAGGAACCAGGTCTAGAATCAGGTCGGGCTTCTGAAATATCTATCGTGGAGTGTATTCTTGGCTTCCCTTCCAGTGCTCCCCTCACAAAATACTGAGCTGATCTATCTGGTAAGTAGGCCTATGGATCGAGAAATCATCGTGGTCATTCTCATAAGGCTGTGCAGATTGCCCAACACGCTGTAAAACTTTGAGCGGGCTCTGAGCACTATCGATCCTCTGGCTATGTAGCACAGTTCACTGTGACCATGGGATCGGATACCAAAGCTTTGGATTGTTGTTATCTTGGGAGACCAAAAAGCACATTGATTTGCGCGATAATGGTTCTTTACGGTATCCACCAGTGCGCCATGCCTTTTAGAGTCCAATCGGACTGGTGAGCGCAGGGGTCTCGGCTCGCTTTTGTGAGCCGCTATTATCAAATCTCACCCCTGCAGAAGCAAGAGAGCTTTTTCCATAAGCATGGCAGCACCCGATTGCCAGTTCTCTTTATGTGTTCAACTTGTGCTGAACATTCGAAGGTCCGTGTCTTTCTAGTTCTGGATCTCTCCCAGTGTCAGTCTTTTCATCACAGACACCCCATTGGATACCTACCCTAGGCGGTTGAGATGTTATCCCTGAATCTTGCACTTCTGCTCTTGCAGGCTTCCCCGTCTATACTCACTCATTCGGAGCCTATGGGCCTGTCTAGAAACACAGCCACTGATGATGTCTACGATCAACTACAAGATCTCTTCGACTCAGCTCGATCAACTGCACTGAACGCTCTCCAAAACACGAGCGGAAGCTGTACAGAGGACAACGTAAGGATTCGCAGGGAATGGTAAGAAACAACTTCCAGTCGCGCAGTCTTTATTGAGAAGCAACGGCCGATGATTGATCGGTATTATTTATTTAGGGATGCCTGCAATACAGATGAGAAGAAGGACTACATCGCGGCGGTCAAGTGTCTGCAGTCTAAGCCTGCTCGCACTCCCTCTGAACTTGGTACCGGCATCAAGACAAGATTTGATGATTTTATTGCCACGCACATGAATCAGACCCTTACTATTCATTACACTGCTACCTTTTTATCCTGGCATCGGTACTACATCCACCTATTTGAGGAGGCAATGAGAGACGAATGTGGATATCAGGGGAACCTACCGGTAAGTGCCAAACCATCCGCCATCATACGATAGAAACAAGAAGTGAGAGAACTGACAGCTGTAGTACTGGAACTGGCCCAAGACCGCCATTACGGGGTTACACACCTCCCCAATATTCGATGGCAGTGACACATCCATGTCTGGAGACGGCTACTTCATCGCCAACAAGTCGGACATCAATGCCGCAGGTAACGCACCTGGTCTCGACCCATTCTGGCTTCCGGCGGGCAGTGGAGGCGGCTGCGTGAAGTCGGGCCCCTTCGTGAACTACACGGTGAACCTCGGGCCCGTCGGACTCGCCCTTCCCGGCGGCGAGTTCGCCGTGAACCCCCATAACGAAACTGGCATCTTCTCCTGGAATCCGCGCTGCCTCAAGCGGGACCTAACGGACTACGTTAACCAGAACTTCGCCAATGCGAGTCGCGTCCTCGATGTCATCCAGTTGTATGATGATGTTGCCACCTTTCAGCTCCTCTTCCAGGGCTGGCCAGCAGCGCTCGTGGAGGGCGGGACCACGTTGGGCGTGCACGGCGGAGGTAATTACGCATCCCCGGCGGCGTACTTGGCTAAATTGAAGCTGACTGACACTTCAAAACAGGCCACTTCTCGCTGGGCGGAGACCCAGGCCGTGATTTGTATGTCTCGCCCGGCGACCCTGCCTTTTACCTGCACCACTCGATGATGGACCGCGTGTGGTGGTTGTGGCAGATGCAAGACCCCGACTCACGCGTCTGGGGCGACAACAGTGTTGCTGGCACTGGAACATTCTTGAACAACCCGCCCAGCCCAAAAATAACAGTTGAGGATTTTGTGCAGTACGACTATGCTGCCGGCCCCCCGAGACAGATCAAGGACTTGTTGAGTACAACAGCGGGACCATTCTGCTATATTTACGAGTAGTGGTATTAAAATACGGCACATGTGCGAATTTCAAGACTGTATGCGAGCTCTCAGAAACTCAACTCTCAAAACTGGCTGGCTGTACATGCCATCAGCTGTAATATGGGTAAGCGTAGAAGACATGGGTGAGACATGCTGCTGTCTATTTATGTGACATGGACGGATCTTGTTTGGAGCGACAAGATTCAAAGGGGACAAGTCAACGTATCCCTACACAGACAAAAAATCAGGGGAATGTAGGAACACACAAGTCTCAGTCGACAACGGATCTTTGAGAGAGTGTGTGTGCAAACGGCCACAATTCACTGCTGGCACACATGGCATTCACTGTGGCGCTAGCGCCTACACCCTCAGTATTTAAACCTGTGCCCAGCAACCTCAGAAAGAGGTCTTCCTTAGATAGAAGGTAGCGACGACTTAACTTCAATTGACGTATTGAGGACAGCTGCCTTGTCTCTGTATCCCCTCTCGTGACAATCTTATACCACACTGGAGACCAGCTCGCTTGGGAAGCAAGACGTGACCGGACCTCCCAAGAAACCTAAAAGCTTACCTTGGAGTCTAGTAGAAGTTCAGAACATTAAATAATCACTGAGATTCAACAATGGACGAAGCGGCAATGAACTGGTTGCTGCCTACATCGGCTGTAACGATAATTGAGAGCAGATCAGCCAGATCTATCATCATAGTATCTCGAGCTCGTAGCAAGTGTGATCATCTATGTGGGACTCTCATCAATTTGCCCCGTTTTTCAGAATCTCGCTGAAAGCCCTGTATGGATATCCACATTCGTTAACAACAGCTTCCTGGGTACCAAGCATGTGCTGCCGGGTTGTGGTCTACGGGCCCTCGCACCCACTGGTGATCATCATCGTCCAAGTCCATCACCATGTCTTTGTGCACTGATGACCCAACATCTGATGACCTCCATAGCCTTCCATACAAAAGTCGGTTTGTCGGGTTGGAGAAAGAAGATTGACCGGATGATTCGCGTGTCGCACCTACGCAGGCTGTTGAGTCTTTCTCTGCGCGACCCTGCAAGTCTCAGCATCGTGGCCAGCTTTGCCACAGGTGTGGCAGTGCCTCAACTCTTCAACGCGAACGTTGACTGTTCCATCCACAACCACAGGGGAGGCAGCCATGGCACGGCTCAGGCCATCACGTGTCACGAAATTGACATGAGCGACACCACGCCACTTGTTGGTGATCCTCAGAGACCTCACGGCTCCGAATTTCTCCATTGCCTGACGTAGAATAGCCGAAGGAGGCAGGGGAGTCGTGCCCAAGGCTTGAATGTGGCCACCAGTTGGCCCTGGTCGGGGGCTGCGAACCGAGCCCGGGCGATCCGTGGTCTTATCATCCCTCGTCAAAATGTCGAACGGGTTGTCAGAAGCAAACGATGCTCGGGAAGTAGGTGCTGCCTCATCTTCATTTATTTCAGTCAAGCATGAATCGCGTTCCTTGTTGCCCTTGCGGTTGTTGCCGCTCTTTCCCGAGGTGGGAGTCTGCTTGGAAGACCCATCGTTTTTGGCGTCCTTGGTCTTAGATTTCTTTTTCTTAGGTTTCTTGGTAGCAGCACTTCCTGTTGTGGGCTGGTTGGCATCGGGCTCATGGACAATGGTCTCGTTGACGTTGGACTTGTTGACGTTGGGCTCGTTGGAGGTGGGCTTGCCGTCCATGCCAGCAGAGTCCTTATCAGACCCTCCCATCTGCTCTTTCGCCTCCAATCTCTTTCGTCTCTCAGAAAAAGTTGTGACACACAACTGACAAAGAGAAGCAGAGCAATGAGGGCACTCAAACGCGATCATGCCGCGCCTTGCTGAGCAAGCAGTGCACTTGAACTTCTTGAGGTGCTGGATCTTTTCACACAGATCTGAGTGCAGGCAGGTTCTGAGCTTCTCATCCTTTGTGACAACACCCATCTCATCCCATCGCTTCTCCTGCTTCTTCAACTCCTCACCGTGAAGGCGACGCTTTGCCAAAGCCTCGCTCCTCTTGGCTTCGTTTGCGCGAGCTTCTTTAGCCTCTTGACGCTGCCGTTGTTCCTCGCGTTTGATTCTGGCCTCTTCCTCTCGCCGCTGCCTCTCGGCTGCTTGCACTTGCTCGAAGGCAGGAGGAGTTGACCGTCGAAAGGAGAAAAAGAATTCAAAAATGAACGGGGGTGGGGAGGGGTGGAACCGGAAGGGGTCGGACCGGAAGGGTTCGGACTCGAACGGCTCATCGTCCCCGTTGTCGTATCGTGCGCGCTTGACAGGGTCGGAAAGAGTTTCGTGGGCAAGTTGGAGTCGCTGGAAGATGGTTGTAGCCTCCTCCTGGTTGTCGGGATTCTTGTCTGGGTGGTGGATCCTGGCCAGTCGACGGTATGCCGAAGTGATCTCGGTCGAAGATGCAGAGCGGTCAACCTGAAGCTCAGCATAGTAATCGAATGACGGTGGAGGAGGCATCTTGGCAGGGTCGAGATATTTCAAGAAGGTGTATTCAAGGATCGTCCACTGAATGTCGAGACGATAAAAACAGTGATGCGAGAAAGGCTTGTGTTGACTTGTTTGTATTTACGAAGTTGAGACCAAACGAAAGTGAACCGTTCGACAACTAGGAATTGCCAAAGACAAACGGAGCGACTTCTAGACAAACACTTCACCAAGCCTCTGAAAACCAGAAGGTGTACTGGCAGCTGTAGCCAACAGACTTTTTGACCTAATGGCTATGGAACTAACTATGCAAGCACACATGGGGAGTTTAGAACTTTTCCTGAGAATTATCCAATCCTTCGATTATAGTGATTCTCCTGCTCGTTTGGAACCTTGGAAGTTGTAGTCTTTGATAGAAAAGTGCCGGTGCCGGTTCGGCTACCTCAAGGTGGGTCTGGGATAGCTGCAGGTACAGACAGGGAACTCCACCCCAGCTACCACATGTACTAAAGTACCACGGGTCGCATAACGGTGAGCCCGACTTCGACCACCTCCTACCAACGCAGTAGGCACCGTATTTGGACAAGAACAATTGGAGACTTGACGGGTGTTTTGGCACCATGAACCACATCAAAGTCCCTAGTCGCCCGCTTTGCTACGTATAAGAAGAGAATGTTCTCAAGACGACATTTGCAGAGTGACCTGACAATACATCGCCTTTTTGCATGGCTTACCGAGATAATTGGGGAAGGTCCGACTCTCAGTTGCCTCTGAGCCTCGCATGATCTGATTGGACTCTTCCGAACATAGTACATTTGAGTCTGGTCTGAGCCACCCATTTCCAGAAATACGGCAACTGAAGCCTCGATGAGCAACTGAAGCATTATTACCTATGTACACGCTGGTCTGACGAGGTCAAGAAAGCTCCCTGTTTACATTCACAGTACTGTGTGAAGGGACCGCCTACTGCTCTGAAGAGTATGTATACGGATTAAAAGCGAAACCACTTACATTGACAGCTTCTGAACTTGAATTGGAAAACTTCACCGCTTGTACAGTTACATTGGATGTGTTTTGTCCCGTAGACTGCACGTGTACAAGCGAACAAGAGCAGCCCGAGTTAAACTTACAAGTGGTGGCACATTTGCACGGATTTGCTAGCACTATCAGAAGTCCAAAGGGGAAGAGTCAAACAATCATAGGCAAGATGATACGGACAAAAATTATAGAACGTGTCTGAAAATCATCAAGGATTCTTAGGTGAGGCTCTCAGAAGCTCAAGTTGGCCATCGGGCCGCGCCAAGTCAAGATTGCGGCTGCGGGTCTCGACCAAGGATTTGGCCACCGGTCGTCTTGAACGGCCTTGGATTTAAACATGTTTGGAGAAAGGTGGCCATTCTTACGGCGCGAAGCCGGGCCCCTTCAGACTTGACCCCGAGGCCTAAAGGGCCGCGGCGGTTGATAATCGGTGGTCATGCCTCTACTCAGGAACAAGAAAGTTGTGAGGTTCAGCGAGGCCACAATGCCTGAGCTGTCATATCTTCCATAAAGAACAGGATGGAGTTGCAGGAAGGGGAGGAGATTGTACACCCCCACCGGAGCAACAATTGAACTGGGCGAAAAGTGAGCTGTGGATTCAAAAAGTCCGGTAGAAATGGAAAACCACATTGAACCTTCATGTCCCCTGCGAAGGTGTATACATGGCGTGCAAATCAGAGTTTGCCGCGACTCAGAGATGCAGATCCTGCAGGTAGGTGACCTGAGACAATTTGAGCCATACTTGTTCGATGCTCAAACCAAGGGATTCAGACGCCCTGCGACGATCAAAATTGTTCCTCCGCACCCGGGGAGACCGCACATGGTCGGAGCTTTTGTGGCCGAGCCTGGAGAGCTTGTCAGCGTTTCTATACGGCCATCCTCATCGGACTCTTGGGACGGAAGGCGGATCCCGGGAAAGCGATGGATGGCATGAATGTGTCCAAGAGGCAACCCAGCGAGACGAGGCACCGCCGCAGAGTTTGCCGATTGCTGGTGGCGTAGTAGATATATTGTCTGATGAGCACACAGAGAAATTGACCTGAAGCTGGCAAATGTTGGAGGCAAGTGAGGCGCAGGGTGGATATTGTGGGGTGCATCTCAAGCTGTGACGACTACGTGGCAACCTTGTTGGGTGGATTGGCCTGTGCTGTGGCTGTCTGGGTCCTGGACCCTGGGGCCGGAGTCCTGGAGGTGCCGAAGGTGGCGGCGAACTTCCTGCAGCTCTTTGCTCTTTGTGCTCCCAGGCCGTGCGGCATTGATGGCGTGGCAGCGTGGGCGGGTTGGTGTTACTATTTTGGAAGCTGACGTTGAGTTTGCCTTTACTGTGTACGGGGTGCTGCGGCGCGGGATCTGCTTCTAGTTCAGCCGACTTTGGAGAAGATGCCCAGGGGTGATGCCCTTTCCAAGCTGGTCTGCACTTGTCATGTCTGCACGTACGGACGAATATGCACGTCTGCGTACGAGGAACTGCAGATGGTCAATGCGCATTACGGTAGTTAACAGTAGTCTGTGCTCCTCCTCCCCGGCAGCTCGGGGGGGGGGGGGCGACGACGCAACGACACCTGCGCCACATGCAGCACAATCCTCGACAAGCTGATACCGTGCCCGACCGAACCCACTGTGGGGAGCGCTGAGGCACTCGTCGCCCGCACCCTGTGGATTTGTGGGTGCTGAGCAGAGCCGAAATCTGGAATCGGCTTAATTCCGATGCTTGTGCGAGACGCAGTTGGTCACTCCCAGCTGTGGCTATTCCCTACAACCCCGCCTTGTGAACCTTGGTTGCTCACGCAAGCGCCCCGTCAACAATTGGGTTTTCTCTCTCTCTCTCTCTTTCCTTGTCTGACTCCATCGTGGAACAGCGCTCTCCACCTTTTTTTTCTTCTTTCTCACTGCAGGGGCCGGTCTGCTAGACGCCTCCCGTGCATATGTATGTTCTTGCCGTGCTGTACGGCATATTCGGATTGGTCGGCACTACGTCAGTGACAAGACACTTTATGTGTGGTAGAATAAAATAGGAGGCCGCTCGCATGAGGGTGACGAAACAGGGTTGCAATAACTCAACGACAATACCGGCTGGGATGTTATCGGTAACGGGATGAGGTTGCAGGTCGGCAGGTAATACCACAGATATCAGCACGCTGAATCACGGGCATTTGGCATTTGGAGATTGTGACCTGCGACTCCCAGTCTCTTGCGGGAGCCCTTCGTAACGGTCGCAATGGAGGACTAAGCTGGCAGGCTGGTAGGAAATTTATTACCAGTCATCGATCGCAACCTCCCAAGACTCGCGGTCCCCTGCCATGACCCCTGCTTGCCCCCACAAGGCCTCTGCACAGGCCAATGAGGCGCCCCTGCAGACCCAAGGTGGCCCCCGGCCAGCTCCCTCCCAAGCGACGTCACGGGTAGCTTACTGCGCCTCCCCTGTGAGCCTGAAACGACTCCTTCTCCCCAGCCAGTGTCGTGCCCGCGTTGATCTCGAGCGCCCCCTTCATCAATCCAGACGGCCACGCAGCCAAACAGCGCACTCCCGACATCCCAAGCCTTGGCCTAAGCCATTGTAGCTTTCGGGCGTCGAAGCCAACCAACTCGACCTCGCGGTTGCGAGATTTGCCCGGAACTCTGTCTCTTCCTCTTGCCAGATTGCCCACACAGACTTCAGCAGCCAGCCAGTCATCCGAACCAGAGCTTCGCAGTTGCAACTCTCGCTCTACCTGTATTAGCCAGACCTCAGAGTTTAAGCTGAGCAAGCATCGTGGCCACTCGCATAAGCCCAAGTGCAGACAAGTACCGCACGGAATAGGGGCTCAAACCACTACAGCCGGACCGCAGCACCCTTTTCGAAACCACCGTCAGTGCCCGTCGACTTCAGTCTCTGCCACGGCTCACAGCACGCTCCACCACATCCTTGGCACATTCCAAAGGGGTCCTGTTGGGGGGCCAGTGACCAAATACTACCTCTGACACAAGTCATCACTTCACGACAACTGTGGGCTTCGAACTTGGTTGTGGCCCAATATACGTCCAGGTTGCGACCCCTGACTGGTGACGGAGCGACTCCAATAACCAACCCTCGCCTGCGCATTACCAGAATACAACAACCATGTCGTATAATCGATTAGGCAAGTCTCCTCCTACTTGGCCCCCTCCTCCCCTCCTCCCCTCCTGGCCTCCTGCCCACCCATATCCTCTCGCTTCGCGTCATAGGCGGGCCAGTACATTCCTCAACCCGGGCACCAAACACAATATACTACCCTCCTCCCTGACAATCCACTCTTCTTTCCACTTGCCCTACCCTTCACTGTACTGTACTATACTTCTCTCGTTGTGTGACGTCCTCTTCTCTCGTACACGCCCCGCGCCACCAGTCACTCAAAGCCCAAAGACGGCTCCCGAGCTTGCACCTTTGTCCACAACGAAGTCCACGTCGTGGCGCAGCCCCCTTGATCCAGTGCCGCTGCTCCGAGGGGCACTTAAGATACTCCGGCGGCGATTTGGAATCGTCCCGCCTCGCAACATATTTCGCAGTCAAGTATCTAATCGCCAAAACATACAGACGACGACTACTACGACCATCACATGATGGACCCTCGCGCCCACAGGACGCCTTCGCCCGGCCACCCGCTCCAGCATGGCTACCAACTCGACGACAATCCCTACGGCCAAAACCCGTCCGCGTCACATCTTCAGATGCCGTTGGGGCCGCCCGGTGTTGGCAGGACGTACAGCCCGGCAGACTCCCTTCACATGCAAACAGCTGTGAGTCGGCCTGGAAAGCCAGACAGTGTACATCCCACTAACCTGTGAGGCAGCAATCGATGGAGAACATCGGTGGCCACCCGGGCTACGAGCAGCAACAACACGTTGGCTACCAGGATTATTCTGTGAACCCCGAGGCACACCACGACGGTTACTACAACCAGCCTTATGAGCCACAACCTCAGGGAGAGCCGGGCTTCGAGTATGATGACAGACGGCCGATGTTGCAACACCAAGACTCTAGTATCACCGAGAGCTACACAGACCAACCCCAACCGCAGCAGCAGGGAGGAGGCGGCGGGCTCAAGCGCTGGAAGACGGTGAAGGAGGTGCTGCTGTATCGAGGCAACTTGGTGCTGGACTGCCCTGTCCCACCAAGGTTACTCAACCAGGTTCCCCACGGCGACCGAGACGAATTCACCCACATGCGATACACAGCAGCAACCTGTGATCCAAATCATTTCTACGATGAGAATTTCACCCTACGACAAAAGCTCTTCAGCAAGACCAGACACACAGAGCTCTTTATCGTCATCACCATGTACAACGAGGATGAGATCCTTTTCGCCAGGACCATGATCGGTGTTCTCAAGAACGTCGAGTATATGTGCAAGCGGACCGAGAGCAAGACCTGGGGTAAAGATGCTTGGAAAAAGATTGTGGTGTGCGTCGTCAGCGATGGCCGTGCCAAGATCAACCCAAGGACGCGGGCCCTTCTCGCTGGTATGGGTGTGTACCAGGAGGGCATTGCCAAGCAACAGGTCAACAAGAAAGACGTGACGGCTCACATCTACGAGTATACTTCGCAAGTCGGCATGCAGATCAAGAACGACGTGGTCCAGTTGATACCAAAGCAGCAGCCGGTGCAGCTGCTCTTTTGCCTCAAGGAAAAGAACCAGAAGAAGATCAACTCCCACCGATGGTTCTTCAACGCCTTCGGCCGCGTCCTGGACCCCAACATTACCGTTCTGATCGACGCTGGAACAAAGCCCGGTGGCAACTCGATTTACCACCTCTGGAAGGCTTTCGACCTCGAGCCTATGTGCGCTGGCGCTTGTGGCGAGATTAAGGCAATGCTCGGTACGGGCGGAAAAAATCTTTTCAACCCACTCGTTGCAGCCCAGAATTTTGAATACAAGATGAGCAACATCCTCGACAAACCACTCGAGTCCGCGTTTGGTTTCATATCGGTGTTACCGGGTGCCTTCTCAGCGTATCGATACGTTGCTCTTCAAAATGACAAGAACGGCCAGGGCCCACTTGAGAAGTACTTCGCCGGCGAAAAGCTCGAAGGTGCTGGTGCAGGTATCTTCACGTCAAACATGTATCTCGCTGAGGATCGTATCCTCTGCTTCGAGCTCGTCACCAAGCGGAATTGCCATTGGATCCTTCAGTACGTCAAGTCAGCCACGGGAGAGACCGATGTGCCCGACACTGTTACCGAACTCATCCTACAACGTCGTAGGTGGCTGAACGGGTCCTTCTTCGCTGCCATCTATGCTATTGCACACTTCTACCAGTTCTTCCGCTCGGATCACTCGCTGATGCGGAAATTGGCCTTCTTTGCTGAGTTCACGTTCAACACTATCAACATGATCTTCGCATGGTTTGCCATTGGCAACTTCTTCCTGGTCTTCAAGATATTGACAACAAGCTTGGGCGATGACACGCTCCTGGGCACCGCTGGTAGTATTCTTGGTGTCGTGTTTGAATGGCTCTATGGTATTTCACTCATGATTTGTTTCGTTCTGTCACTGGGTAACCGACCAGCGGGCTCGGGCCCATACTACATGGCAATGGTTATCTTCTGGGCAATCATCTTTATGTAAGTCTAGCCTCACATGAGTGGGTCTGACGAGTTATGCTAACCAAGTCGTCTCCTAGTTACCTGATGTTTGCGGCCATCTACATTTCCGTCGTAGCTATCCAGACCGACATTAGCGACGCCGACGGGTTCAACATTCAAGACCTTTTCAAGAATAAGGTCTTCTACACGTTGATCGTCTCTGTAATGTCAACCTACGGAATCTGGTTGATCGCTTCGCTGCTCATGTTTGACCCATGGCACATGATCACGTCTCTGGGGCAGTACATGCTGTTGACTCCGACCTTCACCAACGTTCTTAACGTTTATGCCTTCTGCAACACTCACGACATCTCCTGGGGAACCAAGGGTGACGACAAAGCCGAGAAGCTGCCCTCTATCGAACTAAAGGATGGCCAGGGCAAGACGGATCTTCCCGACGAGGGCGATCTGAACGCCCAGTACGATCGTGAACTGCAGGTGTTCGGTCGTAAGCCTGTCAAGGAAAATAAGCCTCCAACGGCTGCCCAGCTCGACGAAAAACAACAGGACTACTACCGTGGTGTTCGTACTGTAGTCGTGCTTATATGGATGATCTCCAACTTTGCTCTGGTCGCGCTCGTTCTGAGTGCTGCAGGGTTGGAGAAGATTGGGACCAAATCGAACACTACTACCGACCAAGACGCCGCCGAGGAGGCAGAAACGACCAGGACAACCATCTACATGGCCGTCGTGCTTTACTCCGTGGCTGCGCTCTCAGGGTTCAAGTTCCTCGGCGCGATGTGGTTCCTCGTGGTCAGGATGTTTAGGGGCGTCTGATGATGATAAGAGGAGCGACGACTTTGATGATGAACAGCTTCTTGGTTTTCTTTTGCTTTCCATTTCTCTCCTTTTGCCACTTCACACGTTGCATCTTTCCTTCTGCGCGGTCTTTTGGGGCCCTTTCTGGCGTGTACTTCCGCGGACTTTACTTTACATACCCATGTCTTTCTTGCTTCTGAATGATATGAATGATTTGCTGTTTCAAACGGCGAACGAATTACAGGATTCTCAAACATGCACTACGGTGCATTTATGTCGTTGAGTTTTACTTTTCATTTTTGCTTCACTACAACGCTGGATCGATGTTCTTGTATGTGTCTGCCAATTTGTTACAATCCAGGACTTGTCTGAGTATTTTCCTGCGCGCTTGATCCGGGCT
Source organism: Diaporthe citriasiana (assembly GCA_014872975.1). NCBI lineage: Eukaryota > Fungi > Ascomycota > Sordariomycetes > Diaporthales > Diaporthaceae > Diaporthe > Diaporthe citriasiana. Next base: position 77,305 of record JADAZS010000003.1, on the reverse strand, counting down.
TTGATTTTTGACCTGTGATCTTCGCCTTTTCAGGTTTTGAACACGAGGAGTTGTTCGGTTGTAACATGTCGCCGGACTCTATTCGCCTTTGCGGGCACTGTCTGGCATGGAATCTGGGAATCCGGTATCTGGTTGATTTACGGATGTTTGGAGCCGATGTAGGAAAGGACTTGATGTCTGCCTAATTCTTGGGATAAGGGAGTACATAATACCCTTCTAAATAAATGGTTAGAGATCATCGTAATGTACTGCTTCTGGTATCACGCTGATAATGTTACATGCCTCTGTGTGCGGAGTTGGAACGGCTGTCTTGAGTGAATCCTAGGGTTTTGAATACAACGTGTGATGTATGAAAGGCCAGAAAGCCGGCCTCTCACCATGCTCCCTGCAGTAAGCACATGGTGGCCTTAGTTCCCGACCAGGATGCTTGAGTTGGGATGAACTGCCCAGACGGCTGGAACGGTTGCAGAGCTAAGGCACACCCGCCGCCACGTGAGGCATGCGCTTTGAACAGCCATTTTCATCGATCACAGTCCCAGGAGACTGGTACACATGTATTCCTGGTACGATTGGACCCTGAAGTCGAGGACTCACTTCAGTCCGTCGCAAGTGAACCAAAGACAGAGAGACACCTCGGCTGCAGGGCCCGTTCCAAAAAGGGTCGCGGCGGCGGCGACGGTTCTTTTGCCCTATTGGTCGGTACCAAACTTCGTTGACTACCTCGGCGGTGATGTTTCGGCAGAAATTGGTGATTGATGTCGAGGGTGGGTCACGAGGGTGGGTGGACCGCTTCAACCCACGGCCGTTGAGGTGAGGAAGTTGAACCTCCCCTTTCCCCTTTCCCACCACCCTAGGATTGCAATACCGAGGAGGGGGAGATATAGGCAGGATCTTCTCGTCCGTCGTCCGGAACCCCTGACCTTAGCTTACCTGGACCCTGACTCCCGCAGAGGTGAGCAGCAGGAGCATGGGTATAAAAAATACTGCCAGATTGTTCCCGAGGTCGTGCCACTCGGAGACACCCACCGTGTTAATGAGCTGATGTGGCAAGTGCTGTCGGCTCGAGTGTGATGCACACGCGCCCTGCCAAGGCTGCAGGGTGCTGTGAGTGCTTACGGTGGATGGTTGGGGGGGGGGAGGCCTGCCGCCGATCCACCGGGGCGGCCAGGGCAGAATCTCTCTCTCTCCTCTCTCTCTCTCTCTCTAAAGTTTCCTGGTTTGAGAATCTGTGTGGTCGTCCGGCCTGGGAACACTCTGATGCCCAGTTGCGGCCTGTGGCAGCGGCAGCGGCAGCGGCGGCGAGGGCGGTGGCCGCGAGTACGGAGGCAATGAGAAGGCGTCCCGGTCCTTGTTTCCACACCACGTGCCACGCCCTCTTCTGAACTCAATTTTGAGGACCGGCAGGCTGAACAGCACGAGAGGGCACACCTCTCCCTCACCATGTGGACCCGCTCACCGCTACAGGCCTCGGTGGATCGTACGGACCGTCGCGGCTGGGCGAATCCTTCTTCCTGGAGTGCTACTGTGTGGTGGTGGTACACTACGCGTACGTGGTGTAGTGTACTGAGCATGCGGTATGTAAGCTTGTGCACGGCACAAGCGGGATCCACCGAGAGGCTCTCTGTTTCACGACACAAGATGAGCAATGAAAGCACAGTTTGGCAAGCGGCGTCGATGGCGCCCCCGGCGTCGCCATCATCTTGAGGCGAGGGGCCCGGCTGCGGCCCACGCTGGATGTGCGCACGGATGGATGGGCGGCTGGATGGCATTTCTGGTGGCCTTTCACCCCTTTGTTGTTCTTTTATCTCCGGATGATCATGTTTGTGACCTCGCTTTCGGGACGGGGCGAGGAGGGGAGGGGTACTGTGGTCCCCACATGAGCTGGATCGCTGACTTGCTGACCTGATGCTGCTGCTGCTGGTGGTGGTGGTGAAGGTGTTTCGTTTCGCGCAGGTGGTGTGCGGGTGGGGCAGGAAGCAGGAACCGGCTGGGTGGGTCGTGGGCCCAAGATGTCTGTTCTTCCAAACAGGAGGAAGGGGCTCTATTTACGCTACTGCCTTGACTGTCACTGTCACTGTCGTGTCTTCTGGCATCGCCAGGTACCAAAGAGGAAGGTGTGATGGATCCTCTCGCTACGCAGTACCATGTGCTTGCGAGGCGGCCATCCTGGACGTCAATTTTGGCATCCGTCCATCGCTCACCACGGTGCGCAGGGCTGCTCTGCGCCGTGTTGCGTGACGGGGTGGTGCGTGACGGGATTGCGGGTCCTGTCGAGTCGGCAACCGGGTCTTCTTGTGCTTGATGGTAAGACGGTCCTGCGACCGACTCGCTTGCTGTCGGTTGCTTTCCAGGCGGCCAGACCGGCCAGACTGAGTTGATGCCAACAACAACAACAACAACAACAACAACAACAACAACAACAACAACAACAACAACATTCAAGACCAGGGAAGACTCTTCACTGCCGGTCCATCTCTCGTACGCAGATTACATGGAGCAGTGGGTTGAGTGTTTCGTGGGGATGGAAATGTCATTTGTGTGTGGCTTGTGGATCTATCTGGTCCCATATGCACCCCCGGTCACGAACGGCACTCATCCCGCCCACTCGGAAATCCGAGGCTACACTAGCAGCCCGGGGGACTTCACGATAGCGCCCTGGGTGGACTGGCTGGACTGGGCGGCGCGGCAGTCGAGACTTTTAGGTGATGAGTGCCGGCTGCCTGACGTGACTCGACGGGGGGTCTCGATGTAATCTCACCACTTTTGCCATCTGGGCGATGGAAATTCTCCGAATAGGAGCAGTTAGGCACACACGACAGGTGGGTTTCCTGCCTTTTTTTCTCCTCTACATCCGGTGGAAAACGTGCCTCTGGGGCCCAAGTACACTACAGGTCTTTCACACTACATACACAGTAGGGGCACCGGGGGGCATGCAGGCGCCAGATAAATTGAACTTGTGGAGTCCCCGTTGTCACAGCCCCCGAAGTTCGCCCAGGCGAGACTGGACCCGCACCGGCTGATCATTTCCCATTCGTATCACCACCGTCGCCCATTCAGCCTGGTAGGGGAAGGGAGAGGGGGGGGGGAGGAATAAATAAGAATCCCACGCGGACCCAGCACTCGGGGTGCCGCCACGAGAGAGCGAGAGAGGCTTCTGGCTCTTCTCTCCCCGGCCTGTCACTTCCATCCCCGATCCGATCATCACATCACGATCATGCCGCCATCCCGTTACCTGTGCGGCTAGCCTCTCTTTTCTCCGGATTTCTTCTCTACCCTTCTCTGCGGTAGATAACAGCACGGCCTCGTCACCGCCCTCACCTTCTCTTCCTCCTGTCTGTTGTGTTATGCTTCTTCCCAGGGACGAGTCGGTCAGCATCGGCTCTGCTACTACCACCGGCTCCGCCAGCGTGGAAACCCCCCGGGCTGGGCCCGACATGAAGTTTGTAGACCCGTCGAGCCAGGTGAATTGGGGAATATGGACATTGTTCGTGGGCGCCACCGCCTTCCTGGCCCTTCGCGTGTGGAGCAAAATATATCGGCGCCACGGCCTGTGGTGGGATGATCAGATACTGGTGGCCTCTTGGGTAAGGAAAGATAACCACGCCCCTCGCTCCCATCCGCGCAGTCCTCGATGCTGATTGTTGTGCTAGACGGTGCTGCTGGCGACCAACATCTTTATGACCATTGAGCTTGCCACTGGCTACGTATCCGAGACCTGGGACGACCGCATGCTCATCCTTGTCTCGATATCATCATGCCTGGTCACCGTCGGCCAGACCCTCTCAAAGACAGCATTCGCCGTGACCCTGCTGAGGATAACCGAGTCCTGGCAGAGGTATGCGTTATGGGTCATCATCGTGTCGCTGAACCTCTACCTGGTCATCCTGCTCTTCCTCAACTGGGTCAACTATTGCGGCCAGGATGCATATTGGTGGAAAATGCCAGGCGTGTGCGCGCCGTATGACACCATCTTCCAGATCAAGATCGGGCAGAATGGTGAGTTGCCTTGTCACGCGAACTTCTCACCGCTGTGGTATTCAAGCATTAGGTGCTGACAAATCTCGCGCTCAGTGTTCAATATTATCATCGACTTTGTGCTGTCTCTGTTCCCATGGCTGGTTACATGGAAGCTGAGGATCGAGAGGTATGAGAAGGTCGGCCTTTGCGTGGCCATGAGCTTGGGCACGATGTGAGTAACGCATAGATCGACATCGAGAGTAGTCTCACCGCCGCATGCTGACTCGGTAAACTTCAGAATCGCCATCTTCACAAGCGTCCGCACGTGGTACATGCTGGATCCGAATCTCAACACGTATGACTCGTGGTACGTCTGGAGACAAGGCCACACAGAGATCTGGTATCAGGCCGAAGTGGCAGGCACCATCATCGTACAGACGCTCCCCGTGATCCGTCTCATCATCCAGGACCTGCAGATGTCGCTCATGTCGACCAAGCTGAACGAGACGGCCGGCCAGATCCCCACTATAGGCACGGGGACCAACAAGACGGCGAGGAACAGCCGCGCGTGGGCGGCCGCAAACAACCCGCACTCGCTCTCGGACGTGACCGTGAGCGACGGGGGCGGGAGCAGAAGGTGCAGCACGGCCTCGGCGCACGACAACGACGGCGGCGAGGCGGGCATCGTGGGGACCAGGACGGTGGAGCACTTCGAACTGCGAGATCTGGAGAAGCTGAGCACCGAGGACGCCCGGGACCAGAGGGAGTCGAGGTCGACCTTCAGCAACGGTGACGAACGTGTGGTGCACATCGGCTCGGCCATCTGAGACCGGCTGGTACCCCTGCTACGAATTCCTGTACATACTCTTTGTTCCGAGCGATTTGATTTCCCAAAAAAGTGCGATACCCTGTTGTTACCCACCTTACCGGCACCGGCTACCGGTTTTCCTGTCCCGTTCTCTGCAAGGTGTTCTGGGCCCGGGCAGGGCTGCAGCCAAGCTCGTGACATATGCAGCCGTTGCAGCGGCTGGATCACAGTCTGTGTGAGGAGTAGACATTCCATACCTCTCGTGGTATCAACATCTCGCCACTGATGTGGGTTGTGGACTCCTTCATTCCGGCAGGCGGGGGTTTCACCCAAAACACGATTTGCTAGACCCGACTCAACCGTGATCGCCGGCCAAAAGGTTTATTAGTCATGACTCGACTCGGGGGCCGTTGCTTTTTATATAACATATTCGGGACTCTAGACAGCTCCGGCCTTGAGCAGGAACAAACCTAGAATCAGTTCTCGGTTGACATAATACCTCACACGCACACACACACACACACCCACACCCACACATGTTACACGCTGCTGTCGCGTGAGCTCCGTGGCGGCGCACCGCACAAAGTCCCCAAAATAGAGGCTCGACAATGAGTTGGAAATGACTATATCTCCCCGGCTGACGGGGCCGCCGGGCGCCTAACGAGGGCTCGGAGATTCCCATCGCCTTCTGCAGACTCACCGTGTGGAGCCCAAGATTGCGGCCAACTAGCACCCAGCCTCGCTGTCGACAGGTCTGGACAGATGCCGCCTCATTCGTCCTCGTCGTAGGGGCGGCTCTTCTCCAACAAGCCGGCAATGTCTTGAGGGCCTAAAGAAGGCCGCGGGATCAAGACGGATCTAGAAGAAGAGATAGTGATCAAATAGCCACCGCATTCCTCGATGTGCCAGTGCACACTTCACTTGGGTGCCGGGCTCGTGGTAAAGTTATCACCAATCTCAGGTTGTAGGCAGGTTTATGGACGAACGACAAGGCTTTGAATTATTTTCGATTTGCCCAAGAGGCTGCGATTTGAGGGGCTGGGCTGAGTTCACTTCCGAGACCTGGAACGCCCACGGCGAACCGCGCGCTTTGCCTACTGCACCTCTCGGCCCAGCCTCTCGAGTTCCTCTTTGATGAAGTCGGCAGCATTGACGAGCTCCGTGCTTCCATACACGATCCTCCGCTTCGTCCGGTCCCCGCTGCCAGCCGTACGCTTTATCCATTCTTGCAAGTTTCCATATTCATCCATACTCCCACCGCCCACTGTGAACACGACAGCCTCCGAAAAGCCCTGCCTCCTCTGCCCGAAAGACGCTCCTGATCCTGGCCCGAGATTTGCGCTCCCTGGCATCGCACCTGGTGCGGCACCCCCTGCTCGGAGAGTTGATGGCGGTGGCAAAGTGCCCCTTGCGCGATCACTCCGCGGGTCAAAGTAGAGGTAGTTCTCTGTCTTGGCTATGGCCGACGAAGCGGCACTGGATGGGTCCATGATGGACTCGACGATCTTGGTGATCGTAAGGTCTTGATTTGCAGGCAGGAAATTCTTGAGTCCACCGACTATCGAATCAAAGTTGGCCGACAGGGCTCCTGTTGGTACACCAGTCTCCTTGAGGCGGTCTGTGAGCCGCGAGGATATATTTGAGAAGCGGTTGAAGAGATCTGAGGATGCAGATGGCTGCTGCTGAGCTGTCGAGGAATCCATAGTCGTGAGTTGCGTCATTTTCGTCGTAGCACGAACCCTGTGTTTCAAAGGTCAGTATGTGTGTATTTCTTTGTTGCAGAACCCAGTGAAGCAGTGCGCCTTACTGTCTTATGTACGGCAGACAGGTGCCGTCGACGCCTGCTGCCGTGAGAGCTTCTTCAAACTGCTGCCAGTCTGCTCTGCCGATATCTGTTTCTGTGCTGAGGAACCAGACGACGAAGAGACGCAGCTTGTCCAACGCGGTGTCGCCCTTTTCCTTATCCTTAATCAAGTCCAGTATCTGCGCTTTCGTCTGCTTCATCACATTCGACTCGATCGAGTAGTATTCCTGATGTCGTGTTAGCCATCGATTGGTCGAGTCCCACCGACAATAACTGCTTACATTCAAAGCTCGTTTTTGGATCGCACTGAGAATGGCTGCCAAGATGTTCATGTGCATGTCCAAGACTGCCTTCCGTTCCCTGAGCTCTGGGAGTACTGTTAGTGCGGCCTTGAGATGCTGAGCACTAGCACTTGTGTCCATCTCAAGATTTTCGAGGTCGGATATGCCGGTCTTCTTTGTGATGGCGGCCGATTCCTCCTTGTACCGATTGAGTTCCGCATCGATGTCTTCTGCCACTTCTTGGAATGGCAGGCCCGAGTTTTTGGACCAGAAGAAGTCGTTTGCCGTCAGGTCATACGCTTTCTTCGTCACTCCCTTCTCGGGTTTGGACTCATCGACAGGCGTCTCGATCGTTATGCGGTTCAGCTTCATGTTGAGAACGTCGTGTACCAGGTGTTGGTAGGTCCAGCCATGTGAAAGCATCGGTGTCAGATCGACATTCCTGTCCAGGAGAACCAGGACAGGCCGCGACGTAGGAGTTCCAGCCGATGAGCTGGGGCGGTTCGAGAATAGACCATCCTTGGAACCCGAGTTCAATATATGGTCACGCAGTTTCCGGTCGAGCTTCTGGGCTATCATCTCGGCAGCTGCGCCACGGCTGGCCCGTATGATTGGTATAACACCCATTGTGACAATGACGGAGAATAGCCCGCTGACAATCTTGTCAACGACGTGGTCAAGTTCTTCGTCTTTGGTTTTTGCACTGTTCAGGGCCCAGTACACGTGGTTCTTCTCCATGCCTAGGGAGAACAAATCCGGCTCGGCAACGATGAAGTTCAGGTACTGGTCATAGACGTGCGCAATCTGCTCAGATGTTTCTGCCGTGGCGGTCATTGTCGCGAAATCTTCGAGTAGCGGCCGAGGGATGGAGGAGAGGAAGTTTATGTATGCAGGGGTATATAGTCCTTTCTGGAGGTCTTCGGTAATCCTTTGGAGGTTTTGCGCATTCGGCTCCAGTAAGTAGACGACCGGCACGTCGGGGATTGGTGCGCGCTGAGCCGTAATTTTCCTGATCGTCTCCCATGTCAGTTCCAACCCTCTAAACGTTGACAGGAACACGCGCATATCTCACAGATGTATCGTAACCCCCAGACTCCGGAGATCACTGACCCTCAAAACGGAGCTGATGACACTATAGTCCCTCAACATCAGCACTCAGTGCCCCCACTGCTTCGAGGGAAAACACAGCATTCGTACTCTTGTCCTAGGTCATCGAAGACGAGGACCTTCCAGGCGATTGGCGAAGTTGCGAGGCCATTGGCTTGTGAGTCGTCGTGGTCACCGGCCTCGACGTCTTCGTTCAGGTTCAATATCTTCTTCAGCGACGCGATCTGTTTGTCGCGCAACGAGGCGCCGCGCGCTGCCATCCTGACGTTTCGGGGCAGCTATTGACTGCTTTCGTAGCGGTGATGTTCTTCGGGGCGAGAGCTCGGCATGGGCGGTTCGGCGGCGCAGAGACACGTTTCCACAGGTGAATCTAAGGCGACAAGAAGTTGCCAGCTGTTAAGCAACAGGACTAGCAGTGGTGCTGGTCGACCTGATGACTGTTGCTAGCGCAGGCTGCACTTTTGCGACAGCTGTCCTCGTAAGAATCTCGTGAGTGACCGACTCGCTGGGCTCGGGGAGGTCTGAACACACTGAAGCTCCTCCGACTTACACAATACGTAGCTGTAAGCCTGACTTCCTGCCCTGCCGCTCTGGAAGCTGACATAATGTGGGCAGGACTAGTGTGGTACCTGCTCCAACGCCTTGATGGATTCTACCTACACTAGCCGAGGCGCCTGTGCCGGCCCCAGGACAGGTCTCCCTTGGTCTATGGCCCCCGTCCCCTGCGCCTGCACCGGCCTAAACACATTAGGTACATCCCTATCCGTACCTTCCCTGCTGTGGCTGGCACGGCCGCTAGCCGATATGACTGACCTGGAGAGGGCGACCTCCATTTTTGGGTAGCTGGGCGCTGGGTGCTGATGAAACAATGACCGGCTAGCCCTTTTCCCTTTTCCTTGGGGCGTCCCATCCGCCGTCCCCTTTCTCTCCCGACCTCCCTCTTTCTTTTTAACCATCAACACAACCGCGACGACATCTGTCTTCCACGTAGAGACTATCAAAGTCCACCATCTGAAGAGGGATCGCCGACCCCATCTGATAGATCTCGGAACTTCTTAATATTCGTGGATTTGGCGCTGCACCTTACTATTAAGTCGTTGATTCGGTTGTTCCCTCATTGCAGTCAAGTCAAGTCAAGCCAAGGCCCAGTCAAGTCAATCCATTCAGATAGACAGAACGCGTCTCGCCGTCTCTCGGGTATCAGAGAGGGGGAGCGATGTTGTAACGTGCTCAGCTTTGTCGCTTTGTCTTGATGGAGGATAGAGCCTCCAAGGCGCGATCAAGCGGCGTAGGAAGGATCTCTGGGCTGGCTTTGGACCTCTGAAAACATCCAAAGCAGGCAGGACGGAAGGACGGACCCAGGGTATGCATCTACACTCTCCAAACCCCCCAACTACATTTCTTCCCCCCCCCCCCACACCACAGACAATCACCGCACATTCAAAAGCACAGCACTACCGTATGTTATTATGACCTATATTTGAATGTTGTTTCGCGTGCCTGTTTGAGATCCAGATGCAGCTTCTAAATGCGCACTGGAGCCTCCTGAGGTGCATGGAACTACCAGGGGAATTCTGTGACAGCAGCAAACCTCCAGATGGTAACGACTGGAAAAAAAAAAATTTGTCCAACTCCGCCCTGAGGGAGACATGTCACTGCGACACGACTCAAGTGCGGCGGGTTTGCGACACAGACACTGCAAGCGTCAGTGGCCCTTACAAGGCTCTTGTTAAATTTGAGTGCGTGTATCTTCGGGCTCCAGATGCTCCTCGTCCGAGCTAGGGATCGGAGGTGCTGCAGCAAGCAAGCAAGAAAAAAAATCTCATCAATCAGCTTCTGGCTTTGATTCATGCAGATCCGGCCATGCGCTGGGCAGACAGGCAGAACGGCAGACAGGCAGACTCGCACCCACACCCACCACACCCAACCCACGGAACGACAGCGATAGTCACAGTTGGCAATTGGCACTTCTAAAACCGGACAGAGCCCGAGGGGTGGAAGCAGCTTCACTTGACTAAACGGCTTCATCTTCAAGGCTGCACTGCACGTACTGCTCATCATTCTTTGTTTAACTGCTTCCTCCTGCATCGAGCCTGGAAACAGGACCCAGAGATGGTGGAAGAGGCGGGCAGGAAAAACGGTCAAGGCCGTTGCTGGTAGGCCGCTCAGCCAGACAAGCCCGCGCTGCACCCCACGGCCCTTTCACCGCCCCGGTACCAGGATCCTCTGCATCCCGACCAGCAAGCGATTCCATACACAGCCTCGCCCGTGGTTCAAGGACCGGTATAATTGTTGTCTCTCTTGGTCAATCACCGTGCTGCGACACTGTCGATTCATTTCGGACCAGAATGAGGCCGTGGCTGCTTCGCAGAAAGAACAAAATCAAACCCAGACCAAAAGTCCTCATCGAAGCCAAGGCTTAAGCTCCGGCCAAGTGCTGCAAACCCTCATCAGACTGCCTGTCGAACTGTCTGCTGTCCTTGCCATCCGGGATGATGCGAATCCGATGATTGCTGTCAGCTTGATTGCTTGCCCAAGTGGCGGCTGCCAGAGACCATGGGCGTGTCAATCCCGCCCGCCCCCTGCCTCGTCAAGCTTTCCCTCATGATTTCCAGCACTTTCTGATCGTCAAATGCACGCACACACACACACACACTCGTTAACTTGGTGTGTTCCCTGCCGCTGACCTCTGAATCTGTCTTAGGCCCACCTTTGTTCCCCCGCCTTGCCTTCTTGGGCTTAGCGTGATCTTAGATCCTTGCCTGTCGTCAAATCCTGGACCGCTACCTCATTTCACACTCCGAGAAGCTCATATCCCCGTTAATTGCAACCTAGCATCAGTTGGCGCTTGCAGTACCCCGATACCTGCGGTGAGCTACGGCGGTAGCAAGTGAATACCTTTCAATTGCGTGGAAGAGTTCGAGTGCAGAACGCAGACACCGTCTATCATCAACCGGCCGGTGGGTGGGGGAGATACCATGGCCAGTGGTGATAACCATCAGCCATGGGGCTACTCCCATTTTAACCATAATGGCTCTGACACGGGCCAAGGCACGTTTGTGAACTCAACCTTTGGCGCCCCCGCTGGTGGTGGTCTGGACGACAACCCATACTCTGTTGCTCACGCCCACCAGTGGCAACCGCAAGAGAGCCACTACCTGCAGGAGAATGGATACCCATCATTCCAGCCTCAGCACCCTTCACAACACCATCAAACCCAGACACAGGACCAAGGGCAAGCATATCAGGTCCAAGGTTTCACGGGGCCAAATCCTCACATTGCAAACCATCAACAATCCCAGACGTACTCGCACCCGGCCCAGATATCACTGGATGGTCAGCAGGAATTATGGGATTATGACTTTGCTGCCTTCGAGCCTAATCCATTGACCAACATATCGTACGGTAATGGCCTGCAACAAGGCTCTCATTCCAATGGTATGCCCGGTACCTATGCCCAGGAAATGCCCACTACGCTGGCACAGCAACATCAGTATCTTGCAGAGCATCCAGGGGCCCGTAACTACTCGCCCGCTCAGCAGGTCTCATCAAATGCTAGGAGTCCACAGCCACATCCGCCGCCACAAGTCGTTCAACAGATGAACCAGAGACCTACGATGGAGTTCCAACAACCCAGCGTGAGCCGGCACCAGCACCAGCAACCCCAGCAGCACCAGCAACCCCAGCAGCACCAGCAACCTCAGCAGCACCAGCAACCTGCAATAGTCCAACACCAGCAGGTCACTCCGTTGCAGACCGGGAGTTCGCAGCCAAGTCAGCCCCAGCCAATGAGCTTCCAACAACAGCAGGCATCTAGAGTAGGCACGCCTCAGTCGGTTGGGCCGAGTACTCAGCTCCGCCAGTCTCCATTCAGTGCTCACCAGATACCTCCCGTCCCCATGCAGCAGGGGCACTTCGGAGTTCCCAATGGTCGTGCCAGTCCGGCAGTGCCGTTCTCGGCTCCTCAGCAGATGAATGCTTCCAAAACGCAGCCAAATCTCTCAAACCCGCCCACGACGCAAAGTCGATTCATGCCTCAGCAGGCTAATATCCAGCAGGCCATGCCTTCGCAAACCATGCCTGCGCCCCGGCCTATGGTCAGCCCACTGCCCATGAATGATACTTCCCAACTGCAGAGCATCAAACCAAAAGCCCAGCAGACTATGCAGCAGTATGTCCAGTCTATTCAGCCAAACGCCCAACCGACCGCCCAACCGACCGCCCAGCCGATCGTCCAACCGAGGGCCGGCGTGACTACTCAATCATCAGCTTCCTTCCAACAAGCTACCGGAGGTGGTCTTGCACCACCCCGTGTAATAAGACGGGATGACAAGGCGATACCCAGTGTAAGGTCGCGATATGTTGGTTTCTCACTTGTTCCTCAAGCGGAGCTCGAAGACGGCTTGGGGCAAGAGACACCAATCGGCGACATCAGAGACCCTGACGAGATCACCGGCAGACCACTGGATCACCTTTTCCCAGCACAAAGCAATCTTCTTCGGCCTCTTGCATGTTCAATCATACAAGAATGGTCGAAGGCTGTGGACAGAGATGATAGCGCCGGGCAGAACGACCAGGGGCAGCGTCTGAAGCAGCATTTTGGTGGGGTCGTGCCTGTTCACTACGAAGAGAAAATGAAAGAGGCTGTTGCTGCCAAGGAGAAAGCCTCTCGGAAGCCAGGCCCCAAACGAAGCAAGACCCGGCCGACGGACGAGGCTGATGCTGCTGAATGGGATTCGATCGGTGTGGTCTATCTGACGAAAACAAATCCTTCGGGAACAGAAATCGGCGCCGCTGTGGCAGCATACGGGAAGCTGATTCGAGGGCTTACTGGCGAGTTTCAGACAACGAAGCAAAAGCTTAAGTCAGTGAAAGAAGGAGACGCTGCTGCCTTGAAGGAGAAGGTCGCTCGTAGGTTGGAGATTATCTATCGAGCCGTGGAGGGAGCGAACCAGTGGGGTGATCACCAAGTTCTGGCAAATTTGGGGGGTAATCAGAAGCTCATCAGTGACTTCGTGACATGTCTGATCCACGCCAACAATTCCGCTGACCACAACGGTAAAGTTGCCAAAGCCGTGCTACGGCTGATGTCCGAGGTGACGACTATGGAAAAGGAATTCCTCATGACAAACCTTCAGTTTGCCAAGATCAGCAAAAAGTTCGAATCTAAAGGCGATGCAGATGTGAAGGAAATGGTGAAGAAGATCAAGGAGAACTCGAAGACCAAGGAAGAGGTCTTGAAAGATGGCCAGCTGGATGGTGTAGAGGGAACTTCGACCCCAGATCCCCCTGATGCATCCTCCAAGAGCGTGCCTGCTCCCAGCAGTGCTACTGCCGACCCGACTAAGAAAAAACTATCGAGCGCATCATCTACCAAGGCACCGCCAACTGTGTCATCTGCGAAGCGTCCTCGTGATGAGGAGGCCGACACGAAGTCCGCGAAGAGGGTTGCGGCTGAACCTCCCGCCTCCCAAGCAAATCTTCCTGGCCATAAGCCCGCACCATCCAAGGTGGCAGTTTCTGCTTCTAATACCGCTTCTGCCCAGCCCAAACTGTTCTCTGGGAGTGGCATGCTGGGTGCCAAGGCAAAACTCGCCTCCAAGTCCGCAGCGAAAGCTCCGTCTGTGAAGCCTGAAGGTGGGCTGAGCAAGACCGAGGTCAAGAAGGAAGGCGGCCCATCGAGACCAGAGGTCACGAAGACAAGAAAGATAGAGGCATCCAAAGACGACGCACCCGTTACCTCCAAGTTTGGCGGGATTGGGTCTTTGCTGGAAGAAATTTCCAAACCGAAGGCGCCTGGCCGCACGACGCCCGAAAAGGAGTCGAAGGTCAAGAAGGACGAGACCCCCGAGGAGAGAGCCCGGCGGTTGCGGAAGGAAAAGCGACGCCATTTGAGGGTCACTTGGAAGGAAGATGACGCACTGACGGAGGTTAGAGTCTTCCATAGGGAGAGTCTCGAGGATGAGGGCAGAGCCAGCAACATGATCCGCGACGCACGGGATGACAGGTCTGAAGGTATGGTACTCAAGCAAGGTTTGCAAGGTGGCAGCCAACTCGAAGACGAAGATGAAGAAGATGAGCTACCCTACCGACCATGGTTCGAGCCTCCACGTATCAACTTTTCTTCAATCCCCCACGAGAAGAGGGACAAGCAATTCGCTACTCGCGGAGGTCTGCTCGATTTCGAAACTGAACAGCAAAAAGCCATTGCGGAGCGTGAAAGCAAGGAATTGATGGTCGTCTACACTGACCCATCTGACATCCCTCCCACGCCTAAATCTCCGCACACGCACCCACAAGAGGACACAGATATGCAGTCAGGCACTGTCTCTTCCTTGCCACAAGACGAACCGCAGCTAGCTGAAATACATCTCCGTTGGAGCGAAGCGAGCTCGCGTGGCCTGTCTTGGGCGCGATTGAACGCGTTGCGCAGGGCTCAGAAAGGACACGCTCCATTGCCTGGCGCCGCCGGTCAACCTAACATGCAGTCCAACGCGTCAGGCGCTGTTGATCCGACCGCGACCGCCATTCATCAAAACATGTCCAAAGAAGATCAAGTCTTTGCGCTGCTCTCTTCCGAAAAAGTCAAAAGATGGAGGGATCCCAACCCTTACGATCCAGCAAACCCCAAGACGCGCCGTCGATACGATTATGCGGATCCTGCAACTCAACCAGCAGCCGACTTGGTTGAAGAAGTGGCGGAGATGCTTAAGGGCAAACCCGTGCCCCCCACCGAACCTCCAGAGTGGATGAGACACGACGCCGCGAAAGTAGCAGAGTGGTGGCACGGATACAACAAAGACAGACAACGGGTGGAGCAACGAGCCCAACAACAGCAGGCAGCACAGCCCGCTGCTGCACAACAGCATCAGGCGCAGCCGGCTGCTCAAGGCTCCACCGACCAGCAAGCAGCAGCATGGGCGGCTTACTACGCGCAGCTCCAGCAGTACCAAGCCCATCAAGCTCAACCCGCTTCGCAGACATCGTATGCGCAGGCTTACAACCCTTATCAACAACTCGTACAGCCTGTTCAGCAGCAGGGAGCCCCAGTGCAAGCTGCCGGAGAATCCAATGCCCAACTTCAAGCCGTCCTAGCCGCCCTGACCTCTACGCCCGCCCAAAGCCAACCACAGCAGGCTCAGGCTGCAGCAGACCCTCACCTCCAAGCCTTGCTCGCAAGCCTCAGTGGCACCTCGCCCGCCCAGCAACAGCCACAACACGCTGCTCCTAGCCCCGCCGACCCCGACTATATGGCATACATCATGTCCCTAGCTGCAGGCCAGGCCCCAGACCAATCCCAACGGGCGCAACAGCCAACGAACAATGGTCAACAGGCCGACGACGACCGCGATTACGACAGAGATCGAGATGGAGATCATTCGGGTCGCCGAGACAAGGGCCGCGGTGGGAAACACGTTAACAACGTGCCCCGTGGCATCAATCCTAACAAGATCGGCACGAAGCCTTGTACATTCTGGGCCAAGGGAATGTGCAGCAAGGGCGACTCTTGCACGTTCCGACACGACTAGGTGAAGACTGCCGTGATAGCCGTCCCCTTGCCCGCCACGATGCTCCCACAAATGGCCCGTGTGGGACACTGCAAAGAACGCTAGCGAGCAATTACACCGCTGAACTAAATTCGCCTGAACGGCGATATCACTGCGAGTCCCACAAGCTTGTAGCAGAAGGCATGGCATGTTTCTCATTCAAATTCTTCAGCACGGCAGTGCTACTTATTATTTGCATCACCATTGGGGCTGTTTCTCTTCAGTCAAGAAGACAAGGCTTGACTGGTAGTAGGCAACTGCTCGTTTCCACGACAGCCTACGTTTATACGAGGTTTCAAGCAGGAGCATCTACAAAAAAGGAGATGGACCAGACATTGGCTCTGCAGGCGCTTCATGTGGTTGTGGTTGGCTGTGGCGTTTGGTTTGCATGAGCTGCTTGGTATTCCAATAGGGAAGGACGCGTATGAGCAAGAAACGGGTGCATCTGGTGGGGAGATACATCTGCAGGTCTCCTCTGCCACTGACGATAGTTATTAGTAATGTAGTATTACGCTGTAGAAACCAAATGGATAATGAGCTTATCTGTCATTGCGGAGTTATTTTTTGACATTGAAGGTATTCATACGCCTGGGTGAGCGATGCCTTCAACTCTTTATCTTGAGTAAGGTTGCTGTTTACTTATTTTCAATTCCCGTCACACTGAAATCATTATATAGACACGGTCAATAAAACTTCCCGATGATCGCCATCTCCAGGCCATCTCATAATGTCACGGTTGCTGACCCGAGCCTATGCCCAGTCTCGCCTCTATTATCCTCACGACCTGGTTCCACTCCTTCATTGCACCGTCACCAACGTCCCCGCAGGCAAGACTCTTCTCCTGCGGCCGCAAAACCTCGAACCATCCCGACTCTATCGTCCCATCGGCGGCCTCTACAACACCCCAGTCTTCTGCCAACACACGGATCTGCTTTGCTGTTATAGGGTGGAGCCACATAGCCGTCTGTTTTTGCAGTCAGTCCGAGCGAGTTCCTCCCAGTGTGGATCATCACCTCGTGTTCATGAGGTAGGCAATCCGTAGGGAGGGGAGGAAGGAGCTTCACATTCGGGAGAGAAATGTATCCCAGGAGTACTCACGTTCATGGCCGGCGCGACCAATATCCTCTTCCTCCGGCCGTCGACGCGTCCGTCAGCGTCCCACGCGCGCACGACGCTCGTCAGGAGGTTGTCGCAGATGCCGCCGACGACCTTGGCCAGGGTATTTGCGCTCAGGGGCACTATGGCCATGACGTCGGCCCAGCGCCGCAGCTCAATGTGCAGGATGGACCCTCCCCGGCGCCACACGCCCTCGGCTGCGCCGACTGACGGGCCGCGGCCCCACTCGTCGCTGTCGTGGTAGATACCGTCCAAGCCCGGGATGGCGAGCAGGGATTCAAGGTCGGGCTGCTCTGCGGACTGGCCGGCGAGGAAGTTGGAGGCGGACGAGGTGAGGATCAGCCGGATGGAGAGGGTTGAGGGCGGGTGGGCCCTGGTCAGCGCGGCGATGATGTTAGGGATTTTTATGGTTGCTACGGAGCCGGAGGCCGCGAGGAGCAGATGCGCCTTGCCGTCGTCCCGCGACGCTGTGAGCTCGGCCAAGGCGTTGGTCGGCGCTGAGCTGGTGGTTGTTGGTGTTGTTTCCGCCATGGCTGAGACGGCGATGATCGGAAGGCAACTTGTGCGGCTTTGAGAGACACCGAGTTGCAACGGGAGCCTCAGATATGGCAGGCAGAAATAGATCAGATTATGAGGCCTAATATCCTGGTATCATGCAGTTTCAACCAGCTGTGAAACTATCAACACTTGATGTCCTGTCCTGAAGATCACCAGGATTCCAACCCTTCACACATGTGCACCAGAGCAACTTTCAGCACAGAAGGGGCCGAGGGAAACCTACCTAGGCAGTCGCACCCAGCTTGTCCCACAGACATACAGGTCCAGTTCCGCGCAAATTTTATGGTCTCTGCAGGTTGTGATACAGACATGTGGTATTGTGTAGTTTTATCGTATGTGGATGAGAAATCAAGTGGCTTACAAAACACGACGGTGCCGAAGTCGGTTGAGACTGGAGTGACTGCTGAGTTGGTTGGTCTCAAAAGAGGCGCAAGTTTGCAAAACCTCGTACGAATTCTTACAGTATTATTTTCATGCCAATCCATTGCCTTCCGGCCTCTATAGCCTCTGATTGAAGACTTGAATGTCTGTCGCCTTGAGTAAGCAATAAGTGAGTGCTACGAGGTGAGGTGGTTGCGTCAATTACACGTACCTATGTACCTATTACCTATCGCGCCTCGGCATTGGTCGAACTTTCTGGGCCCACCTACCAACAACTGACGCCATCAGAACTTTGGGAGCAATGCTACTGACTTTGCCTCCCTCATCAATCCGTTCGTCTTCTACACATCAAGACGTGCAAGATGTTCATGCGGCCAGTACTATCACCAGTAAGTCCTGCGACTTCCCATCACGACACAATTACGACCAAATACTAATCACCATTCACAACAGTTGCTTCGGCAAGCCGCCCGCCCAGCAGCGGCGTCGTCTCTGGCGTCGCGGGCCTCGAGACCGGCTGCCCCGGCCTTCTTGCGATCGCCAATGCTGTCGCTCGCTCAACAACGCCTCCTGTCCGACGCTACAAGGCAAGCAATCGACAAGGCCGTCGCCTCCGCACCGGTGGTATTGTTCATGAAGGGCACACCAGAGACCCCCCAATGCGGCTTCTCGAGAGCTAGCATCCAGATCCTGGGCCTGCAGGGCGTCGACCCTAACAAATTTGCCGCCTTCAACGTCTTGGAGGATTCCGAGCTGCGCGCAGGTACGTATATGCCACGAGTCTGGTGGTCATATCCTGGTCTGCCGTTCCAGAAAGGAGCAAGTACTAATCTGGCACTGATGGCAGGCATCAAGGAGTACTCGGACTGGCCCACAATCCCCCAGCTGTACGTGGACAAGGAGTTCGTCGGCGGCTGCGATATCCTGATCTCGATGCACCAGAACGGCGAGCTTGCGAAGCTGCTCGAGGAGAAGACGGTCCTGGCAGCCCCCGAAGCCACCGAGGCCGAGCAGAAAAAGGAGTAGTGACATGGCGATCACTGTCACATGGCGCAGGGTCATTCATTGCATAGATGGGGTACAATCTGCGGGCTATCGCAAAGAATATCAGGGTTTCAGGCGTTGTTGTATATTACTACTAACGAAGCGTATTTGCAACAAGTACAGACGAGGCTTGTAACAGTGAACATGGCCAGTCAGGCTGAAGAGCCCAACCCCGGTATGTGCGCATAACCACCTGCTCTCACCTTGACCATCACGCGTCATATCCTATCAAACATACCCCTGCGTCTCACGCAGGATAGGCAGCTCCATCACCCCTGGGGTCGCTGCCGGCGGACCAAATCCCGGTTCCTTCCAACGGGTCCACCGTCCACCTAATAACTTGCCCTCTCCCGAACAGCGCCCTCTCAAGTCCGAGTACCTGTTTGGTTTCGTGGCCCAGTTTGTTCAGCTCTTCGATGACCTCGTCCGAAACCCCGCGCTCCACGTGCACAACCATGCCGGACTTGTCGGACTTGGGCCGGATGCATATCCTCGGTGCGTCTAGCGCCTGCTGTGGGCTCAGCTTGGCGATGATCTGACCCAGCAGTACCTGGATATGGCCCTGCGGCTGCATGAAGCCGCCCATGACGCCAAACACGCTGTGCAACGAGTTGTCCTCGAGGTTGGTCACCAGGCCCGGGATGATGGTGTGGTAGGGCCGCTTGCCTGGCGCGTAGAGGTTGGGGTGGTCCGCCGGCCCCAGGTCGAAGTTGGAGCCGCGGTTCTGCAGCGTGAAGCCGCAGCCCGCGGGGATGATGCCCGTCCCGAACCCTTCGTAGTTGGAGTTAATGAAGGATATGGCGTTGCCATCGGAGTCGGACACGGCAAAGTACACCGTATCACTGCTCCGCAGCGCAGGCGAGCCGTGGGCGATGATTCCGTTGGACGCCTTGTTTGGGTCAAACAGCTTGGCGCGCTCGGCGAGGTATTTCTGGTCGAGGAGCCCGTCGCTGGGGACCTTGGAGACGTCAGGGTCGGCAACCCACCAGTTGCTGTCGGCGAAGGCGATGCGCAGCGACTCGATGACGGCGTGCAGGTACGCAGCCGAGTTGTGGTCCTCGGGCTTGAAGGTCGGGATCTTGCCCTGCCTCTCGAGCTCCTGCATGATGCCCAGCGCCATGAGCGCCACGATGCCCTGCCCGTTAGGCGGGTGCTCCCAGAGCTCTACGCCTTTGTCGCCCTTGTCTTCGCCGTTCTTGACCTCGCCGTCCGCCTGTCGCTTCTTGCCCCTCTGCAGGCCCTGGCCCCTGAATTTGAGGGATATGGGCTTCACAGACTGGCTGCCCCGCCCCAGGTGGTCCTCAAGGTCTTCCAGCTCCAGGCGACCTCCCTTGACTTTTACGACCTTGATAATCTCCTCCGCAATGCGCCCCGTGTAGAAACCCTTCTTCCCCTCCGCAGCGAGCGTCCGGAACGTCCTAGCCAGCGTGGGGTTCTTCATGATCTCGCCCGCTCTCGGCGCCCGGCAGCCCCATTTAGCCGCGTCGTCCTTCTTTAACATCTCGGCGAAATTTTCGCTCGCCTCCTTTATCAGAGTCTCCGACTTGTGCCAGAGATTGGACGCCAGCTCGCTGACGGGGAAGCCTTTCTCACCCAACGTCACCGCCGGCGCGAGGATCTGCTCCATGCCGAGCCGTCCGGAGCCGAAACGCTCTACGGTGTCGACCCAACCGGCCGCCGCACCCGGCACCGTCACGGCGTGCACGCTGGCAGGCGGGATGTTATCGGCGTCTCGGCCCAGGTCCTTTCGGAGCTCGGCCAAGGAGCACTTCGCGCCCGACCGCCCGGACCCGTTGAGCGCGCTGACCTCCTTGGTTGTGGCGTCGTAGAACAAGCAGAACATGTCGCCGCCGATGCCAGTGGAGCATGGCTCCGTCATGTTCATGCCGGCCGCCACAGCGACAGCAGCGTCCTGGAACGCAGGGAAAACAGGGCTAGTCAGTCTGGGCTCCAGACGTTCCAATGCGTAACAAAGTTTGGACTTACAGCTGCATTGCCACCGGCGTCGAGGATTGCGATGCCGCACCTGGCTGCCAGGGGCTGGGTGCAGGCGACGATGCCCTTGGTGCTGTGTACGACGCTTCTTCTGCTGCCGAACTTGGCGAATATGGGGTCGGGACCTGGAAAGAGGTCTTCTGGTGTGAGAGGCATCTTGATAAAATTCCTGCTGTCCTCTTCAACGCAGACTGAGAGACGTATGAAATGAAGCTGTGTTGGGCAGTGTAAACACTATGTACTGAGTATATCTGTCTTCGAAGACGTCACTGGCGGCAAGTCTTTAGTACCTAGGTATGTTGTTGTAAGTGAGGGTCAGGGCGGCTTACAACAATTGAGCCTACGCAAGCCTTCAGAACAGAGCCGAGGAGTCTAGGTCTACAACGTAACAGAGATGTCTCGGGGAGGGTGCCGAGGGCTTTGTACTCGCCTCCGGATAAAGCTAACCTTCCCCAATCTGCAGTCCTAGTGGATGCCTCCTAGTCATTCAACGGCTCATGGCGCAGATGGCATGGTTCATCGCCGACCCCTCCCATCCCGGCCCAGGGCAGCCAGGAGTCAGGGCTTGCCAAGCATCCCATCGGATGGGCGAACAGGGAGGGAGAGCTACATCGGCGCCGGTTTCGCTCGGAAGGAAGCTTAGACACAAAAGAACCTGTGGAGCACCGCAGCGGCAGCCCGAACCGGCAACCACGCAGCCGGGCGCCGCACTCCCCCGGTTACGATTGGCCAACTGGGCGGGTTTCGTCTCGTCCACCATAGTTGGGGGCTTTGGGGGGGGGGGGTAAATTTCGGGTAGCCATATATGCACGACGATTGGGCGGTGCGTGACATGGGATGGCTTTGGACAACGATCAAGGTGGGAGGAGACAGTATGGCAGAAGATTCGCTGATCCTTGCCATTTTGTATGTACATCTCTCTCTCTCTCTCTCTCTCTCTCTCTCTCTCTCTCTCTCTCTTTGACTTCCACATAGATTTGTTGCATGGACGGAGACGAACGATGGCATCACAATGAGACCGGCCTAGGAGACGGTCCGGCATGCCCCGCCCACGACGGAACTGCTTTCCACCAAACGCAAGGCCGCCCACGTCAGGACTTGTCAAGCTTCGGGGCAATGTTCTTGGTATCTACTACGTAACAGAGCTCTCCCCTAGCCATTGTTCTAGCTTCCGATAGGTCCTGAACAAATGAACCCGGGTTGTCTGGCCTGACAAGAGGATGCCGGACATTCGGCTTAGATCCACTTGATTCTCGTCTACTACTCCTTGGCGCCGGCCTCCTTCTCCTGCGCCTTGGCCTGCTTCCTTGCCTCTATCTGCTTCAGCTTCTCGAGCTTCTTCAGCTGGTTCTTGGTCATCTTCCCATCCCCAGCACCCTCCTCCCCGTCCCCGTCGAAGCCGCCCGCTGCCTTTG
Organism: Diaporthe citriasiana; assembly: GCA_014872975.1. NCBI lineage: Eukaryota > Fungi > Ascomycota > Sordariomycetes > Diaporthales > Diaporthaceae > Diaporthe > Diaporthe citriasiana. The sequence continues at coordinate 55,292 of JADAZS010000003.1, read as the reverse complement.
CTCGGATTGGCAGCTCAATCGGTGCCTTGGGGTTGCCCTTGCACTCAAGCGCCCTCAAGGCCATGAAGTTATCGCGGACCTCATCCGTCACTTTCGCCCTGTTCTCCTGGAATTCCTTGACGTATTCTTGCAGGTACTTGATACACAGCGCCTTGAGCTCGCCCGTCAGCATCTCGCCCTTCTTGTACGAGTCGTGCACTCTCTTCAGTTCCTCGTCATCCTCCATGAAGTATTTCAGGTACTGGTAGCTGACATCAACCTCGGGCTGCCCACCCTTCTCTCGGTGCTCCTCCAAGGTCTCCCTGCCACCGCTGAAGGCATACTTGTTGATCTTGTTCTTGATCTGGTTGGGCGTGTCCTTCATGAAGATGGCGGAAGAATCAATAGACGCGGACATCTTGGAGCCTGGACCCTGCAAGGCGTCGAGGAACCGCGCGTGGATCATGCAAGGTTTGGCCCAGTGAAGGCGGGCCGCAACATCTCTAGTCATGCGGAAGTACGGGTCCTGATCGATAGCACATGGGATGAGGCACGGGATCTTGTTGGTGAGTTCAGCGTCGTTGCCAAAGATGTGAGGAAACGTCGAGGCAAATGCCGTCGAGCCCTGGATGGCGCCAAAGAAAGCCCTGCCGACATTGGTGCTGCCGTCGCCCCCAAAAATGGCCTTGCTCTGATTCCAGGTGATCAGCTTGGCCACCTGTGTCACGTTCTCCCAGAAGGCGCCGCCCATGTATTTGTAGTCGGAGAAGATGAACGTCTTGTTGGGGTCGAACCCGCAAGCAATGACATCCTTTGCATTCTGCAGGGCGTACTCCTTCACCTCCTTGATCGTCCTCTTCTCGCCGAACAGAAACTTCTCGTCGTCTGTCAGCATGATGACCAGCGGGACGTCGAAAACGTCGGACAGCCACTTCGTGAAGGCAAAGGGAATCGTGTGGCCAATGTGCATGCTGTCGGAACTTGGCCCGCGGCCGGTATACAGGAAGAAGGGCTCGCCCTTCTCGTAGCGGTCAAGGATGACCTCGAGGTCTCGGTGACTAAAGACGATGCCCCGGCGCATGAAACGATGTGGTTTCTGGCCCGTTGCCCGCTCGAATCGGTCCAGCAGCGCCTGGTCAATGAGCTTGGTCCCAAACTCCTCGGTCAACTTGTTGTAGTCGATCGCTTTGACATTGCCATGCTCGTCGATTTCTCCTTGTACATTGTAGGGGTCCACGGACTGCTTGCCCGTGTGGGCTGGGATAGGAGACTCGGAGAGAGCCTCGGCGTTGTTGACGCTCATGTTGGGACGAGATTGAGGGGCGCCTCAGGAAAACAGTAGGAGGGAACTCCAGTGGGATGTCGCAGACCCACTGTAATAGGTCGAGGAGGGCGACACACCGCAGGGAAGAGGACAAGGGAGTCGTATGCCTAAGAGAATGATCAAGATGGTGGTGGATTGGGGGATTTCAATCAAAGGTTGGAGGGGGTCAATATGGAATGCGGTTGGCGGGGCAGTACCCCTCTCACTGTCCTTTTGAAGTCATTAAACCACATGCGCAATTGTGAGTCAACAACGCCCCTAGGATCCCAATTAGCCGTACACCACCCCTCTAAGCCATTGAGTCTTAAAAAATGACTCCTTCGATTACAGGGACACTCCTTCATTGGTAGGAGAGGCTAGAGTGTCTGCATAGTACAATCGAGAAACTATAAATCCACGCCCATGGGGTGACAAGGTCAGTGATGATCATCTCGGCGGCAGGCAATACTTTTACGATCTGCATGGCCTTCTCTAGTTGACCTCGAGCTCTGGCTCGCTGTACCTGTCTGCCCTCGACATCCCCTACTGATGTGAGACTATGTTGGCAGCATCATGGGCATCTCTGCGCTGTCTGAGGTCGCAAACGCCCTCGATATCGCGTCAATTCCTGAGGAGGGCTAGTACAGGTACGCTGCAGCAGATCGCCACGCTCTGATGTTCAAAGGCATCTAACAAGCTGCAGGCGCAGAATCCCCATACACCCTTCCGGCAGTCCTCCTCGAGCGCGCCCGCAAGCTCGCAGTCGAACATGGCCAGCTCAGTCAGAAGCTCGCCGACTCCTTCGACCCGAAAGTCGCAAAGCGTGCTGGCGAGATAGCTGGCGTCGCATCTGCCCTGAGAGAATGGGAGGTGGCACAGTCCTCCTTGTCCGAGCTGAGCGGCCTCCTCCAATCTAAAGACGCCGAGATGCGTGAAATGGCCCAGGAAGAACTCCAAGCGACCCACCAACAGCTGGGCACCCTTGGTCACAAGCTCTCGGCGAGTTTGACACCCAAGGACCCCTACGCAGACTTGCCCTGCATCCTCGAGTTCCGGCCCGGCCCTGGCGGTGTTGAGGGTCGCTTCTTCACAGATTCTCTGTTCAAAATGTACCAGCTGTACTGCCAACGCAAGGGTTTTCGCGCCAAGGTTGTCAAATACGACACGGCAGAAGGAGCTGGTGACGTGAAAGGCTCCGACGGGGAGCTTCCCCTGCAAGAGGCGGTGTTGGAGATCCAGGACATGGGCGCCTACGACCTGTTTCGCACTGAGGCAGGAATACATCGGGTTCAACGCGTTCCCGTCACGGAGAGCAAAGGCAGGACACATACCAGCGCGGTGGCCGTCTGGGTACTACCATCGTTCCCTGAGAGTGGAGCTGGTGCCACCGACTATAACAATCCGGAAAGCGATTTCTACATCGACCCGGGCGAAGTCAGGACGGAGACAATGAGGGCGAGAGGGGCTGGCGGCCAGCATGTCAACAAGACGGAGTCGGCCATCCGTTTGACCCATACCCCAACCGGCATTCAGGTGAGCATGCAGGACCAGCGGTCGCAGCAGGCCAACAGGGATGCCGCGTGGAAGATCCTCCGGTCGAGGATAGCCATCGCGAGACGTGAGGCCAGGGAGGAGGAGGCGAAGAGCTTGAGGGACAGCGTCCTTTCCAAGGATAAGATCACGCGCGGCGACAAGATCCGGACGTACAACTACAGTCAGGACCGCTGTTCAGATCACAGGAGTGGTCTAGATGTCAACAATCTCCCAGATGTGCTCGGCGGCGGGAGGACCTTTGACAGGATCCTGGATAGCGTGAAGGAGTGGCGGGTGGCCAACGACATCGAAGCCGTCATCGAGGAAGAGGAGGCTGCCATCGCATCGGAGGCAAAGAAACTGGCGAAAAGGAAATAGGGTTGTCCATGATTTTGTACTATATTGATCCCATACGCATAGATGATACCTCAGTCCCCCCGAGGACCACAGTTGCAAAATGTGGCACTTGCTCGAACATCATGGACCCCATGTTTGAACCAGGACACTTGTTGCAATCTATCAACGTATCTGGATCATATGGCAAGAAATATGGATACAGTTGCGAGTGACTGTTGCCCGAACAGAAGAGTGAACTGACGTTCCCCCTTGCCCGGGCCCCCTTCCCCGGCTGAGGTCCGATCAAAACAATGGTGAAAGGGCTTTACTGGCTCACACCCACCTCTTTGTCCCAAAGTGTGATTAAAAAGCACCAGATGCTCCGTTCTCAATGCTGGAATTGTTGATGACAGACATGAAAGCCTTAACGGAATCCACTGGAGTATCCGGGCCCTGGAAAGTCGGGGAGTACCTCTTGAACTTCTCCGTCATTTTCTCCAAGCCGAGCCGCTGCTCTTGGGGCACTAGGGGGGAGTCAAGGTCAACTTGGCTAGTTCAGCACTGCAGGGTACCTTGGATATGGGGCTTACAGTTGTCGTAACGGCCAAACTCGACCATGCCGGGACAGATGCTCAGGAAGAGGACGCTATCCTTCTTGTACTGGGCACTAAACTTGGCTGTCACCACGGTCATGGCTGCTTTGCTGATAGAATAAAGAGAGCTCTCTGAAATGTCATGGTCCTTTGTAAAGTCTGTGTCACCCATACTACTGGATATGGTCACAGCTTACTTCGCCTTGCCTTTGAGGACCTGCGGCATGAAACTGTTGAATAGGTAGATGTTGCCAATTCCATTGGTCTGCATTAGCTTGGAGATCTGCTCCTCGAGCTTTGCGGGCTCCTCACCCCTGTTAGCACGTGAGGTCAGTACATCTTTTCCTGGAAATTCAGTGTTTGTTCTGATAGCTTTCAAATGTTCTAGAACATACAGCACATCAAGGCCTCTAAACATGTCCCACAGGGGTACGTAGCCAGCATTGGCGATTATGCAGTCGACTTTGCCACCGGTCACCACGACCAAGCTTTCAGCAGCTTTCTGCTGTTTACTCTCAGCAGCTGTAACTTCTTCAACCATCCTTTCACAGGCAATTTCTCATACCTCGATTGTGTCATGACTAGTAAGTTCAGCCTCCAGAATGGTGATGTTGGATCGCCCACTCAGTTCTTCCTTGATCCTTTTATCCGTTGGCGTCTTGTTTCGCATAATTCCGATAACAGTATTGTTGGGGTTGCTCGAAATCTGGTTCAGAAACTCCCACTATTGGACATTGTTAGACATAATTCTGAATGACGGGGTTTCTTAAATAGAAACTTACACCAAGACCTCTCGAGACGCCCGTGATAACATATGTTACCATGTTGTCCGGAGCACGGGATTGAATGAGATGACACGCATATGACAAAAGCCTCAGTAACATAGTTGTACTTTGTACGATGGCTGTGGAAAGACATTGGTGAATGATATGAATTGCTTGATCCTGAACAGATGGCTAAGCTATAGCTGGGACAACTTGATGGTATTTACATTTGTCGCCATCAGTCTTTCTTGTCCGCCAGCGTGAAGATGTATGGCTAGAATGATCACAGGAATTTGAATCGATTAACTCAAGCATAGTAATTCTCGTCAAACATGTCATGTTAGTGAAGATGCCAAACACGATTGTTGTCGGTAAGACCAGAGGATTCGCTCATAGTTGCCTGAAGTCCATTGCTTGGCCTCACATGCATGTATCCATCTGGTCTCCAATTTCTGACCTCTTTTTAGATCAAGTTGACCAGGACCACGCGAACTTGCCAAAGTCTAGATTCCGAACCTTACCTGCAGGATGTAGCCTTCGGGTATGTGCATCTGTCAGCTTGGTACCTAAGCATCGTCAAGTCGTTAGGGCCGGACCTCACAAATTCCCTATTAAGAGTGATCACGCTGTGGATTTTCAATCAATTTCGCAGTCTATGCTCTCACTGTTCAATTTGAACCAAGGTAATTAAATAGCTGAGGCAACTTTCAGCGAATGTAGTACCTTGTCATTGAGTATCTCCACTTTTGCATCGTCACCGAATTTCGTCATAGGCTAGAGCCCCAGATGCTGGCTGTGAAGAGAAGCTGTGGTACATGTAGAGGTTAGTCCCTAGTGTACTTTCTATGGGAGCAAGTGGACGACGAGACCAATGGTGTTGATGATAGAGTGTTGTATCCCTTCAAGTTGTGATAGAGCTATTCCAACTTGCTTGCAGTGCTCTCGGTCAAAATGTGCATGTTAGGGATACAGTCTCTGTTTACCATGGCCACATCCTGGAGATGGCCGGCGTGCTACCCCAGTGTATTGTCGCGGAATCATCATACAGGAAACCAGTTCGCCGTGTTACCGACGCGAGCATAATCCACACTACTGCTTGGGACATCGAGATGTATTATTGCCTCACAGCTTCGTCCCGAAAAGGCAAGCCAGCTCTCCAGTCACGGCGGTGACGATTGATTTATGCAATGAGTTTCTAATGCGCCCTTTTTTGGGCAAGCTCGCCTGGTACTTCGAGTGCCCATGCCATGGAACCCATCCGAGATGTCCGCTAGTGATAAGGATCTTTTCCATTATTGTGCGTCTACCCACCAACTGCTTCTTTCGAGACGTATGATCAGGCTGACCGAGCAAAGTCCAATTTGCAGCTTCCCAGTCACTGACTAATTTCGGGCGCATTCCTGCTGCTTTGGGAAGGGTCCTTACGCGTGTCGCTCGCTCAAAAAATTCAAACTCCGCCACTGCCGCCCACCAGTCGCTCCTTGCCTTTTCCTCACTTCATCAATATGGCGTTCAATCACAGGCGATCAAGTTGAAAATCTCGAGCCTGAAAGCACTGGCAGCGGCATCCAATTCGAAGACTAGTTTGGGCCTTGCAGAGGTGATCCAGCATGTCGCAACAGGGATGTTGCTGTGCTCTTTTGAGGTCAGTATGCATTTCGGTCGCTGATTTTGTCGCTAGTCACTTGACTAGTCATTTACTATAGATAGCTTCATTCACTACAACTATAGGGAGGATATAAGGCTGCGCACGCTACGCGCCTTCGGCCCCTTCCTCTCCTTCCTACACACAACCAGATCTAGACCAACGACTGAAGACACAATTTGAAGCAATTGCATGTGCACTATCCAAGCCAGACCAACAAATTTCTTCCAGGTATTAATGCAGCTGCCGGTCAGGTCCACCAATCTTCATGCACGTCAAGCCAATGGGCATGTTACCTGGCTGGTGTGAAGCAGTTGCTCAATGCGTCCTCTCTTCCCAAGCCACAAGAGCATGAGGACTTGGCTGTCTTGATGGATTGGGCATACTATCACGATGTGATGATGCGCTTCACTCTACGACACTGGAGCGGTGAGGCTATTGGGCTGCCCTCAAACCACCCGACCGAATGGACAGAAGTCTGCGCATGGACAGAAGTCTACATTCAACAACTGCCGGCAATTGACCTGAAACGAAGCTGCAAATCCCAGCAACCCTCCTCCGCTTCGGCCCTTCCAGAATTACTTTCTGAACTCTGTGACTCAACGCCGCGGCTTCCCTCGCATAGTATAGCCACAGGGCAAGTGCTCGATGATTGCAAAGACTTCTTAACGGTTCTCGACTGGAGAGTCAGAACAGTCCCGGTCTTACTTGAGCCCGATGAGGCTGCGGGTATGATGAGCATATTGGAGCTTTACAGGCTGGCTGCTCTTATATATATCAACCGTGTGAGCGAAGATCTTCTCGGCCCGGCGGCTCAGATTAAGAAACACATCGAAGACGGCTTCTTGCACCTTCCCAAACTGGTAGCCTGCGAAAGACAATTCCCCATCTTTGTGCTGGGTTGTGCGGCGCGGACTGACGAACAACGTGCAACAATCATGGCGTCGTATCGAGGGCGGAAAGGAAGGACACGTCACGGTCATTCAATCACGTTACCGTGTTGCTTCATGCTTTTTGGGCCCAAGATGACCTTGCCGACGTGCAGATCAACTACTGGAACAAGCTTACATCTGTCATCAGCCATTGCACCATCGTGCCCAGTCTGGTCTGACTGGGGTGAGAGTCAACTGATGGGCTCAGTGTAGACACAACCGAGACGTGAGAGAGTAGTCTGTGTAGTCAATCCAGTTTATACACAAGTAGCCTCATGATATCCTAATCGGTTGCTGCTGCCTTTCAAATATTGATTATGGACTATTCGTGCAGTCATCGAGATGCAAGATCGTGCGAATACATGCAAATATTCCGATTGTCCATGCGACTGAAGCATTTCGATGAGGTCTGGTGCCCATGATTCCAGAATCATTAGTATCAAATGAGAGGCTGACATAAAGGGAAAATGGGGTTCACCTTCCTTGTTGTCCCGAGCGAGAAGATTGATATCACAAAGTGGTACCCACGGATCGCCTGCAATTTCTTGGCGATTACCGCCCAGATCACTGTCTATCGAGGTAGGTACACATGTACTTGGAACTTTGTAACACCATCTTTTCCTCCGACAACTCACTTTCATCTGGCCACTGAGGTGGTCAACTGCTGGAATTGCTGCACGAGTTGAGCAGAGCAAAGCTGATTAAGTCCTTCGGAAATTCTGTAAGTAGAGACCTCGATTTTGTTTTTACGTTACGAGTAATTGGGTTGCGGAAACGTTGGAACTCTATTATACCATGTTGTTGTTGATCGACATCTGGACGTCATCTTGCGGCCACTCCCGGCACCAGTGATGGGCGGTAATCGAATAGCCGTGTACCTCTCTGTGCTCTCGCAACATCGCCGACCCTCGTAGTGTTATTGTTCGTGTGTCACCACATGCAGTTGCTAGAACTCGCAGGTACTTGCTTGACAACCCGGGTCTCGTCATCTCTCTCGTCAGATCCATGACACGATTTTCAAGCATATCCATGTTCGATGCCTCTCGTTCCTGGTTCACCTGCCAAATTGGGCCAAGACTCAGTGTGGATCCCGCGGCCGTTCAAGCATCATTGCATCGCTATTTTTCACCGTTCCACTCTGTGGGGCAGCGCCCCCCCCCTCTTTGAGCATCACGGCCGACTCGCTCATCACCGACATGACAAGTGCTGAATGCGCATGTTCGTGATCACAGCGACGAATAGCTCGAGCAATGGGAAGTGACAAGTGCCGCTTTTACCACTTTTGAAACGCAGCCTTTCTTTTTCGCAGGAGGTGCTAGTCTGTGAGGCTTGGGAACTTTCTGATCGAGTGCTTGACATCAGATGCCCCTTTCGACTTACTGGCTTCGTCTTTCAACGAGACAGGATGCTCCATGAATCGGGCGAGCTACCGAGCTGCTGTGTACTATCCACATACCCACAGTTCCGTCTCTCCAGGGGAGAAGCAAGCCACTCCATCACTCACCTGGTAGTCTAGATGATAAGCTATGAATATCACTGCTTATCTTCAACTTCCATTGGTTTATGTCATTACGAGGTAGTCATAGGTATCGACAAAGTAACAATCATTTTCACGCGCGTCCATAGCAGCACCCCAGGCTCACAGGGGTCAGATAGTAACTTTATAACCTGAACATCTCCCTTCTATTACCCTCGAATCTGCTTCCTGTTCTCCGTTCCCAGAGTGCCACTGTCAAACGCCGATTCACCTCGACAGCTCCCAAAATGCACTTGCCCCAGCTGTTTTCGGCCCTTGCCCTCGGCAGCGTCGCCGCGGCCGGAAGATCTACTCGTCATGTCGGTGGATTCGCAGACAGGCTGCAAAAGTCGGGCCGCAGCGTCGCGGCGGACATGCCTCTGATGCCGCGCGATTTCCAAGCGACTGCCAAGCGCGCTACTCCGGGATCTCAATTCCTCACTAACACGACTGCAAGTAAGCGAATCCACTGGAAAGCTTGACTGATCTTGGCTTCATCACCCTCGCTGAACCAGTCTTCTGTTTTAGAGTTCGCGGTGAACGGAACAGCGATCCCAGAAGTCGATTTCGATGTCGGCGAGAGTTATGCGGGCTCCATCCCCCTGGCCACCAACTCCACTGACAACCTCTTCTTCTGGTTCTTTCCCTCCGAGAACCCAGCAGCTGAGAGGGAGATTTTGATCTGGCTCAACGGCGGAGTAAGAACATGTACCCTGGTTTTCCCTGATGCAACAGTCAGTGAGCAGGGTGCTAATACAAAATAAAATGAAAACAGCCCGGCTGCTCTTCCCTCGAGGGCTTCTTGCAAGAGAACGGTCCATTCCTATGGCAGTATGGCACCTACAAGCCGGTTGCCAATCCTTGGAGCTGGCACAAGCTCACAAATGTGGTCTGGGTCGAGCAACCTGTCGGCACGGGCTTCTCCCAAGGCACCCCCACGGCGACCTCGGAGGAGGACGTCGCCAAGCAGTTCATGAGTTGGTTCAAGAACTTTGTCGACACGTTCGCCATGCAGGGCTACAGTGTTTATATTACCGGGGAGAGTTATGCCGGTCAGTACGTGCCCTACATCGCGAGCGCCATGCTAGACGCCAACGATACGACCTACTACAATGTCTCCGGGATCATGATCTACGACCCTAGCATCACATTTGATGATCTGCAGAGCGGCATCACGGTCCTGCCACTTGTCGAGTCCGCCGCAGCTGTCTTCCCTTTCAATGACACCTTCTTGGCCGACATTCGAGCCCGCGATGCTGCCTGCGGATATGCCGAGTTCCGCGACGAGTTCCTCTCGTTCCCGCCGCCTAGCCTCCTCCCTGGGCCGGAAGACCTCCCGGGGAAGAATAATGATTCGTGCCAAGCTCTGTATGGGGACATTTTCGATGCGGTCTCGTCTGTGAACCCTTGCTTTGATGTCTATGCTGTCCAGACCACTTGTCCCTTGCTGTGGGATGTCTTAGGATGTAAGTCCGCTTGAGTCCCAAGCTTAAAGGCTTAGTAAAGACTTTGATTTGTAGCAACTGAACTGACGAGTCTACAGTCCCCGGTTCGTTCGGGTATCAGCCTGAGGGTGCTTCAATTTACTTCAATCGTTCGGATGTCCAAGAGGCTATCAATGCCCCCAAGATGGTTTGGGAAGAGTGTGCTAGCGGTGACGTTTTTGTCGACGGAGGTGACTCCTCATTGCCTTCCTCGATCACCGTCCTACCTGGCGTGATCGAGCGAACCCAAAACGTGATCATCGGCCATGGAGTTCTGGATATGGTCTTGTAAGTGGATGCCCTATCCCTAATACTTGTCCCTCCTCTGTGAGCGAAGACTGACTAGACTCACTCAAGGATCGCAAACGGGACGCTTCTGGCCATACAAAACATGACCTGGGGTGGAGCACAGGGCTTTCAAACGACCCCCAAGGACCCCTTCTACGTGCCGTACCACGACGAGGTTTCATTGAGCACCCTTTCCGCGGCTGGCGTCATGGGCACGACCCACACCGAGCGTGGGCTGACCTATGTCACTATCGCGCTGTCGGGCCACATGGTCCCGCAGTACCAGCCGACGGCGGCGTACAGGCAGCTGGAGGTCTTACTGGGCCGCGTGAGTAGCCTGAACTCTGTGGACCCATTTACCACAGACGCCAATGTGACGCAAGTGTCTGCTTCTGAGCTGGCGGCTGAGGATGGGATCTGTTTGTGAACCAATGTTGAAAGTTCCGTCTTTTCTTGAACTGCTCTGCCTCATCTAATGGATCGTATTTGGAGGAATCTCCCAGCCCGGTACTTTGGGTCGAGGATGCTTGGGTACTAGCAGACTTCAAGAGGTGACAGATATTCAAAATAATTATACACGATAAGTAATTAGTGGACATATCTGTCCCCAATGACTTTCTTATCTTGTCTCTCACAGTGACCCATGTCCCGATTTCTGTTTCCATCCACACCCTTGACTCTATCTTATGTTCTGGAAGAAATAGGGTGTTCAATAGTGCGAGGGCTGGATGAAACGCCTAAATTTCTAACCAATAAATACATGGTAGAATTAGGACAATAAACTTGTCTGAATACTTTCGAACTACCTAGGTAGGTACTTAGGAATAGCCTCTATGTCTGTTACAGGAAGATTCTTATCTGGGAAGATAATCCGCCGTGGCAGAAGAGCGCGAACTAGGAAAACTGATTTACACATGTAACATAATACTTCAAAAAACAGAGTATCCACTGGCGCAACTATGACTCCCAAACATTCCATGTCATGTCTCAAGTGCCTGACGGACTTCAGCGGGCGTCTTCATTTTCAGCAGAGGCCGCAAGCACGGCTCTCGGGCGCCTGTCCAGATCATCCCGGACTACCTGCATTGACATCTGCAACGTCCCATCGGTCAGGTCCGTCCAAGTACAAAGCCAATGGTGAGGACGTAAACAATGGCGCGGCGCTGGTCTCCCATATTGTGGCAGCCAGGGGCAAGACCGTCAACAACGAACCAGATCTGCACAAGCTGGCAACATCCATTTTCGTCAAACATATCACGTATGAAGTCTCAATCGTAAATCCGTGTTCGCCCTGAATTTTCAGGTTCTTAATGTTCACTAGCGAGTGATCAATCATTTTCGCGCTGATCCACTCGGCCAGATTCTCCGCCACACTTTTCAGATCCATTATATTGAGGTGGTAGCCCAGAACGAGGCTAGGACTATTGCGAGAACTGGCGCACAAAGCATGTCCGTACATTCCAGTTCGGTCTACCAAAGCCTGAGTAAAAAATGAAGCTAAGGGTAATAAATTAAGGCACTATCGGCCTCGGCAAGCCTGCCATAAAATGAATTTAGGTCAGGATAGAGGACGATCATTGTTGTTTCTGTGCCAGGACAGCACGTCATCTCGCGGCAATCAATTAACAGATAATTCTAAGGCCGCGCATTTTTATGGGAAAACTCGTCCAAATGTTCCTGGAAATAGATGGGTTTTTATAAGCGACCAGTCCCCAGAGCCGTTCAAAGAGGGGCTCAGTCTAATCTCACGGAAGGCTCGAGGAAATTGACAGCGTGCAAGACAGATATAGAAATGTTTGTGAATGTACATTTTTTTTAAAAAAAAAACACCCACTATCCAATCCTCAAATGCTTGCTCCCTCCCATTGCATCCCTCTCCTATTGCACAGCCCGATTTTTTGCCCCCGCTGTGCTACTTATTGTTTTTGACTCATGTTATACAAGGAGAGAGGATAAATTCAAAATACAACGCCAGCGTAGCCTCGAGCGAGAGTGGTTCCTACATCAGCGACCAGCATCCCAGACCGTGCCTCACCACAAAACAAATTTCCCGAGGCCAAGACTCCGGCTGTGCCGAGCCAACCCAGATAAAACGCCATGCTTCGAAATGACTGGTGATGGTATATGGAAAACGCCAGACGCGCCTTGGCAGAGCGTTGTCCTGTCGTCTTCCGTCGTACTCCTGGGAGAGGTAAGCCGGCTTACAGGCCCTCCTCCCTGGTTCTGCGCGTCAAGTCCATGATGCCTTTGACACCATTGTTACGCAAACGCTCCAAGACAGCCCGCATGCCCTCGCGACTCCTGCCTAGTTGATCCTGGGTCTTCCGGCTGGCAATGTTCTCGATGCTGCGCTGGATAATAGTCTTGGCCAGCCAGCCGCCTTGGGCGTTGGCTTCCTCGGTCTTTTGCCCAATGCGTTCCCGGATGCGCTCACCCACTCTTGACCGGAATATGGTGGTTGTAGCAACATCAGTGCTGGTTGTGTTGGCTGCCGGCAAGGTAGGCGCCGTATACTCCTGCTTCTCCACCACGGACAGCACGCCCACGAAGTCCAGGTTGCGGCTCTCCGTCTTCATCCACCCATCCTTGATATCGACGACACTGGTCTCAAGGATATATGATTTCTTGTCCCCCCCGCCACCAGTGATGGAAGCGGGAAGTAGCTTGACGATGGCAGAAGGGATACGGGACTTCTTCAAGTGGATGCGGGTGGTGTGCAGCTGGCCCGTGGCCGAGTCGACATGGCTGGAGATGGTATCGGTGCTTAAAACGTGTGCAGCGAAAGGGTTGACCTGCGGAGAGCAGTAACGTAGGAAGTAGGCGAGGGTGACTGTGGGGAAGGGGTGGGCGTAGGTATGGTTCTGGGTGTGGGTGAGAACCATTTTGGCGGTTGAAGCAGGCGGTTGGAACGGAGCTGTAGGGATTGAGGAGGGGCAGGATTTGTTGTCTCAAAAGTCCGTTATCGACGTCAAACAGCGTTCCTAGGTGCGAGCGGCGTCCTCAGGAGGTGTGGTTCACAGCGTGGGAGTCGTGGGAGTCGTGGGAGTCGTGAGGTCGTGAGGTTGTCCGGCACGTGAAGCTTCGTAGGGAGAGCTGGAGGCGGGGAGGGGGGAGGATTGGGCTTTTTCTTCCGTGTGCCAATTCAAACGGAGGCTGCTCGCTCCATTTGGAGCCGGAGAGCTTAGATGTCGGCCAGTGCAGATAAGGTTTCAGGACGAGACGCAAGGGCTTCCGGGACGGCTGCGGCTGTGAGGCGGTGATGTCGTCAGGTCAGTCGAGGAGGGGAGGCAAAGTTGCGGAGATGGTATGGCATCGAACGATGCACTGACAATCTGACAATCTGGGGTAGCGGGAGCTTGGGCTTTGTTTCCCTGTGCAGCAGGGGGTGGGGGCCATGGGCCGCTAGCCAAATCAAAAGAGGCGAATTGTCACACAAGTCGGCAGGCTGCAGAGGGCCGTCGGAGCTGGCCAGAGCTGGCCCGATTGGCAGGGAAGACTTGTTAGAGTGCTAGTGCTGTTGTGCGGAAACTTAGCTGGAGCGTGCTGCTTAACTAACAAGCACATTTAACACGGTCACACGCATCACAGTGGAATGCGGTCGCAGTGATGCTTGTTCTCTCCAGTCCTTGATCAATCCCGACTTGCAACACACTGGCCCCAACTGGGAGAGGAAAGCACCTGCTACTGTAACAAGGTACATATCAACATGAACAAGGCAGCAATGAACGCATTAACAACGGCCGGGGGCAGAGGAACGGCAGGCCCGGGCTAACAGGTGGCAGCGGTTGAGAAGTGATTGGAAGTAGCTGACATAAGCAGACACGCTAGAACCATGAAAGGCCCCAATTTATCAGCCAGCCAGGCGCTCTAGCTGCACCCTGCGCCTACTTGTCTCTCTCTCTCTCTCTCCCTCGTCCTCGCTCGCTCTTTCACACCTTCTTCCTCTGACACTCCACCTCCCCCGTCAATCAACGCTCTCTTTGACAACCTTCTCTCATCGCAACCATCATCGCAGCCCACACCGCTCATCGAGCTGGTGTTTTTCTTTAATTGCGACCCCCCATTTGAGGTCGACACTGGGCGTCTGTTTGGCACCACGGCTTTTGCGCGTCGCAACCACGCACTACTCACCCGACTGACTGACCCACAGCCTGCCGCACCCCGTGACAAGACGAGACAAGACGCTCCTAGCTTCTGTTCCCCTCGCCTCCATCTCGCATGAGACGACGATCCTTGCGCTGCTAGAGTTTTCGCCTGGGTCATTCTGGCAAACGGGAGGGCTTGGCCTTCGAGGAACTTGACACTTTGGGCGACTGTTGAGGGAGGGTTTTGCTATTCAGCCACTCCATTTCGATTGATTTCGAAGATTGGGCGAATAGGCGGCCTGCTGGCAGATTGTAATAATTTCTATTCATTATCCGCTGGGCTCCCCGTTCAACAAGTATTGTCCTTTCGAGTACAATCAGAATTGATATTTTCCCCGCTTTTGCAAAGTCTGGTCAAGTTGAAGCAAAAAGAAGCGATTTTGAGAAGTCACTTGTCTTGAAAAAAGACCAGAAAAGAAGAAACAAGATCAAGAACACGCATCAACTACCTTATTACGTTCCCCCTTGTCGTGCGACCATCCTCAAAGAGACTTTTCATCCAACACCGCTGCTCTACACAGCACCTAACCTCCAGTGCCCTTAAAGCCCCTTGCGGTCTTCGCTCCTTTGCGGACTCGCACGCAGTTGTGTTCGACAGCACCACCAGCCCCTGGATCATCTCAACCGACTGCCTCTCAGAACCAGTAATCACAGGCCAAAATGGCGTCCTCAGTCTTTGTCAAATTCATGTCGCAGAAGGAGCCGCGACGAATAGAATTCGACGGCACCGGCATATCGGTATTTGAACTGAAGCGCGACATCATCATCAAGAATGGCCTTGACAGAAGCGGAACTGATTTTGACCTTGCCCTCCTCAATGAGGATGGAAGCGAAGGTGAGTACGGACATAGAATGGCAATAATAATCGCAGAGATGACTGACTTTCGTAGAATATGACGATGACACCACCGTCATTCCTCGCTCGACCACCGTGCTTGCTCGACGTCTCCCCGCCATGAGGCCTGGCGCCGGACGTGCCGCTCGCTATGTATCTGGGAAGATGCCCACCAACGCAAAGAACGCTTCCCGGCGGGAGCAGGCCACCAAAGCAGCAGCAGC
Source organism: Diaporthe citriasiana (assembly GCA_014872975.1). NCBI lineage: Eukaryota > Fungi > Ascomycota > Sordariomycetes > Diaporthales > Diaporthaceae > Diaporthe > Diaporthe citriasiana. The sequence goes on along the minus strand of JADAZS010000003.1, from coordinate 39,715 downwards.
AGCCAAGTCGCAATCCGATGCCATTGCCAAGATGGCTTCCGCTATGACCGAAGAGGAGAAGATGATGGCCATGTTTGCAGCTCAGGGAGCGGAATGGACCGCTCAACAAGAAGAGATGTCTCACCAGCAACCAGTCTATAAGCCAGGCTCCAAGAAGCCCGCCAACGTCCCGGATCACGAGCCTCCAAATGGGTATGTGTGCCACCGTTGCGGCGAGAAGGGCCATTGGATCCAACAGTGCCCGACCAATGACAATCCCGAGTACGACAACCGCCCTCGCGTCAAGCGAACCACTGGCATTCCCAAGTCATTCCTAAAGACCGTGGACAAGGCAACCGTTCTCGCTCAAGGGGCGGACGGTGACGACTCCAAGACGCCTGCTGGGATCATGGTGAACGCGGATGGAGAGTTCGTGATCGCGGAGCCCGACAAGGCATCGTGGCAAAAGTTTCAGGCCAAGGCACAGGGCTCTGCCGAAGCAAAGAAGATTGCTGCCCAGGGTGAGAAAGAATTGCAGGAGAGGGGCTTGGAGTGCGACATCGACAACAAAATGTTCATAGACCCAATGAAGACACCCTGTTGTGCGAAGACGTATTGCAATGACTGCATTACTAATGCGCTCATCGAGGGCGACTTGGTCTGTCCATCATGCCAGACTGAGGGTGTTCTCATCGACGACCTGAAGCCTGATGAGGAGGCGACAGCCAAGATCGAAGAGTATCTCAAGGAAAAGGAACAGGCGAAGAAGGAGCGGTCCAAGACCCCCGAGGCAGCCAAGTCACCTGCTGCCGATGATTCCAAGGAGATCAAGAAGTCTGAGGAACCCTTGGACGGCACAGACGGCACGGCAAAGGCCAAGGCCAAGTCACCCACACCTCCTCCCTCGGTGAAATCGCCAGCGGGAGACGCATCCTCCAAGTCAACACCGGTCAAGAACGAGGATTCGCCCGCTACCAACGGCAACCTGCCGAATGCAAAGAAGCGGCCGGCGGAGGAGCCCGCGGGCAACCAGCCAGAAATCAAGATCCCCAAGGGTCCGAAGGCTATGATGCAGAAGCAACAACAGATGCAGCAGCCGCAGCAGCAGATGAACGGCATGATGCCCGATTTCTTGGGCATGAATGGAATGAACGGGTTCCAGCCAATGGGTATGCCGATGGGCATGAATGGAATGAACGGCTTTCCGCCCATGGGTATGCCAATGGGCATGATGAACGGCTTCAATATGAACAACTTTAATCCCATGATGAATCCCATGATGATGAATGGCGGGTTCAATGGCCATAATGGCTTCGGCATGAACGGCGGCGGTTTTCCCACTGGTCCTAGTGCCATGAATGGCGGTGCCCCTAATCACTTCAATGGCCCTATGAACGGCGGCGGTCCAGCGAACGGCGGCGGTCCAGGTTTCAACCGCGGTGGTCCACCTACTGGACCTAGACAGCCTAATTTCTCTCAGGCGGCCAACAACAACACCACCAATGACGAAGACGCGTACTTCCGGAAGCCGGTCAACCCTCACCGTCATCAGAATCGTCAGCGTCGAGTCCGGCCGAGTGACTATCGTGAGCTCTAGGCGGGCGACGTGACGGCGACACCTCCATTCAGGGGTTACCAACCACGTTAGGATATCACGACTTCCACGACCAGCTGTACATTACCTTCATACTATTCATGTTTGCCACTGAGGCATGCATTTTCCGGCTTGTCCCAACGGGATAGCCACGGCGTTGACCAGGCGATGCGATATAGCAGGACAAGGGTGCTATATGATATTCTGTGGTAGGCTGGGGACCACAACATAACCTCCAGAACAGTACGAGTTGCATTCGGAGAGGCGTCGGCGTTTCGGTCTAGCAGGAGCACTGCAAGTGCACCTACGCGGGAAGGGGTTGGAAGAAAAGGCGCAATGCCTGTTGATTTGGTTTTGAGTTTTAACGACATGGACTTCCCGGAGCGACACGGCCTGTGATCATCAAAATGACGTGTCGATATTGGACAGGACGCCCTGAATGGTTTCCGCCCGGGCAAAGGGAACGAAAGAGGAGAATCGATTGCCCAGATAGACGAGCACGCTCATCAACTTTGTGAGCTTCATGAATGCAATAACGGTTCTCTTCACGCATGTGTTCTTTTCGAGTGACATGTCATGTTTGGGGATATCCCTGTGATGCTGGTGATTTCAACGATTCCAAGTCCGTCCAGACTTGTGTAGTTTAACCAGCCAGCGCTGGCATTAGGTGGGCCTATGTATCTGTCGAGACTAGAGAACGTCACCATCGGAGAAAAATTTCTGGCTTTCAGGCTCATTGTCATAGCTACCGAGCACCCGTGTTCTACCTACACCCAGTTGGCTGTCTATTATACATTCCACAGGACCAAAAAACACCCGTCACACCCACCCAGGCAAGCGCACACATCCCCCCTATGAGGGCGGCACGTATGGCTTGATCAGCATCTCCGAGAAGCGGTCGAGCTTCTCCTTGCCCCTGACTTCCTCGACCAGGAGGGGCATCTTGACAACGTTGAACTCGTCGTAGAGCTCCTCGATCTGGTCGAGGTACTTCTTCTGCATCTTGCGGCGGGCGTTGCACTGCTCGCAGTCGCTGCCGGGCCGTGGGAAGAGCAGCTGGTTGACGACGATGGAGTGGGTGTCGATGCCGTACGAGGCGAGCTCCTGGATCATGCGCTCCGTCTCGTAGAGGGACAGGAACTCGGGGATGCAGACGCACACGAAGGTGGTGAGGGCCTCGTCCTTGAACTGGGTGTTGACCTCGGAGATGGTGGCGCGCAGCGACTCGAGCTTCTCCATCATCTCGCCCAGGTTCTGGCCGTTGGGCAGGGCGCCGCCCTGTGAGCCCAGGAAGCCGTTGAGCAGGGGCCCGTACTGCGACGACAGCTGCGAGACCTTGGCCAGCGCCTTCTCCAGCACCGAGGGGAACTGCAGGAAGCGCAGAGTGTGGCCCGTCGGGGCCGTGTCGAAGATGATGGTCTCGTAGGAGAGACTCTTGACCTGCTTGAGCACTTCGGCGAAGCTCATGGCCTCGTCGATTCCCGGGATGGCGAAGGCCAGGTCCTGCACCATGCCGCCCATGCCACCCATCGGATCTTGCCCCCCTTCGCCGCCCTCGCCGGCCTGGCCCGCGAGCAGGTCCTGGATGCTGCCGTTGGGGTCAATCTCCATGGCGGACAGATTCGTAAAGCCGTCGACCAGGCGGGCCTCCTTGCCGAACTTTTGCGAGAAGGCATCGGAAAGGTTGTGCGCTGGGTCGGTCGAGATGAGCAGGACGCTGCGGCGGACCTTTGCGAGCTGGATGGCTAGAGAGCACGACGTGGTGGTCTTGCCCACGCCTCCCTTGCCACCGACAAAGATCCAGCGGAGGGAGCGCTGGTCGAGGATGGACTGGAGGCTTGGCTCCAGCGCGTCGTCATCGACGTCGATCAGGGCGGTGGATGACATGCTGGGTCTGGGCGTGGTGCGTTACTGGTTTTGGGGGGAGGGGGCTCCTCGACGCGATGCGTTTCTGTCGACGTTTGACCGCCTGGCTTGTGGGGTTTCTCACTTGCAGCTCTCTCGTTGTGTGGGTACGAGGCAGTTGACGTTGTAGGATTGGAGAGCTTCGCGTGAGGCGACAGTGGTTGCAAGGCAGAGCGACGTGGCCTGGGTGACGTTGTGGTGGCTTCTCGTGGCTTCTGGACGACTGGGAAAGAACCTTGTTCAGTGGGTTAGATGAGCTGGAGGGAGACCCTTGGCAACGTCACCGTCGGCGCGTTCGTGGAATGGTGGGGTGGCCGCATGCCGTTTCGGCTCCGACGGTGTCCCGCGATCTTGCACATGTCCGATCAATTACTGTAGGGGTAGGCAAAAGTAACCATGAAGGTATTTAATGGATAATCAACTCACCACGGACGCGCTTGAATATTTGGGGAATCTCACCTATGCACCACATCCGGAACACGTTGTTGTGATCAAAGGAGCAAGCATTCGCCAAGGATAACGGCCGATTCCTCAAGGGTGATGGGCGGACAGCGGCACAAGCCTGACTGCGATGTTTAGAAGGATTGGGAGGGGGTTGGTCTCCCAGGTATGTACGTACTTAGGTACATAGACAGCACACCAGAATATAGCCACTTCATCTTGACCTGAGACGGACCCTGTGATTAATTTGCTTGCACGAGATATCATCATCAAGAGCTTACAGGCAGAGTAAGCTTCAGACTCAACCTGGGACACCATTGCAAGCACTGGCAAACACCTGAGCCCACCCAGCTGCCCAGCTTGGCCCTACCCTTTAGGCTGCTCTCTATGCCGACCCCGCCAGAGCTGATCGTGCTCCCTTCTCACTTGCACCGAAATCAAGCCCGCAAAATTGCAAGCCACCCTCATCATCAAGCAACGGAGACCTCCTCAATTCTGAAGCCCCGCCACCTACAGACAGGCACTCCACCATGGCGTCCCCGACAAAGGCCCCAATAACCTGCCACATCCTCGACACAACAGTCGGCGCCCCAGCCAGGAACGTGCGCGTTCGGCTACAGCTGACGTCCGACAAGACCAGCGCCCCGCCCAGCAACGCCGCCGCCGCCTCCGCCAACAAGCACCCGTCGGGCTTGCCCATAGTCTTCGAGTCGTCGACCGACGACGACGGCCGCGTGCGGACCTGGCTGCCCTACAGCAGCCCGGACACCCCAGGCGAGGTCCCCGTGTACAGCCTCGAGGACGTGCTGGGCGACATCACGGGCCCCAGCCGCTGGACCCTTCGCTTCGACACCGAGGGCTACTTCGCCGCCCAGGGCAAGGATACCTTCTTCCCCGAGGTCACCGTCGTCTTCGAGGTCAAGGAGGGCCAGCACTACCACGTGCCCCTGCTGCTGGCCCCCTTCAGCTACAGCACATACCGTGGCAGCTAATATGTGGATTTGGCGGCGCAAGGTAGTCTAGTCTGGACTAGGCGTGTGGATGCAGTCGAGAACTGGAGCAGCATCGTGGCATGTAGCATAGCAACCCTTCCTACTTCTCCGGGGCGTTACCGTCAGAAGAGTATAGCATGCGAGTTCAGCATAAAATTAGGCACCAATCAATCAGGACCATGGCTGATTTCTGTTCATCTTGGTACGGATTAACAAATAAAAGCTAGGCTATGCAGCGAATGTGACGAAGAATAGCTAGGTAGTTCTGTGTAGACAAATATATGTGGCGTCTCTTTTTGAGTTTAGGTGGTAAGTCTCTGACTCGCCCGCCGTGCCCATTTGCCCTTCTCATCCGCCATCTTTTGTACCGGCGGTTTGGTGCGTGCGAGGTTCTGTTTTATCCTAGCCAACTGACAAAGGAACATCGTCTTCCTCGTCCAACCTGCCGAATCCAAGCCTTCCTTTCCCCCTAGCCCATTCCAGTGTCCAAAAAAAGGGGAATACCCAACTCCGTGCTAACGCTTTTGAAAGATAAGAAAAGGATCAGTTTGCCGAAAACTCGTCGGCGTCGAAGTATGTCTTCGAGGTAGAAGAAGCCTCTTGCTTCAGCCTGTTGTTCTTCTCTGACCAATGGACAATCTATCCAGGCTTCTTCGTTGCTCTAGGATCTGTGGTGTGAGATGCCCAGCCTCTGCATGAAACTCTTCCTCCTTGACTTGGCAGAGGAGTTGTCGCTCGATAACCGCGACCGAAAGTTGTTGTTCTGATCGTGATCCATCGACTTTCGGTTGTCGCCCGTCGAGGCAGAAGCGATACTAATGCCGCCATCCTTTGAGGGTGGCCTTGCCATATGTCCCACGGCTGGCGTTCCGGGAATGGTGGGCAGTCTCTCTAGGTCCTCCCTCGTCGGTGAGGATTCCGAATCGCTGGTCACAGCAATCATGCTGTACATCTGTTCCATCTCGGGCGTGATAAGACCGTGGCTGATAGTGCGCTTGTGCTTTGCACGGAAAGAGCGCCGTTGTCGGGATTCGACGCGGCTGATGGAGATGTCATCTTGCGAGATGCAGGCATTGGGAGACGTGTCTGCATCGGGGTGCGGCAGAGTCGTGTTGCGACCTATCGGGTTGGTTAAGATGACGCTCAGAGATCTCACGGTGGGGACCGAGACTTACTGCCGCAGAAGGGCTCAGGGAAGCCCGTCTCTCGGCTCCGAGGCCGTGAGGATGTGTCACTGTGGGGCATGGAAGTCATGCTGCTGGTCTCTAGGGTGCTCCAGCTGGAGTGACGAGGAGTTCGACGAGGTCTGCGGACGGAAACCATTTTTGTTCAGCTTGATGCCCAGGTAGAAGTAGTTCGTGACTTTCGCAGAAGTGAAATGCAATTGTGTGTTCTCGAGCCACGTCAAGTCGGTTCCGTGAATTATGTCGATGGAACGACCGGCTAGAGGCACCACTCGGTTCTTATAGACCACTGCCTGTAGATTGCAATTGCGACCTGCGCACTTGGAAAGTCGGGTAATAAATGAATAAAAAAACCCAAAAAAGCGAAGACAGCTAAAGAAAGGATACAGTGGGTATTCTCATTTCACGACCACTCGACAACACAGAAAGGTCAGCGAAGAGAGGATGGATGCCCCCAATATGTGAGAACAGTCTGAGTGACACCAAAGAGGTGTGAGACGGATCGGTGATGCTTTCAGCGGCCCGAAGTTTCTGGAACAAACTGGTGAGTCTTGTAGAGAAGGCCTTTCAAGTGGGACAAGAGGGCCTATTATCAGAAAGGCTGCATTGAGGCTGCCGTGAGCCGTGTAGCCGCGAGCCGATCTCATTGTTGGGACCCATGCCAAACAATTTCAACCACTCAAGGGGGGGGGGGATATTTGAGAGGCGCGCTTCGGCCGACTGGGCCTGAATTTCCACCCTCAGGCGCCGGCTGCAGAGAACCTAGTGCACTAGGGAAGCAAAGTTGAGTTCCAGGCCAGCTTGAGTGGCCGTCGCAGGCCTTCTGAGCCATCCGCTTGGAGGGGAGGGCGCGACTCCAGATGCATGCGCCGCAGTGGAAACGAGTGGTGTAGAGAACATGTCAGGAAGCACCCAGGCTGAGGCTCACCTAAAATGGTTTAGCGACAATTCAAATGGTGGAGACGCTGGGTGGACAGGGAATGGCGTGGCGGCCGTTTAACTGGAGCCACCGTCGGGGCTTGGCGGACGGTGCGCCGGCTGAACGGCACGGATGTCTCTTGGTTTGTGTGGGGTGGTCTGTCTGGTCCCTGGACCCGGCTTCGCACACGTCGACCTGGGCCTTGACCCACCCGGGCTGTTTCTGGCCTGTAACAGAGGCGGATTGGACTCTTTGTCGGTCAGGAAGGCCGCAATGACTGGATGGCTTTTCAGAGTCTGACGGACTGTCGAGGATCGGATACGTGGCGTGGCCAGACAGCTTGGGCCAGGCACGTCGAGCAAGAAGTTGAGTTGTTACGCAGCGCTGACTCGACTTTTGTGAGAGCACGTTTGAGGAGCCTGGGAAATGTTGAAGATCAGGCACAGGTCTGGCGGTCAGGCGGCCCTTATAAGAACTCAAAGCGTCGAGTCGGCTCGCGAGGTTAGGGCGATCTAAGGCGGCCCCAAAGCAAGAGGAAGCTTGGGAGGGATAGTCTCAATCCGAGAGAAGCTCATAGGCTGGGGCGGAGGAGAGATGCAGGCTACCTGACAAGGTTGGGGTGCCCTTGGGGACTAAGAAACCAAGACACAGCCGGATGATGGTCGCTGCTGCCAGAGGGGTAGATGAACAAATGTGAACGCGAAGCAACTCCAGGCAGTCGGTCAGCACTGGGGTGACTGCAGGTGGCTCCTGACCTGCTTATGAATCTCAACCAAGCCGGCGTGGATAGAAGACATCCGTGAGTGACACTTTGCAAGCTTGAACCCTTCAAGCGGATCGGGCAGGGCATGAGCAAGTGTGAGAGCTTGATTCAAAGCGTTTCTTGTTTCTTCTAGCCAAGTGTTGCTGCGGTGCCCGAGTGCCTGTGCACCGCAAGCGGTGTTGCGTCAACCTGTGGCCCCCAGCTTCCGACTTGCTGAGATCTGACGGCAGTGGCAAGGTCGGCGGGGGGGGGGGCTGAGGGTATTTCTGGATAAGTCGGCCACTCTGAGACCTGCAGGAAGCCGGCCGACTGGATTGTGGAAGCCGAGATGCCGCACTGCAGTATCGGGACAGCTTCTCTTATCGGTGCTGGGTTGTTACTGAGTACGTGGTGACGCATAACGGCAGCATGGAGCCAGCATGCCTTGTCCAATGACTATTTGCCCTGATTCTCGCATGGACACGATGTTCCATTGTGCCGCGCCGCCACGAGCGGGCGATGCGCCAGCGCTCGGCGGCGGGACGGCAAGAAGCCAAGTGACCTCCCGGGATGAATGAGCTACAGTGACGCAATTGGTCGGGACAGCCAGGCACTAGCTTTACACTGCCCTTTCTGCCCTTTTGCTCACCGGCACGCCCTGTTTCCGCCAAGACGAAACTGTCATGGTGGAGAGCGAACCACGAGGTGTCGGGATGTCTGTACCTGTGCTGCACTTTAACCCTGGTCCAGTCATGATGGCCACCTGTAAGCAGGCCGGCGTGGAGGCAGCCAAGGAATGCAATAGTCCGCTCTGGATCGATCCATGGGCCGCTTGACAGGCCAGGCCAGGCCAGGTCGCTCACACGTCTGACCAAAGAGTTCTGCCCAAGCGGCCAGTTACAGTATTTGTTCAGCTCAGTTGCCAGCCTGGTCGCCAGCGAGGGGGTCTCTGGTAAACTGCCTCAAGATGAGACCTTGCGACAAGACGAGCCAAGGAGCAAGACGCGTGTGTCGGGCTGGTTACCAATGCACAGTGTCCAAGAGCACACAGCAGTGTGCGTAGGACCCTGCGCTTCACCGCCCTGACCGCCAATAGCTGTCTCAGACTTGTTGAACGCACGTAAAGTTCGACATTCCGATTCCCCGCTGGGTGGTAAATTACCCATCCAGCATCTCTGCCGAATGTTGTTGTCGCAGCCCGACAAGATGGAGGCAGGAGTGCTGGGGAGTGCTGGGGCAAGGCCTCCGAGAGTCGACGGTTGACGAGACTTGCCAAGAGACTCGGGGCAGTTATGCGGTCGGGCGCCTTCCGGTGAGGTAGGTGCTGCAATGCGGACCATCGTCGACGAACGCCCCGGGGGGCCCACTCGAGGTCAGAAGCCAGAGCTCATTGGCACAGGCAAGCACCCTGCTTTTCCCTGCCTTTCCCAGCTTTACCTCTGTGGCGGTGCGCGCATCCGTAGGCTCGAAGCTGTTGTTGAGGCCAGTAGTGAGATCCTGAGACTACTGAGACAGAACAGAGCGGGGCACCGAGCTCCGGAGCTCTGGTCCCTCACCTGTCACAAGCTAAGAAGCGCTTCCAAGCCCAAGGCAAGCCGAGCTTCTTGCCTCATGCCCCTGATGCAGGCCAATCACGAGCCCCAATTCAGCTTCAAACATCAGATGAGGCAGGCATGAGCAACTCGCAGGCGTGCGACCTGGCCAACTCTCCAAAACGGAAATTCTGCAGAGGAGCTTGAATGATTGACGGACCTACAGCTTTCTCACCCGCAACTGCGTGTACTCACAAGTCGTTTAATTATCCTCGCAAACGCAACCCGAATTGACTCATGATGGCGACAACCACAGTGGAGGACAACACTGCACTTAGCAAGCAATATGAGACTCCACTCGGTCTCGCGCATGACACCATGCAAGCTTTAAAAGACAGGATCAAAACCCACTATGATTTGGCTAGCGAGTATTACCTGAGCCTGTGGTACGTCACGATGTGGGATGCTCGCGTTGTCACTGTCTAGAGTCCTCATCCATTGATGGTCAGGAAAGGGCCTATCTCGGCTGCCACCGCATTGTGCTTTGGTCAACCATCAACCATGGCACCACGCTTGCTGACGATGTCCTCTACAACACAGGGGCACCCACATTCACCACGGTTACTGGCCGACGCCAGAGTCAAAGGCTAGTGAGACCAAAGAACAGGCACAGATTAACCTCATCCGCCTGCTGCTGCAGACGTCGCAAATAGCCGAGGGAAGCAAGGTCCTGGACGTAGGATGTGGAATCGGTGGCACTTCACGATACCTGGCCTCCCAGCTGGGTTGCACGGTCACCGGCATCACCATTTCCAGCAAGCAGGTCGAGATGGCGACGCGTCTTACCAAGTCTGAGGCCGCCAAGGACGACGCCAGCCTGTCAGACCAGGAAGCAGATCCAGAGGGCTTTCTCAAGATCGGCAAGGGCAAGGTCAAGTTTGTGGAGCTCGACGCAGAGAAGATGGGGGACGTCTTTGCCGCACAGTCCGAATCCTTTGATGCTGTCTGGATCTGCGAGGCACTAAGTCACTTTCCCAACAAACAGCTATTCTTCCAGAATGCGCACAAGTCGCTGAAGAAGGGTGGCAGGCTGGCGCTCGCTGATTGGTTCAAGGCGGAGGGCCTGGGCGAAAAGGAGTTCACCGATGATATAAAACCGATCGAAGGTCAGTGAATCCCAGATGGGGTTGCCGATAGTCATTGACCAGTCATCCTGGCCGAGATGATCCCGAAGAGGAGGGAACGGGGCTCGACGATACTGACATGGTAATAGATGGCATGCTCCTGCCGCCATTGTGCGCACAAGCCGACTACGTCAATTACGCGAAGGAGGCTGGTCTGAGTGTGTCCGGAGGCCCAAAGGACATATCCGAGGATGTCAAGGCGACCTGGTGAGTTATTCCCGCGAAGAGCCCCTCAGCAGCGTTCAACATGGCCAGACTAACATGGGGCTGCGCCTCAGGGACATCTCGTGGTCATTGGTCCAGAACCCATCACTGTGGGCCTTCGCGCTCAGCCAAGGCAGGGATGGAATTGCTTTCCTGCAGGCGTTCCGTGCTATGCGGAGGGGATATGCCAATGGTAGCTTTCGGTATGCTGTTGTGTCGTTCCAGAAGTGATGGAGGGACATGGCTGGCGGTGTGCAACCAGATTGGCAGGCAACTTGTCTCGATAAAGGAGCTTGGGTGGACCATGTGTCCACGCTACCACAAGATATAATGTGCCGCAAGGCATGGTCTGAGACAGCCCGATGACCTGAGACTCGTCACTCGATACCGTTCAGAATTCTGACACGAGGTAGCAATTGTGGCCGTGAACCAGCCGAGACATCGAGTAGCACCCGGCTCAGCTATAGGAAAGTTGGTTTTCCCATGTCTGCTTTCCACCGATTCTCATCTTGTCGATAGCGGAAATGTCTCAAGCTTCCAGAGTTACACAGACCGCCTCTGCGAATGAACGCTGTCTACTGTGACACCTGCTGGTTGATGAGGGGGTTGTTGCATGTATTGACAAGGCGATCTTCCAGACGTTAATGCGGGATATGACATACACTGAGGCAGACCATACCGGGTTGTTGACTACGGCGACTGATCCGGGCAGGTTTGGTAATCAAGTCCTTTCATTGCGCGCCTTTGAATGTGCTTGCAGTTTGGGAATGCCAGATGCGCATGAGGGTCGTTGCCGATTTGGGCAAATGTGGGCACCCGAGCAGTGCAACTTCCCTTTCCCTCAAGTGACAGAGCACCACAGCGCCTCTGGTTCTGGCAGTGGTTGCTCTGTCCTCTCCTTCATTCTTTCCTATCTGAGATTCGACTCTCAGTCCGTTTGAGCTGTCAGCAAGCGCGCGCCCTATCACGCACAAGTCGTCAATTCATTTCTAGGGTCACGGTTCCATCGCGAACGGCTTGGGCGACATTTCGATCGACGACGCCAGGCATGGGCCACCACTAGACTGATTCTGCAAATTTCAGACTTTGCCAGGTTCCAGGTTCCAGGTTCTTGCTTCAACATGTCTGCCAACACAGGTAACTGGGCCCGAAATGGCGTCAAGCGAGTCCGCCTTGAACCTTTGAACTCTTCCAACCAACAAGGTGGCAACCACAAGGGCCTACTCGAGCGTCTCAATTCGGCAGGCCAAGAGAAGAGGAAAGCGGGCGCCCCTTCATGCCCCGAACAACCCCGATATGTCGACGTGACAGCCGCGTTCTTCGGCAAGCGGCGACGCCCTGCGCAGGAAATCAAGAGCCAGATGCCACCGCCGCAACCAGAACTTCCCCGTCAGGTACAACAGCATCATCCGCCACTCCAAGGCCGTCAGAAAGTGAGAAGTCATGAAAAACAGCGTCGGCTCGTTCCCAGTGAGTCTCCGGCGGCCAAAGAGCTGAGAGACGAGCTGGCAGGTACGGTTGCTTCCTCCTTTCTTTTCTTATCCATGGTTACCGCGAATCGTACCAACCAGACTGACTTCCTCTCAAACAGGAAATGTCTTGACGGAGTCCAGCGACCTCTACAACAACGGGCTCACTCAACTCAGAGACCTCTATCAATCTTTGAGTAGTGTCATGGCTGATACAAACAGCGAAGATGACCATTTTCTGGCTCTTGTGGAGTCCAATCAAAAGAAAATAAACAAATTACCCTCAGAGACGACCATTGGCGTGAGTTCAAGCGACGAAGAGGGAAATGCAATTCGCCGTGAGGTCTGCATCGGCGAGGAGGTCGCTGCAGTCAGTGACCTCATACTGACTCTCGAGACGGAAGTAAACCAGTTGTGGGATGCTTGGGAGGCCGCTGACAGGCACGTCCAGACCAGGCTCGCTGGAATGAATGGCAGTACCGACCTCTCAGCGTGCAGCAACGACTGTGTTAAAGGCCTGTGGAAGTCCATGGCGGACGACATGGACACCTTCGGTGCAGAAGCAGAGGGCGTCATCGAAGAATCGCATGAGGAAGCTCGGGCGTGCGAAAAAGTAGGCTTCAACTTATTGACCTGGAGTCCCTGGACATCTGCTTACACTATCTGTAGGAATTTGGTAAGAAGGTCTACGGTGCGATGTCCGCCCTCTTGCAGCAGTATCTGATGGAAGACTGAGGGAAGGTGAAGAACAAGTCCCTCGCTGTATTTCAATTTGTGGTGCACAATCGACAGCTGCGATACTCTTCCAGGGACACTTGCGCGTTGCGGCCGGTTCAGTATTGCTTTCTTGCAGATGCTGATTCGCTCTGGGATATGGGTATGTTGATGCAATGGAGACGATGGATGCAAGAGTTGAACAAGTCCCGAGAGGCAAGATGGACCTCTTCAGGTTTCAAAACAAGATGGTGTATCTAGTCAATATTGCTCATTTGGCTCGAATTGATGGATCAGTCATCCTTGACAGCCATCTCTATATCAAATAGAAAGACTCCTGACCTCGGGGGCCCCCGGACCATGACGCCTTCCCGTGATGCTTTTTACTGACAGAAAACAAGACCCAAAGGATCAAAAGATTAGCTTAAACCTCCTCCTGCACCACAACACCCCATGCGTGGTCTTCCCCACCATACATGATGTCCTTCATCCACTTCTTAACGGTCTGGGTGTACTTTCCTCCCTCCCCATCGCCCATACCAAAGCTGACGTCTTTGCCTCTGTGGTGGACAAGAGAGACGGGGCACACGAAGTACTGAAGTTCATCAATGTCAGCAATGTTTGACAAGGCTGGGTTAAAAGCAAGGAAGGAAAGCTTACGGCCGTGCCCGCGGCGAAGGACTCAATCAGCCTTCCTTCGCTGTCCGCCTCGAGGACCTCATCGATTGTGTACTTCCTCTCCACAACCTCCACCTCATCGCCCAGCCTCTCCCGCGCAAGCTGCAAGACGCTCCTCCTCGTGACGCCATCGAGGATAAGCTTGTCGTCCAGGGGCGCCGTGACGAGCTGCGTCCTGCCTGTCTCCTTGCAGATCCACACGACGAAGAAGTTGGACGCGCCGGCCTCCGTGCAGTAGCCCTCGGGTCCGTACAGCCAGAGGATCTGGCCGAAGCCCCTGTTGCGCGCCTCCTGGGTCGCGAGCAGGCTGGGCCCGTAGTTGGCGCCCAGCTTGGCGTAGCCGAAGCCGCCGACCCAAGCGCGGATCATGTCCTCCGGGTTCGTGTGCAGCTTCATGCCGCCCTGCGGCGTGTCCATGCGCGGCATAAAGGACACGGTGATGAAGAGCAAGGCCTCCTTCGGCGCCTGGACGCCCAGCTGCTGATGCGTGCCGATCATGGCGGGGCGGATGTACAGGTAGCTCCCCGGGCGGTCGCGCGGCAGCCACTTGGGCCCGTCGACGGCCATGAGTGCTATTATGAGGCGCTCGAGCTCGGCCGGGGGAAACCCGGGGAGGCTGATCCGGGTGCTGGACATGAGGAACCGCCTGGCGTTGCAGTCTGGCCGGAAGAGCCTCAGCTTGCCGTCGAAGCCGCGGTAGGCCTTGAGACCCTCGAAGCATTCGGTCGCGTAGTGAAGGCACGAGGCAGTCGGCATCAGGCTGAGGGGTCCGTACGGCTTCAGTTCAGGGGCGGCCCAGCCGGTGGACGCGGACCAGGTTGCGGTGATCACTGGGTATGTGTTAGTAACCATGTACGGAGCCTACAAGAGCGCATTCTGGATAATTCCTCCAAGCCCAAATAGGCGGGACACTTTGGCAGGAGAAAGACTTATACTGACTGTGGTCGGAGCATATTGTCTCTGTCCCGGTGCAGGCTGTTGCCTCATCAGGTACGGGACGTGGGTTCTTAGTGAGGGTGTAGGTGAGCTTAGAGGCGTCCAGCTCGGCCAGTGTGGAGGGTGCGTTGATCTTCAGCTTGTGCTCGATGGCCTTGGAGGTGAGGTCCACCTCTGATGCGGATGTAGTGGGGGTGATCAAGCCGGGAGCCATGGTGGATATGTTACTATCCACCGCAGTGGGAGAAGGTGGGTGGCTGTGACGGGTATAGCAAGGAGTCAACGATCAGGACTGGGTTGGCCGAGGACAACAGGAAAAGATCTTGACAAGTCACGGTAATCTCCCGGGTCACTACGGGAAGGGGTAGGGAGGTCGGAGAGACGAAGAAACAATCTAGAAAACTTCTAGTGAGGTGTCAATTGCTCTTATAAGAATTTGTTAGTCCAAGAAGCGGACGTTGGAACCCAGGTCGACTAACACACGTTCATCCCGATCCAGGGGGCCAGGTGACTCATTGGCCAATGGCAGCTTGATTCAGATGGATAACAGACGGTGAGTTAGTCTGATAATGCGAACAGCGATATACAGGCTCCGTGTTCCGGAACGGCTGTTCCTGGTGCGCACATGCGCACGGAGGGAGTCTGGGGTTGCTCAATGCAATGCTGCTGAGGCTCTAGGCTCGGCCTCTCGCTCCTGTGCCTCGATGGGAGGTGGTATGCCGGATCTAGGCGCGCTTGGTCTAGTTTTCCCCTTTCCTACCGCCTTCCTCATCCATCTTGACAAGACTGACGCCGTCTTTTTTTATTAGAAGCCTGCTTCACCTTGTCATGCTTCTCAGCGACGCATAACGCTGGGCGGCCAGGCGCTAATGGCTCCGGTGTCTGCGCCGCCGGTGATGGTTCTCTGACGTCTAGCATGAGTTGGCGACGCGCCCATCGCGGCCGGAGCATTTGCTGCCTTCGAGTCAGATTCGATTCGACTAAAGTCAAATTCCGATATGATTTAAGGCCAGATACGGTTTGATCGTCTTCTAAACTTCAAGATAGACTTTGGTGTTGTGCCCGTCTGACATGTGTGCTATGCATATCGAGAGTCAGTCTTCTATGTATTGCTATCCCTACCACATTAACATCAGAGCACCGCTCCCGCACGTGTCGCCCTGATGCGGCTGCACCGCGGTTCCGGGAAAGCTTGTTAGGAAAAAAAGGACCATCTTTCTCGGCCAAGCCGTGATCGACCTGAACTCGTTTTGAAAATTTCCTACGGCAGAATATTCCAGAGGGCGACAAGTCGTCCGAGGTGGAAAGATCGTGGTAGTGGGAGTAGTGAGGTGGGAAGTTGAGATATGATGCCGCAGTTAGCCGCAGGTAGACGTCAGTTGCCGACGGCCCGTGGGAATATTTCTTGTCACGAGGGCGATTTTCTGACGCGGCTTTGGGCCGGTTACCGCCATTGTCATCATCTGCACTTCGTGACGCCCTTGTTGTGTCCATTTTTGTGGATTTCGATTTTCCGGGATCGGAAGACAAGCCTTTGTAAGCTACTCGCACGCCAAGATCAAGTTCAAAACTACTCTTCTAAGCCAGGATCTCAAACAGCATATGGACTAGGTCAGGTACAGTCTTCATAGTTGAAACCATGTGACCTAGGTAGTCGAGTATTTAGGCATGAATCGTATGTAACCGGACTGTATACCTTGCTACCTATCACAGCAGTGTCATAATTGACAACTTTTGTGGCACTCAGCTATAGGAGTGTTTATACATTACATGAGGTGTCCCTAGAAATACAGTTTTGTCTAGAACTTATTTGATATTACCCTAGGGTAGTAATTACAAACACGATGACTTTGAATGTCAAGTGAGGATAAGTCCAGCGCATGAGTGTCCAGGATTCGTGCATTTATGTGCACTGTGGGAGTTGCAGACAGATAACATGCGAGATGATGCGGAAATATTGGAAGACTCATTGTGCTCAGTTCTTCTCTCGAGACAAAAGTGTGACGTGTTGGCGTCATGAGTATATGTGTCACATTTGGCTCACATCTTTTAAGGCTCATACCATAATATTGTTGCACTAAATATTCCCTTACCACGACAGATCCTTCAGGACATGAATGATTGTACAGAATTGTGGCCCTTGAGCGTAGAATCAGCACTTGCGCATCTCCTTCACAAAATACACAGTAAGGTCTGTGTGGATAAACAATTCTGAGAATGGAAGTTTCCGGTTGTATCTTGATTTGTATTAGAAGCAATTACTACTTTTCGCCTGTCTATGAATTTTTGCCAGACTCAGTCAGGATACTGTTGAGTATCCAGGTGCTACTCGTTCTACGATATGATGAAACCGACATGGCTTGCCCGGTAATGACGCCACTATACTGAATTTTGAGCCTCTTTCTTTCTCTGCTCCTCCTCTAGTTGCTCCCTCAGCTTCGCAGCTGCCTCGACATCGGCCTTCTCGCCCTTCCTCCTCTGCCTCTCCTCGTACTGCTTGCGGCTCTTCATGATGCGGTCCACGATGTTGCCTGCGTTGACATCCTGGAAGCTGTGCTGGCCAATCTCCTGGTAGAGGCCGAGGTCCTTGGCCTCCGAGTAGGGGTCGTAGGTGAGAGGCATGAAGGAGGTAGGTCCGTGGTAGACGGCGTCTGGGGTACCCCAGGACCAGGACGTGAGGTAGTTCTTGGTGGGAGTGAAAGGTGCGCCGAAGATGACGCAGTTGACATACCGGCACTGCAGCACGCAGAGGCCTCTCTCGTAGATGTTCATGATGGGATAGTTGACTCCCTTCCAGTGGTTGATGACCTCGTCATCGTGGACGCCTGCAACGACGTAGACAGGCGAGTAGTCCTTGTCCCATCCCTTCTCAGAGGCCTTCCTCTGCTCCACCTCGACCACCAGGCGTAGGAACTCGATGTGGCCGCTCGAGAACAGATCAAAACCGCCGTCGACGTACACGACCCTCTGGCCAGGCCGCGGTGTCGGTCCTTCGAACAACTGCGTGAAAGTCCCGTTGTCGTCGATGCCGTCGTGCCCCGTCTTGGCGTGCAGCGAGCTTGTCTCCCAGAACCATACGCTTGCACCGGATTTCTTAGCCGTCTCATCGGTGGCATACAATCTCATCCGCTCCGTCATGGCCAGTCCCTCGGCCTTGCGCTCTGAATCACTACCATGACCGCCATTGCCCGCAAGAGTTCGGCGCAATGATTTGATAAAGTGGGTGCGGGTGCAGAGCAGCATGCGGCCGACGAGGTCGGTGGTAGAGATGGAGGGGGTGCGCTTGACGACCTTGAAGCGGCCGGCCTCCTTGACGAAGCGGTAGCAGTCCTCACCGCTGCTGTCAGAGGTGATGTCGTCGCCGTGCACGACGTAACGGCAGCCGTAGTGAGTGATCCAGTCGAGCTGGGTGACATAGGGGGCGTGGGAGACGGAGCGGGTCACCCAGCGGCAGGCATCCACGGCAGCGAGTCTGTATTGGCGTCAGAGATACTATCTCTAATGTAATACACCAGAGTAGGCGCAGACAGCTTGGGCGGCTCACCTCTCTTGAAGACTCATGACCGTGGGGCCCTTGTTCTCCAGGATGGACTCATCCGAGTGTACGCCGACGTATAGCTCGTCGCCCAGCTGGCGGGCCTGAAGCATGGCGCCGGCATGGCCGTGGTGGAAGAAGTCCCAGCAGCCGTCAACCCAGATACGGCCATCAAGTACCACTGGGGCAGGGTCCCCTGGGGGAGAGATAGGATCTGTTGCTGACATGGTCCAGGCTGGATAGAGGTAGGGCGTAGGGCGGTTTGGGGGTAGGTGGAACAGGACGGAAGTTTGTGAGTGAGAGAGGGCAGGCACTACTGCATCTGGATATCTGACATGCGTCTTCTCGTCGGTCGACTGACCGAGTGATTAAACTTCCTAAGGACTGTTTCGAGTGCTTCCGGTCGAGGGGTTAATGCTCTGCAGCACAAGACAGGCAACCTTGGAATTGGTCACAGTCGATCAGTGGGTGGATTTGATGTTCCCAAGGCGTCAATTGGGTCATTTCCAGCGGATGTGAGCCAGCCCCTCAGTACCTAGGTACCTAGGCAATCAATCTCTAGGAGAAGCACCGTAACCCCGGGCCCCTGAAAATGCAACTCCCCATCTGTACCCACCTCTGGCCAGATCTGAAGCGCTGGGAGAGCCCGCGGCCAGTATAAGTATAGACTTTGCACATGGACTACCACGTTTCCGCCAAATTCAATCTGATGGTCTTTCTCCTGGTCCGAGCAGCAGATTGGCCTTGACATACCTATAGTACAACCCTAGGGCAAAGACTCCACAGGCCAATCGCAGACGGCAATATGTCGGCTCGGGGCAAATGTTACAACAAATCCCATTTGCGCCCGCAGCCCATACATGCAGTACTGGATAATAAGTATACTCGGTCTTTCAACTCGGCCCTTAGAGTGTGACGGGCCGTTCCAGGCGGAGCACACTGTCAGAAAAGCAGCTCTTCTGCTCAGGAAGGCCAGGCAAAGCCACACGAAGCCTTGATGGTGCGCGCTGTGGGCGATGGGTGCGTGATTCGCGGCCACGCCTTGTGTCCATGTCCTGGGTGACGGTCGATCATGCCACGATAAACAAAACCAAGGTCGTGCGCTTTGATACTGATGGTGCAGCACCAAACATGTCACGCGAATGGCCGCCGGCACGGGCGTGGAAGGGGACCCGGGCAAGGGCTCCTCGACCAGCATCAGCAGTCGACGGCGGGTTCCAGAGCTGGCATGATCCGGATATCTGAGCCGGGCTTGGGTGGTCGAGGGTGGTTGAGGGGTAGGCTGTTACCTGCTCTACCACACAATCCTGCCACAGCATGAGTCTGAGCGGAAGCTTGACGCAGTATTTCTTTGGGACTGTCCGGAGAACCAGGGGAACCAGGGAATTTCTGTTTCTGTTCCTACCTCCGTTTCTGTCTGATGTTGTTCTCCGTCAAATATACTAAACCATGGCCGAACCATCGCAATCCTCAGACCCCCAGTGCCAGCCTCAGTCCCTCCACCTCTTCTGTCGTCCTTTGCGAATCCCACTCTGCAGCCCCTGTCTTATAGGGCTGAACCACTTCGTATAGCCCCCGGGGGCCACAGTGTCACAGTGGAGGACGCCCTGCAAATTTACCTAGATTAGGCTGATCTGGGTAGTGGGGGTGCTGCTTGGAACGCCCGCTGGCTTGGCTGCGCTGTGCCGCGCTGCTCAGCTCAGCTCAGCTCAGCAACCGGTCCGCCATGCAGAGGACCAGGAGGCGATCCAGCGCCTCTGCGCCTGCAATGGCAGCCGCACCTGGGCCTGGACCCGGCGCCGCCGCAAACGTCCCGCCAACTCCCACCGGCTTCGACTTCTCCTTCTTCACCAGTCCCAACACCGCCGCCAACACTAACAATATCACTTCGTACTCACGAACCCGGCCAGGCACAAGTTCCGGCGCCCCTCCGGTCTCAGCCGGAATAGGCGCATTCGCCAACAGCACCTCCAACAGCGACCCGTTCCCAGCCCAGCCTGCTCTTGCACCGTCCGGCCCAAACGTCTTGCGCAAGAACTCGCTCCGCGGCAAGCAGTCCTTCGACAACCTTGTCTCGCACTCGTCGCAGCAGCAGTCGCAGTCCATCTTCAGGGGCCTGCGCCGTCGCGCCAACTCAAGCTCCTCCCTCCGGGACAGGGATGGCGTCGGCGCTGCGCTCGGCGTAGGAGCAACCGGTCAGAAGCCTGTCGTCACCAACAGAGGCAACCCGCCTGCCCTGCCCGATTTTGCCCTTTCGGCCGCTGCGAGAACGAGCCGCGACACCGACGTCTTTGCCTCCCCGAATTCGGCCCCAAAGTCCTCCATGGATATCTCAGGAGGATACATTCAGACATCCAACTCCAGGATGCTGAGCCGGTCTGGCACCACCCCCGTCAACGGGTTTCCCTCGGGAGGGGGGATGATGCCGCCCCCCTCGGCCGGAGGGATGCAGAACGAGTCCAATATGGTGCATCAGCACATACATGAGATGGCCAACAAAAGGATATCCACGTTAGAATATTTACGGAAGGCGTATGTCCTAGTCACGTCCCCTTCTAGTAATCTCTAGGCTCGCAGAACCGCTGACTTTCCCTGCCGACATGCAGCCACGAAGGCCGTGTCTACTGGTTCAACACACTCCTCTTCGATAAACCCGATCTCGCGCGCATGCCCTATTTTGACGCTAGGCGACTCGCCCGCCGCGCCACAAACTACCTCCTCCTGGGCCTCTCCCTCCCGACCGTCATCGACCTCAACTCCAACACGCCCATGGAGTTCCTGCGCGCCTTCAACGTCTTGCTCACAGAATTCGATTCCTTCCAACAGTTACACTCCGACACAGGCTCCACCACCTCTTCTCTCTCCCGCGCGCGGATACCGCAGATGTTCAGGCGGGCCACCCCCTCCTCAAAAGTAAGGCGAAGCAGTAGCGCAAACAACGAGATACTCTACGAGGCTGGCGATGGCGGGTTAAGCAGCACGAACGGGAGCTCCATGTCGGGACAGGCGGCCTCTAACGGCGCTTTCACGGTGGGGAACGGCCTCGGGGGCTCAGCTAGCGTGGTGAGCTTCGGGCAGAGCGAGGCGGACCTATTACCTGGGGAGGAGTACGTGCACCTCCTGACGCCGTCTCTACCGTTCGACCCGGACTTCTTCGAGACGTTTGCGACGCTGTGCGACGTCCTGATCGATGCCTACGCGCGGTTGCTGAGCCTGTTGCCGACCCCCAGGGAGTGCAACGCCGCAGTAGCCGAGCTCTTCACCAAGGCGGACTCAAGGGTGCGCAAGATTATCGTGCAGGGCATCGTCAAGGAGTTCGAAGACACTAGCAGGAACGGGGTCAAGACAGAGGTGGCTAACGTGGGGAAGATCGTGCTCGGCGGGCTGATGTGATGGACGCACAACAGCGGGGCTGGCACAGTGCTCGCGAGTGATGATGTTGCGGCCTCTAAGTGACATGATACCATTTTCTTATTCCTTCAGCAGGCCGTTATAGTTACTGGGTTTGAGGCACAGGGAGATATCCATCGGTTTGGAGTAATATTGGGACATTGGCCATTGTTTTGGGCCTGGTCAAGCGTCATGGGTGCCGGGGAAGATCTGAAGGCCAGGCGATCAGGGCTCTGTACATTTTGGATCACGAAAGCGTCGAAAAACTTGCCCACGACCGAGATGCTGAAAGACACGGGTTGTCACGACGTGAACCGTACGTGCCCTGGGTCTGACCCCTCCATCATATCACCACCATCGTGCCTTGTACATGCTATCTGCAAAAATTGAAAACGTGACAATAAAGAGGAAAGGTGCAGAGCGGGAAGGAATTGAGTTCGTCAGAAACCATAACGCATTATTGTATCGTCAGCGACAGCACCTCCATTTTAGGTAGGCACCGTCTAAGTGCTTGACTCTATTAATGGTGTTCATCATGTGAAACTCAAGGAGTTGAGCTGTGTTGTGATACTCAGTCGGCATCAGCCCGAGACCTCGTCGGCAGGGAAGAGCCTCCCACGAGGCCCAGAAGTTTGATCGTCAACTCAGTCCCAGACTGACGTGAACCAAGTACGAGCAACGAGTTTGTGTGATGTGAAGTCCCCTCGCACCAAGAATGAGCCCCATCGAGTAAACCCAGCCAGTCAGAGCCTGGCAAGGGACAATCGCATACCTATGATATCTCGACGAAAACGTTCTCCAGCCCTCCCCACAGAGCGCCCCCAGCACTAGGCCGCGCATCACGTCCACCCCGCCATCGAGCGGCCACGCCCAAAAGCCCAAAACAGCCAGGAGCTGGCTCTGCGCGTCGGACTCATATCTTCGTCCATGTGACACATCGAACCAAGCACGCCGACAATTGGGACCTCATGGGCGCAAGACCAGAAAGATGTAGCGGCGGGGCAGGGCAGGCAAGCCAGACAAGGGAACGGAGGAGGGCAGAGATCAGCCGCGTGGTGCTTCTATGGCGGCGCCTTTCGGCATTCTCCCTTCGTGAAAAGGAAGACTGTCCGGGGACTTTCTCCCGAAGCAAGTTTTGTTTTGAGACACCCCGAAGAATGTCTCCGTTTGAAGCTTCGATGGCGATTTGTCGGGCGAGGGGACTTGAAAGAGAAGGGAAGGAGGAGGAAAAGAATGCTTGCGGCTCTCCGACCGAAGTTTTTTGATGAAAAGCGGTCGATGGTGGGGCCAAAATCCAGCCAATTAAATGTTGATTACGTACGCGGCCGAGCTCAAGAGCAGGCAGGGTTCTTGGCCTTGGGATTCGGGCTGGCAATCCGAGTCGCGTCGAAATTCACAGCAGGCCGCAGCCTACTCGCCTAGGCGTCCAACTGAAGGGAAACAATTTAAAGACAGCGACAGTCATTGGGGCAAACTGCCTGCTGTCGTGCCTACCGAAACTTTGGTTCTTCACGCGAATCGTTCTCTTCTTTGACCATACGAAGAACTGCAGATCACCCAAAATGTCTGGTCTCTTCGGTGGCCCGTCCGCTTCGACAGCGACTTCCAACACGGTTGGAGACTTGAAGCAGGATGTCGAGGTCCAGCAACCACCCACCGACGGCATCACAGACCTCTCCTTCAACCCGAATCAGAGCTCCCAACAGGACTTCCTCACGGTCGCCAGTTGGGATAAGAAAGTCCGCCTCTATGAGGTCACGCCGCAAGGCCAGGCGCAACCGCGACATGCCTACGACCACGAAGGTCCCGTCTTCAGCGTTGACTGGTTCAAGGTAAATTGCACTCTTCTGCAGTCCTCCCCCTGCAAAATATTCAGCCCCTCCGAAAGGCTGTGCCCTGCATTCTCATGATGCTGACCATTCGTCAACTACTAGGATGGCTCGAAAGTCGTATCCGCATCCGCCGACAAGCAGGTCAAGCTATGCGATCTCGCTACGCAACAAACGATGCAGGTAGCTGCGCATGACCAGCCCATCCGTGTAGTTCGCTGCTTCGATGCCAACGGCACACCCATGATCGCGACGGGCTCGTGGGACAAGACCGTCAAGTACTGGGACTGCAGGCAGAGCGCCCCGGCAGCCACACTCCAGTGCCAAGACCGCGTCTACACGATGGATGTGCGGAACAACCTGCTTGTCGTGGGCACAGCCGATCGTTATATCAACGTCGTCAACCTCGCAAGCCCCGACAAATTCTACAAGACACTGCAGAGCCCCCTCAAGTGGCAGACACGGGTTGTCAGCTGCTTTGCCGACGCGGCAGGCTTCGCGATCGGCAGTATCGAGGGAAGATGTGCGATCCAATATGTGGAGGACAAGGACTCTGGGTACGTTCAGATGCCATGATCGGCTGGTTCACATGGCTAAGCTAACGATCAACAGCTCCAATTTCTCCTTCAAGTGCCACCGCGACGCACCCCAAGGAAACGTTACCAATGTGTACGCCGTAAACGATATCTCCTTCCACCCCGTTCACGGCACCTTCTCGACGGCCGGCTCAGATGGAACGTTCCACTTCTGGGACAAAGACGCCAAGCACAGACTCAAGGGCTACCCCAACGTTGGCGGCAGCATAACCGCGACCAACTTCAGCAAGAACGGCAACATTTTCGCCTATGCTATTAGCTATGATTGGTCCAAGGGCTACCAGGCCAACACGCAGCAGCAGCCGATCAAGATCATGCTACACCCAGTGCAACAAGATGAGTGCAAGCCGAGACCGAGCGTGAAGAAGCGATAGATGACGGGTAGCGAACGGGACTGGAAATGGAAGAATTGGCGCTACTATGGGACCACCAAATCGCGCTTAAGACTGTATCACAACGGTGAAAAGGCCATGACGGAAGGTTATGCCATGATCTGCGCGAGACTTAGCGAAGGGGGTACATTTTTGCAGAGACAAACTCCGAGACACAAGGAAGTATTGCCAGGTCGAGCACCGGCGATTGGGTGTGGGTTACCGCATCGTTGCTTGAGCCCCTACCAACAGGCATAGTGAGGGCGGCCTCTCGGACGAGGAGATCAGAAAAGTTGACAGCTGAGGATCTACGACTGCTAGCTTCGAGTCAAGAGCGGAATCCTTTGTCGAAACTGGGCCGACAAGCGGGCACGGCCAGGGAGATAGATAGCTTCTAGATAGGGCGGATAATACCACCAAAAAGAAAAAAGTGAAGATCTCCCAACTGCTCCCGCTAACAATCGCAGGCCATGGATGAGCCGGTCGCAAATTCGGAAATACGTTGGAGGATCGAGCTCTGATACCATCATCAGCTCTTGGGGTTCGATTACAATCTTAGTATAGCAAGCAGGATCTCGTAAACAATCTAACGAGCGACCACTGCATCAAAAGTCATCAGCCCTTCCTTGGACCCTCGTCGTGCGTCTTCCCTTTCTACGATAAACATGCCCGAAAAGCAACGAAAGACGTGCCAGCCCAAATACACAACCATGCCGGACGGACCTCGCTGGTCCCGGTCTGTCGGCCAGAAAAGAACCAAAAACGCCGCCATACACCTCGCCATCAACCAAGCCGGGAATTCCGCCACAAGGCTAGGCATCACTCTGTATCACACAGCACACGCACACGCACACGCACACACAAGATTCCTACAACGCTTCACAGGGCAGGCTTAGCCTGGCCATTAGGACTAAGGATGTCTTCCTTGAGCCCAGCCCACAGGTCCTTCAGCATGCCACCGGCATACCGCTCCTCCTGCTTGGGAGCATCACGGCCGCCGAAACCGTGCGCGAAGCTGAGCTCCACGCCGTCAGGGGAGAAGGCCTCGACCTCGGTGAGGGCGGAGACGGCGTTGACGCTGGACGGGTCGGCGGCCATGACCACGATCTCCGGGGCGCGCAGCGGCGCGTCCGTGGCCTCGGGCGCAAAGCTGGCGCGGTTGGGCGTGAAGTTGTCGGGTAGCAAGGGCACGCGCACGCGGGAGGCGTCCTGGCCCGACGGGGCGCCGAACAGCTGCTCGCGCGTGGGCAGCACCATGAAGTCGATGGTGGACACGTCGGCCTGGGCGTACCGCGGTGCTTGGGTGGTGTGGAAGCCCTGCATCAGCGGGATCACCCTGTGCGGGTTTGGCGTGGGCCGAGTATTGGTTGTCAGGGTGCGCTATGGGGAAGTGTGTGTTAGTCGGGGATCAGATCGGTGATAGTTCGGTTTCGGGATTGGCCAGGTTGGGATGGGGGTGAGCGAGGTGGGGGACGGGTCTCGGGGACCGAGTTTGGGGGAGGCATGCAAGGGGTTTGTGTGTTTTTTGGCCAAGGTGTGGAGGTCAGGCGTGGAACAAGAATGAGAACATGCCGACTAACCTCTGAGGCCGGGACATGTTCTTTTGAAGCAGCATCGAGTTCCTTGCGGACTCGGGCAGATGCTGTGTTGGAAGTGCTGGCGATGAGCCTGCTGGGCGCAGGTGCAGCGGAGGTGGTGCTTAGAGATCTCACAAGCTTGGCGATCTCGCGGGGAGCCGTTACTCTGGTCATATTGATGTGCTGACTGACTGGCTGACTGGCTGACTGACTGACAAGTGGTGACAGCGGTTGGGTATAATAAAAGGCAAGGCAGTTCAGGCAATGGGACAAGATGAGGAGGATCAGAGGTGTCAGAGATGTCCGGACGGGAAGAAAGATATGTATTTCTAGGTATGGGACGAGAGCTAGTGTAATGTGGACTTGCTCTGACGGATGTCCGAGAGCGAGCTTGTCGCTGCTGGCCTTGCTGGCTCGCCGATGTGGAATCCCCGGGACCGTTGGACGTGGCTTGATGGGGAATGTCTAGTCAGGCGAGATCAGGTCAGATCCGCATGGGAGGCAGGTTGGCCTGGCAGGCTAGGTACAACATAAGTGGTGGTCAGGGAGGAGTCTTGGAGTCTAGATGCACGCCGTGCCTTCTTTCTTTGTCTCGCCTGCGTTGATCGACGGGGGAAGTTGGGGGAGCACAACAACGTCCGCCCAGAGCCCTCCGAATGGGCCATCAGCCTCGCTTTCACCCAGCTCCCAGGGACCATGCCGCCAAGCTGCTCGTTTTCTTGTGCCTGACCTGGTTACGGACAGCGTCATGGTTATGGCAGTGAATAGGGGATCTGGGATACAGGGAGCTCTCTGGTGAAGCACTCTCTCAACAACGTTGGAGATCCGTTGTTGAGACAGGGGCAAGGGTGGTAGTGCAGGGGAGCTCGCATCGCCCGGTGGCCTGAGCTCGTCCAGGGCGGCAGGGCGGTCAATAGCTCATTACCCCATGCAGCCTAGGCGGCCAGCCAACAGAATTCCCGACAGAATCGCTGACCTGCATGCGCATAGTCTAGTAGGGCGGCAGTGACCCGCCATTCCACCCCCATTCCACATCTCGACCAGCCTCAGTCGGCCAACCTCAGCCCACCTCCAATGGCTGTGGATGGCCAGTCACACAGGCGGTTTGTCATTGCATTGCATGGCCCCGGCTGCCTCTTGTGTCTCTGTCCCTGACGGTTGACGCGTCAATACTCCCCGTATCCCACACACACCCCCACCAGATGCTGGTGTAGCCTATGGTTATTTATGCTCTGTACCGTCCTTGGCTGTCACTTCCCGATGTGGCTTGGTTGACAGGGAGAGACAACTGCCAGCTCTTCGGAGGCCCAGCGCTTTACCCCATGAGTCAAGCTTGCACTTCACAATCTCTCGACTTGTTTTGTTGAACCCTACCGTCTGTTCTAGGGTCATCGACGAGTTGCACAAGTCGGATGCCACCAACGTATTCGAACTTTGGCACCCTCGACGCTCAACACAGGCCCGATTCTATACAAATGTAGACCAAGTACACAATTGAGGTCAGTAATATCAGAGAATGATCCATCGACTTCGAGATGGTCAATTCATGGAAATTAGCTTTGGACAAAGTTATCGATTCAGTCCAGCGCATCCTCCAAAAAGAGGTGTTGTCATAGCCCGTCCTCAAACTCCTCCTCCATATGACATACCTTACCCGCACCAAGTACAAAGAAAAATAGCCTCCATGAGGATTTTCCAAAGACACCAAAATCCGGGAATCCCCAAATATCCCTTCCACCATCGCCGGCCATGAGATCTCGTGCCTGGTTCACTGTGCCACATACCCTACTGTCCTGGTCCATCAACGTGATCACCAAGCACCACTGTGGCCGTACGAACCAGGCATTGCAGCATAACCCACGTCGGATGAGTCTCCATGCTCATGTGGTTCCTCAAATCCGCATGCTTCTTCAAATTCTTCCTCTTCTTCACACTCTCCTTTCTGTTGATGACGCTCTGGCTGTTGCTCCTGAGGCAGGAGGCCGTGACGCTGGCGGTCCTGCTCTCTCAAAGGCTGCCTCGGGTAATGCTTTCGAGACAGCATAATCACCATCGGGTCGGAAAGGTATGTCTTCATAGCTTGATTGTAGGCATCCGCCTGTTTAGAGTACCCTTGCAGGACTTTCTGAGAATACAATTCCCTCAGCTCCCCCCAATCATCATATTCAGACGGTGGCTGTGAGCTATGGCCGCTTCGCATCACTTCAAACAGCTCCGGTAGTGCAGTGAGGGGGGGCAAGGAACCCAAGGAGAGCTCCATTAGTGGAGTCAGCCAGTAGTCTTCGAAAAGATCACTTAAAATTGTCAGTTTTAGAACCTTTCGAGTGGGGATTTGAATGTAGGAGACGGGCCGATCCACTAAAGTTCGGGTTCGGCGCCGTCATGGGAGAAAGGCAAGCAAACTCACACATCCAGTACCCCGTTCACAATCTGCGTAATTACTGCCGCAGGGGGCACAGCATTCGGATGCCGGCTGAAGTCGATAGCCATCTGGAGCTCACGATCATCCATGTTCACGGCATAGACGAGGGTGTTTTGATTGATGTGCCTAGACAAACTATGGCGGCCAATTATGGTGAAATCTAATTCCTCAAGTATCGACTTGTTGCTTTCGCGGAGGAATTGGTCACAGACGTATAAAATGACTTCCTGTTGGTTGCGCCAAATCGTTTTGATATAATCTCGAATTATTTGAGCCAATCCAAGTTGCGTAATGGCGACATTCTGTGTTTCTCGCTGATTAGCGGCCGGCCCCTGGATGGATTGGTGGTCACCTGTATGGTTATCGCGCAGTTGCTCGACTGTTCCTGGATCTCCCAATCCAAGCACGACAATGTTCTCTATCTCACGCATCAGAAATCTGTTCAGATCAATTGCAGAGTGAAGTGCCGCGAGGTTGGTGTGGTCTTTTGAAGACTTGGTCGATTTCCCTTGCCAGAAATCTAATTGGCGTACGATCAGGTCTGCGAGAATTTCGGCAGGTGTCGGATTGTCTGAAGGGCTTGATGTCGTGACCTGCATGATGATAGCTTGTGAAGTGTTATGGTGTTCCGGTACAAAAGTATGAGCCGATGAGCTGGTGGTTGTGTTGTCAAGGCATGCTTGCCGATGGATGGCACCGCTATTTCCATGAAAGCTGGAAAGTTAGCATAAGCTCAAAGGCTTTTATATTAGAAGTAGAGTCCTCCTGTATGTCAGTGAGAAACCATCCGATAGGAATAATTGTTTCCATCGACTGGTGGGAGGTGGCTTGTCATGATGGTGAATCGGCTGTCTTGGTCATAGGGCAATCAGTCACAAGACGGAGCCGATACAAATATGGTAGAGAAGCCTGTCTCCACTTAAAGCCATTTTGAATTATTTCAAGTTGATGAGGCTCTCGAAGCAACTGCCCAACAACGGTGGTCTTGCTCGTTATGGGCTCTCGAGTCAGGCTACCCACCAAACGCCAACCGATTGCTGGATGGCAATGGTACTGTCTTTGACGCCTGCAAAGGGATTCAATGGTGTCACCAGATACCATTACTGGAGGGGAGAAGAGCTCCCTTAATGAGTAAGTCATCACTTGGTTACAATCATGCAAAAGTGATAATCCCCATCTGCATCCAAGTCAACCATATCATGTTATGTAACTTGTGTTTGTTGGAAATTATCATAACTGAGATCTTCTTGTCTTTGCTGTGCCGCCTTAATCACTTGCCGAGACACTGGATGGTTAAACTCAATGGAGCAGATTGTGCCAATCAAAAGAATAAATATACCGTGTCTGGGAGAAAACTAGCAAGTGGCTCTTGAAATCATATACTAGTAGCTGTTCAGCTCCCGTTTCAATACATACATGTGAACCGCACACATGGAGCTTGAAAGATCCTTTATGATATCCCTCCTACAGGTGTCTGCATTGAGAAGGATCTACGGTTGCTACGTCGTCTATACTATGGCGGGTGAAGGGTGTTGAGGCAGGCCACTTGGAGAGGTCGGCTGCCCTGCACCTACTTGTCCATGCACACGTTCTCACAGCATGTTATTTTCCTCTCCCTGCAAATACAATCATTAGTTGGTTATCATGCTAGAGCCTGTTAGGCTAGGGGTAATTTATCCTGTTGCCTTGCAAGGTTGCCAGATTCTGTGACTCCACTAACACCAGGCACGACAAAGCTGGCACAAGTGAAATTTTGGCCTCATGAGATGTCCCTGCACTCCTCCAAAATCATAAAAACAAAACGTAGTCAATGAAGGGACTCTTGGAAATCTGTCATCTTTCAATTATGGGCCGCAAACATGGCAAACACCGCCTCACCGCCGGAAAGCTTAGGACACTGTCAGCGTTCCAGGCACCAGCGCCTGCATTCAATCCTGCATTGCCCAGGACAAGCCCTCCCCACTAACAACCAGGAGGCTGAAACACATTTAAGATCAATGTTCCGAGCCTGATTTATGTATTCTCCAAGATCTTTATAGGACATCTTTCAACCTCGCTCAATATATGAGAGATACCACCCACCTTGTCCCAAAATTGACAATGTTGAACTTCCTGAAAGAAAAAGTCTCCAGCAAGTCCGACCCTCGGTCGGACAATGCTAAGTCCCACGGCATACCCGAGGGCACACCAGTCCAGATGCAGTACACATCACGCGACGTCACCATCCCAGCAGACTTCCTCTCCCTCACGTCCCCTCCCCCGGACGCCCAGCCCGTGACCATAAACCCCGTCGACTGGGCCGCAAGCGCGCTCCCGGAGTACAAAGGCCTGTATGCCGTCGTGCTGGAGAACGTGCTGTCGCCCAGCGAGTGCGAAACCCTTATAAAACTCGCCGAATCGAGCGTCGACGTCTCCCGGATGAACTCGACGGGCGACCACAACCCGTGGATGCCCGCGATGGTCAATGCGGGGTCTGGGTTCGAGGTCCTCGAGACTTCGTACCGCAACTCGGATCGCATTGTCTGGGACCATCAGGAGGTCGTCGACCGGATCTGGCAGCGCTGCTTGCAGGGCGAGGCGGCCGAGCTGCTCAGGAAGAGGATAGACGTATTGGACGGCGACGAGAAGGTAGGAGCCTGCAGGATGAGAGGCCGGGACTGGGTCGTCGAGAAACAGAGATGGGAGTTCAGGCGGCTGAACCAGAGGATGCGATTTTTGAAGTACGGTGCGGGACAGTTCTTTAGGCGTGAGTCTACCCAATCCTCAAACATTGTACCCCCTCCCTATATGCCCGTCCGTATCAGCTGGAAGAGGGCTGTTCGAAGTGTGGAAAAGCTAATAGACGTGCAGCACACTGTGATGGGGCGTTCAGCGAGGAGGTCGATGGGAAAATCTTCAGGACTTTCTTCACTCTCCACCTGTACCTCAACGACTCCGTGGCCGAGGCTGGAGAGAGCGCCGACTTAGTGGGAGGGGCGACGTCTTTCCTGTCAGGTGACAGCAAGAGGAAGGTCGACGTGGATCCAAAGGCAGGTAGGGTGTTGATTTTCCAGCATCGTCGACTGTTCCATTGCGGCGATGACGTCGTGAAGGGCACAAAATACACGATGAGGACTGACATCATGTATGAGCTGATTAGGCGTAAGGATACGGATGAGGCGGAGGAGAAGCGCAACAAGGCCGTCAAAGACAACTAGGGTTTATGTGAATATTCCATTTAGAGCCTTCAAGATCTTGCAATCGCCCTTGTGGCCTCCTTCGTTCCAGCTTTTTAGTTGACATTCCTGTGCGGGAACCGTTAGCGAAAGTCATTTCCGACGAACCACCTCAACTCACCTTGCTACAATAACCAACCCTCTCGCACCCAGTGCAACTTTTCAGGCCGTCCTGGCCTTCCCCGCCGCACGTCTCGCACCGGGGCCCCTTCACCTTCCCGCCCAGCGCAAGCACCCTCTCCAGGGCGCCGGGGACGGCCCTTACGATCCGGGCGTCACTCTTCTCCACCCTCACGAAGCCTCGCTTGCCCTCTTCGGCGGGCTTGGTGCGCCAGGCGTAGGGGATGACCGCCGTACAGCCCTTCCTGAAGCCCAGCCCCTTCAGGTCAAGGTCGTCGCGGCCCAGTCCTTCCCAGACGAGGGCGAAGGGGTTGGCGCCCCGGTCGGTCAGGACGAGGGTGGGCTTGTTGATGGTCATGTTGTCCTTGATCTGGGCCATGAGGTACCATGGTCCTTTGCCAGGCGGGAGCGCTGCCACCGACGGCGGCGCGGCCGGGTCTTGCTCTGGGATGGTGAGAAAGGTGGGGAAGAGGGCTATGTCGGTGAAGTCTGGTAAAGGGGCCGCCATCTTGAATTCTGTCTGAGAGAAGCAAAGTGAGTAAAGAAACAGTAGTCAAAGTAAACGATTGTGTTTGCGAGAGGTACGTCGATGAAGAGACCAGCTCTCCCGGTGGGGCCTGGGTTGAGGTTGAAACAAGCTTATGCTGAGACGTCTTGCACGAGATGATCCGAGCACTTGACCAACAATTCCACCAGCTCTCAGTCGAGTCAACAATACTGTTGTACAATCAAAGTGTTGATGCAAGGCCAGATAACAGCAACTGAAAAGAGTCGTACGAGTTGACAGAATGGTCTTTGTGAGACAAAATTCCCCTTGCGACGGTCGAACCCACAGGCACCCGGGCGGGATCAGGGGCTAGGGGTCCCAAACCAACTCTGACGTTACACTAACAAAATGTACCGAGAAATATCTGCAGCACGACTTTCTACAATTTACGAAAGAGCTCCTTCATGTATCGCAAAGTCCGGCGCTGATGCGATCTCCCAAACCGATCTGTATTTCTTTCAAAGTCGGTGTTTCTGAAACACAGAGCCGAATCCGACTCCACAGTCGCTGGGCTGCAAATATCACTTAGCTGCTCATGACCTTCACAAATTGACCAGCTCACTACTGTGTACAGGCATATTCTTCCCCAAGAAGGAAGGCTATCTATGACATAATATAGCTTCTGCCGCAAGTCCGACGGGCTTCGCCGATTTCAAAATTGAAAAAAAAGTGTACACACACATTGCTCTGCCCGAAGTGGATCATTAGCAGAGAAAATTGCCCGCCCATCCGCCAGCTTACATCAATGAGGATCGTCCCTTCCAAACTCCACCGCGCTTACGACCACAAGCGTAGATCATCTCGTTCCTCCCACGATGAAGTATCCACCTTTTGCAGGTCGGTGCTTCGGGTCTAGAATC
The DNA here is from genome assembly GCA_014872975.1 of Diaporthe citriasiana. Classification (NCBI taxonomy): domain Eukaryota; kingdom Fungi; phylum Ascomycota; class Sordariomycetes; order Diaporthales; family Diaporthaceae; genus Diaporthe; species Diaporthe citriasiana. The sequence continues at coordinate 6,780 of JADAZS010000003.1, read as the reverse complement.
CATACCTTATTTCGACGTCTGTTGTTTTCCTTACCTAGAGATACCCGCCTCATGATGCATTTAAGTTGTGGGTCAATCAAAGATACTCCATAACTTGCCATCAAGGATGACCAGTCAAGCCAGTGCAAAGCTGCATGGACGTCAGTCTCCAACATCTGCAGGGAATCCATGTTCCTACCACGGACGGCCCTCGCGCCTTGAAACGGCCCTAGGTGACAGCCCGGGCGAACGTCGTCAGCAGCTGCCACAAGTCGCTCATCTGATGTTTGAGCGTCCATGACCTCATAGTTCATGATAGGTTCGGATACCCTGTCCAGCATATCAACAAGTTATAACGCGTCTCCACTGTGGTGTACCAAGATGATTTACTGTATGCTCTAGCTCGTCCCGCAGCTGGCAGGGGCCATGTAGAGCCCACTGCATCCTCCTCGCTCGGGCAGAGAAGCCAATTATATGCCACTTTAGCAGAAGCTTGTCTTAATAAACAGATCGAGAAAAGCAAGATACCAACGCCCCTCCCGTAGAGATCTTTCCCAATAGCAATTGCGCAGCCCTTCCGTGACGCCGTTGTCCAGCCGCCCTTCATATGGCCTATGTGCTCTTGGCACCTGCCTGTCGTGGCCCAATCCTTCAAAACATTGCCTCATCAACTATTATCAATCCCAGGCAGCCACAATGAGCGTAGACCAAGAAATGAATCCAGAACTGCGGGGTTGCGCAGGTTAGGCGTGATTATATACCTGTTGACATCCATCCAAATGTGCCGCCGGCAGCGGCCAAGACCAGGATTGTGAGGATTGATGCACCGGCCTTGTCGCCGGTGGTTGGCGGTCTCGAGTCTCCCATGAAGGAGTCAGATGAAGAACCGGCGTTGTTGTTGCCGACACTTGTGCCACCGCTGGAGTTGGTAACAGGTGCCGCGACTGATGCGACGAGCAGCGACGAAACAGCGCCCAAGACATTCATGGACTGACCGGCGCCAACACTTCCGTCAAATGAGCCACTGGACCACTGGAACCCACACTGCGTGCCGGACGAACCCCCTGTGCACTGCTTTATCGCCGCCTCCGTCGAGGTCTCCAAAACGTTCATGATCTGGTCGTGCGTGAAGGGTGCAATCTGGGTCATGGTAGCCAACCACCGGTGAACATAGCCCTTGAAGCTCAGCATGTCGGTTGTGCAAGTCATGTGCTCTTCGCAAGCCACCTCGTACGCTATGTTGTTTGGGAAAAACACTTTGATGGTAGCGTCCAGGAGTCCCTGCACACGCGCCTTCCATGTCTCGTCGCCGTTCGTCTGTTAAATGGTCAGCGGTTTGTAGCTACAGCGTCGCGGGGGAGAAATGCACGCACGTAATTGTACATATGAGCGGCACCCAGCAGGAAGACGCCATTGTTGTAGGAAAACTGAGCCTTGTTGATGTCGGTGCAGTTAGTACCAACATGAGCGCCATCGTAGATGTTGTAGTCAGCGTCCATGAACCCAACGCCTGTAACCCAGTCCCAGGTCTTCTCGGCCCAGTCAGCATAGGTCTGGTTGTTGGTGTAGCGAGCCAGCCGTGCACCAAGGTTGAAGAAGCAACCGTTCGCAATGCCTGGAGAGGTTAAGTACTGATTACGGCCGTGTCCCCCGCGCTGAGATTACTCACTGTTCTTGTAATCGTAACCGTTATTCGAAAGGGGAATCTGCCAGCGAAGACCACCATTGCAGGTACTATCATGTCTTATGGGGTCTGCTTGTGTGTTGAAGACGGCCTGGGCCAGGGCTAGCCACTGAGGCTCATCTTCGGGAGGGTTGGGAAAGTTGTTTTCGGCGGCAGTCATGGCCGACATACCCCAAAAGCCCTGACCACAACGTTAGTATTCCGGGTTGATTCGGGAGAGGAATGCCGGGAGAGGACTCGCCTGGTCATCGTTACCGAGCGATGCAGTGACGTTAGGGGGCATATAATCTCGATTTGGTCCGACCTGGAAGAGCATTGCATCCGTCACGACATCGTTGTAGGTGGTGTCGCCGGTGAAGTGCCAGTAGTCGATCATTGCGCCCCACAGGGCGCCGGCCTCCCACCAGTAGTAATCACCAGCAGGAGGTGGGCCGGGCAGGATACCAGGCGTCTGACCCGACTGATTTCCCTTGTAGTAACTCATGGTGTCATAAGCAAGCGATGCAGCAGTCTTCTTAATGTCGTCTGTGGATGACCTGTCAGAACGGTGCCACGATACCAAGGCGTACCAAGACCTGGGCGCCAATGTAGCCAAGGCGGGACCTGGGGCGGGAAGACGACATACCATTGCTTGCAATGGAATAAGCCGCGTTGGCGACAGAAGCAAGGGCAGGGAGCGCCAAAGCGGCGCGCAAGGCGACAGACGACATCTTGCGCGGGTTTGGCGATGATAGAAACGAGTGACGATGGTAAAGTTGTTGGATCGGGTGGTGAAGAGGTGGTTTTGGCGGCAGCTGTGGTGCCGGGCCAGGGGCGAATACGAGGGATTGCGTGGGCTCCGGTCGCGAGTGCTAAACAACCGACGCCTCGTCAGACGGGCGGTGCTAAACCGTTGCACATGGAACAAGCGATACGGATGTCGATGAAGGCTGTACAATTAATAGCAGAGGCGGCAGATCAGATTTGTGGGTCGGTGACAACCGTGATGGCCTGGCCTGAGTTGAGGTGGTCGACGTGGTGGAGTCAGGTGTGCGAGAGGTAAGAGGAGAGGAAGGGAGTGGGAAATTGAGGCTTGGAAGGTTGGACAGCCGAGTTACGAGAAAGGGGACGGGGACGGGCGCTTGGATGTAACCAACCTTATTATTTTGGGTGTCACTCTACCCGAAGCGTACTCAGCACCAGCAAAACACCAAGGTTACCAGGAAACTTGGGGTAAGTTGGGGACGGAGGGAAGGTGACTGGGCAGTGGGCACCGGCCGGTGGCTGAATTTTCCCCCAAGCGCCAGAGGTCCCTCATTCCTGTCGGCGTCATTTGTCTCGTGTTATCTAATCAGCAAATCACATCAAATCAAAGCGCCGTTGGGCTGTTTATGCTTCACGTTTCCAAGTTGGTCATCCCTGTTCCTGGCACCAAAGGACACGGCAGGTCATTCCCTCCTATTGGAACACAGAGCTGGTTCACTACACTACAACAAACTATGTCGCTATAGCAGTACTTCATTATGCCCGGGCAATGATTTTCGTCACTGCACCTCCTCCAGGCATGCAGAATGCCGCTAAATATATCTACACTACCTAGGTAGTCTTGCGTCGATTTCCGCCTGCCTCGTCCCAGACGAGTTAGTTAGCCACCCGCCTCTGATTCGCCCACGCCTTACCACTACTCTGTGATACTCCGTGATGTTTGGTATATAAATCCTTTTGGCTACCCCTCTGGCCCTGTAGACACTAAGGTCTGGTTGTTTCCTCTCAGAAATTGTTTAACTTTACGCGACTATTATTACGTAGCTAGTATGGTAGCTGTGTGTAGGTAGGGTAAGGGGGCCTGCTTCCTGGCAGCCTCTAACCCGGTTGCTGGCTGCTCTGCCGCCCAGCTGCCAGAGTCCAGCACTTGAGGTCGCGGACGTGGTCGCTTTCCCTGCTCCCTCTTCTTCTCATTCTCCTTCTCTCTCCTCTTATTCTTATCCTTTTTGTCCTATATACTACTTATGCTTTAGTAACCGTATCTACTCTCTACTAGGCCCTGCTACTTATCCTTACTAAACATTTTCGTATTATAAAACCATAGCGCCGTGTAAAACTATTAAAGAGTTTTTTAGTAAGGGTAAAGAATAGGGATCTTAATGGTATTAAAAGGGTATTAATAATTCTATTATCTTAAAAAAGCTTTTATTTAAAACTAAGTAAGGATATTAATGTATAATTAGCTTGTGGAAATAATATATAATCTTTATAAGTCTTTCTTATTACTCTTTTTTTTATCACAGCCCTGGCTTCCTAAAAGTAGTCTACCGTAAACTACCGCCTAACCTAAAGGGGTTAGGGCCTGATTACATAAGTACTAGCTTAGATAAAACTCTGTAACCTATCCTAAATCTTATTTTGTAGCTCTTTAAGCTATATCTTGTTAATAAAGCTTATACCTATTAAGGATAAAGCTTATATATAGCTAAATAAACTATCTACTACCTACTTAATATCTACCTACCTAAACCTACCTACCTACTACCATAATATTATATAGTTTCCCCCTTTAGGTATTAATAATACTATCTTAGCCTATATTCCTACTAAGTACTAATTTGCTAAAGGAATTAGTAAAATATATTACTAACCAGCCTAATATATAGCTACTATATCTATATAATTTAAATAATTATACTTTTAGTTAGGAGGATAAAATTACCTTCTTGTATATTAAGGTATAATACCTTTAGGTATAAGTAGTAGATTATAATATAATAGTTTACTACTAATAGGACTAGCTAGATAAAGCTTAATAAGATCTTATAGAAGTAAGAGTTAAGGAGTAATAAGCTATTAAACTTACTTAGCTAATTATACTTATTATTATTACCCTAACTCCTAATTCTTCTAGCCTAGCTAAACCTCTAGTAGGTAATATTATAGCTTTAACTCCTACTACTAAGACCTAATTTTCTACTTTTACTATTTTTTCTAAGTAATTTTCTAATCCTAATAAATTTAATAGTAATTATAATAACCTTTACTATTTTATATAATAGATATATAGAAAAATAAATATTAATATTAACCGATTTCCTATTATCTTTACTTACTTAACTTATATTACTAGAAGACTTAAAGGAAAAGTATATAAACTGATACTACTAAAGATCTTATATAGGGTTTTATAATTTATTAACTACCTAGCTATATTAAAATACCTAGAAGAAGCTTTTAAAAACCCGGATTATATCTAGAATTCTTAGAATTACCTATACTAGTTAAAGTAATAAGGATAAAACTTTAGTACTTATTTTACTAAGTTTTAATACCTTACCCTAGAAGGAAAAATACCTAATATTACCCTAATTCTATTATTATTCTAAGAAATTTCTTGTAAACTATAAGATATATTACTATATAACCCTACTAGTTTAGATAAGTTTAAAGAGTATATCTACTACCTATAATTTCTAGATAACCGGTACTATTAGTACTTATAATAAGTTTCTTACTATAAACTATTTTCTAGCCTAGTATTAACCTCCTAGAAGACTTATACTATTATTACTAAACTTATTACTACCCCTACCTTAAAGATATTTATATAACTAATCCTAACCGGAGATCTTATAGACCTAAGTACTTAGTGTTATAGTAATAGCTATAAGAAATACTGTAAATATTACTACTATAGCTTTTTTAATTACTTTGTAGCTTATTACCCCTAGCTAGATACCTGTTAGCCCTGCCTGTATGGCTTTTATCCTACTTCCCCGATACTATCTTTACCTCCTTGTTTACCTACCTATACTGTATCTTACTTCCCTATCTGTAGATAAAGTAATTTTTTTGCTTAAAGCTTGGTAAATAGTATAAGCCTAAGATAAGTTACCCTTAGGCTCCTACTAAATACTACCTTTAAATCTCTATTATTACTATTACTACTAGATTAAGTATTAAGGATAAGTAAAATTAGTACTTAAATATACTTATATTACCTGTATACCTAATATTAAAAGGGAGGAAAATATTAACTTATATCTTAACTGATATTAGAGTTAAAGGAAAGGCTTTTATTAATAAGAAATAGACCTAAGCCTAAGGAATTTTCTTACTACCCTTAAAGAAACTATTTAGCCTGGAAGTAATTAATAGGTATAGCTTAGAAAAGACTATATCTTATTATACCTACTTACCCTATTAAATTAATAATTACTACCAGAAGAATATAATAATATTTACTATATAACTAGCTTATTACCCTATTATATTAGGATTACTATAGCTAAAATAATATAATCTAACTATCTACTTTACTACCTATATAATTATATTTAATAGTAAATACTACTAAAGAAACTATAATCTACCGGGAAAGCCTTTTAAGATAAAGGCCTTATAGGATATCCTAAAGACTAGCTATTCCTATTAACCCCTATTTTATCCTAATATCTTCTAGAAGTATAAGCCTTACTAGATTACCCTAAAGATAGCTGCTACTTATACCTAGAAAGATAGCTACTACCTATTTTTAATAATCCTAGAGTAAATTAATAAGATATTTGAGACTAAGTTTAATACTACCTACTAGAAGGATCTAAACCTACTTAAGATATTATTTAATAAACTCTAAGAGTTTCTAGATGTCTTTTTACCTAAGGAGGCTAAGAAACTATCTTTATACTACCCTTATAACTATTATATCTAGCTTATAGATAGGAAAATACCCTTATTTAGCCTACTATATATTATATCCCGTAATAAACTTATTACCCTAAGGGAATAGCTGGATAAGAACCTATAAAAAGGTTTTATCCACCTTAGCTTTTCTTATATTATATTACTTATCCTGTTTATATCTAAGCTTAGAGGAGGCTTCTAGTTTTATATAGATTATTATATCCTAAATAATATTATTATTAAAGATTAATACTTACTATTCCTAACCAAGGAATCCCTAAATAACCTAAAGGGAATAAAGTATTTCTTAAAGATTAATATTATTACCATCTTTAATAACCTGTAAATATATAAAGGGGAAGAATACCTAATTATTTTTTATACCTATTTTAGATTATTTAAGACCTTAGTAATACTATTTAGACTTACTAGAGTATTATTAATCTTTTAAAGGTTTATTAATAATA